>BPTQ01000004.1:210116488-210687793 GCA_019973895.1 Chrysanthemum seticuspe
ACATCAACAAGGGGAGGCGGCCGCGCAATAGGGGGTAAGGAAGTGACCGGTGCAATAGAGGCGGCGGAAGCCGTTGTTACAAGCCTCGGGGGACAAGTCGTAATTGTAAATGTAAGCAGAGGACTGGTTGAAGGCCTACCTGAACTAAGTCCCCGAGACGTAAGAGTTACCCCCTAGGCCTCCTCTATACGAGTTGTATGACCGCCGCGACAAAAAAGAAGAACGAACCGCGGGACCTTCCTGGGAGAAGAGAAAAGAAGTGGCGGTCCTCTCGCCGTTGGAGAAAAAGAAAGAAAAGGGCTTCCCGCTGGTGAAGGCCCAGGCAGAGAAGCCGGGAAAAGCGGTTTCGTAGGAACCCCCTTATTGGGGAGGCTGCCGTCCCCTAGCCACCAAGAAAAGCCAAAAAGGGATAAACCCAGTTAGCAGCCTGGGAACGAGTGGTGCCAGGGAAGGGTCAGGCCTTCAAGTTCCATGAGGCTGTATAGTTGTTGACTCTTTTGTTGCTTTAAACAATCTTTGTAATCTACCAACTAGGTACCTTTTTTTGTAGTTAGGATACTACTGTTTGATTTTTTCATTAATGGCACTGGGGCCCGTAGAAAATCTTACCCGAGCTTAAGTCCTAAGAACTTTTGGCTCCTTTCCACCGTGTAGGTATTTTCTGAGTAACAGCCAAACGCGTTGAATTATTAGAAAACCGATTCAAAAAGCCGCAGGAGAAATCTTTTCGGCCATCCTTTTAACATTCTATATTGAAAAGTGTATGTGTAGTTTGGTATTGTGTTATCCACAGCCCAAAGTGTGGCGATTTGTGTAAGACTATAAATACTCTCTACCTCCCAAGGTAGAGAGTTGGAGCTCATAATAATATCTTTCACTTTCTCTCACTAAGTTCCCTAAACCTCTAACTTTCTCTCTCTAGAATTCCATCTTATACGCCACCTTGTGTTATGGTTTGATGTGTATGTGAAAAGTTATATCTTACAATTTTCCTACCGGCTTTTCTAAAGAGGACGCCGAAAAACTTAGCCAAAAGATTATTAAGTTGCGCAAACCGACAATGAGTCTTTTATGGATGTGCCACCTTTCCTCGGTTTTCAAGAATCCTGAATTCGAGCCCATTCTAAAAGATGCCCGGGGTCACGGTAATTACTTTTTTAGTTTGTCATCATAGGATTGATGTTTTTTTCCATGGATCAACCATCTAATGTTTCTAACAAATTTCGTTGTTTTCTCAGTTGTTGATATGTCGGAGTACCTTGAACTTCCGGACTGGGAAGGGACCGTGGTGAGCAAGGGTCCGACGATTGACCCAAATAGGGAAAAACCGAAAAGAACCACCGATCCCCTGCCGTCGGAGGGGTTATTCCCCCAAGGATGCTTTGGCGAAAAGGGCCGAAGAGACGGACCCGGAAGTGGTCGCCCTTCGGGAAAAGAAAGAAAAAGAGGTTGCCGCTCTCCTGGCGGTGAAGAAAAGAGAAGAGGGTCCTTCCAGGGCGCCAAGCAAGAAGAAAAAACAGCGCCGCCAGTATGTTGAGCATATCTCCTCCGGATCCCCCATTGAGAATGCAGAGCCCCTGAATCAAGTCCATCCGGAAGTTGGTCAGGAGACGAATGTAAATGTTAATGCTGAACAGGGGGCTCCGAACATTGTTGCCGAAGGCGGCGGAGATAACGTGGCCAGTGAAGGAATGGGGGATAACGCGCCGGCGGAGGGGAACAACTACAACAAATGCATATCTCTCCCGTTAATGAAGGTGGCCATTCTCCGCCGGCTAACTCGCTTCCTCATAGCTCTGAAGGTACGTGTGATTCATCCTGTAACTTGTTTTTGTAACTTCTCTATACTCATTTTGTTATTCTGTTATGTCTTTCAGGTCATTCGGCCCACCACTCTCGCGGTTCTCAGCGGGTTGATAAGATCAATCTGGACTCGGGTATGTTCTAATCTCCGACCCATCATTCCTTGTTTTATATATTAATTGTTTCTTATGATTCTCTTCCTCTGTGGTGCAGATGAAGCCACGAACGTTTTCATCCCTAATTGGGCCCTCCGCGATGACGTCCGGATAGATTCTTATCGTTCTTGTAGGGAGCTTATTGACAATCTTGCTACCCCCTCCGAGAGAGAAGCTCTGGATCAAATGAACAATATCAAGCTTACCCGTCGGGCGTACGAGGAGTTTGGTAGAAGTGTGGTGTCCCAGGGTGAGTTGCTGAAGAGATTCAGAGATCTCTCGTCTGCGTATTAGCAGCTATGTCAAAATCACAAGGGTTGTCTAGGGCTTGCTGATAGGCTAACTGCCGCTGAGGGCAAAAATGAAAGGTTGTCCGAGGAGCTAAAGAAGCTGGACGCCGATCATAAAGCCAGTGTGGATAAGGAGAAAAGCCTGGAGGATGAGGTTGATAGGATTACCCGGGAAAGAGATGAGTGGAGAGAGACTTCTTCCGCACAGGCTGAAAGGATTAGGAAGCTTGAGAGCGAACTAAATGCCAAGAATCAATCCTTAGAGTCTTTACGGGTGGAGAAGGGGAATCTAGCGGCTGAGGTGGCCCAGAATGAAGTGGTGAAGCAAAATGCCATTCGTACCCTTCAACCCACTGCTGTTCGCCAGTTGCTTGGCAGCGTGGAGTATAAGAAGGGCATGGCTAAGGTTTACAGTCTGACTTACCAAGCCGGGTTTGTAACTGGGGCTAGTGTGGGGAGAAAAGAAGAAGAGATTAATGAAGCCCTGAAGGGTATTGCCAAGGTCAACAAGGAAGCTCCCAAGTTGTGGAAATCCGAGTATAACAAACTTTTCGCGGCTGAGTATCCCTACATTCAGAAGCTAGATGATTCATACCGGCTACCCTTGGGAGATTTGCTAAAAATGGAGCCTGACACCCCTGCCCGCAAAGATCCCGCCGGCCCCTCTTCTCAGCCTCGCGTCACAACCACTTCTCCTGTTAATACTCCGGCCACCGAAAGTCCAGCGGACAATGTTTGAAGCTCAATCTTTGTGTTGTACATTTGTAAACAATGATTCGGACAATTATGGTTGTAATAATTAACAATTTATCTTTTATGACTTATATTTCGCCATCTTTTGAGATCAGACAACGTTTATAACTTAGACCAAGTTTATATGTGTTATATATTGCCTGCACGTTCTTTTTATTCTTTCCAATCCTTGTTTTGTATTGACAAACCTCCTTTAGGTTTTCTAAAGGGCATCCGGCCGCGTAGGCCGTGCATCCGTATTCCGGGCATCCTTAGGGGATTCAGGGCATCCGTTATTTGGGCATCCGACATGTGTGCTCGGGCGTCTGCGTGGTCATTCCACCAGGCATCCACAGTGTTTGTTTTTTACACTTGGGCATCCATTATTTGGGCATCCGAACAAAGTTTTTCGGGCATCCGGCAGTATCATCCGGGCAAGTATTTAACAGTTATACTCGACGGGGGCCAGCCGTCGGAATAACTATGTATCATACAGTTTGTTACGGAAAATTGTTTCCCTTATCATAGGAAAACCTTCATCATTGAACTAATGTACATAATTAATTCGAGTTACACAATGATCATAGGATTCTTATCACAATAACAATTATAAGAAACAGTTTCTGAGGTTTATGGCGTGCCAGGTCCGAGGGACCTCCTTCTCCTCCATTGTTTGTAACTTATAAGAGCCATTCTGATTCGCTCCTACCACCCGGTAGGGCCCTTCCCAATTGGGTCCCAACTTCCCTTGGTTTTCCACCCGGCTGGCCTCGTTCTTCCGGTAAAAATATATCCTACCTTAAAGTTCATTGGCTTGACCCTCCGGTTATAATACTGCTCGACTTGAGTCTTGTACTTAGCTTCTCGAATTGCATCATTTTCCCTTCTTTCTTGCAGAAGGTCCAAGTTCAGACGTTGTTCTTCCTCGTTCTGATCCTCTCGGAACATCATTGTCCGATGTGTAGGCATCCCTATTTCTGCTGGGATCACAGCCTCACTTCCGTATGTCAGGCTGAACGGGGTTTCTCCGTTGCTTGTTTTGAGAGTTGTCCGGTGTGCCCATAAAACGTTAGGTAGCTCATCCACCCATCCGGTTCTCTCTCGCCCTAGCCTCGTTTTTATTCCCTCAATCAGACTTTTGTTAGCCCGTTCTACCAATCCGTTGGCTTGCGGGTGTGCCACGGCTGTATTCATCTATTTAATTTTCAACCCCTCGCACCATTTTTTGAACGGGTCATTGACGAAATTGGTCCCATTATCGGTGACTATGACCCCCGGTAGGCCGTACCTATATACAATGTTTTCATATACAAATTTTATGACATCTTTCCCTGTTGTTTTTACCAACGGCTTTGCTTCTATCCACTTTGTAAAATAGTCAATCGCTACTATTACAAATTTGATGCGGCCTGGTGCTTCCGGAAAGGGATCCAACACATCCATTCCCCATTGGTAGAAAGGCCATGGGGCCATGATGGAGGTCAATAGTGTTTTGGGGAGTTTGGGTACCGGGGCGTGTATCTAACAAGAGTCGCACTTCCTAATCTCCTCCCGTGCGTCTCGATGAATAGTGGGCCAATAGTATCCTTGTCTCATAAGCTTTGCCACTACGGCTCTCGGTCCGGAGTGCATTCCACAGCATCCCTCGTGCACTTCCCGAATTATATAATTTGCCTGTAACGGCCCTACACATCTCAACATTGGTACTAGGTATCCCCTTTTAAAAAGGATTCCTTCTTCCATTATGTACTGCGGAATTTTCATTCGTAGACTCCTGGCCTCGTTGGGATCTTCCGGCCAGATCCCTTCTTCCAGACATTTGATGATCGGCGTCATCCAGTTATCCGCTTCTTCTTCCACTACGACGTTAACCATCCTTTCCTCTCCCGCAGGTTTTTCCAGGACCTCTACCAGCACTTTTTTTAGTGAGATGGTCAAAAGCTATCGACGCCAGCTTACTCAGTATATCTGCCTTTTGGTTTTGAGCTCTTGAAATGTTGCAGATCTTGAAACTTTGGAACCCAGCGATGTGTTCCTTTGCTTGAGCCAGATATTTCTGCATGCTTTCTTTAGTAGCCGTGAACTCTCCATTGATTTGGCTAGCCACTAGTTTGGAATCAACCCGCACGTTTAAAATCCTGATCTTGAGTTTTTTTGCAATCCGGAGACCGGCCAGCAGAGCTTCATACTCAGCCTCGTTATTGGTGCTGGGGAAGTTGAGTCGTAAAGCATAAGTTAATTCTTCCTTCTTTGGACTGATGAGGACCAATCCTGCACCGGAACCTTTTTTATTGGACGCGCCGTCCGTGTATAACAGCCATTCTCCCTCTTCTCCCACTTCCATTATGTCCCTATCTTCTCCCTTATTGTAAGGACGTCCGGATTCCACAGGTACCTCCGTGAGGAAGTATGCTAGCACCTGTCCTTTAACCGCATTTCTAGGGGCATAGATGATGTTGTAAGCTCCTAACTCTACGGCATATTTGGCCAACTTCTCAGAGACCTCCGGCTTATATAATATCTGCTTAACGAGTTGATCAGTGATGAACCGGATGGGGTGAGCCTCGAAGTATCTCCGTAATCGTCGGGACGCATGCAGCAGACATAGAGCTAATTTTTCTATCAGGGCATAGTTTCTTTCTGCGTCATGCAGGGTCCGGCTTACATAATGTACCGGTGATTGCCTTCCTTCCCTTTCCACCACTAACACCGCACTTACTGCTCCCTTCGATGCTGCGAGGTATACGGATAGCTGTTCCTTCGGCTTGGGAGTGGTCAAAGAAGGTAACTCTAATATCAACCTTTTCATCTCCTGGAAGGCCGCTTCGGCCTCCTTTGTCCAGCGGTATTCGTCCGTATTCTCTTTAGTGATGTTCTTTAATGTTTCAAAGAAGGGTAAGGATCTCTCCGCTGATTTTGACAAGAATCTATTCAAGGCCGCCAGTTTCCCGCTTAGACTTTGCATTTCTTTCAACGTCTCTGGGGACTTCATCTCCATGATCGCTTTTGTTTTCCGGGGGTTTGCCCTTATACCTTCCGATGTCACCATATAACCGAGGAATTTCCCCTCCTCCACTCCAAACGAACATTTCTGTGGATTCAGCTTCATATTGATCCTTCTGAGGTTATCAAAGGTTTCTGCTATGTCGGCTATCATTTCTCGCTCCGTCCGGCTTTTTATAACCATATCGTCCACATATGCTTCCAAGTTTCTGCCTATCTGTGATTGGAATGCAGAATCTACCAACCGCTGGTATGTTGCCCCAGCGTTCTTTAATCCGAATGGCATCTTGGTGTAACAATATGTCCCTTGTTCCGTATAAAACGCCGTCTTCTCCTCATCGTCCCTATTCATCTGGACCTGGTGGTAACCTTTGTAAGCATCCATGAAGCATTTATACTTGTATCCCATGACGGATTCAATATTCCAATCAATTTCTGGTAAGGGATAGTAATCTTTAGGACATGAAGTATTCAGATTTTTGAAATCGATGCACATCCTCCAACTTCCGTCGCACTTCTTTACCAGAACCGGATTAGATATCCATGTCGGGTACTTCACCGGGTGAACTATTCCAGCCTTAATCTACTCTTCGACCTCGCTTGTGATCACCTGGTTTTTCTCCCGTGAAAACGTTCTTCTTTTCTGGGCGATCGGCGTGTCCGAGACGTTCACATTGAGAGAGTGTTGAATGAAACGCGTTGGTACTCCGCTCATGTCCGTCGGTTCCCAAGCAAACACTTCTTTATTTTTCCTCAAGAGCTCAATGAGTTGCTTTCTACACTCCCGAGAGAAACCAGTTCCTATAGTCACACGCTGCTCAGGGTAGGCCGCATTAACCAATATATCCTCCGTCGGTCTTAACTCTTGAGCTCCCCGGTCCATTGTTTCTGCTTTCTTTTCTGGGAAGAAACTATTCCTGGGGTCTTGCCTTTCTTCCAGCCTTCTGCACTTCATAATTACCGCCCTTTTGGTGATCAAGGTGGCTATTCCTCCGGGAGTGGGAAACTTCATCATAGCATGGATGGTCGAGGGTATGGCTCTCAACTCTCTTAGACCCGTCCGTCCCAGTATCACATTGTAAGGTGAAGGTGATTTTACAACTTTGAATTTCATCATGACCGTCCTGAACAAACCATGATCTCTAAAACGCACCTCCAGCTCAATTTTCCCTAAAGGTTGGATAACTTCCCCGGAAAACCCCACTAGCGGCGAGCTAGCTTCTTGTATCCTTGACTGAATAGACGGACATAGGTTACTAAAGCAGTGTTCATACATCACCTGGACGGAGGCACCTTCATCCACGAACACCCTCCGGACCAGATAACCCTCTATTTCCGCCTCCAAAATCAGTGGCTCTTCGGACAAGTCGTCCGTGGCTATACGTGGAAAGGATATAGGGACATTCATCCAGTCCTCGTCGTAGGACCGGGCCTTCCTTTTCCGGTCTTCAACGTAATGGTTAACCATATTGATTACTTTTCCTTTCCCATTATTACCCCTCAGCCTTTCTCGTCTCCTCTGCTGCATGTTTTTTACCAGGTGATCCAACTTTCTCGATTCCAGGGCCATTTCCAACTATTTTTTCAAGTGATAACAGTCGTTGGTCAGGTGACCTTTCTCTCCATGCTACTCACAAAACCTGTCCTCGTTTTCCTTGCTCGGTTTTCCTTGTAAGGGAGGAGGTGGAGGTAAGTTCAAGTGGTGCTCGGTGGCCAATATCTCCTTAGGCTGCTTGGACAGGCCGGATAGCATGACCCTGTGATTGTCGGGCTTGTTGAGATCGTTGAGCCGGAAATCGTTTCGGGGTCGAACGTCCACTTTCGGGGCGACATACGGGGAAAACACTTCCCTGTGCCTGGAATCGTTTCTCTCCCAAGCCCTTCTATCGTTCCTTCTTCTGTCCCCAAATCCCCCTCTAAGGTTCCGATCTCTTGGTGTCAGAAGGTTTCCCCTCCAAGACAACTCGTACACTTCTCCCTTCGGCAATTCTGTGTTCTTATAAGCCTCTTATGCTCGAATGTAATCATCCACCCTAGTCATCATTTCTTTCACAGATTTTGGGACTTGATCAGAAAACTTTTTAGCCAAGTCGGGGCACCGATGGACACTCATGAACGCTGATATCTTCATGAGTTCGGGAACTCCTTGTATCCTACTAGCCTCGTCGGTCCATCGTTCTTTGAACGCCGGTAGTGCCTCGTTCGCCTGTCTAACAATCCGGGTGATTTCTGTGGGATCTTTCAGGTTTTTCTGTCGCAGAGCAAACCTTGTAGTGAATTGCTCTCTCAGATCGTCCCAACTGTCGATGCTCCCCGGTTCTAAATTGCTGAACCACCCCTGTGCAACTCCGTCCATAGTCTGCTGGAACATCCTGCACCACACCGGCATTGGCCATTCCCCTTGGTTCGCCGCTCCCACGAAACGGTTGATGTGATCATCTGGATCAGCTGATCCATCATATAACTTCAGGTTAGTAGGCATGGTGTACTTGGGGCCGGCGAATTCTACTATTCTTCTTGTGAAGGGTGACCTAGCCACTTCCTTATGGGGCTTGCTAAGATCATCCTTGGGATCCGGCTCAGCATCCTTTTCTTGCTCATCTTCGTCTCCGAATGTAAGCCGGATAGGTTTGATAGTGCTGGCTCCCGTAGCGTTGTACTTTTTAATAAAAGCCTCTAATGACGCCACCTGGGCTTGTATCTGTTCCGGTATTCCGGGAGTTTGGTTATTTGTGACCCCACTCCCGCCTATTTGCTCCGGCGGAGGGGGGTCCGGGCGGAGGTGTTAGCCCCGGACCTGTCATTCAATTCTCTTGGCAGAATGAGTTGGGGTCCCACGGATGGCGCCAATTTGTTGAAGCAAATTCCTGTCCTCCGGTAAATTCCAGCTGTCCGGTGGAAGGATCAGATTCTTCCTGCACAAGGCACAGACGCGTTAGCCTCGCTCTGGGTGTTATCCCAAGACCAAGCTCCGGCGTAAGGATAAGTGGAGGGTAATAAATGTGGTAATAAATGTAGTATAAAATGTAGGTGAAAACTTAATGCAAAATATTAAATGTGTTGGGTATTTATACTACCCCAACTTCATATTCATGTTACTGTTCCTCTACTGTTCAGCTACTATTCCGCAGACCTATATTACCTGCATGCAGGTCTATAGCCACTCTATCTAGTAGGCCACGTGGTAAGAAATCCTGTAAAATCCGCTGACATGGTCGGCAGTTGTTAGCCTTTGGCCGGACGTCAGATTGACCCGTCCGGTTGATGGGTGTGCCGGATGTCAGTCGTACGGACACATACGTCAACACATGTCACTTGAAAATGGAGAGATTAATCGGTTCGCGGGATAAACTGACAAGAAGAGTCGGGAAAAATATGTAGCTTTTGATTTCGTTTGTTTGGCGAGTGAAAGAAAATGGTAGAAGCGGTGGGCTTGTTTTCTTGATCGGTGGAATAATGCTCTCGTGTCAAAGAATTGTTATGAGCAAACGGGTTATGTGTGGTGATAAACAACAATCAGATGGTAAGGGACTTCGGACGTGACCGAGTTAGAGGTTGTGAGTCCGGGAAAAGTTTGAAACAATGGAGAATCAACAAGGTGTGAACATTATGGTGTTGGAACTTCAAACCGAGATGACTTTGGACATGGAGGGGGAAGAGGTTGTGGGTCCGAGAAAAGTCAAGATAGAAATGAACACGTCCAACGGGATGCCATGTTACATGTTACATGTGTTATGAACAAGATAGAGAACCGTGGAAAAAGCTTGGGTCAAGATCAACAAGATTACGAGGGTGGATGTTGGGTAATATTTATGGGGCAGTGACTTGGTATTAGCTTTGTTGAATAAAGAAGTGTTGATATGGTCCTTGGTTGACTAAAGTTTATGGAAGTGTACGTGAGTTTCGGTTTCCTGATAGTTAAGGAGATTTTTTAGGAGTCATGGCTATGCACAACTAGGGCTGAGCATCGGGCCTCTCCCGACCCGTTCCGAGCCGATGCCCGACAAGCCCGATTCCCGATTAGCCGGAGAACTGAAACCGAATCCCGAACCGATTTCCGGCGGTCGGTATCGGTCGGTAGTCGGTCGGAATCGGTATGTCGGGTTCCGGTCACCTTCGCTTGTCTTTTCTCGGTTTCTTGCCCGTCCCGACCTGAGTCCCGAGAACACAGAAAACTGGAACCGACTCCCGACCCGAGTAGCAGTCGGTCGGAATCGGTCGGGGTCGGTTTTCGGCGGTCGGAATCGGTTGGCGGGTTTCGGTCGGGAATGCTCACCCTTATGCACAACCACATTTATTTAGTTTAGTTTTATTATAAAATGAAGTCTAGCATTTTGTAATCTATGTAATAAACTTTCCCTTATTAATACACAAACCATTGAAAATCAATCTTGTCATTGTGATAGGCGTCGAGTGTAAATTCGTACGGTGTGATTCGGGTAAAAAGGGACTCATAACCTTTATCCAGGGCCACGAGTTAGTTATCTGTGACCATAAGTCCATAAGCTTCATAACAAAATCCGATTGAATCTCAAAAACAGTTTAGGCAAAATGGGTTTGAGTCGGCTAACTAACACCTTTAAAATGATTTTGTGAAGAAAACTGCAAAGTCTTATCAAATGCCTATTGACTTTTGGGATAAGGTTCATAAGTGTATGATTTAGATTTGATGGCACATTTACGATATTGCTTCAAAATCTATAAGTAGTATAAGTATATTTTTTTGAAAATTTTGTATATGGCTATTTTCAAGGTCTAACACTTTTTCTGACATCTAGTCTGTCTTCTTCAGCATAACATAAAATTTCTTTTGATTGTCATTCGACTAATTAACACTTTAACCATTACGATTAGACAACAGTGCAGCCATCATCCGAAAGATCATATAACGTCTTCCTTTGTAATAGAAAACCAAATAGTTTATTTAAAAATTACAGATCAGAGGCTATAATTCTTATGAAAGAATGAGAATGTTTGTTGTCCTTATATCAAAATATTTTTTATTCCTTTTAGCGCATAATAATTATTTCTATTATAAAGAAATATGGAACTTATCAGGGAATATTCTTTCCAAGTGTTTTCTTATTTGCTACTGGAATATATATTTATGTTTAATTATATGTAACACATTATTTTAACAAAATAAACTATGTTATTGCTATAAATCTGATAGTCTTTTTTGTATTGAGTGATAAAAACGTAGAAAGAAACAAAAGTGACTAATTGAAATCTACAACTTGGGCGGCTAAAGTTATGTGTAGTGAATAAGTGATGTATTCATGCATGCATGTTTCCTAACATGATTATCTATTGTTTAATGTTAGGGAATTAGGTCCCTTGTGTTGCCTCATGTATTTATGTGGAAACTTACACACAGCTTATCGAGGCCACTTAAGGAAGACTACCTAGGCTACGTATAATGAACATTGATTGAAAAAATAGTGAAGTCGCAGTAACTAGCAATGATTGACAATATTAAGCGTAATAGATACGGAACACAACACATGATTTATGTGGTTCGACTAATCACGAGAAGACTAGCCTACATCGACAGGCGGAAGGAACTCTATATGTTATCAAGAATGAAAAAGGTTTACAAGGTACAACCAAAAAGGAAACTAATTTAACTAACCCTCCGTATGCAACCAAGGAAGTCTTTATAAAGGAGCCTCTTGCACGATATGAAGAAATGATATTTCTTCAACATCACCTATTACATGGAAACCAATAGGGTATTTATAGGCTCCATACCCCTACATAGAAAACCTATTCTATCGATGTGTGTGATACAACCCAATTTGGCATAAAGACAAAACACAAATCCCACAATTCACCACCTTAAATTGAATTGTCTTAAACAAAACCCAAAGCTTCCTTCTTCCGCCACCGACTGCCCCTAAGGGCACTCCATCATGCAAACATTTACCAAGTCCAAGCAAAGCTTGAACTTTCTTGTTGGCAAAGGCTTCGTCAACGTATCTTTTGGGTTCTACCTGTAGCTACCTTCTGAATATAGAACATGTATTCCTTAGGAACGTCACAAATGAAGTTTAGCCTAACATCAATGTGTTTGGTCCTCTCATGGTAGACCGGATTCCTTACCAAACTTAAAGCACTCTGACTATCACGATACAAGACAAGTTTCTCTTCCTTCATTCCAAGAGTCTCCACCAAAACCATGAAGCCACATACATTCATTAATATCTTCCGTTAATGAGATGTACTCAGCCTCCGTAGTTGACAAACCGACGTAGACTACAACGTCGACTTTCAACTGATCGCACATCCAAACAAGGTAAAAATATAACATGTCAATTTCTTATTAGCATAGTCAGAGTCTAGTAGCCCAATATCCTAACTTATAGCTTATCTTTTCCATAATACATGCATATGTTACTCGTACCCTTCAAATATCTCATGATCCATTTGTTGGAATTATATATCATGACAATCAAATATAAAACACATATATACATCAAAGAAAACATGCGGAAACGTATAGGAACGATTAATGAATAATTAATTAACATAAATAAAAATATGCGTACCTTTTTTATTTTAGCCGAACAAGAATCAAATCCACAAAAATAACAAGTGACGAACTCTAATTAGGGTTTATAGGATTATAAGAATTACCCCTTACCGATTTTGTAATTCAATCCAAGAAACTAACAAAAGTATGTTAGTACCACTTTCTTGTACACACGTACTAAATCAAATTAAAGTAATGCTAGTTTTAATCATGCGAAACAATTTTATTTTGGAAAACAAGTGGATCGACACCCTTGAGGTGGTGGTCGATCGGTTATAGCAAAAACACACACAAACACTTTTTAGGTGTTAGCTTATAAGTACAAGATATGCAAAACCAATACCAAAAGCCTTGTATATATACTCAACATAACTTGGTGAACAAGTTGAGCATGGGTTGGGTTGGGTTTCCTCTTGCCGATCGGTTATAGCATCCCAAAAGGGATTCCAGAACCTTCCCAATCTTTATTTTGCAATCTAGTCCTTCCAATTACATTTAACGATCGTTAGTCCATTACACTTAATTAACTTAACATCCAATATATTATTTCGTGTAATTAATAAATAAATATAACATTTATATTTAATTATTAACTTTAATTCTCATACGTAAAGCGTGCAATCCCGTGGTCTCGAGTTCGATCCTAACTCACGACTACTAATTTATATCCATAAAACTAACAGCTCCCACTTTGATATATCTTAATAGAGTGATCACATCGGTTAGCTTCTAGCAACACTTCGATGCCTCTAGTACAACTAGAGCAAGGCTCCTGGAAAACCTTTTAATGATTTCTCATTATTATTATCCTTTTGTTTCTAATACCATGTTAAATAAAGATATGGAATTAAGTCATTCTTTATTCAACTATTCTGTTTCTCGTTGTAAGTGATTGACCAAGATTACCAAATCTTTTGAACATATTCAGGGGAGATTTTGGGTGCGGACACAAACATCTTGTCAACCCTACGAAGGGCCCATCAGTATTAAACTCCAAATAAATTTGAATGAACAAATTCTATCTTGACTATGAGACTAACCCACAAACTTTGTAACACTTCTGGAAACAACCATTATGACTACCAATTACGTATAGCGTTAAGTTGCCCCACATAAATGCACTACATTTATGAGACTTATCTGGTATCTCAAGTCTGAGGATAACTATTCACAATTTACTTATAACAATATCCACAAAGCAAATTATGTAGTTGGGATAAGTCCTATATTCAATTCATTGAATATCATCTGAAATTGGTATGCATTCTCATCAATATACTTTCAAGTATATTCTACCACATCTCTCAGATTTGTCTTAGTTTAATGATACTCCCATATCATTAATCGACAACGGACAATTTAGAATAACTCAGTTACTCATGGACTAAACATGCAAATATAGGACAACAATATTACAAATGAAAATAAACATAATCAAATTTTTATTTCATCAAAATTATAAATGTTTACAATATCCTTTATCCAAATACTAATCACAGTTTTGCATAAAACTATTAGCTAAACGAAGTTCAATGCCATTGGCAAGTCCAATAAGATTTTCTCTAGGTAAAGCCTTGGTGAAAGGATCAGCTAAGCTGTCATCTGTGTGAACTTTCAATAGATTAATTTCACCTTCGCGGACTTGTTCCCGAACATAGTGATACTTCCGTAGAAAATGCCTGATGCCTTTCATGACTCCAGGTTCATTGGCAAATATGATTGCAGCAGAATTGTCACAATACATATAAATAGGCGATTCAATTAAAGGCATAACACTAAGCCCTGAAATGAATTTCCTAATCCAAACAGCCTCCATTGTAGCTTTCGAAGCAGCTATGTATTCGGCCTCGCAATCGTACTCTGCTTCTTGCTCTTCCAGTCAACTGCTCCTCCATTGATGACAAAGACATAACCCGTCTGACACTTCGTATCATCTTTATCACACTGCCAGGATGCGTCACAGTAACCTATAACATCAATCTCTGTGTCTGGATTTCCACCATACACTAAAAACATATCTTTCGTACTTCTAAGATACTTCAAAATATGTTTAACAGCAGTCCAGTGAAGTTCACCCAGATTCTGTTGATATCGACTGGTCATGTTTTGAGCGAACGCCACATCTGGCCTTGTGCATCTCACAACATACATGATAGATCCTACTGCCGAAGCATAAGGAACTTTCTGCGTGCGTGCCAATTCAACAGGTGTTGAAGCACACATATCGCTACATAAGCCATGCTTTACTTCCATCGGCAAATATCCTTTCTTGGAATTTTGCATATTGAATCTCTTCAATATTTTATCAATGTAAGCACTTTGACTTAAACCAATTAACCGCTTTGACCTATCTCGTTAGATCTTGATTCCCAGAATGTATGCAGCTTCTCCTAAATCCTTCATGAAAAAACATTGTCCAAGATATGCCTTAACATTTTGCAAACTTGGAATGTCTTTTCCCATAATTAATATGTCATCGACATAAAAGATAAGGAAAATTACATCACTCCCACTAACTTTGTGATATACATATGGCTCATCAAGATTTTGAATAAATCCATACCTTTTGATTTCTTCATCAAATCTCTTATTCCATTGCCTCGATGCTTGCTTCAATCCATAAATGGACCTTTGAAGTTTGCATACACGGTTTGGAAATTATGGATTCACGAACCCCTCAGGTTGCTTCATATAGATGTCTTCATCTAAGCGACCTTTCAAGAAGGCGGTTTTGACATCCATCTGCCATATCTCATAGTCATAGTACGCTGCTATAGCTATGAGAATTCTAATAGCTCTAATGTCTGCTACAGGAGAAAATGTCTCCTCGTAATCTATACCAAAAGTTTGAGTCGAACCTTGCGCAACTAGACGAGCTTTATGAAAGGTTTTATAGATATTTAAATATACGTATGTCCGGATTCGAACTCGAGACTTCGGGATTGCACACATTACGTATGAGAGTTGATGTTAAATAATTAATATATATAAAATGTTATTATTATTAATTATTAGTCACGAAATAAATACTTAACGATAGTTAATATTTAACGAGGTTTGGCTAACGGTCGTTAAATGTAAACTGCGAGGACTAAGGATGAAATTAGTGGACAAGAAGGATCTAGAATCCCCTTGGGGATGCATGGTCGGTCGTGGGCTTCCCAACCCAAGGAGGTGAAGTTTCTTGGTCACCAAGTTTTGAGAAACTATAAATACAAACCCTTGTATTCATTATTCTCCTAACCTTGGATCACCAATAAACCTAATTTCTTTCTCCTCTCTTCCCTCTTGTGTTTGGCCGATCATACAACCCCCCTCCCTAAGGGATCGATTTTTCCAAGCTCAAGAAACTAGTGTTTGGTTTTATTTGTGATTCAAGAACCTAGCTTTTCACATCAAATCGCTAATAGTACGTGTGTACAAGAACGAAGGACAAGCGCACTTGTGTTTGTGAATTCCTTGGTGGTCGACTTCTTTGTGGGTCGAATTTGGTGAAACCCTAAGTTAGGGTTTTGGGTTTTGTTACTTGTTCACATTACCGTTTGGTTCTTGTTTTGCTAAAAGGTACGCGTTTTCTTATTCGGTTAATTAATATACATATATTATTCATTATACTTCCGCTGCATGCTTTGACGATATTTACATGTTTTGTAATTCTTATGATTAGTAAAACCCAACAGTGGCTTCACGAGCCATTAATATGATGTAATTAATTACCGAAACACATAAAAATTGAATCTTTATGATTATTGCATGCTTTTAATGGTTTCCAGGGTTTTGAAATTGGAAACCCTAATTTTATTTATTAGGGTCGATTACCCTAATTTTTATTTAATTAGGTTTTAATTTTTGTAAAACTTGTAGAAACCCTAGGATTGCATGCTAATTTTATGTGGTTATTATGAATAAATTGTTATGTGCCATGTAATATGCGTATCTTGGGTGATAATTGTTATGCGGAATCCATGGTGGAACATGCATGTTTTGCCATGGAGTATTGTTTGTAATAAATTGTTTAGTGATATACACATGTTTTATTTATTTGATAATTATTGAATTGGGGAAGACCTCAATTATACTAATAAAAATTCGTTATGTGCTATTTGGTATACTATTAACTTTGGCTTACGCAATCGACTTGTCGATGTATGTGGCTCATTTACTTGTAGGTGAAAGCCCTAGTTAATGTATGCATTATTCTACGCCTAGAATTGTTTATTAGGTTTTATCTAAATAATTATGCATGTGGCTAATTGTTTTTTACATATGTTAAAATTGTTTAGTTATATGTTTATATTATTTGAGTTTGTTTAATTTTTATTAAAGTGCTTTTTTGTTTATATATATTGTTTGACATGTTAGTAAGCAAAAAGGGTTTTTTGAATAGAAAATTAAATGGGCTAAATAATGGCGAAACTGATTTGTTTTCTAAGTATTAATTCTTGAACTTTTAATCGATTGATGCGACTGTACTAAATGGTTAGAACGGCTCACCCACTAGAACAAACTATAAAGGGGTTTATAAAGAAGTGCGCACAGTTACACTGAAAGGATGTCTAAGGTTATGCTTTTTCGCTTACCTGGTCCTCTGCCCCCTGTGAGTTCAAGTGGAGCTACCTAGTATAACCATTCAATGTATGAAGCATCTTAGTGCAAAGTTGTAAGTTTCTCAACGCATCGATTAAAACTTTGTAGAATTTAATCTTAGCAATTAAAATTTTATGTAAGTTTTTCGAAAATTTTATGCTATAAAGTTGTATGGATGCTTCTTTATACATAAGTTTTGATTACACGTCAAAAATTGTACCCTTTAAAATTTAAGTTTATGCAATCTAATGATATGAAACACTTGAAGTTGTAATTTAGTTATGTGAGACCTTGATCTAGATTACAATAACAAGGTGAATTTTTCTGTTGTGTTAGACCTCAGCTTAATTATTTGGAGTTTCTAAATTAGACAACTTAATTAAGTTAGTTAGTGACACCTATAACTTAAGGCATAAGATGGGATAAAACATGCTTACGTTTTGCATTAATTGTTTTGGCAAAATTGTAAATCCCATAACTTTTGGAATTGAAAACTTGTTTGTCAATTATTGTTTTTCAACAATTACCTATTCTATACTTTCACCACTAGCAGATCAACTGATGTGGTGAAACTATGATAATGAGGATCCAAAATTCAAGGAAAATTCTATGGTTAATATGAATATTGACCAAAGGATATTTTACTTTCTTGAATGTTTACTTATCAAAAGTACTAACTTTTGAACTTTTATTTTCTGTAGAAATGGCTCAAGTTGAATCTACTGCACTAGCCTCGTCGTTCAAATCTATGTTTGATTGAGAGAAATTGACTGGTAGCGAAAATTTCAATGATTGGTATCGACAACTCAGAATTGTCTTGAGGGTTGCCAAAAGACTAGATTATTTGTCTACGCCTTGTCCTCCTGAACCTGCAGCTGATGCACTGCTGAAGCACGAGCTGCATCGCAAACATAGTATGATAGGTATAATGAGGTTGCCTGCATTATGCTTGGGAGTATGAATTCAAACTTGCAAAAACAGTTTGAGAATTATTTCCCTAACCTCATGCTCGAAGAATTGCAAAGGTTGTTTGAAAAGCCTGTGACTGTAGAGTTGTATGATCTGATAGATGCTTTACATAGTTGCAAGCAAGGAGAAGGGAAACCTGTGAGCGCCCACTGTCTGGAAATGATGAGTTACATGGACCAGCTCGGGAGACTCAACTATGTCTACCCCAATGACATACAAATTGGCCTTATCAACAGATCCCTTAACAAGGAATTTGATGGTTTCGTGCGCAATTACAATATGCATTGCACGGGGAAGACAGTCAGTGAGGTACATGCAATGCTCATTGATTACGAGAAAGGTTTGCCCAAGAAGGCCCCTACACCTGCGGTTCTAACCATCCAAAAGGGTAGGATTTCTAAGCCTAATAAGCCGCTAGCGAACAAGAAAGGGAAAGGTAAGGGTAAAGTTGATAAGGGAAAACAAGTTATGGCTAATCAACAAGAACCCAAGAAGTACCCTCCCAAAAAGCGTGAGAATCCCAAGAAGGATCAAGCTTGTCATCACTGCACCGAGGTAGGACACTGGAAGATGAATTGTCCGCTCTACCTTGATGAGTTGCGCACTAAGAGGTATAAAAATACTGGCACTATGGCTAGTACTTCAGGTACTCTTTTGATGATAGAATTATTTGCTTTTCCTCATAAAATAAATTCCTGGGTATATGATACTAGATGTGGTATTCACATTTGTAATACACTGCAGGGACTTAGAAGTGCAAGGAAGCTCGCCTATGGACAACAATACATGCACGTGGGTAATGGAGCACATGCAGTCGTTGAAGTTATAGGCATGTTTGATTTAGTTTAACCTTCGGGTTTAGTACTGTCTTTGAACGATTGTCATTACGCACCTTCTATTGTTAGAGGTGTCGTTTCTGTTTCCTTATTAAAAGATATTGGTTTTATTCATACATTTACTAATTATGGAATTTCGGTTTCTTTAAATGGTGTTTTTTACTTTAATGTTATTCCAGTAAATGGTGTGTTTGAAATTGATTTGCATGATAATGTGATTGATAAAAATAATTCTGTCTTTAGCATCAATAATAAAAGAATCAAAAGTGATTTGGATTCTTCATTTATTTGGCATTGTAGACTTGCTCATATAGGCAAGAAACGCATGCAAAAGCTGCAACACGATGGGCTTTTGCAAGACATCAATGATGAATCATTTGATAAATGCGAATCTTGCATATCTGGTAAGATGACCAAGAAACCTTTTACAAATAGTTTAGAAAGGGCTTCTGATCTTCTTGGTTAGATACATACTGACGTATGTGGACCACTAAGATATGTGTCAAGGAAGGGTGCTAGCTACTTCTTAACCTTTACTGATGATTTCAGTTGTTATGGTTATGTTTATTTACTTAAACATAAACATGAAGTCTTTGAAACATTTAAGGTTTTTAAGAGTGAAGTAGAACTGCAACTAGGAAAGAAGATTAAAGCTCTTCGATCCGATAGAGGTGGTGAATATTTAAGCCAAGAGTTTAAAGATTATCTTGATTTGTGTGGTATCGTCCAGCAACTCACATCTCCATATACTCCACAACAAAATGGTGTATCTGAGAGAAGAAATCGTACACTGCTAGACATGGTGCGATCAATGTTTAATCTTACAACTCTTCCATTATCCTTTTGGGATTATGCTTTAGAAACTGCTGTTCGCATATTGAATATGGTTCCAACTAAGAAGGTTGATAAGACTCCTTATGAAGTGTGGTATGGGAAAGCTCCCAAATTATCTTACTTAAAGGTCTGGGTTGTGAGGCGTTTGTTAAACGTGACTCTGCTGATAAGCTACAACAAAGATCTGTTAATTGTATCTTCGTAGGATACCCAAAGGAAACTATGGGTTACTACTTTTACTTTCCACCTGAAAACAAAGTAATTGTTGCTAGGTATGGAGAATTCCTTGAAAGGGATCTCATATCTCATGAATTCAGTGGGAGAGTTTATGATCTGGAATACGATCAAGAACATACAACACCTTCTGAAAACACTAGCCAACCTCAAGTAGAACCTGAAAGTCTGAGTGTTCCACATGAAGTTGAAGTGGTTCCCATTAGTAGATCCACAAGGACTACGCGTGCACCTGAGCGTCTATGTCTTAACGTAGAAGCTGAGGAAAATATGTTAGGGGATTTTGTTGAACCTGCTAACTATAAGGTTGCCATGATGAGTCCTGAAAAGGATAAATGGCAAGTCGCAATGAATGGGGAAATGCAATCCATGAAAGATAACGAAGTTTGGATAGAGGTTGACTTACCTCCAAATGCTAAGGTAGTTGTAAGTAAGTGGCTCTATAAGATAAAGACTGACATGGATGGCAATGTACACACCTATAAAGCTCGTCTTGTAGCTCAAGGGTTTACTCAAACTTTTGGGATAGACTACGAGGAGACATTTTCTCCTGTAGCATACATTAGAGCTATTAGGATTCTTATAGCCATAGTTGCGTACTATGACTATGAGATATGGCAAATGGATGTCAAAACTGCCTTCTTAAACGGTCACCTAGATGAGGACATCTATATGGCGCAGCCTGAAGGGTTTGTGAATCCAAAATTTCCAAAGCGTGTATGCACACTTCAAAGATCCATTTATGGGTTGAAGCAAGCATCAAGGCAATGGAACAAGAAGTTTGATGAAGAAATCAAGAAATTTGGTTTCACTCAAAATCTTGATGAGCCTTGTGTATATCACAAAGCTAGTGGGAGTAATGTTATTTTCCTTATCTTATATGTCGATGACATATTGATCATGGGAAAAGACATTCCAAGTTTACAAGATGTAAAGTCTTATCTTGGAAAGTGCTTTTCTATGAAGGATTTAGGGGAAGCAGCATTTATTCTAGGAATCAAGATCTACCGAGATAGATCAAGGCGGTTAATTGGACTAAGCCAAAGTACTTACATTGATAAAATATTGAAGAGATTCAATATGCAAGATTCCAAGAAGGGATATTTGTCGATGCAAGTTGAACATGGCTTAAGTAGTGAACTATGCGTGTCAACACCTGAAGAGGTGGCACACATGAGAAAAGTTCCTTATGCTTCGGCTGTAGGATCTATCATGTATGCTGTGAGATGTACAAGGCCTGATGTGGCGTTTGCACAGAATATCACCAGTCGATATCAACAGAATCCAGGTGTGAAACACTGGCAAGCTGTTAAGAACATTCTTAAGTATCTAAGGGATACTAAAGAAATGTTTCTAGTGTATGGAGGAAATCCAGATGCCGAACTTGATGTTACAGGTTTTTGCGATGCGTCTTTCCAAACTGATAAAGATGATAAGAAGTATAAAAGGGATACGTCTTTGTCGTTAATGGAGGAGCAGTTAACTGGAAGAGCAAGAAGCAGACAACGATTGCGATGTCTATTACAGAAGCTGAGTACATAGCTGCTTCGGAAGCTGCGATGGAAGCTGTTAGGATTAGGAAATTCATTTCGGGACTCAGAGTAAACTACGAGGACTAAGGATGAAATTAGTGGACAAGAAGGATCTAGAATCCCCTTGGGGATGTATGGCCGGTCGTAGGCTTCCCAACCCAAGGAGGTGAAGTTTCTTGGTCACCAAGTTTTGAGAAACTATAAATACAAACCCTTGTATTCATTATTCTCCTAACCTTGGATCACCAATAAACCTAATTTCTTTCTCCTCTCCTCCCTTTTGTGTTTGGCCGATCGTACAACCCCCCTCCCCAAGGGATCGATTTTTCCAAGCTCAAGAAACTAGTGTTTGGTTTTATTTGTGATTCAAAAACCTAGCTTTTCACATCAAATTGCTAATAGTACGTGTGTACAAGAACGAAGGACAAGCGCACTTGTGTTTGTGAATTCCTTGGTGGTCGACTTCTTTGTGGGTCGAATTTGGTGAAACCCTAAGTTAGGGTTTTGGGTTTTGTTACTTGTTCACAGTACCGTTTGGTTCTTGTTTTGCTAAAAGGTACGCGTTTTCTTATTCGGTTAATTAATATACATATATTATTCATTATACTTCCGCTGCATGCTTTGATGATGTTTACATGTTTTGTAATTGTTATGATTAGTAAAACCCAACACTTTATAGATGTGTACATTGCCATCCATGTCAGTCTTTATTTTATAGAGCCACTTACTTCCAACCACTGTAGCATTTGGAGGTAAGTCAACCTCTTCCCAGACTTCATTATCTTTCATGGATTGCATTTCCCCATTCATTGCAGCTTGCCATTTGTACTTTTCAGGACTTGCCATGGCAGCTCTATAATTAGCAGGCTCTTCAAGATCTCCTAATATAGTTTCCTCAACCTTTACATTAAGACATAGAAGTTCAGGTGCATGCGTAGACCTTACAGATCTACGAACGGGAATCACTTCAACTACTGGTGGAGGACCCAGACTATCAGGTTCTACCGGAAGTACGTTAGTGTTTTCAGAAGGTAATGTATCTTTATGATCATCTTCCAAATCATAAACTCTCCCACTGAATTCTTGAGATACGAGATCCTTTTCAAGAAAATCTCCATACCTAGCAACAATTACTTTATTTTCAGTTGAATAGTAAAAGTAGTAACCCATAGTTTCCTTAGGGTATCATGCAAAGATACACTTTGCATATCTTTGTTGGAGTTTATCTGCTGAGTCACGTCTAACATACGCCTCGCAACCCCAGACCTTTAAATAAGACAAGTTAGTTGCTTTACCATGCCATATTTCATATGGTGTCTTATCAACCTTGTTTGTAGGAACCATATTCAGAATGCGAACAGCTGATTCTAAAGCATAATCCCAAAAGGATAAAGGTAGAGTAGTAATATTAAACATTGATCGTATCATGTCCGACAATGTATGATTTCTTCTCTCAGATACACCATTTGTTGTGGAGTATATGGAGATGTGAGATTTTGGACAAGTCCATTCTCAGCTAAGTAATCTTTATACTCTTGGCTTAGATACTCACCGACTCTATCGGATCGAAGAGCTTTAATCTTCTTTCCCAATTGCAGCTCTACTTCTGCTTTGAAAACCTTAAATGTTTCAAACACCTCATGTTTATGCTTAAGTAAATAAACATAACCATAAAGGCTGAAATCATCAGTAAAGGTTAAGAAGTAGCTAGCACCTCTCTTTGACACATATCTAAGTGGTCTACACACATCAGTATGAATAAGACCAAGTAGATCAGATGCCCTCTCCATATTTCTATGAAAAGGTTTCTTCGTCATCTTCCCATATATGCATGACTCACATTTATCAAATGATTCATCATTGATATTTTGCAAAAGCCCTTAATGTTGTAGCTTTTGCATGCGAGCCTTGCCTATATTAGCAAGTCTACAATGCCAAAGATAAGAAGAATTCAAGTCCAACTTTATTTTCTTATTGATGCTAAACATCGAATTATTATAGTTGTTAGATTCATTTCTAATCACATCAATTTAAACACACCATTCACAGTAATCGCATTAAAATAAAATACACCATTTAAAGAAACAGAAATTCCATTACGTGATATAGTATGAGTAAAACCATCATCCAACAATACTGAAAAGGAAACAACACCTCTAATTATGGAAGGTGCATAATAACAATTTTTTAATAATAGTACTAAGACCGAAGGCAATACTAAACTAAACACTCCTATGGCTTCAACAGTTGCAGGTGCCCCATTGCCCACATGCAGATATTGCTCCCCATAGGCCAGCTTCCTCTCCACTTTAAACCCATGCAGTGTATTACAATTGTGAATACCACATCCAGTATCATATACCCAAAAATTTTTATGATTTAGAGTAAATAATTCAATTACAAATAAGTTACCTGAAGAACCGGCGCCCGAGGACCAGCATACTTCATCTTATTTTTCCGCAGTTCATCAAGATAGAGAGCACGGTTTCTCTTCCAATGCCCAACGACCTTGCAGTGGTGGCATGCTTGATCCTTTTTAGGATTTTACTTCCTATGAGTAGGGTTCTTCTTGGGTTCTGGTTGATAGGCCATAACTTGTTTACCCTTATCAACTTTCCCTTTGCCTTTTCTCTTCTTGTTGTTCGCACGTTGCGGTTTTGGCTTATTAATCCTTCCACCCTAAATAGCAAGTACCTGGGGAGTAGGAGCCTTTTGAGGTAACCCTTTTTCATAATCAATTAGCAATGCGTGTAGGTCAGTAACTGTCTTCCCCACGCAGTACAAATTGAAGTTCCGAACAAAACCATTGAAATCCTTGTTAAGGGATCTGTTGATCAAGTTTACAGCAATGTCATTTTCATAAACTTTGCCAAGTGCTTGTAATTGGTCCATGTATCCTTTCATCTCCAATACATGAGAACTTACGAGTTTACCCTCTCCCTGCTTGCAGCTGTGAAGTGCATCGATCAAATCATAAATTTCTACAGCCGCAGGTTTCTCAAACAAAGTTCTGAGTTCATTAAGCATGTTGTATGGGAAGTAATTTTCAAACTGATTTTGGAGAGCAGATTCCATCGTTCCCAACAACAGGCAAGCCACATCATTATGACGCTTATACTCAGTCCTCCATGCAGCTTTCACCTCGTCAGAGGCGTCAGCTAGTGGTTCATCAGGGCAAGGCGTGTACAGATAATCCAAACGATCAGCAACTCTACAGACAATTCTCAAAAAGCGTTGCCAATCATTGAAATTCTTAGAGCCAGTCAACTTTTCTCGATCAAAGAAGTTTTTGAACGCAGAAATTAGTGCAGTGTTAGTGTTATCGTTGTTTTGAGCCATTTCTACAGAAAAAGTTCAAGTATTAGTATTTTCGATAATACAGTTTTTCAAGAAAATAAAATATATCCAAGGTAATATAAACATATAACCATATAATTTTCTAGAAAACTAGGATCCAAATTATCATAGGTTCATTACATCAGTTGATCTGCTAGTAATGAAAGCATATAATAGGGTAATCTGTCGAACAATAATTGGCAAACATTTTCCAATTCCTAGATCATTATGGGATTTATATTTTCCAACGCTATTGCAAATATAAACATGTTTTATCCCATCTTGTGCCTTGAGCCCAGGTCTCACTTACTACTCAATTTAAGTCGTCTAACTTAAAGAACTGCAAATATGTTCATGTAAGGTCTGACTTTACATAAAGATTTACCTTTCCATCACAATCTCGCCAAGTTCCCACATGACGTAAATTGCAACTTCAAGTGTTCCTTTAACTAGATGGCACTAACTTAATTCATAAAGGGTACTAGTTTTGATTTATGGTGTCAAATCAAATATGTACAAAGATGTCATGCATTCATCTTGTAGCATAAACTTTAATAAAAACTTTTTATTAACCAATTCATAAAGATCAAATTACCAAAGTTTTGATTGAGGTATTGCTTTCGCCAATCAAGGAATTTACCTTTAATTATCGTCCATTATATCGTACTTTTTCATAAGTCTAAAGACTTAGTGTTTCAGATAGTTACCACAAAAGTGGCGCATGGAATTAAAACTAATTCGCCCTTAAGATGATTTTGTACTAATAGCCTACTTGGTAACTCCAATTTGACTCGCAAAGAAGCGGAGAATTTGGTCAGCGCTGAAGCTATGACCTCCTTCTTTCGGGTCACAATTTAATGCGCTCTCCTCCTTGCACCCCTCACACAGTCCGTCAAAATTGGGTGAGCCGTTCTCACTATTTGTACCAAAATCATCAATCAATTAAACTTATTGAAAATTTAACTCTTAAAAAAAATCAAATTTCACCATTGTTTAGTCCGATTTATTTTTCTATTCAAAATTACCCTTTGCTTAAACTTGTCACACATAATAAACAAACAAGTAAACAATAAAAATAAATAACTTAAAATAATGCGCACATAACTAACAATTAATACGTGTAAACAAGTAGCCACATGCAACTTATTTGATAAAACCTATTGATAATCAATCTCTAGGTTAATTAATGTATATATTAACTAGGGCTTCACTCGCACAATTGAAAGTGAGCCACATACATCGACGAATCGATTGCGTAAGCCATAATTAGAATATACCAAATTGAACATAATTGATTTATTAATATATTATTGGAGTCTTCCCCAATTCAAGATCTATCAAAACAAACATGTGATAAAATATCTTAACAATTAAAAAATTCAAGCAACCATCCATGACGAACATGCATGTATCATCATGGATATAACATAACAATTATTCAATTAAGTAACAAGATCGCATACAATTCCATGTCACATAACACATTATTCATGAATATATCACGTAACAAATATATTAATTCTAGGTTTCGATATGGTTCTCATAACAATTAATATATATAAACCCTAAAAAAATTTAAATAAATCGACAAAAAAAATTTGGGAATCGACCCATAAATTTTTTTTGGTCGATCCTTAAAAAAAAAATTAAAAACAAATTAGGGAAAAATCCCTAACCCTAAAACAAGGGTTTACATAATCATATCCAAAACCATAGAACAATCATATCAAACAACATACAATATTTGTTTTTTACGTGTTAATTAATTAATTACTCATTAAACCAATGACTCGTGATGCCACTGTTGGAATTATATATATCATGACAATCAAATATAAAACACATATACATCAAAGAAAACATGAGGAAGCGTATAGGAACGATTAATGAATAATTAATTAACATAAATAAAAGTATGCGTACCTTTTTTATTCTAGCCGAACAAGAATCAAATCCACAAAACTAGCAAGTGATGAACCCTAATTAGGGTTTATAGGATTATAAGAATTACCCCTTACCGATTTTGTAATTCAATCTAAGAAACTAACAAAAGTATGCTAGTACCGCTTTCTTGTACACACGTACTAAATCAAATTAAAGTAATGCTAGTTTTAATCACACGAAACAATTTTGTTTTGGAAAACAAGTGGATCGACACCCTTGAGGTGGTGGTCGATCGGTTATAGCAAAAACACACACAAACACTTTTTAGGTTTTAGCTGATGCAAAACCAATACCATAAGCCTTGTATATATACTCAACATAACTTGGTGAACAAGTTGAGCATGGGTTGGGTTGGGTTTCCTCTTTCCGATCGGTTATAGCATCCCAAGAGGGATTCCGGAACCTTCCCAATCTTTATTTTGCAATCTAGTCCTTCCAATTACATTTAACGATCGTTAGTCCATTACACTTAATTAACTTAACTCTGTTATATTATTTCGTGTAATTAATAAATAAATATAACATTTACATTTAATTATTAACTTTAATTCTCATACGTAAAGCGTGCAATTCCGTGGTCTCGAGTTTGATCCTAACTCACGACTACTAATTTATATCCATAAAACTAACAACATTTAATCATTTTCCTAGTGAGCCTTCTCAGGATTACTCATAAACCTACTTACCACACTGACAACATAAGCAAAGTCAGTTCTCGTACAAACCATGGCGTACATGAGGCTCCCAACAACATTAGAGTACGTAACCCTTCTCATGTAACCTTTATCCTTGTCAGTTGTAGGTATGGTGCTACGGTCAAATTTGAATTGACTCACCAAGGAAACAGAAACTAGTGTGGGCTGATCAACATAGAATGACTCTAAAGTGCCGTTTGGTTTGTTGTCCGGAATAATAATCGGTATGGATTTAATATAGATATGGAATAGGAATTGCTATAAGTTAAGGTATCAATATCATAAATGTTGTTTGGTAGGATACTTAGATGAAAATTGTTTTTAAATTATATGAGGGAAATGGTGGGCCTGGGAATCATTTTTCATTCCACACATTTTAGGTGACTTTTAAGTATAGCAACATATTTAATATCATTCCTTTTTTTGATTCCGATGTTAACTAACCAAATACCTATACATGGAATGAAATCCATTAATTGATTCCCATTGGCGCATACCAAACACACCCTAAGACATTCTCAATATACTTTTGTTAGGAAACGTACAAAAGGCCTTCATTTCTATTTCTTCAAATCTCTTTGCCTAGTATCCTTTTGGTTGCACCGAGACCCTTCACCTTAAACTCAATCTTCAAAAAATCCTTCAATTCATTAATCGCGGCCTTATTCTCATAATCAATTAAGATGTCGTCCACATATAGCAAAAGATAGACATAGGATGTATCGGGGCAATTCTTTGAGTAAACGCAATTATCATATTGATTTCTCACATAGCCATTAGAATCTTAAAAGAATTGAATCTTCAGTACCATTGCATCAGAGACTGCTTCAAACCATACAAAGACTTTTTCAGAAAACATACATGATTTTCTTCGTAGGATCAACGAATCCCTCAGGTTACGTCATGTAGATTCTTTCATCCAATTTAGCATGTATTGCATTTTTCACATCAAGATGTTCAAGCACTAAATCAAATGCGCTTACCATGGCCAACAAGGCCCGAATCGTTTTGTGTTTCACAACGGGAGAAAACACCTCCTGGTAATCAATTCCTTCCTTTTGTGAAAAACCTTTTGGCCACCAACCTTTCCTGAACCTTTTAGGTTCAACTCCAGGGACTCCTTCCTTTTCTTTAAGACCCATTTGCAGCCCACTAGTTTAGCACCCTTCGGGAATTTTGTATGTACCTATGTTCCATTTTTATAGTGATTGCATTTCCTCATTCATTGCAAACACCCATTCTAATACTTCATTATTCTAAATCGCATCCTTGTAAGATCTTGGTTCATTGATACCAATTTGTTAACCCATCGCTAAGGCATATGCAACGGAGTCCTAATTGCACTCACTTACAAAACTTGTTTATCTAGTCGGTGCCTTCGCATCCTTTTCTTCTTTCTCAATGCTATAGGTGCAAAGTCATCCTCTTCGGACCCCTCTTCCTTGGCCATAGGCTCCGTATCCTGAGGCTCCAAGCCCGTACACTGACCACTAGTTTCTGATGCCTCCGAAGTAGGTTCCTTCGGAGGCTGTTGCTCATCATCTATCATAATTCTGTCCGAAGTACTAGTCGTAAACTCCATCTTCCGGTTATGTCACAATTCTCAATTTCCGGTCATTTCTCGAATTTACTATTCATTCCCGGAGAAAAATCACTATTCATACTTAACTATTCATCATTTATCGTAAACTAGGTTTACGAGTATCAAATTTGCGTAACCTTAAGGGTTTAGCTGCGAATTCATGAACAATCATTAAGGACATTTCATATAGACTAGAGTTAGTCTACATATCATTAATAATATCATCATCATATTAGTTCATGCATGGTTTTGCATATTTTATTTAACGTATAATTTTCTATTAAATAAACGCTATCGCGTAATCATTTATTTTGAATAATTTATCCGACACTTCCAAAAATTATTCTGATATATTTTTATACTTGATGCGTGCCAAACAGTCAAGCTAAATCACTCAAGCCTGCCACTTGTGAATGGCAGACCGTAATCAGCTTAAAACTGCCTAAGCACGAATGCAATGAAGATCTGGGGAGTATAGGGTTTCCCCGGGTCGTTATGTCCCAGCGAGCTATGCAATGGATTATCAAACGTAAAGTGATCGGGAGATTTGAACGAAAAAGGGATTTGGAATTATTATAACTACGGAAAAAGGACATAAACTACAAAGGCTTAAATGCAAATTAAAGAAAATTAAAAAGATAAAATCTATTAAATAAACGCTATCACTATATTTAAAATGATGTTTTTGTTTTTATGTTTTTACAAAACTGAAATTAAAATTTACGTAGCGTACAAATAAAAACGTGAAACTTAATCAATATTAACCCTAGAAATATGAAAATGATATTTTTACAAACCTAATGATAAAAGAAAATATTTAGAAAAAGGAAATTATTTTTACAACTATTTAATTAATTATTATTAATTAAAAACTATTTTTAACTATTAAATAATTACCTAAAATACAAGAAATTAGGAAATAAAGCTAGAAAAATAAAATTAAGACTTAGAAAAATCTAAAATATCAAAATAGAATTTTCAAAACTATTTTTGTATTTTTCTGAATATTTATGTATTTTCTAGGAATTAAAAACTATTAAAAACTAATTAAATTACTTAAAAATACAAATTTAACTAAGAAAAATCTAGAAAAATATTTTTTTGTCTTTTTATATTTATCTAAACTTAAGAAAAATGAAAAATTATTTTTTTGAACCTTTTCTTAATTTTTTGTATTAATTGCTAATTAAAAATGCTTAAAAACTAAATAAAATGCAGAAAAATAGCAAACCAGCTTGGAAAAATATGAAAATTTCAGGAAAACTCTAAAATAATATTAGGAAGCTAGGAAAATTGGAAAAACATGGGGTTGTGTGCAAGATATTGAAACTGATGTGCAAGTGCTTGTTGAAATAAGCACTAGAATAAGCAAATGGCTACCAAAGAGCACCAAACTGATAATGAAGCTACAATAAGCTAAAATAACCAAAATGAAATGAGAAACAACAAGTTAAACCCTCTGTATTGTCAGATTGCTCAGATTTGATATTTGAGCTTTTGAGCTAAAACAGTTGAGAGGGGGGTTACTTGCAACCTACTAATAAGCTACTAGATAAGCTGAAACTACAAACCAAGGATTGGAACCTAATCTAGACCTGGCCAAGAACATGCAAACCAAAGTTCAGACCCTAGTGAGCTAAGATGAGCTCTATGCAAGGCTAGCAAGATCTGCATAATCCCTGTGCAGGCTTAGTGCCCTGCACAGGGGACTTAAGCCCATGATCACAAGCCCTTTTTAGCTTATAGAAAAAATTGCAAAAATATACTAAAATGGACATGAGAAAATAGACCAGTAGAAGTTCTAAATACAACAAGTTACACTGAAATTGGCCAAGAGATGAGCTCATGAAAATTCTTCCTAGTTGAGCCCAAAACAGGTTTTTGCACAATTTTGACTTTTGAAGAAACTGCAAAGTTGACTAAATGGAACTTTGATCTGGATTTTCCAACTGAAAATGATGTTATAAGGTTAAATGAAGCTATTGCAAACTTTTTTTATGAATTCTAAACACAAAACTAACTTTTGATTTGTGAAAATCTTAACAGTGGAGCTGCTAAGACACTAAAGGTGTGATTTTGACTTTTACTGCTTTTAGGCACAAAGTATTGACAGATCTTAGTACCTATGAGCTACCTAAGTTTAAAGTAACAAGAGTTAAGCACTGAACAGGCCAAATAGACAGGTGCATTAACAGATCCAAACACCCCTTAAAGTACTGTTTTGCAAGTTTAATAAGACTAACTAATGAACAGGTTTGAGATACTAATCAAACTGAGCTTACATGAACTAAATACAACTATGTAAACAAGTTTACACTAATGGTGGCTACAGATACACAGACAAGCATACTATGCAAAACTGAAAGAAAAATTGGAAATAAGATTTGAACCCACAAGGCCCCAGCTGGTGTTGCAGGCTAACCCACACCCAAAACTACTCTTATCTAATCTATTTTAACCCATATCAAAGCTGCATCTTCCATTATCCATTACCAAACCCAATTTGCTTCAACAGTTGACTTTTGTTGACTATTATTCAAAATTGTTTGAAAATGAAAGATAAGCTTACAGTAAGCTTTAATAAGCTTGCATAAGCTTGATTTAGCTTAAAAATAAAATTCTAAGAACTTGCTCATAAAAGTTTGAAACTGAAAAATGCAACAGTAGGCATTAAACTTGGAACTTAGATGAAAGACTTGGATTGATGTTCAAAATACATTACAAAGATGTTATAACTTAAATTTGATACAGAAAAACTGAAATTACAACATTTTTATTTAAACTAAAACATTTATAAAGAAAAACGACATTAAGGAAAATTTATAAACTAACTAACTACTTTTTCTTCTTTCTTCCCTTCCTTTTATAGCTCCCCATGCTTTCTCTTTCCTCTCTGAGTTAATCCCACCATCGTTTATGGCCATTGGATGGGTTGGAAGGATTTTGGCCATAGATTTGGATTTGGCGCCAAAATTGGTTTTTAACCTGTTAGGGAGATTGAGTGAAGGAGGAGGGGGGTAATTAATGTCTTTTGGAAGGTTGTGTTTGGAGGGGGGACATGGTAAGTGATAAGGTGAGGAGGGGGTGGGTGATTGAGTGTTGCAGAGGTGAATGGCAGGGAGGGAAGAAAAGGGCGCCAAGGGTGATGTTTTGACCAAGCTTGACTGGTTATTAATAAAAGGGAGGGTCCAAAATGCTAAATGACAGGGGGTCACAATTAGGTTCAAGGGTCCAAAATGGCAAAAGGGTTTTAAATAACAAGGATTAGTTTTGTAAATTCTGAAAATTAAGGGGCCATAACTGCCAATTTGCAAAGATGTTTTAAGGGACCAAAACTGACAAGCTTCCATAGTACAAGGACCAATCTTGCCATTTTCCAATTTTCCAGGGGCCAATTTTGCCAATTTTCAAACTTGAAGGACCATTCTTGTAATTTTCTCAAACTTATGATATTTTTCACCAAAGGACTAAATTTGACAAGTTATGATTTAAAAAGGACCTTTGGTGATTTTACTTTTGAAATTTTGACTCAGGGACTATTTTTGACAATTTTAGAAACTTGGGGGACTGAAACTGCCAATTATGCAAACTTTGCTCATTTTTCATCTGATTTTAAACATTTTGCATCTGAAACATATAAAATGCAATTTTGGAATATTTTTAGTATTTTGATGCATTTCTGAGCATTTTTAAACGTTTTGCAGTTCAGATTTGACTAAAAATGATGAGTATTTACACACTCATCAATCCCCCACACTAAACTATTGCTAGTCCCTAGCAATCTTTTGAGAAAAACTTAATGGATTTGAATCTCTTTACCAAAAGCCATTACTTCTGGAGTAGCCAAATGTTTCAGTTCAAGTAAGAACCATGGTACACCGATAACCATGTGATTTTGAGCAAACCACCAGCTTTCAACGGATTTGATTTTGTCTTTACCAGAAGCCGTTTGCTCTGGACTAGCCAACTCTTAGATAAATTATCAATATTATCTTTGGTGAGCTGATTACCAATTATGGATTTTCCACTGCCTTTACCACAAGCCATAAACTTGCGGGCTAGCCAACTCTTCACTTTTAAGGATATGGTGAGCTGAATACCATACAATTTTGGGCAAATTGCAAGCCGTAAACGGATTTGAGATATCTTTACCAAGATCCGTTTGCTCCTGGATTAGCCAATCCTTTTGTTTATTAGACAAGGTGGACTGATAACCAATTGAGTAAGTGTAGAACACTTACTCCAAAAAAAAATTTGGCCAAAAACGGGGGAATTAGGCGGTATAATTATATGATAAAATTCGTGAGAATTCCCCCCCACACTTAGAAATGAATATTTCCCTCAATATTCAAAGTACCGGCGGTTATGCCGAAACAAAGAACGTAAAAGGGAAATACTACGGCCATTATTTAGAAAGAAGATTTTTTTTTTTTTTTTTTTTTTTTTTTTTTTTTTTTTTTTTGACAAACTTATATATATATATAACATGTGGGGCACTCCCCCACACTAGTGTGGTACACACGGGTGAAAACCCATGTTAAGCTACTGTTTTTGATTACCGAGTCGCTAGCTTGACTCGACCCCGAATTCATTGGTTCATGGGGAAGCAAAGTGGAAGAAACAATCTCCATCGGACTTTCATTCAAGATGTTTGGACAAACATTTGAAGCACGTGAAAGTTCCACACCGATGAGATATACATAGAACCGGCTCAAAAATGATAAATGAAAATGCCGGGATCAAAGATAGTGTCTTCATTCCCGAAGGAGTGAAGATGGAGAGTAATCACAAGATATTTGAGGAAAGGAAGAAAGGTTTTGATAACAATCAAGATCCATTCCTCATCCTCAAATGCAGACATATCGGGAGGAAGGGTGAGAGTAGTATCATTAATAAGCAAACTCATACGATAGAGTACACCTTCCTCCGAGCTAATATCATCCTCAAGATCAAAATAGAAATGATCATGTTCCGGAGGAGATATGTCATGAGAGAGTTCACCGGAGAACTCTTCATGAAGAGTATTATTCACATGAAGTGATGTTGTGAACTCATGTTCCATTGTGGGCTCATCACTATCCTCAATCTGAGTATCAAAAAGTGGATTCTCAGAAATTGAAGTGAATTCAGAGTTGAATTCAAATAGAGGATTGGTGAAAGTAGCTTTGAATGTTTCGGGAACAAAATGATCAACATTCTCTATTGGACTGTTGGGATAAGAAGTGAGTGATCGATCATTATCAGTGAGATTTTCAGTCTCTCCTAGATCGGCTTCAAAATCAAAGAGTGGATTGATGTGGGTGAGTTCACCGGAGAACTCCTCAAGAAGATGATCAGCATCAGATTGTGGAAGTGATGCCTCAACGTACTCGATGTTTCCAAAGGAAGCACAATCGTCGCTAAAATCGGAGAAAGTTTCCAAATGATCATTTGAACACTCAAGAGGGGAAAGAGAATCACACATATGATCAGAAGTTCCCTGTGACTTTCTCGGGAGACAAGGTTCTCAACACTAGACTTTATGAATTCGTCCGATTCCTTTTCAGGAATAGTGTCAAGATGCTCATCCCCCATGTTCAGAGAGTGAGTGGGAGCTTCGGGTGTGATAGCAGTTGTTTGAGATGAAATCTCAACTGCTGGAATATCAACTGACTGAGGGAGTTGAGAAATATTATCTTTAAAAGGATAAAAACTCTCCTCGTCATCATCATAGAGAGCTGCCTTAAGAAATTGGGAACGTCTTAGAGCTGCATGCTCTAGGACTAATAATTCTTCCCTAGATTGGTGGGCCTCTCGCTCTTCGGCTAGCAATTCTCCCATGGTCTTTTCACCACTCACTTGATTCTTAAAGTTACTAATCATATCATCAAGTGTTTTCATTGCGGTTTCAAAGTCGTGGGAGATTTCTTGAGATAACGGCTCAGGTGGAGTTTGAACCGTATGGTGCTGTGGAGGTTGGAAATTTTCAAACATGTAAGAGTCATGATTGTTACAAGGAACTGGGTTCCCTATTTGACAATCAGAGCTGAAATGGGGACCTCCACAGTACTCACAACAGTAAAACTGTTGAGTCTGGACAGGTGAATCATATGGATTTTGGTTATAACCAAAGTTCTGAGCATCATTGGAAAACTGTTCATAGACAAACGTGTTTCCGGATTGACACTCAAATCCTTGGTGAGGACCTCCACAAAATTCGCAACAATATTGTTGATCATATGAAGATAAGTCGGGCTGTGGTGGGTAATTGGAAAAGTTTGAGGGGTCGTTAAATGAGTTCGGATTAGGATCATAATCAAATGAATTCCTCGAACCACAAAAAAAACAACTCCCATTATGAATATCATTACCACATTGTACACACGTACACCAACGACAGGGTGAACCAAAAAGAGGCTCACCACAACCGACACAAGGAATAAACGATTGCATTTGAGAGTTATGAAGAGGAATCAGTTTATTCAAAGAATCAACAAAACCAACATGGTGATCTGAATGACTATCAAGTCTCAAAGAACATTTTGAAAAATCAAGAGGTGGGACAAGTGGTGTGCTCTGAGAGCTAGCAATTTCCACCACTTCCGTTATGGTCTCTGGTTCTGGTTCTTGAGAAACGTGAAGATTAGACAAGTCATTCTTGCTAGTCACCGGTCTGAATTCTGCATGTTTGCTTTTAACCGTAAATCGTGAAAGTTTAGAATCAATTCTAGACGACTTAGGAGCAATTGAGGGTTTAGGTCTTTGGATAACCGTGGGTTGGACGTATTTAGCACTCCCATTATCAAAAGGAAGTACCTGGTCCTTTGTCACCCCGGTTTCTCGTTCCATTTTCCTACGCAGAATGAATGGATCATCACGAACAACACGAATTCTAGACATTTGTGACACAGTCTGAAGTTTTTCAACTTCGTCCCAGAATTCGTCCTCGAGAGATTCCATGAGAATAGAAGAAGTTAGAATCAAACGGATAGAGGGTAAAGGGATAAAGAATCAAAACGGGTAGGAGGGTGAAGAGGAATATTTTTGGCATTTTTGAAAAACATTTGTAAAAACAAAGACTGAAAATCTTTTTGGGGTTTTTGATTTTAAAAAGAAAATATAAACACATACAGATGGTATAGACAAAGAGTGAATATCCAAATCACTAATCTTCTAGACGTAAGATTATCAGCACAGCTCCCCGGCAGCGGCGCCAAAAATTTGATGCGTGCCAAACAGTCAAGCTAAATCACTCAAGCCTGCCACTTGTGAATGGCAGACCGTAATCAGCTTAAAACTGCCTAAGCACGAATGCAATAAAGATCTGGGGAGTATAGGGTTTCCCCGGGTCGTTATGTCCCAGCGAGCTATGCAATAGATTATCAAACGTAAAGTGATCGGGAGATTTGAACGAAAAAGGGATTTGGAATTATTATAACTACGGAAAAAGGACATAAACTACAAAGGCTTAAATGCAAATTAAAGAAAATTAAAAAGATAAAATCTATTAAATAAACGCTATCACTATATTTAAAATGATGTTTTTGTTTTTTTGTTTTTACAAAACTGAAATTAAAATTTACGTAGCGTACAAATAAAAACGTGAAACTTAATCAATATTAACCCTAGAAATATGAAAATGATATTTTTACAAACCTAATGATAAAAGAAAATATTTAGAAAAAGGAAATTATTTTTACAACTATTTAATTAATTATTATTAATTAAAAACTATTTTTAACTATTAAATAATTACCTAAAATACAAGAAATTAGGAAATAAAGCTAGAAAAATAAAATTAAGACTTAGAAAAATCTAAAATATCAAAATAGAATTTTCAAAACTATTTTTGTATTTTTCTGAATATTTATGTATTTTCTAGGAATTAAAAACTATTAAAAACTAATTAAATTACTTAAAAATACAAATTTAACTAAGAAAAATCTAGAAAAATATTTTTTTGTCTTTTTATATTTATCTAAACTTAAGAAAAATGAAAAATTATTTTTTTGAACCTTTTCTTAATTTTTTGTATTAATTGCTAATTAAAAATGCTTAAAAACTAAATAAAATGCAGAAAAATAGCAAACCAGCTTGGAAAAATATGAAAATTTCAGAAAAACTCTAAAATAATATTAGGAAGCTAGGAAAATTGGAAAAACATGGGGTTGTGTGCAAGATATTGAAACTGATGTGCAAGTGCTTGTTGAAATAAGCACTAGAATAAGCAAATGGCTACCAAAGAGCACCAAACTGATAATGAAGCTACAATAAGCTAAAATAACCAAAATGCAATGAGAAACAACAAGCTAAACCCTCTGTATTGGCAGATTGCTCAGATTTGATATTTGAGCTTTTGAGCTAAAACAGTTGAGAGGGGGGTTACTTGCAACCTACTAATAAGCTACTAGATAAGCTGAAACTACAAACCAAGGATTGGAACCTAATCTAGACCTGGCCAAGAACATGCAAACCAAAGTTCAGACCCTAGTGAGCTAAGATGAGCTCTATGCAAGGCTAGCAAGATCTGCATAATCCCTGTGCAGGCTTAGTGCCCTGCACAGGGGACTTAAGCCCATGATCACAAGCCCTTTTTAGCTTATAGAAAAAAATGCAAAAATATACTAAAATGGACATGAGAAAATAGACCAGTAGAAGTTCTAAATACAACAAGTTACACTGAAATTGGCCAAGAGATGAGCTCATGAAAATTCTTCCTAGTTGAGCCCAAAACAGGTTTTTGCACAATTTTGACTTTTGAAGAAACTGCAAAGTTGACTAAATGGAACTTTGATCTGGATTTTCCAACTGAAAATGATGTTATAAGGTTAAATGAAGCTATTGCAAACTTTGTTTATGAATTCTAAACACAAAACTAACTTTTGATTTGTGAAAATCTTAACAGTGGAGCTGCTAAGACACTAAAGGTGTGATTTTGACTTTTACTGCTTTTAGGCACAAAGTATTGACAGATATTAGTACCTATGAGCTACCTAAATTTAAAGTAACAAGAGTTAAGCACTGAACAGGCCAAATAGACAGGTGCATTAACAGATCCAAACACCCCTTAAAGTACTGTTTTGCAAGTTTAATAAGACTAACTAATGAACAGGTTTGAGATACTAATCAAACTGAGCTTACATGAACTAAATACAACTATGTAAACAAGTTTACACTAATGGTGGCTACAGATACACAGACAAGCATACTATGCAAAACTGAAAGAAAAATTGGAAATAAGATTTGAACTCACAAGGCCCCAGCTGGTGTTGCAGGCTAAACCACACCCAAAACTACTCTTATCTAATCTATTTTAACCCATATCAAAGCTGCATCTTCCATTATCCATTACCAAACCCAATTTGCTTCAACAGTTGACTTTTGTTGACTATTATTCAAAATTGTTTGAAAATGAAAGATAAGCTTACAGTAAGCTTTAATAAGCTTGCATAAGCTTGATTTAGCTTAAAAATAAAATTCTAAGAACTTGCTCATAAAAGTTTGAAACTGAAAAATGCAACAGTAGGCATTAAACTTGGAACTTAGATGAAAGACTTGGATTGATGTTCAAAATACATTACAAAGATGTTATAACTTAAATTTGATACAGAAAAACTGAAATTACAACATTTTTATTTAAACTAAAACATTTATAAAGAAAAACGACATTAAGGAAAATTTATAAACTAACTAACTACTTTTTCTTCTTTCTTCCCTTCCTTTTATAGCTCCCCATGCTTTCTCTTTCCTCTCTGAGTTAATCCCACCATCGTTTATGGCCATTGGATGGGTTGGAAGGATTTTGGCCATAGATTTGGATTTGGCGCCAAAATTGGTTTTTAACCTGTTAGGGAGATTGAGTGAAGGAGGAGGGGGTAATTAATGTCTTTTGGATGGTTGTGTTTGGAGGGGGGACATGGTAAGTGATAAGGTGAGGAGGGGGTGGGTGATTGAGTGTTGCAGAGGTGAATGGCAGGGAGGGAAGAAAAGGGCGCCAAGGGTGATGTTTTGACCAAGCTTGACTGGTTATTAATAAAAGGGAGGGTCCAAAATGCTAAATGACAGGGGGTCACAATTAGGTTCAAGGGTCCAAAATGGCAAAAGGGTTTTAAATAACAAGGATTAGTTTTGTAAATTCTGAAAATCAATGGGCCATAACTGCCAATTTGCAAAGATGTTTTAAGGGACCAAAACTGACAAGCTTCCATAGTACAAGGACCAATCTTGCCATTTTCCAATTTTCCAGGGGCCAATTTTGCCAATTTTCAAACTTGAAGGACCATTCTTGTAATTTTCTTAAACTTATGATATTTTTCACCAAAGGACTAAATTTGACAAGTTATGATTTAAAAAGGACCTTTGGTGATTTTACTTTTGAAATTTTGACTCAGGGACTATTTTTGACAATTTTAGAAACTTGGGGGACTGAAACTGCCAATTATGCAAACTTTGCTCATTTTTCATCTGATTTTAAACATTTTGCATCTGAAACATATAAAATGCAATTTTGGAATATTTTCAGTATTTTGATGCATTTCTGAGCATTTTTAAACGTTTTGCAGTTCAGATTTGACTAAAAATGATGAGTATTTACACACTCATCAATACTCGTATTAAGATTGTAAAAATTATACTATTATTTTACCCGGTGTTTTTGTTGGGTCCAATAAATTGACCCATGCACTCCGAACAAGATTTGAAAATAAAATAGCCTAACTCACTAAATAATATAGTGAGTGACTCACTGATAAAAGAAATCAGTGAGTGTTGTTTTGTACTCTTTACTTACTGATACGGTGTCAGTGAGTAAAATATATGAGCTACAAACAACACCAGTGACACTGAGATTTTGACAAATGTCTCAGTGATCCTGAAGGCCTATCTCTACATACAGACTGAAATATATTGGTGGAACTTCCAAGAGTAGAAGTCAAACAAGTACAAGACATTACCAAAGAAGTGAGAATATTAGTTATGACAATTCCAAAAGGATGGTTGGTGATTTTCCAAAAGCGGGAGATAAAGAAGGACCACCTGATCATGACATCTCACCTACCACCACTTGTCTTTGTATTCATGTACCTATATATATGTTTGTAATTGTAATAGATAGGTATGTATCCTAAACACACAAAAATACTTAGTATTAGTTGATAGGATCATCCTCTCATTGAAACACAAGCATAGCTTGGATCAATGAGAGTTTATTTGTCATTCAATGGGGATAATATACCGAAATTATCCCCGTAAAAAGTTGAGGATGTTATCATGTAGTCTAGTTGGTATTGAGAAATCTTGTATGTATTGTTCTTCATTTTTAATGAAATTCTTTTTTAATTTTATCAAGATTTACTCAATTATTTTGGACCAACAAGTGGTGTCAGAGCCAGGTTGATTTTTCTCTAATCCAGATCCGTTCAAATGACTGCTGATAGCATCCTTGATTGTCAAAATAATGTGTGAACCTTCAAAAACTGCTACTGTTATAGCAATTTTTGAGGGGGAGAAGGACACTGATATTGACTAAATGACAAATACACCACCCACACTGCCCACTGATTGAAATAATCAGACTAAACTACACTCCTCACCACACAAATCTTATCCATACACAAAAATAATCCACACCCACGCACAAAAATTCTTATCCCTCTACACAAAAATAATCACTAACCGACACACAAAATTACCATATCCCATCTTCATCTAACAAAAAAAAAACCACTCACAAAAATCTCTTCATATCAACTCTCGAATACCAAAAAAATCACAGATCCACCTTCCCAAACCAAATCCACACACACGAAAAAAGGACCATGAACACCGAGAACATCAAAACACAGATCCGGTCAACCATCTATCTCAACACATACGATCTCAAAAATCATATCCATCATCTTCACAAAATCCTCCTCAAGAGTTAATAACTCTCGATCTACATCAAAAAAAAGGGAAAACTTACAAAAACCACAGCCTTAAAACGACATAACAAAAATTTTCATCAAAGATGAACACTCAGATCTCCATTTTCATCAAAAAAAACCACATGAATCTGTAGTTTGGAATTATAATCATTAATCAGATTTCTTGTATGATGTTAAATATTGATGGGTCTTAGTGAATGAAAATGGCTTCGTTATCTCACAGCTTGGTTTAAAGCTGATGGGTTTCGGACTTAGCGATGCTAATTTTTGTTTGTTGATTGAAGGGTCACGGCTGAAAATGGTTGTAGGTTCGAACTGGATTTGTGATTAGGATTAGAAGGGTGAAATACAGGCATGTGATATTGAAAATAGGTGTTGGGTTGAGCGTGATGAAATAACTGATGGGCTCAAAGGGTGTGGTTAAATAGCCAAGCTGATGAAAACTGGTCGAGTTAATGGTGGTAGTGAGAAGGAGATTAAGTCTGAACGAAGGTGGTGTCAGGATGTGTTAAAAAGTCAGTGGTATGGTAGCAGTTGCAACATCAGGGAATGTGAACTCCCAGAAGTCCTTGAAGACTTGACCCGCGACAACCTAAGTGGTGTCCCTGATGAGTATCAGGGAGTGGGCAAAAAGAGTGTGTCAGGGTGTGTTTGCATTGCAGAGAAGTGCCAAGGGAGTGGTAACTCAGTGAGTGTTGTGACTAAGTGGGTAAAAGAATCAGGCATTTTATTTTTCAGGCTTAGCCTGATTAGAAGCCTGATGCGTGAATCAGGGTGTGTTAATTTGTTTATTCAGGGATAGCCTGAACGGGTTGTACCTGAAGTAAATCAGAGGTTATGATGTGTAGGGTGTACGTACGGGCTGAACATGATGGTACAAGGAGACTGACAAATTAGATTTATCAGGGTGTTTTGATAATTGTGTTTATCAGTGTGCTAAAGCTAAGTGAGCTTAAGACCCAGTGAGTGTTTATGAGTTCGTGATGAACCTGAACCAAAAAAGAGTAACACTAAACGCTGAGTCTGAAAACCAAGCATGTCCCTGAAACCAATTCCGAGAGAGTACCTGAATTTCTTTTCGGTCACTGAAACCATAGCGACCGAATGATATTCAAGTCCCTTGAACCCGAGTCTCTGACCTCATTAAGGTATCCTGATGGTGCCTGAAACCCGAGCCACTGAGCTCGTAGTGACTGAAACTGAGTCACTAAAAAAATGAGACCCCGAAGACCTGGTAACCAGAGACCCTGGTGGCGTCAGTAAGTGTAATATCTTTAGGCTTAGCCTAAAATGAGATGTAATTTTTATCACTTACTGGGTAACTCATATTGTAACTGAATGTATGAAGGTGGAAAGTGGACACTGATGTATCAAATTGAACCAGGTCCCTAGGTTGTATCAGTGTGTCAAAACATGTATCAACATGTAATAAGTCAAAAAAAAAAAAAAAAAAAAAAAAAAAAAAAGGGAAGATTGGACACTGTATCACATTGAACCAGGTCCTTAATTGTATCTTGTAAGAGGGTGGTGGACACTGATGAATCAAAGTGAACCAGGTCCCTCAGGGTCTAAATGAGGACACTGAACCCTTAAAACTGAACCCCTTAAACCTTACTGAACTTGGTTATTAAACCTCCTGTCACTGAACCTAGTCATTGAGACTTAAAGGATCATACAGCCTGAACCATGGTTCTGAACTCCAGTCACTGAACAACCTGAACCTTTAGACTGAACTTTCAGTCTTACACCTTTTACCAATCACCTTAGGCTATTTGTATATTCAAATAAGGGGAGACTGTTGGGTCCAATAAATTGACCCAAGCACTCCGAACAAGATTTGAAAATAAAATAGCCTAACTCACTAAATAATATAGTGAGTGACTCACTGATAAAAGAAATCAGTGAGTGTTGTTTTGTACTCTTTACTTACTGATACAGTGTCAGTGAGTAAAATATATGAGCTACAAACAACACCAGTGACACTGAGATTTTGACAAATGTCTCAGTGATCCTGAAGGCCTATCTCTACATACAGACTGAAATATATTGGTGGAACTTCCAAGAGTAGAAGTCAAACAAGTACAAGACATTACCAAAGAAGTGAGAATATTAGTTATGACAATTCCAAAAGGATGGTTGGTGATTTTCCAAAAGCGGAAGATAAAGAAGGACCACCTGATCATGACATCTCACCTACCACCACTTGTCTTTGTATTCATGTACCTATATATATGTTTGTAATTGTAATAGATATGTATGTATCCTAAACACACAAAAATACTTAGTATTAGTTGATAGGATCATCCTCTCATTGAAACACAAGCATAGCTTGGATCAATGAGAGTTTATTTGTCATTCAATGGGGATAATATACCGAAATTATCCCCGTAAAAAGTTGAGGATGTTATCATGTAGTCTAGTTGGTATTGAGAAATCTTGTATGTATTGTTCTTCATTTTTAATGAATTTCTTTTTTAATTTTATCAAGATTTACTCAATTATTTTGGACCAACAGTTTTAAATTTATTTTGTATATAAATTGTTATATATATATATATATATATATATATATATATATATATATATATATTTATGACGGTTTACGTAAATACTACTCGATAATTATTATTTCACTCAATTTTTGTAAGAAATGTATTTTTATAATGTTTATGACATCGATATATTTTATTTAGTTCCGTTAAAATTTATTTCTAGCTAACGCTACCCTAAATACTTAATTATATACACAAATTACCAACTATACTAATACATTTATACATTTAATTATACAAAATACACTAACTTTTGTTTTGTTTTACCCTTGTCGACATTAAGGCCATGACACACCAATTTTTGGACAAAAAATATCAACTAGCTAAGTACTAGACATTACAGTTGTATTGTAATAATATTATACAAACATTTAACACATACATTCACACATAACATAAGGTGAAATCAAAAATATCTCTCCTCATTTCCATCTTATGAACCGGCCATAGAGAAGAACCAAGAAGAAACCAAATTTTTTGCAAGATCAAGCTAAAATATTAACCCTAGTATACTCTTAATCAAGGTTTTGAAATAAAAACCTAGTGTATTAGGAAAAACCTTGTTCTTTAAACCTCATCACTACATTAGTAAGCATTTCATGATCATTTTTATCTTTCATATTCATACTTTGGTCATTTGTATCATGCTTGAAGAAAACATGCAAGTTATATGATTATCTATACCACTTTATTTGTTTTTAGCACTTATAATGAATATATATCATCCTATAATTATCCCTTGAAACATATCATTTTTGATGATGTCTAGGAACTCATGACACCCTAAGAAGGTGTATGGTAGGTTTAGAATAGCTTTGGTGTTGATTTGAAGTGGTTAGAATAAGTATTACGTGAGAAAAATCACTTTCGACAACTATAAATAAGGGTCTGATCATTTTTGCTAAGTCTGGAAATTTCGAAAAATTACAAAATATTTTGGGCTATATATTCAGAAAATACACTTTAAAACGAAAACGTGGTCGCTTGAACGGGTTAAAACGGAGTTATGACGAAGAAGTTATGCTATTTTCAATTTTAATCCACGAAAACTATATTTTCAGGAAAATTCAGCATGCTGTCCAGATTTTTAAGGGTTAAAAATGAGTCTTAAGCGTTATCTAAATGAGTCGATTTATCAAAAATATATTAGTATACATTAACACGAAGCTAAGGATATATAAAACGTAGAAAACGGACTTATAACGACTAAATTACACGCGTTTAAATAAGGTTGACGTAACCATTTTCACAAGTATAAAACACTTATATATCTTTCCTATTAGACAAAAATTATTGTCGCGAGTGACCATGTTGAGAGTCGTTTTTAACATCGATAGAATACTTTTTAGAAAACAATGCCTTCTAGTTAAAGTAAGTTCACCTAGCCTATTTTCTAAAATGTTCAACCGTTCGTCAAACGGAATTGTAACGAATAAAATACGGTCACTCAAACTTTGCCGAAAACCACCTTTAAGCAATATTTTTAGTCCAAGTACCCTACTTCACCTATGTTTTTCCCCATGATCGAGACCTCTATGATAAAAATTTAAAAGCTAAGACTTTGAGATAATGCTACAAGCTTTCCAAAACCGTTGAGTTTGTTTCCTAACACTCGATATTCAATATTTTACGACTTGCTTTTCGAGGCAATTTAGTCACTTTCATGAATTGTCAAATCATATTGTTTTACGACGAAAAACTATAATTTCTTAATAAATCACTAAATGATTATCGTAGAATATCATTTCAACGTAAATACTTGTAAAGTAATTTATAAATTGTCAAGACGTTATAAGATTATTTTTCGACGATAAACTTTATTTTCAAAAGTGTACAAGTGGTATGGATATCATATGAGTTTGCATGCACGACATTATCTCGCGACTTATATTAGAGTACATCATTCATATAGGGTTGCGGATAGAGATTGCACCTCATTTCTGTGTATTCACTTTGGCATCATAATTATTGCAACAGGTGAGTAATCACATCCCCTTTTTACCGTTTTTACTATATTTTGAGGCGAAATGCATGAACCATTCTTGAACTAAATTGATTACTACTCTTATGAACTCGTTTGACTAGAACTTTTGAACTCGAATCAAATCCTTAAACTTAATTACGAACCTATGACTTGTTTGAACTTATTGAACCGTACTTGCTATGACCCTAAAAGTCTCGCTTTATTGGTGGAGCGTACAAAGTCTCCCTTGTTCGGAGCAACCTAAAGCCTCCCCGGTCCGGAGCATAATGTCTCCCTATGGGAACGGAGCATTTTCAATTTAAATTCTCCCATGTTCGGAGTGTTCTTAATTGTATATAATAGTTGTATGATGTAGTATTCGTACATTCGCATTGTTAGTCACCTATTAGTAGGTAGTATGGATAGCGCTATTAGAGGTCGGCCAACCTCTCGTCCACTATGTTACGGGGACGCATATTATTTATTCTAGGGGCTTTGCCTGGCATACATTATTATATACGTGGTGCTATATTGTGAACTGTCCTGACAACGTATACTTGACTACCTGACACTATATTTTGTGCAATGGGTTGTGAACACACAAGTTGCAAGTTTTGTATGGGCGGAACTTGGAACTGAGTGGATTTACAATGCCTTTGCTTTGTGGACTATCCCCGATGACCGAAACCTTTGACCCTCTCTCTTAAGAATTTTCATATTATACGAAACGTGTGTACTCACCAACTATTTTTATAGTTGACCCGTTTTCTCTTATGCATTTCAGGTGATCGTTAGTAAGTTTTTCAACAAGGTCTTTGCATAATGAAGTTTTCACATGTCACTACAAATCATTATGTATTAAATCGAAGTCTTTTGGGATCTAAACTTTGTATTTCAATTGCCAATGTCGGCTAAACTAGTATTGTAATAATGTATCTTTTCCTTTAATCTTAAACGTTGGTATGTTCTATTATCTTTTGCTTGTGTTCCTTTCCGTTACACCTCGTGTTTCCGCCTCCGGCGAGGGTGTGACAGGTTAACACCCAGATCCTTCCCTATGACACCATTGATCTCTCATTTCTGATCAAACATACCAGATTCGCCAAAGGTCATATCTTTACTTAGGATAAATTTTGGAGTCCTACCTTTGTCTATACACCACAAACGAACCCTTTTTGTTCTACTCGCATAAAAGTTTACCATCATTCACATAAGCATATGCAGGGCACCAAAATATCCTTATATCAGAATAGTTAGAGGGTTTTCCAGACCAAACCTCTTGAGGAGTCTTCATCTCAATCACAGTTGATGGGGATCTATTCACCAGATGGCATGCAACCTACGAACCACTTGTAAAATCAGTTAAAGGGCAACTTACACGACCAACCATCCAGTTTTACTTTACTAATAAAAAATTGAACACGTCTCAAGTCGCATAGTCCGTCAGTCGCATCGGTATATTTTGAGAATTGGCGTTCTTTTTTAATTTTTATTTATTTATTTTGCTAGTAACTGCATTATGGTTTAACTTTTGGGCTAATTAAGAAATGTTTTCTTTAAAAATCAACCTTAACATCATACCAGTTAAATAAAGTCAAATACTCCATCCAACAAAAATATAAAATACAAAATACTAATCAATATTAATACGTATTGAAATTTTTATGCATAACTCGCGTGTGTAGGTACATTGTACCTATATAAGTATAGAAGATTTTATATAATTTTATAAAAGAATTATGTTTAACTTGTTTGTACACGAGGTTAAAAAGTAGTTTGGTCTAAAAATATTCGACTCTTCAATCTAAACTTTTATTTGTAAATCAAATCATATACAAGTACAAATCATTGCGAACATTAAGCAGATTTGACTAATGGTTTAAATCAACACACGAACAGCTAACATTAAAGTGCTCTAAAATATTGCGTTCCCACGACTCTGTTCCATTTGCTCGCATGTTACATATTGGTGAAGCATGTGAAGGGCCATTCACCATTGCCATTTGATGAATTGATGGTGTGTATATGTTTGACTATGGGCCTCATATCTACTTCTAATAAATCTAGCCCAACCCAAGTGGAGCTCCCCAATCTACATTATGTAGGTTAAACTGCCATCATAACTCATAAGTCACATCGAGAAAGGGGCAATTACATATATATGTTTTCATAGATAAAGATCAAATAAAAAGACAAATATCCGTAAAAAAGATAAAAATATTTTTTTTTCAAAAAAAATTCTCGAAAAATTCCCAAAAAATCCCACAAGATTGGGTATAATGGTGCATGAAAAAGTTGTGAAAAACTTTTTTCTAAAAGTGGATATTTTTTTCGAAAAAAATTATGAAAAAATACGTTTACGCATTAAATCATTTTTTTGTGCATCAAAAATTGGTTTTTGCACCCCACTTATTTTGACTTTTTTCATCAAAATAACATTACGCATCTAACTAAAACAAGTTAAAAATTTTGTGCATCAAAATTTTTTTGCGCATCAAAATTCGTTTTTTGTGCATTAAAAAAAACTTATCAAAACTCAAAATTATAAAAAATGTTTTCACAAAAGTTTTATGCACCAACATACCTGATCTTGTGGGATTTTATTAGAATTTTTGGTGAATTTAAAAAAAAATATATATATATTTTTATTCTTTTTACGGATATTTGTCTTTTTATTTAAACTTTACCCTGTTTTCAAAACTTTATAATTACATATATATTTGTTAGGTCACTAGTTTTACAAACACAAGTTATAGAGAAAGAGATGAAGGCGGATGAACAAGTTATCACACACACACACACGTATAATCATACGGTTAAGGCAAAGAGAGTGAATGAAAAGAAAACTTGAACAACCAACCCTCAAATGAGGGTTTACAAGAGTATTTATAGGAGGGAAGCTAGGGCAACACTCCTAGTTCCCATCCTTTCTTATGTGGGCTTGGGCCTAAGCTTATGGGCCTTCTACATAAGCTAGACCTTAAACAAACATAAAGGCCATAATAAAGCTACCTATTACATATGAAATATAAATACTTGAAATACTGTTTAGGAGTGATTCCAACAATCTCCCCCTCAAGTATATATGAATGTAAACGGTGAAGGCGTTGATGTAATAGTAGCTCTGACGTCTTCTGACATTCTTCTTTCTTGTGAGATGAATTGCCTTGATTCGAACAATCTCCCCAGTGTAGAGAGATAGTTATCTTTGAACAGTTATGCTTCGACGCCATCTTTAACTTTGTTCTTTGATCATTGTTCTTTGTGGTGAAAGTGATAGTATGTTGTTGTCTGCATCAGTCTGTCTCAGGTCTGCTTCGCTGCTCCAGTGTCTCCACGTCATTCTTCAACATGCTCACACGCTCTTTGACGTTGGAATTCAATACTGATGAAGTTCTTTGTAGATTCTTTGGTTTGACGAAGAATCATTCTGACGGTTGTGTTGCTTTTGAATAGAACTTCCATTAGTGATGATGTTGGCGTGAGCATGAGAAGAATCAGCACGATCATTCCGCTCCGGAGCTTCCATAAGAAGGAAACATTTCAAACGGTTAGTAATAAGCGGTTTCCGGCACTTACAAGTTTGAACTTCGAGAGTGCTAACAGCATAGTGTGAAAACACAACTCTAATTCTTACAAAGGCCGTTCCTGAACTGGAGTCCCACAAGTGAGATAACGCGATGTACCGAAGTACATCTACAGTTCAGATGAGTCGCTGAGGTACACCGAAGCATCACCTCACGACTGTAGACCGTTTGAGACACACTCCGCGTAATCCACGGGGAGTTACCGAAGTGACCTGCTGTCAGGGCTGTTTGATGTTGACCCTGGAAGGAGTTTCCATTCAATCACTGAGGATCACAGATGTGAACCTCTCATAAATGTTCTCGACAGATTGCTAAGATCTGTGAAGGACTCGATATGAACCACTGATAATCTTATTAGTTGATCATCAAGTGATTAAATGTCAAGTGTTCCTATGAGATCTTTTGATGAATCTCGTGGCTCTAGACTCAATAGTGCGATTTGGTTTTCCTGAGCGGAGACTAGGGAGAGGGTCTCCTTCTTCAATACCAGCGATCTCTAAGAGAAAGCCAATAGTTTACGTAGGGTTCCCTGTGAGAATGAAACAAGCTTTTTTTGAGAGAAACTTGAGTGGCTAAGAAGGTTTAGTGCATGCGTCACTGGGTCCATGACGACTTTTAATCTTCAATACCGGTGTCACTAAGTGACAACCAGTAGCATATGAATTGAACCCGGTGTCTGCCCTAAGTTGAATAATCTGGAGGGCTGTTTCTTTTCACCCTTTTACTTTACATTTCTTTTTTATTCTTCAACTCATTCTTTCTCCGATTCTCATTTTCTCCTTTTTACAATCATTCCTAAGGACTTCTAACACTAACTAATGGTAGTGTCCTTGGGTAGATCCCTCCGGCTTTGGCTGATCATAGGACGGTTATTCCTAACCTTAGTCACCTTATAACTCCATGACTAACCTATGTTTGCCATTAAAACCACTGTATGTGAAAATATCTCTCAAAGGGTTTGTAAATGAAAAACATGTTTGAACCACTGTGAGAGATAAGGTTTTGCATAAATACTCCCCCTCCACATGTGCTTAATAGTATTAATGGTTTAAATGCACAGTGTGGAAAGAGCGCGCACTTTTTGAATTGATCTACTGAAGATAGACAATCCCCCGCGAGACACTGTTACGTTGCATAGTTAAAGAGTTACATTGTCAGCTTTTAGGTGACAACTAGCTCTAATAACTACCTTGAAGGTGTAGACAAACCTCGAAAGGTTGTCATACCCGTCAGAGTTCATGTCTACCAAAAGTATCTCGAATGGTACTTTCTACTTGGACAAGTCCTTTGCGAGACACGTTTACATTACTAGCGAACTAGCTTGAAATTATTACCCGTCCAGGACAAGTCTTTTCGAGTTACAAACAGTTTAGTACCGTCAATTCGTTGGTTAAGTCTGAGGTACACAGATTCATTTGCATTTTGCACAACATATTTCTTATCACACAATTTTCTCCCCCTCAAAAATGGCATATAAAAATGTTATTTTTGAACGGTTGACAATAAATATGACCATTTCGAGTGTTGCGGGAAGATGACCACTATGAACAATTTGTGAACAAAGTTTTAAATCAAATACTCCCCCTCAACTAGTGATATAAACGGTTGAGGTTTTAAAATCATATGGGGAAGTACTTGTCTTTTTGAGCAAAACCTTGAAAAATGAAAGGTTTGATAGGTTTTACTCAAAAATAAGAAGCTTTCGCTCCTTTTATAAGGATTGTGGCACTGAGGTGTACCACAGGGTCCTTTCTTGACAATAACGGGTTGTACACTGTTATGTGTGCACAAGCCATAGACATATATCATCATACATCCAAAATTATTAATGAAAGAACCAAATCAAGGAGTACCAGGGAGTCCAGTGATATTTCCAGGAGTGCAAACAGGGCGTTGAAAGCCGGTAATGTTCATCCTGGGTCGACCACCAACAAAGCTCTCCAAGCGTCTGAACTGGTCCCTTCGAAACAACCTTTCATCAATCATTCTGATGATCCTTCTCACATCCCTTCTGTCCTTAGAGTTCCATCGCTTTGGGTTCCCAATCTTTTCATGTATATCCTTCAACCGATAAGCCAATCCATCCCTGACCAGCTTCAAAGTGTGATCTCCAAATTTGTGAAGATCGTCACACGCCATTAAGCAGTTTCGTTGAAGTTCACTGCGGTAAACGACTCTGAAAGGTTTGCTGATGAGCGTAAGTTGTTTAAGCTGGTTGATGTCGAGAAGATCAAGCTGTGGTGGAGTGAAGTTTACACGTTTTGGATATGATTCAACGGCAAGCTGAAGATCTTCAACATGTTCTTTGATGACAATGCGTCTGATGAAGATGAGCAGTGACTTGATGAATTCACGTTGTACTTCAGTTGGAAATTATCTCATGCGACCTTGAACTTTGGCAAGGTACATGTCTTCAATATCGTTGATGTTCAAATTCTCAAAGTCAGCTTCAGAGAATGCATAGTCCCTTTCGTCTTGTCTTTTGACCACAATCTTCTTGAGAAAAGTGTAGTCCCATTTAGACGATAGACCAACATGTTGGATGGCCACGATACTTTTAGTACTGAACACTGCACGTTGAGACTTCTGGACCAAGCAGCTTCTGTAGTAGATTCTTCGGCGTTCCGGCCAATGGTGAATCCCATACATTGCATCTTGGTCATACACTACCACTTTGTCGGAGAACATGTGGGTAGCACGTTCCTCGATGGCTATACAATCAGAGTATATGGCAGCTGGGAATGGAAGTGTCAGAGATGTAGCTTATTTCCTTGAACCATCGCCACCGTGTTGAAGAAAATCTAAGTCTTTGTTGAAGAAATGTCTGAAAGGGATTCTAGGCTGATCAGGTTGGCCAATGGTAGGTAGAGGTCTAGACCAGTCGGTGTAATATGGAGGATTGTCCCGTTTGGTGAAGTCGATGTTTGCTTCTGGGTTGAGCCAATCCATGTTATTGGACATAGCTCGAGCAATGTTTTCAAGGTGATATTCAACCTCGATTGCACTCTCCGAGTTGTTTTTCAAAAGTAGGTGTAATACCTGAATTTCTAAAATTCACAAAAAGACCAAAATACCCTTATGATCAAAAGTAAGAATAATCAATTAACAGAATACCAAATGAGCTATGTAAATTCAGAAAACTTATAAGAAATATGACACATGATCCAAATAAATATTAAAGACTTTGTAAAGGTAATTTTTATAGTTTATAACTTTATAAAATTCGTTTTGTATTTTATATAATTAGCCGAATATATTTAACTAGTTTTATAAAAGAATTTAATTAATAAAAGCCCAATATGAATTTATAAAATTAAGATACCATTTAATTTGAGTCCAATACATTATATAGCCCACAAGAAAATTGGAAAATCATATAAATACATAAGGTACGGTTTATTCCATTCCTAATAACCGATTTATACCTAAACCGACTCCAAAACCCTACAAAATTCGACTTCCAGTTTCCAAGGCCTGAAGCTATTTTTCTTGGACGAGTTTGAAGGTGAAGAAGGTGGGAAAAATCTGGTTCGAAGCTCTAAGGTGCTGTTTTGATCGTGGTTAGTTTTGGGTCGATTAGGGTTTTATCGAGTGGAAGTTTGTGTGTTCTTTGTTCTAGCGTTCGATTCTCATCAAGGGTATGTTCCTAATGTTGCTTTCAGTCCTACAAGTCATATAGAACCTGTAAAAATTGGTCATGCATAATTAATAAGTCACACGAAATTGTTTTGGATTAATAACCCTAGAAATGTATAAAATAACGAATGAGCGTATAATAATCTTTGGGACCATGACCTGATTTTTCTAGAAGCTCTTACATGTTATACAACCTGAATAAAATACATGATTGTGAATTCGAAGCTTGTGTGAATTGTCTTGGGTTTTCTTGTTCGATAACGCATAAAAAGGAAAGAAATATAAAAGGGACGATTAGGGTTTATATAAAACTAGGGTTTGCTTGTCATCATTAAAGGTAATTAATGAAGTAATAATGATGATCTAATGATGGGTTAAACTTAGGTTTAGGGTTTGTACTTGAATTATGTATATTCGGTTCTTAATAAAAGTTTTGGATTGGTTTTGTAAAATATGAAACTTAAGGGTTATTTTTGTAAAACAGTAAAATACATGTACTAAACGTATAAAATAAGTGTGGGGGTTAAACGTGTAATTTTGGATACTTAGAGGGCCATTTGAATTGTTATTAAATTAAAAAGGGTATGTTTTGTAAATTCTAAAACCTTTGGGCTGAAATAGTAAAATCTGATAATATAAGGTTAGATCGTGAAATTAAAAGATGTCAAGGGTGTAATTTAAGTTTGGCTAATAAGTGATTTATACTTTAAAAGGGTGAAATTCCTTTTGTCACTAAAATGAGAATATTCTTACAACTCTAAAAGTATTAATGCGATAAATCCGTTATAACATTAATGATGCTAATAAGTATTAAATAAATCATAATCCGTGTAGATTCGTTGAAGGAGACGCGGCGTTACATCTTCATATTCCTACATTCGTTTGCTTTCCTCTCATTTGCTTTAAGGTACAGATATTCTGACCTTTTCAGTAAAGGTTCCTTATGATGTTCTTTTCGTTAGCTTTCCTATTTTACTTATTAGGGTTTCCAATGCCATTGCTATGAAACCTTTCCTGATTGTTTGACCTGTTGTTTATCTGAACTTATGTTTTATTGAACCATGCGATACCAGATTTGAACTGCATGTTAGGAAGACTTTGATACACACATTTGTTGAACCTTGCTAGGTTTGAGTATGCATATTTGATTATGAACTCCTAGATATGAATGTAAGATTTGTAATTGTGATATAAACTTCTACTCCTGAATATGTGAATATGGACCTTATATGAACTATTTGATATGATATCTGTGACCTTGTGTTGATTATGATCTATGTCATTTATGATAAATTGTTTAACCTAAGTTAGTTTGACACCCGAGCCAATTAATACCTAGTCATGGGGGTTCCATGTCCGTGTCAGTGATGCACTTCTGACATGACTCTAGGGCAGTAGAGTGAATTTCTGCCACGTCCCTTATCTATTATTTGTTATGAGCTCTAGTTTATATTGTATTATCAATATATGTCTGTGGGGCGTATGGGTGCATCCTAGATCTGATATGTTATCTGATATGATATGTTTAGGTGAATGATGTCGTGTGCAATACGCGTCTTCATAAAACTCTGGGAGCTCGCTACTCCGGATTATTTTGAGATTATTTTTATATAGTTACGATGATTTTGATATGATATGTTTTTGGGCTCGTGGTAGTTAACTAAATCTTTATTTGTTATTAATATGTTAAGTATTCTGATTATGATTCGGTATGTTCAAATGTTTATGATTATGTGCTGGGTTATTATATGTTCTTATATATGTGTATGCTTTTGTATGTTTATGTGATTATCGTTTACAATGCTAGGTTATGATTAATATGTTAAATGGGATTGCATGCTGTTATTTGATGTCATGTTAGTTTCTCGTTATGTGAATTCGTTGAACTGTGGGATGAATGTGTTAGTGTGAAGTGAGTATTCTATAAGTTTAGCATGTATAATTTGTGCAGTTAATTTGTGAACTTTGCTTATACGTTAGTGTTTTATTGCTTATGTGAACTGCCATGTTTTAATTCTGCTGATGTTAGGATTTGATCTTAGAACTGGTTTAGTTTATGATAGTTTTTTTGATAATTGCTAATGGTTATGCTATGTTTTGTTTGGTATATTTAATATAGTTTGTATACTATGTTTCTATTTGCTTGTGAGACTGCCATGTTTTGGATTGCTATTTCCGCTGCTGCTATGTTGATTTTAAGTGTGTTAAGTGAAGGTTATCTAATTTGTTGAATGCCATGTTTATTTTCTAGAAAGTGTTTTCGTTAGTTTTAGACTTTTCGTTTGGTATATATGTAATTTGTTATTCTTGGTATGTTGAGTGTTTGGTTGTTCTGATGTGTTTGTGTTTGCGTCATTAATGTGCTATGAGATGTTTAAATTGCTATGTGATTGTTTGGATTTCTGTATGTTTGAGTTCCGCAGAATCCTAAAAGATTTCCTTATTGTCATTTTATTTCGTTTTCGTCATTTGTACATTTTTTTTTATTTAGCTTTTGTCTTGTTATATCTGTTCACTGAGCTTTGTAAGCTCAGCCGCATTTTCTTTTCCTGCGGCAGGTATTTTAAGCATTTCAAGATGAGCTTATGGGATAGCTGATCTGGGTTGAGAGTAGAGACGAGAGCAAGATTGATTATAGAGATCTTAGATTTATTTTGAAGTTTAGTTATTTATGTTTTTTTTTGAGTATTTTGTAAGGTTTTCGCTATTGTATATTATTTAGAAGTTCTGATATGAAACCGTATTGTGATATCTTTACCCTTGCCGGGTCGGGGTGTTACAATTTATGGTATCAGAGCTCTAGGTTTTAGGACCCTTAGAGCTTAGGCTATGACCTGTGAGAATTGGGTAGATTTAGGATTTCTCTTCTGCATACTTTCCTTGCGTCCCCTACCGCACTTAGACTTTGCTAATAGTTGATTGTTCTTTTAGATGGTGATCCCTCGTCGTTCTAGTTCACCTGATAGGAGCAATCAAGGACCTGCTAGACAACCTAAGGAGAAGACGAGGTGGGCCGTTGTTGTTGCTAAAGGCTGTACGAGATTTGGTAGAGTGAAGCGAACCAACAAGAGGATACGAGTCTCGGCCTATATGTGGCCATGCACAATCGAGGAGAAGCTGACCTTGAAGGAAGTGGACGGAAAAGTAGTAGAGGACTACGAAACTAAGGTTGTTGACAACCAAGGTTTCACCACTACGTATCATGATCGGTGTCCAAAGTTCGTTGAAGATGGAGGAGTGAGTTTGACTAGGAGTCGTGATTTGTATGCTTTCGTGGACCGTGTGCCGGAAGAGGAAGAGAGGAATCGGAGAAATGACTTTGCTAGCCGCTTATTACCGCAGCGCGAAGGAAATAAGAACGGGTGGATAAGTGAGGAAGAAGAGGAGGAAGAAGAAGATGAGGAAGAATACGAGGTGGACTCGGAATTGGAGTCTACGGCTACTAGTAGGTTTAATCCGACACAAGGATAGGAATTTGCGCTCTTGATTAGTTGCCCTCGTTATGAGAAAATTTTTGACATTGGATTTTGGGTTAGGTTCTTTTGTTTCATTAGATGTTTGAATCTTGGATTAGTAAGTTTTATTTTGGGAACTCATCTTAAGACGATTTTGCAAATTTTGTTTGATTAATGGAGATGAAACAAAATTTTGATAGTATAGTTCCCGTTCGTTGTTCTCTTCCTGATAGATTCGTTGAGTTTCCATTAGTCCTCATAAGTTTCGTCTGCTATTTATTTTCTTGATGATGTTGTTTTATTACCGCTTGATTATTTGACCATTATGATGGTATACTCATGTGGACCTGGCCTGTTAGAGTAGGTTACTTGTTATCTGTATGTTATCTCTATATGGTGTGTTTTGATATGATATTAGTTATGTGTTTTGACATGACCCGAGACCAAATATAGTGACAATAAGAACTTGTTGTGTGATGCAAGTATTATGACGCCTGATCAACGTGATAATACCGAGATCATATAATTTGAACTTATTGAAATTATATGACGTCTGGGAAATGCCTGTGGTTGTTACGTGATTGGACTTTGACTTGTAGCTGTTATTTGGTACTTTTCATATTGGGTTGAGACTCTGTACCTAATTGTGAGATTTTCATCGATATCTGTTACATATGAGTTTTGTACCATTGGGATCCGAAGTTGTTATTATCCGTGTTAACCTATAGAATGTTATGCCTGCCTTAGATTGGTATGCCTCCTCATACTCCTGTGATTAGTAAGACCGTTAGGATTCGTTCCATCTATGCATATGATAGTTTTCATCTTTAGATACCTGTATAAGTTAGAGTGTGTTTTTGATTTTTCCTTATCTCATATTTACTGCTAATACTTTATAAGTATATGATTAGCATTCGTCATATATTCCTTGAAGTCCCGAAATCCATATTTGTCGCCGTGCTGTTCCATCTTGTTCAATTTCGAGGACGAAATTTCATTTTTAGAGGGGAAGAAATTGTAATACCTGAATTTCTAAATTTCACAAAAAGACCAAAATACCCTTATGATCAAAAGTAAGAATAATCAATTAACAGAATACCAAATGAGCTATGTAAATTCAGAAAACTTATAAGAAATATCACACATGATCCAAATAAATATTAAAGACTTTGTAAAGGTAATTTTTATAGTTTATAACTTTATAAAATTCGTTTTGTATTTTATATAATTAGCCGAATATATTTAACTAGTTTTATAAAAGAATTTAATTAATAAAAGCCCAATATGAATTTATAAAATTAATATACCATTTAATTTGAGTCCAATACATTATATAGCCCACAAGAAAATTGGAAAATCATATAAATACATAAGGTACGGTTTATTCCATTCCTAATAACCGATTTATACCTAAACCGACTCCAAAACCCTACAAAATTCGACTTCCAGTTTCCAAGGCCTGAAGCTATTTTTCTTGGACGAGTTTGAAGGTGAAGAAGGTGGGAAAAATCTGGTTCGAAGCTCTAAGGTGCTGTTTTGATCGTGGTTAGTTTTGGGTCGATTAGGGTTTTATCGAGTGGAAGTTTGTGTGTTCTTTGTTCTAGCGTTCGATTCTCATCAAGGGTATGTTCCTAATGTTGCTTTCAGTCCTACAAGTCATATAGAACCTGTAAAAATTGGTCATGCATAATTAATAAGTCACACGAAATTGTTTTGGATTAATAACCCTAGAAATGTATAAAATAACGAATGAGCGTATAATAATCTTTGGGACCATGACCTGATTTTTCTAGAAGCTCTTACATGTTATACAACCTGAATAAAATACATGATTGTGAATTCGAAGCTTGTGTGAATTGTCTTGGGTTTTCTTGTTCGATAACGCATAAAAAGGAAAGAAATATAAAAGGGACGATTAGGGTTTATATAAAACTAGGGTTTGCTTGTCATCATTAAAGGTAATTAATGAAGTAATAATGATGATCTAATGATGGGTTAAACTTAGGTTTAGGGTTTGTACTTGAATTATGTATATTCGGTTCTTAATAAAAGTTTTGGATTGGTTTTGTAAAATATGAAACTTAAGGGTTATTTTTGTAAAACAGTAAAATACATGTACTAAACGTATAAAATAAGTGTGGGGGTTAAACGTGTAATTTTGGATACTTAGAGGGCCATTTGAATTGTTATTAAATTAAAAAGGGTATGTTTTGTAAATTCTAAAACCTTTGGGCTGAAATAGTAAAATCTGATAATATAAGGTTAGATCGTGAAATTAAAAGATGTCAAGGGTGTAATTTAAGTTTGGCTAATAAGTGATTTATACTTTAAAAGGGTGAAATTCCTTTTGTCACTAAAATGAGAATATTCTTACAACTCTAAAAGTATTAATGCGATAAATCCGTTATAACATTAATGATGCTAATAAGTATTAAATAAATCATAATCCGTGTAGATTCGTTGAAGGAGACGCGGCGTTACATCTTCATATTCCTACATTCGTTTGCTTTCCTCTCATTTGCTTTAAGGTACAGATATTCTGACCTTTTCAGTAAAGGTTCCTTATGATGTTCTTTTCGTTAGCTTTCCTATTTTACTTATTAGGGTTTCCAATGCCATTGCTATGAAACCTTTCCTGATTGTTTGACCTGTTGTTTATCTGAACTTATGTTTTATTGAACCATGTGATACCTGATTTGAATTGCATGTTAGGAAGACTTTGATACGCACATTTGTTGAACCTTGCTAGGTTTGAGTATGAATATTTGATTATGAACTCCTAGATATGAATGTAAGATTTGTAATTGTGATATAAACTTCTACTCCTGAATATGTGAATATGGACCTTATATGAACTATTTGATATGATATATGTGACCTTGTGTTGATTATGATCTATGTCATTTATGATAAATTGTTTGACCTAAGTTAGTTTGACACCCGAGCCAATTAATACCTAGTCATGGGGGTTCCATGTCCGTGTCAGTGATGCACTTCTGACATGACTCTAGGGCAGTAGAGTGAAGTTCTGCCACGTCCCTTATCTATTATTTGTTATGAGCTCTAGTTTATATTATATTATCAATATATGTTTGTGGGGCGTATGGGTGCATCCTAGATCTGATCTGTTATCTGATATGATATGTTTAGGTGAATGATGTCGTGTGCAATACGCGTCTTCATAAAACTCTGGGAGCTCGCTACTCCGGATTATTTTGAGATTATTTTTATATAGTTACGATGATTTTGATATGATATATTTTTGGGCTCGTGGTAGTTAACTAAATCTTTATTTGTTATTAATATGTTAAGTATTCTGATTATGATTCGGTATGTTCAAATGTTTATGATTATGTGCTGGGTTATTATATGTTCTTATATATGTGTATGCTTTTGTATGTTTATGTGATTATCGTTTACAATGCTAGGTTATGATTAATATGTTAAATGGGATTGCATGCTGTTATTTGATGTCATGTTAGTTTCTCGTTATGTGAATTCGTTGAACTGTGGGATGAATGTGTTAGTGTGAAGTGAGTATTCTATAAGTTTAGCATGTATAATTTGTTCAGTTAATTTGTGAACTTTGCTTATACGTTAGTGTTTTATTGCTTATGTGAACTGCCATGTTTTAATTCTGCTGATGTTAGGATTTGATCTTAGAACTGGTTTAGTTTATGATAGTTTTTTTGATAATTGCTAATGGTTATGCTATGTTTTGTTTGGTATATTTAATATAGTTTGTATACTATGTTTCTATTTGCTTGTGAGACTGCCATGTTTTGGATTGCTATTTCCGCTGCTGCTATGTTGATTTTAAGTGTGTTAAGTGAAGGTTATCTAATTTGTTGAATGCCATGTTTATTTTCTAGAAAGTGTTTTCGTTAGTTTTAGACTTTTCGTTTGGTATATATGTAATTTGTTATTCTTGGTATGTTGAGTGTTTGGTTGTTCTGATGTGTTTGTGTTTGCGTCATTAATGTGCTATGAGATGTTTAAATTGCTATGTGATTGTTTGGATTTCTGTATGTTTGAGTTCCTCAGAATCCTAAAAGATTTCCTTATTATCATTTTATTTCGTTTTCGTCATTTGTACATTTTGTTTTATTTAGCTTTTGTCTTGTTATATCTGTTCACAGAGCTTTGTAAGCTCAGCCGCATTTTCTTTTCCTGCGGCAGGTATTTTAAGCATTTCAAGATGAGCTTATGGGATAGCTGATCTGGGTTGAGAGTAGAGACGAGAGCAAGATTGATTATAGAGATCTTAGATTTATTTTGAAGTTTAGTTATTTATGTTTTTTTTTGAGTATTTTGTAAGGTTTTCGCTATTGTATATTATTTAGAAGTTCTGATATGAAACCGTATTGTGATATCTTTACCCTTGCCGGGTCGGGGTGTTAAAGTAGGAATGCTTCATTCTTGATGCGCTTCAACTCAGATTTCGTCATCTTCTTCACACGGAACCTTTCTTGCAAAATCTTTGCATGCTCCAAGGTACTACCGTCTACCAATTCTTGACCTTCTTCAGGGTAGGGAGTGTTGTTAACAAGTGTAGCAAACCATTCAAATTCTTCAGTTTTGTCGTCATCTAGCCATGATACGATGTCAGTATGAAGCGTTTTCTTCTTCTTTTTCGAAGGCTTAGATGATGATGCTGGTTTCTGTCCTGTTTTGGGAGAGGTGGGTTGTTGTTGGGGCTCAAGGACCTCTTCATCGTCACCACCCGTATACTCAAAGTAATCACCTGTTTTTTGAGTCTGGGGTGGTAACTCGGAATCGTCCTGAGGTTTATCAGTTGAAGACCGAGGTGGAGGAGAGTTTTGTTGAGAAGAAGTCCGTTGTGGAGGAGGTGGCATCGAAGAAGATTCACCAGAATGCTTCTGACGTTTTGGTGCAGAGTCTTTATCCTTATCATCGTCATCTCTTGGCCGTTTGGGTTGATCGGCTGACTCCTTGCATGATGATCTGAGTTGAAAAGCAAGTAGACCTTCGAAAAATTTAGCTTCATCCGAAGTAAACGTTCCAGATCGCTTTGACATTTGCATCACTAGTTTAGCGATTAACTCAAATTCAGAGAGATCAACTTCTTTGGCCATTTTATGTTTAACCAATGCGACGATGTTAGGGGTGAGTTGTCTGGAAAATACTTCTCTAGTCACACCGGGGACAGTGTCGAGAAGAAACTTGTGGGTATGATCTCTTGCTGTCTTCTCCAGTTCCTTTTGGACTTTAGGAACGATATCCTGAAGGTACTTGTTAGTGTAACCTTCGATCATTTCGTTCAGTTCCTCTTTACGATGACTCTTCATGAACTTCTGAACAAATTCCCTTTCTTTCTGCATCTTGTCTTTCTCATCATTTAAGTACTGTATTTGGTCAGCAAACCAATTCAGTTTTCTGTAAAGCATGTCCTTCTTTCTGACTTGTTGGACAGCTTTCACAATTCTTACATGAGTCTGAGAAATCCAAGATTTAGGTGGTTTCTTCACGGATTTGGATGATGATCTGGTTGACTTCTTTGATGGTGGTGGTGATGAATGAGATGAAGAGTCTGATGATGAGGAGACATGAGGAGGCTCGGGGTCCTTAGGCGGTTCAGAAGTTTCCTTATGTGAATGTGTGGGACTTCCCAGAAGCAACTTGTCATAATCATCATCTTTATCTTTCTCAGACTTCTCAGTTTCAGGGTTCTCAAACTCATATTCGATAGTATCCTCCACAAGCTTTTGTTGTTGCAGAAGAGTGGTGGCACCAGATCCCTTATCGGGTCGATTAACCGCATCAGGATCTGGAGAGGAGTGGGCAGCACCACTTGATCCTCCGGGGCCACCCATTTGATCTTTAGCAAATTCTTCAGCTTTTTGAAGGTGTCTGACGATTTTAAACTTCTTCCTGTATGAGTTATCCAGTTGCTCTTCTTCTTCTTTAGAGCTCTCATCATAGGGTACAATTGCTGGAGTCTTCCCTTTTTCTTGGACAGCTGGAGGACTTGGAGGTTTTGCTTTTGAGGCAGGTGCTTCGGTTGCAGTTGCAGAGTAATGAACCTCTTCATCTGTATCAGTATCTTCAGAGCTCTCGTCCTCAAGCTTTCTTTACGGTTCAAGTGTGGGAATAGGTTCGGCTTCCTTTACGGGAACAATCCTTTTAGAAGGAGGATTCCTTTTAGGAAGCTTCCTTTGACTCACAGTACTTGTTGCGCTTCCTGCACTTCCTCTTCTGGTTCCCCTTACAAGTGTTCCAGAAGATTTTTCGTCGAGATGACCAACTTTGCCTTGTCTAACTGCTTCCAGATACCTTTTGTACGTTTCGAGCTTTCTGACATCTTCAGTTAGAAGGAAAGCTGGCAACACGGCTCCTTGTTTCTTTGTAGACGATTCCTTGATTCTGACAGATAGAATAGGTTCCGTCAACATATCGTGATTGTCGGGGTCATTGAGCCTCTTGGGAATATCAGGATGAAGTCCAAGTGCTCTCTGGATCAACAGTTTAGTATATCTGATGTAGGGAATCTTTGAGCCAAGCTTGTTGAGAAATGACATCATGTCATCCCAGATCAGAGCTTCGATAGCGATGTGTTTCATGTTGACTAATGCCAAAAATATTTGCAGTTCCATGAGCTTAGGATGCTCATAGCCACTTTCACGACCATAAACAGACTTGGTGATGATCATGTAGAGAGTTCTCCATGGTTGAGGAATACTCTTAAGCTCTACGTGAGAATGCTTGGTGATTACTCCTGTAGCCTCATCATAACCGATATCGATTAAGAATTGGAGAGTTAGCTCTTCAGCAAGTGCGGCATATAGTTTGGTTGGATCGACTTCAGGAATTAGGAGTACAACCCTTAAGTCTGCAGGTGTAATGGTGACTTGTTTGTGATTCAGAGTCACTGTTACAGCAGTCCGTCCTTTGACCCTTTCCATAGTGTTCCAGAACTGTTGGATGTAGATCTCAGGAACAGTTGCAGAGTGAGTGAGCATATTCTGATACGGATGAGTCCTCAGGATATCAATAGCAATTAAACACGAAGATTCTGAGCAAGTGAGGGTGTCAAAGTCAACACGGAGATTATTCTTTCCTATCTTCATTGGATAGCCATAAGGATAGATATCAGCAATGGAGAGAACTTCTGATGCATCCACATTCATTTGTTCAGCCATGTTGTGATCTGAAATAACATTAGCCAAAAGAACCAACATATCGAAAGACATAATGTTAGTCAACAGAAGGTCTTATTGTCTAGTTATTGAATGTACAGTGTCAATGATTGTTACGAGTCCTAAGTCACTTGTATGTTCAATAGTCCAATGATGTCGTGAAATGTTTCGTGAGTTAGTTAACTTTAAGTTTTAAAGTTTATTTTATCACTTATTGTTCACAACATATCAAACGATTTAAGTTTATTAGTGACATTATTGGATTCGTGACGATATGATTAGTTTATTAACAAGTTTGCACACGTAACAATTCATCATGGAGGTCAATCCAGGGTTAAGCGTAGTTTGGCAAAGTTAAGCATAAACAGTAATGAGATATGCGTAGATGAAAGCTTACGCGTAGGATCCTAACTTACGCGTAAGAAATGTTACGCGTAGGAATAGGGGACCTTATGCGTAGAGCTTACGCGTAGGCGTATATATACCTTATGCGCGTAAGGCGTACTCGTAAGAGCAGACCTTATGCGTAGAGGTAACTGTTTACGCATATCCTTCACAGGATACGCGTAGTCCATTGTAGAACCTTACACGTAACTGTTATGCATAGGAATATTCTTACGCTTAACATGACTACGCGTAGGGTAGTCCTTATGCGTAGAGTTGCAAATGACCTTGATTCTGAGTGTTAAGCGTAGCAAAGCCTGAAATAAGTTCATCAAGTCATCAATATTAACACAAAGCATCATTTTAACAACATTTTATGGCATGAAACTTTTCAGAACCGTTATGCGTAGAAAGTCATACGCGTAGGTCAAAACCCTAAGGGCTGAGATTTACGCGTATCACTTTTAGCCATGGAATTTGCACCATACTAATTCTGGTAGTTCTAAGATATGTTGAGAGTCTATAAGCCAAGTTATAACACTTAGTTTGTTGAGAATCAAAAATACCCAAAAGTCATGAACATTAAACCCTAATTTCAAATTGTTAACCAATTCGTGTTTCTGGGTGGTTAGAGACCTTGGAAATCATCAATTCAACAATACAAAAGCATACCCCAACAATCTTTTTGACCAAAACACTTCAAATTTAAAAATACCCAATTCGACTCATAAACCCTAATTTCCAAAATTCATCAATTCGTGTTTCTGGGTGGGTTTTGATGGTTAGAATGGAATTAATGATGTATTAGGAACGTTTTGACACAAACCATTTCACCACAAACACACTCACACTGATTGTGTGTTCATACGCGTACGCGTAGAACACATAATCACTCACATCATTAGTTTTAGCCGTTGGTTTTTCATGAAAATCAAAACCATTGTTTGTAATAACGTTTAGATGACGAAAACACTTACAATATGATGATCTAAAACACGGATATGAATCTTGATTATTAGGCGTAGGATGAGATAGTTTTTGAGTAATAAATGTAAAGTGAAAGTTAGGTGAGAGGTTTTATTAAAATGATTTTAGGCATTTGGCAGTTTTGGTCCCTCCACCTTTTTCTTTTTCAAACAAAGCCTTTTAACTTCTATTTTGGTTACCAAACAACGTTTTTAGGAAAGAAACTTGACGACACTCCCCCTCGACTTGAGAAAATAATGAAAGGTTATAAATTTAAGTCCGAGGAGTGTCAATTTACCAGAAAATTCACCACCATTGTAAAATGAAACAACCGAGATATGAAAACATGCAAGTACACTTATGATTTGAAACAGTTAAGTGAAAATTTTCTCCCCCTCAACACTTGATCGTGAAAATACTGAATTTTGAAAGATTATAGTGTTGAAGGAGGACATGTACTTGCCATGTTGAAAGATTATAGATAAGAAGAATATATATATATTTTTTTTGTTTTATAAGATTTTATATTTTTGTATTTTGTTTTTGAAAAATTTATTTACAAAAGATGTTTTGGTGTTTGACAGGTTTTTAAGACTGTTTTAAGAGGTCATCCAATTCCTCTTGAGTCAAACACCTCATACCAATCCGGTGGACCAACTCATTAAACCTAGCGGGTGGCAAGGCTTTGGTGAGAAGATCTGCCAATTGGTATTCTGTACCCACAAAGTATAATTCAACGGTACCCTGTTCCACGTGGTCCTTGATGAAATGATAGCGTAGATCGATGTGCTTTGATTTCGAGTGCTGAACTGAGTTGCACGAGATTGCAATGGCACTCCGATTGTCGCAGTACATTGGGATTCTGTCAAATACGTAACCATAGTCTTTGAGTTGTGTTCTCATCCAAATGACTTGAGCACAACACGCGGACATGGCTACATATTCTGCTTCGGTTGATGACAGCGATGTACAATCCTGCTTCTTTGATTGCCAAGACACCAGTTTATCACCGAGAAATTGTAGAGCTCCTGAAGTACTTTTCCTCGAGTCTAAGCATCCTGCGTGGTCAGCGTCTGAAAAAGCGATTAGTTCAAAACCAGAATCCTTCGGATACCAGATCCCCAAGTTAATGGTTCCCTTGATGTATCGGAGGATTCGTTTAGCCTCAGAGAGGTGGGTTTCAGTTGGTCGCGACTGATAGCGGGAGCATAGATAAACGGCAAAGACAATATCAGGTCTGCTAGCTGTTAGATACATGAGAGACCCAATAATACTTCGGTATTTGGTAGGGTCAACTAATTTCCCATGTAAATCAACGTCTAGCTTCTTGGTATGAGTCATTGGTGTGACATAAGTATCACAGGTTTTCATTCCAAATTTGTTTAACAATTCAAGGGCATATTTGGACTGACTGAAGAAAATACCACGGGGTGATTGATGAACTTGCAATCCTAGAAAGAACGTAAGTTCACCCATCATGGACATTTCAAAAATTTTCTTAATTAGTTTTGCAAAAGCGAGTGAAAACTTTTTATGTGTAGACCCAAAAATGATGTCATCCACGTAAATTTGAACAATTAAGATATGTGCCCCGTGATATTGTATAAAAAGAGTTGGGTCAACCGAGCCTTTGGTGAAATTATTGGCAATGAGGAAAGATGATAGCTTATCGTACCATGCCCGAGGGGCTTGTTTGAGACCATAAAGAGCTTTGTTCAGTTTGTAGACATGGTTCAGGAACTCAGGATCTACGAATCCATCTGGTTGGCTGACATAGACTGTTTCTTTAAGTTGTCCATTGAGAAACGCCGTTTTGACATCCATCTGATAGACCGTCATATTCATATGAGCTGCGAACGCGAGAAATATCCGAACAGCCTCAAGACGAGCAACCGGAGCAAAAGATTCTTCAAAGTCTATTCCCTCTTCCTGTCGATAACCCTTAGCAACTAGCCGTGACTTGTTTCGGATAACATTCCCTTCAGCATCCAATTTGTTTTTCCAAATCCATTTTAAACCAATGACGTAGACCCCTGTTGGTCTTTCAACCAGTTCCCATACTTCAAGACGTTTGAATTGGTTGAGTTCTTCCTGCATGGATTCAGTCCAGTTGTCTTTTGTCATTGCGTCTTTAATGTTTTTAGGCTCAGATTGGCATACAGTGAGTGCATAAATGCAATGTTCACCGTCTGTGTGAAGACGTTGTCTCGTAACGACTGATTGATTCGGGTTGCCAATAATGTTAGCCAGAGGATGGTCTTTTGTCCATCGGTGTGTAGAGGGTTGATGTTGGTATACATTGTGCAGATTCTGAGGATTCAAATGGTTTGTTGAAGATTCCGCAACATCTGGTGCAGCAGTCTCATTAGCAAACGGGTTGAAGAACGCATTTGGATCAAAATCTGTAGGTGGGGGTACTTCATTCAGAATATCATCAGTTGGTTCATCATTGTTGGAAGCGGTGTGTTCAACTGTTGTGTTGGAGTCAACTGGTGTAGGTGCATTTTCAACAGTAGTTGTTGTAGCAGGTGTATCAGGTATAGGAATATTATCAGGTTGTGCAGCGGAAACAGCGGATACACTTGGAGCACATTCATCAATATCGTCACAGAACAGATCCCACATTGCTAGAATATGTAGGTTCAATCATGAAGTGTTCATAAGCCAAGTAAATTTTGGATTCCAAATCCTCCTGATTGAGTACAGATCCTTCCATAAGAAGACGAATATGATCCCACATTTTTTGTGCAGTCTTTTGAGCATCAACACTACGAAGAATTGGGTTTGGTAATCCTAAGAGGATGTATTCCATTGCTAGTTCATCAGCTTCATAGTGTAAAAGTTCTGTAGCATTGAGATCTGCAACAGTAGCAATGTTGGTTTGTTCATCTCTTGGTGGAACAGCAGTTGGATCTCCAGGTACAATGACAGTAGGCATCTCAAATGGACCTTCCAAGATAACCTTCTTTAAGAACTTTCCATGTGGCTTCTTCAGATCACAAAACCTAAAGAACCTTATCACCCATTGATCGTAATTTCCTGGAGTGAGCATTGGAGGTCTATCAAGTGATCCAGCTTCATGAATTGATTGTTGGCTGCTTAAAGCTTCACACATCTTTGCAAACCAAGTGGGTTCCTTCATAGTGTTTCTTGATGGATGTTGATTGAAATCGTTTGTGTAGGGTTGAACTTGAAGACTTGGCGGTGTTTGAACCATTTGTGGTGGTGGAATTGCACCAATTTGTGGAGTATGTTGCTGATTAAATTGTTGTTGATAAATAGCTTGTTGTTGATTCCATTGTTGATGTTGTGGAGTTAATTGTTGTTGTTGTTGATGATTATAAGTGTGAGGGAAATAGTTAGAGTATGGTGGTTGAGACATGTTGAGAAACTTGTGTAGTAAAAATGGATCTTTGTAGTCGAATGAACCTTTGTTGATGAAGTGACCTTAGGCGTAGAAAAGACAAGAAACCAAGTAGCACTTATGCGTAAAAACACCAAAAGTTACGCTTAACAATAAGGAGTTACGCGTAGGATTTAGCTTACGCGTAAGTAGGATAAAAGCACTAAAGTTATGCGTAGACAAAAGTTAGGCGTAGAAAGTTAGGCGTAGGATTACCTTATGCGTAGAACTGAGTTTACGCGTAAAGTGAATCTTATGCGTAGGATTTCTACGCGTAAGCTTATGCTTATGCGTAAGTTTAGGGTTTTTGCCCAAATGATCTTTTACACTATCACAGTGCAAAAGATATCCAAAGTCGACGTATTTTCAGACTTATCCAAGTAAGAAAACACGGAATAAACCACGAAAATGAAGATCACACCAAGGATAATCTTACGCGTAAATTTAGGGTTTCAATACGCGTAGGATTACTCGTAACTTTGATTTTGCCCAAATGTGTTTCTAAACCAGATTTTTTTTATGGAATAGCTTCAATAGTACCCAAAAGAACACAAAAGTGTGAAACTTGATGTACCAAACCGGCTAAACGGGTTACGCGTAGAACGACACAAAAGAACAAAAACAAGCTTAAAACGTATATCCACGCGTAAAGGTTGAAACTTTTTTCCAAAAATAAGTATTTTAACACCTTAAAACATTGAAAGTACAAGAATCTTGGATTAAAAAGTGTAAAAAACAAGTTTTTAAGCGAACCAAAGTATCAAGTGCGTTTTAGGCATAGGACCGAAACCCACTTCAAAAACAAACACGATTCACCCAACTAGTAGGCGATTGATACCACTGTTAGGTCACTAGTTTTACAAACACAAGTTATAGAGAAAGAGATGAAGGCGGATGAACAAGTTATCACACACACACACACGTATAATCATACGGTTACGGCAAAGAGAGTGAATGAAAAGAAAACTTGAACAACCAACCCTCAAATGAGGGTTTACAAGAGTATTTATAGGAGGGAAGCTAGGGCAACACTCCTAGTTCCCATCCTTTCTTATGTGGGCTTGGGCCTAAGCTTATGGGCCTTCTACATAAGATAGACCTTAAACAAACATAAAGGCCATAATAAAGCTACCTATTACATATGAAATATAAATACTTGAAATACTGTTTAGGAGTGATTCCAACAATATTTAACTTAAATTAATAATTACATATATATTTTTTCTAAACTCTAAATAATACAGTACATATATATCCTAATTACTATTTTTAATAAAACTGAAATCCTAAAATATGCTAAACTTATCATTTACTCTTAGAGCACTCCCAATCCTAACACTATAACACCAATAACACCGTCTACGTCAGCGCCACATCAGCTTTAACATTTAACATTAACATCCCAAAAAACACCCACAACCATAACATCCCAATAACATCAATAACATTCCCAACAATTTACAAAAACAACCCCTCATTTAGGGGCATAAAAAAAAAAAAAAAAAAAAAAAAAAAAAAAAAAGGGGCGTTAGCCCTGTAACGCCCAAGGACTAACGCTGCACGTCCAAGGGTTAACGCGCATAACGGCCGTTATTTAACCCATCAACGCCGTTATGGCGTTAACATTGAGACTCCTCTTAGATGGACCATTATACCCTTTTTCTACACCCTTTCAAAAAGTTTCATATCTTTGACTAAATGTGCTATTCTAAGATTTGTACGCATTCAAAAAGATGCCAAAGTGTTATCCATTATCAGCGCGAAAACCAAACGCAACTACATAATCTATGACATGATCCTCACTTGCCGACGTTACTCGCCAATTTGTTCCTTTCTTATAAATTAAGTTATATCATATTAGTTTGTAAAAGTCTTGTACCCACAAATCATTTTCTAGCGGAGTTAGCAATGTTTTCACAATAGCGATAATGAAAGGTCATGAGAATGAGTAAAAGGTATTGCGGACATTTTGTATTTAAATAATAATTACAATCAGGGTACTCGCGTGATACGGCGTCGGCTACCTTGTGACTAAATTTTTCAGTAAATAGATTTTTATTTTTATTTTGAGCTGCTTGATTTCAGATTTATATTTTGGAAAATTAATTAGATTGTACATTGTGGTTAAAGAGTTGTATGTTTTGGTGAAGAGGTGAATTAAATTGTGTGTATTGGATAATGTGTTTTTAGTTTTATTTGTATTTGTACATTGTGCTTAGTTAGTTATATATATTTGTGATGGGGTGTATTAATTGTATGTAAGTAAGAAATAATATTTGCTTAAAATCAATTGTGCTTTACATAGTTATACATTATGTTTTACAAGTATTATTTGCTTAAACTCTAATTTAAGAAATCTTAAACTTATAAATAGGAGAGAGGGTCATCCCTCTATTATAAGTAGTATAGATAATACATTTTAAGGTTTTAAAATTATAAAAATTGGTTGATTGGATATATATGTAATATTTGAAGTTTATATAGAGGATATATATGTAATTATTGGGTTTTGTTAGATATATATGCAATTATAATGATTTGTAAGGATATATATGTAATTCTCCCTAAAGGGATATGAGACAACGCGGTGCAATATGGTAAAGGATTTAAGGGGTATTTGTTTCGGCTTATATAGACGGTTTATGGCTTATTTAGTTTTGGGCTTATGTTTCATAAGCTTATTTTGTAGCTTATTTTAAACCTTTTCAACTTATATAAGTTTATTGTGACATAGCAAACTTATATAAGTCTAAAAGTTTCAAAATTAGTCACAAAAATTGAGCTTACGAAACATAAGCTCAAAACCAAATAAGCCATAAGCCGGCTATATAAGCCGAAACAAACATTCCCTTAGTTTATATGGCGTCGTTGTGGTTGAACCGTCAAGTTAATTATCCCGTGGTTTTTAGTATGAATTAAGTAAAAATGATTGATCCTGTGTACCTATAATGCGGGTTATTGAGAAGGTGTCTTTTGGTTGTCTGTTATAAGGTAAGACTGACGTGACGAGATGCATAACACCCCTATAACCATCGTTGCACCTTACACTCAAAGAAGTTTGAAACCTTAAGACCTTTCTAGTTTATGTTACTTTCAAATGCAATTGAAGATTATCAACATACTAAAAATGTTGTTTCAGTTTGGTTTGGGGGGGGGGGGGATTGGACAAACTTGCACGAATTCGGGTTTAAAGATACGCAACATATTTTTTCAAATAAACAGGTCTACGTAATGTACTTTGTAAGTTGTCAAAGATACGTAACAGATTTTCAAATAATCTTTGATCTAGCGAATATGACCGGTTACTAGCAGGTTTACAGGTTACATTTTGAAAGGTCACTAGTTTTACAAACACAAGTAATATAGAAAGAGATAAGGCGATTGAACAAGCAAACCAAACACACACACACAATATTAAGGACGGTTATGCGTAGGTATGTGAAAGAGAGAATAACTTGAACAACCAACCTTCAAATTAAGGTTTACATAAGGTATTTATAGGAGGAAAGCTAGGGCAACACTCCTAGTTTCCATCCTTTCCTTAATGGACTAAGGCCTAGGCTCATGGGCCTTCTACACAAGCCTAAGGCTAATTACAAACATAAAGACCATAATAAAGCTAACTATTACATATTAATTACTAACACTTGATTATGGTTTAGGAGTGATTCCAACAATCTCCCCCCCAAGTGTTGGTGATGAACGGTGAAGGCGTTGATGTAATAGTAGCTCTGACGTCTTCTGACATTCTTCTTTCTTGTGAGAAGAATTGCCTTGATTCGAACAATCTCCCCAGTGTAGAGAGATAGTTTTCCTTGAGCAGTTATGCTTTGACGTCATCATTAACTTTGTTCTTTGATTATTGTTCTTTGTGGAGAAAGTGATAGTATGTTGTAGTCTGCATCAAGTCTGCCTCAGGTCTGCTTCGCTGCTCCAGTGTCTCCACGTCATTCTTCAACATGCTCACACGCTCTTTGACGTTGGAATTCAATACTGATGAAGTTCTTTAAGTCTTTAACTTTGTAAATTCTTTGGTTTGACGAAGAATCATTCTGACTGTTGTGTTGCTTCTGAATAGAACTTCCATTAGTGATGATGTTGGCGTAAGCATGAGAAGAATCAGCACGATCATCCCGCTCCGGAGCTTCCATAAGAAGAAAACATTTCAAACAGTTAGTAATAAGCAGGTTCCGGCACTTACAAGTTTGAACTTCGAGAGTGTTAACAGCATAGTGTGAAAACACAACTCTAATTCTTACAAAGGCCGTTCCTGAACTGGAGTCCCACAAGTGAGATAACGCGATGTATCGAAGTACATCTACAGTTCAGATTAGTCGCTGAGGTACACCGAAGCATCACCTCACGACTGTAGACCGTTTGAGACACACTTCGCGTAATCCACGGGGAGTTACCGAAGTGACCTGCTGTCAGGGCTGTTTGATGTTGACCCTAGCAGGAGTTTCCATTCAATCACTGAGGATCACAGATGTGAACCTCTCATAAATGTTCTCGACAGATTGCTAAGATCTGTGAAGGACTCGATATGAACCACTGATGATCTTATTTGTTGATCAACAAGTGATGAGATGTCAAGTGTACCTAAGAGATCTTTTGACGAATCTCGTGGTTCTAGACTCAATAGTGCGTTTTAGTTTTTCCTGAGCGGAGACTAGGGAGAGGGTCTCCTTCTTCAATACCAGCGATCTCTAAGAGAAAGCCAATAGTTTAGGTAGGGTTCCCTGTGAGAATGAAACAAGCTTCTGTTGAGAGAAACTTGAGTGGCTAAGAAGGTTTAGTGCATGCGTCACTGGGTCCATGACGACTTTTAATCTTCAATACCGGCGTCACTAAGTGACAACCAGTAGCATATGAATTGAACCCGGTGTCTGCCCTAAGTTGAATAATTTGGAGGGCTATTTCTTTTCACCCTTTTCTTTGCATTTCTTTTTAATTCTTCAACTCCTTCTTTCTCCGATTCTCATTTTCTCCTTTTTTATAATCGTACCTAAGGACTTCTAAGTACTAACTATTTGTGATGTCCTTGGGTAGATCCCTCCGGCTCTGGCGGATCATAGGACGGTTATTCCTAACCTTAGTCACCTTATAACTCCATGACTAACCTATGTTGCCATTAAAACCACTGTTGTGAAGAATCTCTCAAAGAGTTTGTTAATGAAAATCATGTTTGAACCACTGTGAGAGATAGGATTTTGCATAAATACTCCCCCTCCACATATGCTTTAGAGTTTTGACGGAAATCTGCACTGTGTGGGAAGAGCGCGCACTTTTGAATTGATCAACTCAAGATAGACAATCCCCCGCGAGACACGGTTACGTTGCATAGTGATAAGGTTTTAAAAGGTACCTTTTTGAGGGGTCATTTAAGCCCTTATTCGATCACTTTTGTATCCGTTATTGCTTAATATCGTTCCTTTTCACTTTTTAGGTCTCTTGAAGGCAAAATGCTGGAATGATGCTTATTTGGACGAAAAGGCGCGAATATACGAAGAAAATGGCCAAAGTCAGAATCGAGACACTCAAAGCTGCTGAAACATAAGGCGACGGCGTCACTGCATATCTGCGACGCCGTCGGGAAGGAATTTTGCGACGGGTCAGAAGCGAAATTGCATGTTTTCAAGGGACGACGTCAGGTTCTAAAGGAGTAGGCCGTCGTTACTCAGACGGCCTAGATGCAGCCAAGACGGCGTCAGAGCTGAAGGGGACGGCGTCACAGTCATAAGGTGACGCCGTCGAAAGGTTTACGTGGCCAAGACGAAACCCTAATGACAGCGACACGACGGCGTCACGAAACATAAGGTGACGCCGTCGCAGATGTAATCTTATATATAGAATCCGAATTTTTCAGTTTTTGGTGTGTAGTCTTTTGGAGTAAAAACCTAAAACCGAACCAAGGCTTTCTTGTGCAGTATTTTAGGGTTCTAAACCCTATTATACATCAAGATAAGTATTTACTTCATTAATTTAATTATGTCTTTGATTATTTGTGTGTATGCTTGCATGTTCTCCATGTCCGGCTAATTTATTTGTGTGTTTGCTTAGGGAATATGAAACTTAATTATTGAATATTGATTGGTTGATACTTATCTTAGTTGACTAATGATCTAGAGTGCGCTAGATTATTCGTTGTGTACTTAATGCTTGACATTTCTTTGTGAACTTTAGAATATAATTATCTAGGTAATTGTAGGATAAAGTATTCAAGGACAACCGTAGAGTAGGCGTCTATAAATCACTAGAGGATTTGTAAACAAGACCCTTTGGTAATTTCAAAGAGTTAGGGAAATAAGCACGCCCTATAGCCTTAGAATCACAACGCAACTAGGAATAAGGACGTGACAAATCAACCATCAATAGGAGATAATTAAGGAGTAGTAAAACCTAAGTAAACACATCTTTAAACTATCATACGAGTACACATCAATTAGACATAGACTATCACAACCTTAGCTTAGATAATTAGATAATAGTAGAGTAATCGGTAGCAATACCAACCCCCCAAATCCAATACCCGAGATTCGTACCTTTTCATTTTCTAAAAAACATAAAAAGATAAAAAATAATCTTCCTCAACCTCAACCTTAGCGTAGTAACTTCTCACTAGCATTCCTATTCCCCTAGAGAACGATATCAATACCCGTGGCTTACCCTAATTACTACACTACAACGATTAGGTTCACTGCCTAGGGTGTTATAAAACTTGCTCGAAGAAAAGGAAGTTTCCTTGACCCCGAACGACGTGTGTAGCGTTATCACATAGTTAAAGAGTTACATTGTCAGCTTTTAGGTGACAACTAGCTCTAATAACTACCTTGAAGGTGTAGACAATCCTCGAAAGGTTGTCATACCCGTCAGAGTTCATGTCTGCCAAGAGTTTCTCGAATGGTACATTCTACTCGGACAAGTCCTTTGCGAGACACGTTTACATTACTAGCGAACTAGCTTGAAATTATTACCCGTCCAGGACAAGTCTTTTCGAGTTACTAACAGTTTAGTACCGTCAATTCGTTGGTTAAGTCTATTACACAAGGATTCATTTGCATTTACACAACATATTTCTTATCACATAGTTTTCTCCCCCTCAAAAATGGCATATCAAATGTTATTTTTGAAAGGTTGATAATAAATATGACCATTTCGAGTGTTGCGGGAAGATGACCACTATGAACAATTTGTGAACAGAGTTTTAATTCAAATACTCCCCCTCAACTAGTGATATAAACGGTTGAGGTTTTGAAAAATCATATGGGGAAGTACTTGTCCTTTTGAGCAAAACCTTGAAAAATGAAAGGTTTGATAGGTTTTACTCAAAAGTAAGAAGCTTTCACTCCTTTTATAAGGATTGTGGCACTAAAGCGTACCACAGGGTCCTTTCTTGCAAATTACGGGTTGTACACTGTTATGTGTGCACAAGCCATTTTAGGGAAAAGATGAAATAAGTATGAAACAAACTAACCTTTCCCCAATTGACGATGTTTCAGAAATAGCTCCCCCTCGAACTGACAACTGTCTTTAGCAGATTTGAAACTTTTGATGAAGTCTACATTTCCTCTAACTTTTGACGGTTTCAGTATGCAGCGGAATTTGTAGATGAGCAGTAAACCATACAAAGAAAATCTGACTAATTGCGGAAGATTCGTTCGAGGGAAACATGCCAGAAATCAACAAGATCTTCTCGCGTATGTAGACGCATCACATCAAAAAAACCATGAAAGACGAAATGAAACGACTTTCCCCTGAATGTTGTGGTCTTTCGGAATACTAGTCACTGTGAATATGCAATAACTCGATACCAAGACCGTGTGTGAGGCATCTTAACATTATATTTGGGTAACTTCACACAAGATAACCCGTGAAAGTTGAGACGATGACACTAAATTAAGACGTTTGAACCACAGATCGTCTCAATTCTTCGCCCTTATGGAAGAAATTTTGGAAAGCATTGGGTTTTCGCAAGGAATCATGTGGTCAAAGAAAAGAAGCAAGGGACGCCTACACTCTCTCCCCCTCGATGTTTTCAATGAATCAGAATCATACACCACGTATGTTGATGATGAATTGAAGACATCGAAACCATGTATGAGGAGATAGTGAAACCATGTATGTCCAAGCAACCGAACAAGTGTGAAGTACCATAAATATCTTGAGAGAATCAACTGCTGACGAAAACATCTCAGTTCAATAAGTTGATCATCAGCTGTGACATTGTTGTAGGAAACACTTTGTTCTTCTGTTTTCAGAGATTTGATTGGAGGTGCAGTTACAGTAACGGTTGTTGTTGTAGATTCAGATGTATCAGAAATTAGAGTATTATCGGTTGTGCAGCGGAAACATTCAATACATCTGAAGCACAACTTTTGGCAGAATCTTTAACCAGAGGAGCAAGCTATTTTTCCAATTCATGACGATTAAGTACAATGGTGGAACAGCTGATGGATCATGATATTTTTGACGGTTAGAAACGGGTCCTATGCTGTTTTGCAGTAGGAGCCATTGCTGTTATACCTGCATAGACAAATAGAAGGGGGGCAAGAAAGAAAAAGACATGGATCCCCAAGTGTAACTGGGTTCCAGGTGTTAGAGGCATAAAGATGTAGTGTCAATTATATTCTTGACACCTGAACATGCTATTTTGATGATTTCCTTTCCTGCCTCACGGATGGATGTAGAGGGTTTCACACTTGTTATGGTGCAACTACTTAGTATCTTGCCTGTAGGAATCCACCTAAGACCAACAGTGTTGAAAACTTTACCCGTTGGTATCCATCTAAGGTTAGATCTAAGGGATGTTGAAACTTCTTTTGGGAAGAATTTGCGTCCTATATTGATCCACCTATTAGGTTTCTGAAATTTTACGGTTAGAGCAACGGGTTTATTTCTAACTGTTTGAGTTAACTTAGGTTTTGGTTTGTTACTACAAGCAGTGTTCAGTAATACACGCGAAGGTGATACACTAGGTCGTGAACCTAAGATTCCATCCTTTTGCAGTAGTGCCCTTTTCCTAGCTTTTTCTAGATCACATTTCTTGTACGCGTCATTTGAATCATATGAATTTTTACGTTTAATGTTCAGTTTAGACACAGTGTTCGAACTAATTCTAGATTTGCCAGGAGCAACCACATGTTGAGGTTTAACAGAAACAAGTAAAACAGAAACAGAAGCATTATTCGTAGGCCAGGAATGTGGAGTGACTGGTTTTATCAAATGATTATTCTCAACAACTTGGGAGGGAAACCGTGGTTTTGAAGATTTTGAACGTTCAGATTTAAATGCAGTTGGTTGTCTAACTACAGATTGTTTTCTGAAAGGTTGTAGAGACGATTTCCCCAAGATTGTTGGTTTAGCAAGATTAGTATCCACACTCTTGTCAGTTAATCTTCTCAGTTTGTTTTGTAAAGCAACATGTGCAAGCCCCTTTGCTTGAATTTGAGCCTTTAAATGCTCATTTTCTTTTACTAATGTATCCACACGATTACTTTGTTCATTTGAATGCTGACCATTGTGTTCTGAAGAAAAAGATTTGTTTTGTAGTTTAAGTTCAAGAGAGATGCAATGTGCCTCTAGTTTTGAAAAATCTTTATGAAACTGAGCAATGGTCTTTTTGAGAAGAATGATTTCAGATTCAAGAGTTTGATTTGACGTTTCAGTTGAATTGTTAACAAGTAAGGGCTCAGACATGAGATAGTTGTCTGGACATTGTGCAACACACTGGTCAACCTCTCCTTTATTACTAAATTCAGGTTGCTCAGTATGTTGTGTCGCATTTGCAGTCAGAATATGATCAACAGTAGATTGTACCTCGACCATCTGTTCAGTGTCAGTGTCATAGGTGGGTAAGATATCTTCCTCAACCATTTGTTCTTCGTCACAGTTGGGCTCGGTGTCGCAGTTAAGTATGATATCTTCTCCAGATCTGCTGCTGTCATCCTGCTTTTCCAATGCTACAATCTCATTGTCCGCATTACCGACAGTTGCAGTAATCACAACATTCTCAACGTCCATTTGAGCATTCCTTTCATGTACATCAACTCTTTTACCTTGCACGACTGCGGGATATCGGGAATTAGATGATGTCTGACGCTTCAATGCCAGTTGAATAGCCATGAATCCTTCTTTCAATGCCACAAATGGATCTTTATGATAAGAATTCATTTCACTCCCCTGCATAAGAGTCAAAGAGAAGCAAAGGTTCAAAGTCGATATAGCATACAGAAGGTCGATATAGTGAATTGCAATTTCCTTCCAAATATAATTTTGAAAAATTTTGACTCTCAAATTTTGAAATTCACTATAAAATCCAATTCAAAGAATGTAGGAAAAATTTGAGTTATGACAATTTTGACGCCAAATTTGACCCGAAAAATTTGAATTTAGGCCCAAAAATTTGAATTTTTGACCAAAATTTTCGCAGTTAAACAAAAATTTGAATCTCGCGTAAAAATTGAAAGATTAGTCTCCTCAAAAAATTAAATTTTACTCAAATTCTCCTCAAATTTTTTTTTTTTTTTTTGATAACTTGTGTTGACGGATCTTTGTAGTCGAATGAACCTTTGTTGATAAAGTCTCTGATGAGTGTCTAAATACTCATCATTTTTGTACCATCTAAACTGCAAAAACATCTGAAAACACTCAGAAATGCATCAAAATGATGAAAATATCACAAACAAGTGTTTTATGTGTTTTAAATGCAAAAATATCAAAATCAGATGAAAAACGTATCAAGTTTGCAAAATTGGCAGTTTTAGTCCCCCAAGCTTCAAAAGTTGTCAAAAACAGTCCCTAGTAAATCAAAATGAAGAAAAATATCATTCAAGGTCCCTGAATTATTCTAAGTTGTCAAAAATGGTCCTTGAATGAATCTTTGGTCAAATGGCAGAAAAGGTCCCTCAAGTTTGAAAAATGGCAAAATTAGTCCTTGGATATTTTAAAATGGAAAATTATCAAATATTATCCTTGTACTATTAAAGTTTGGCAGAATTGGTCTTTATTATAACTTTGGAAAAATGGCAGTTCTGGTCCTTCAATTTTCAGAAAAATGCAAAAATTGGTCCTTGTATTAATAAGCATCCAAACCGGACCCCTTTTAATATCCAAACCCAAGTCCAGCTGGCCCAACCTTGACCCATGGCCCTTGAGCCAGTCAAATATCTATTGTGATCCCTGCCAAATAAACCCAAGACCCCTCATTTTGAACCCCCTTCATATTAATACCACTGGGTCAACAAAAGTCAAAAACCAACCACTGTTCATCCCTTACCTCCTTGTCCCGCCAAATCCAGAAACCAGAGTGGTTTCTCACCACTTGCTCCTACCACCCTTTCCACTTGTTATACACCTGTCTACCCACCCCCCTCCACCTTCACAATATCCAAAATTCATTAATTGATTGAAACCTGCTCATGACTTTTTGGCGCCAAAGCTCTAAATGGATGGTTCTGATGAATTGTGAAGATCCAATGGTTCAAGTGAAGTGGGAAAGTCTCAGGGATGTCGACATAGTCTCAAAAGTCTATAAAGAAGATATGAGATGCAATGTGGGAAGATATCTAGTGTACTTTAGTTTAGTTTATGTCGTTTTTAAGTAATTTTCAATTTTCAATGTATTTTAAAGCTTTCAAGTGTTTTGTTAAGTCATTTCATTGTATTGTTAAACTTTTTCCAGTATCAATTTCAAGTCTTAATCATATTTCCAGTTTATGCAATTTTTCAAGTTCAAAATCTCATGTTATGTTAATGTTGTTGTTAGTTATTTTTATGGACTGAATAAGATCACATAAGCTCCTAGAAAGCTTATCTAAGCTTTTAGATACCTTAAAAATCAGTTTAGAAGCAAAAAAAAAAAAAAAAAAAAAAAAAAAAAAAAAAAAAAAAAAAAAAAACACAAATAAAATAGTGAGAAATTCAAAAATTCACAAGAAATGGTGATCAAAGCTGGAGCAGGGTAAATTGTGGATGGCCTTGGTTTAGAGCTTCTTGGGAAGCTATAGGTTGTGGTCTTGTACCTCAGTTCTCAGTTCTGTGCTTAGACTCACCTTGTAAGCATTTTCTCATAATTTGCAATTTTTAGTTTAAGTGTTTAAAGTAAGTTAATTTTGGTTTAATCTTGTCTCATCATAGTTAATATAAGTTAATCACTAGGTTTTCTGTTTTAAAAATTTGTTTTAGTACTAAAAGCTTCAAAACAGTTAAGTTAAAGGGTGTTTGGATTTGCCTTGATTACTGTTTTAGAGAGTGTTTGAGTTGTTGCTTGTTATTGTTTTGTGTTACTTAAGTATCATATAGCTCAAATAAACAAAGAAAATCAGTGCTTGTTTGTTTAAATAGTCAAAAATCTCTTTAATCTCACTTAGTTGTTAACTGTTAAGGTTTTACTTTGTCAATCTCATCATATTAGCTTAAAACTTGTTAACTTAGCTTAATCTCATCTTATTTTAGGTTAATATATCATAATCAGTCAGTAGGATTAATTCAAAGTTCACATTAGTCAACTTATCCGTGATTCTGCTGAATTGCATTTGAATCTACTGAAGTGTTATTTGCTGATTCTGCTGATTCAGTATTTTGGTTTCTGCTGATATGCTTCTGCTGATCTGTTTGAAGTTTGCTGAATTGATTTTTGATTCTGCTGATGTAGAAGTTTAGATTCTGCCGATTTGTTTGTTGTTGTTAATTTCTATTTCATTTCTGCTGATTTAGGATTTCAGATTCTGCTGAATCTGCTGAATTGCTTATTGTAGTTTAATAGTCTGTTTCTTTACATTCTTTAGCTTATTTCAGTGCGCTTAAGTTGTCTACAGCTTAATTTGTCCTCAACAATCATTTTACATCTGAAAGTTTTGAAACACCATTCAGTCTCCGTGGGACTTAACGACCCGGGAATCCACTATATTCTCCAGATCTTCATTGCATTGGTTTCTGAGCAGTTTTAAGTTTATTACGGTTAGCCATTCACAAGTGGTTAGCTTGTGTGATTAAACTTGACTGTTTAGGAGCGAATCAAATTTTGGCGCCGCTGCCGGGGAGACTGAATAATAAGTTCCCGAACAACAGATTTAAAACTTGCCTTTGTGTCCTTGTGATTTGGTGTACCTTTTTCAAAGAAGCCATTTCATTTGTGATTATTGGTTAAGTTCACTTGTCGTTTTGCCTCGCATTTGTTTTGAAAACTGATTTTTATACTTAGTGCATGCGCACTCGTTCTTCCAGTTCTACAAGTCCACTTTCTGAGCTTGCAAATATTCCTCGTAGACGTAGAGGACGTTCTGCTCCTTCAGCCGTGACTGAGGAACGTTTACCACCACCACCCCCTGTCGTGATGGCAGAAGACAAACCTATGAATGAGCTTCTCCAAGCACCCATCGAGGGTTACGGAGATGCCATTGTTGTTCCAGCCATCGTGGCTGATACTTTTGAGCTCAAAACCGGGTTACTTAATCTTGTAACCCAAAGCCAATTTTATGGTTTTGAGCGGGATGACCCTCATGCACATATTCGATGGTTTAACAAGATTGCATCTACCATCAAATACAAGAATGTCACACATGAAGCAATTAAGCTTCTTCTGTTCCCATTTTCTCTAGAGGGGCAAGCCCGAAATTGGCTTGAGAAACAACCCCCTTGTTCCATTGAGACATGGGAAGATCTAGTCACCAAGTTTATTAACGAATTCTATCCTCCATCCCGAACTACAAGTCTTAAGAATGAGATAATGAAATTCTCTCAAAGATTTGATGAATCATTCGGGGAGGCATGGGATCGTTACAAAGAGTTGCTCCGCAAGTGTCCGCATCATGGTTTTACCGAGTTAATGCAAATGGATACTTTCTACAATGGTCTGAACCAGACTAATCAAGACTCTTTAAATGCCTCCGCGGGAGGTAATTTCCTGAGCAAGACCACCAAATAAGCCTTACAAATCATTGAAAACAAGTCCCAGGTCCGCCCTTTCCGAGCAAAGACATATCAATCTCAGTCTAATGCTGGACCTTCTACTTCATCTCCCGTGAGTACATCTAGCACCGATGCTAAGATTGACAAACTCACGGATATTGTTCAGGCTTTGGTTCTTGCTAACCAAAAGAAAGTCACTTTCACACAGACACCATCGCATGGTGAAGTGAAGAAAGTCGAGAGTTGTGTTACTTGTGGTGGCCCTCATGCATACTACAACTGTACTGCCACCGATGGTAGTCCATTTGAAGCCAATGCTCTAGCCGGTACTTCACATCAGGGAGGTAATCAATACCATCCTCAAAATGAACCAAACTACCGTGCTAATACTTATCAGGCACCACCCGGTTTAACCAGAATCCTAACCGGAATCAGAATCAGCCTAGAATGAACCAAGGTTATCAAAACCAAGGTAATTTCTATTCCGGACCAAATCAAGGTTTCCAACATCAAGGAAACCTTAATCAAAACAATTTCAATCGAGGGAATCAATTTCATGGGAATATGAATCCTAATCAAGGAAATTTTCAAAATCAAGGCCCTATTCCTAACAATAGAGGCCAGAATTTTCCTAATCAAACTCAAGCCATTGTTCCAACAGTACCATCATCTGATGAGTTGTTGAAGCAATTCATGAAATCCCAAGAGGAAATGAACAGGTTGTTGGTTAGCCAGATTTCTGACATTAAGAAGTCTTTAAATGATCGACCCTCGGGCTCAGGAAAACTTCCGAGCAACACGATCGCTAACCCGAGGGGCGATGCTAAGGCGATCACAACCAGAAGTGGTGTTTCATACAATGGACCCGCTATTCCTACTACCTCTTCTTCTTCTCTCCCGAAGGTAGTGGAAAGTGAACATGAGGCTACAAAGGACAAGGAACTTCCTGCTAATAACGGAGGTACCAACAATGTCCAACCTCAAGTTGTCCCGAAACCCAAATCCAATCCAGGAGTTGTTTTTGAACCTCCCGTAGCTCCCGTTGAAAACCCCAAATCCAAATCTTCTATTCCTTACCCATCACGTTTGAATGAGCAAAAGCTCCGCGAAAAAGCCAGTCATCAAATGGACAAATTTTTTCAAATTTTCCAAGAACTACATTTTGACATAAGCTTTGCGGATGCTATCATGCTGATGCCCAAGTTTGCATCAACTCTCAAACACATGTTAAGCAACAAGGAAAAGCTGTTTGAAATGGCAAAAACTCCTCTTAACGAGAACTGCTCAGCAGTTATCTTGAAGAAACTTCCCGAAAAGCTTGGAGATCCTGGAAAATTTCTCTTACCTTGTGTATTTCCAGGAATGGTTGAATGCTTTGCCTTAGCCGATCTTGGTGCGAGCATCAATCTGATGCCTTATTCAGTATGGAAGAAACTTTCTCTTCCGGACCTTACTCCTACATGCATGACTCTCGAGCTTGCTGATCGATCAATATCACGTCCTCTTGGCATTGCCGAGGACGTATTTGTGAAAGTAGGAAAGTTCCATTTTCCAGCTGACTTTGTAGTTGTTGATTTTGATGCCGATCATCGGGTTCCTCTCATTGTTGGACGAGGATTCCTTAGAACGGGTCGTGCTCTCATTGATGTATTTGAGTAAGAAATCACATTACGTGTTGGTTATGAAGCTGTCACCTTTAACCTTGATCAAACTTCGAGGTACTCTGCAAACTATGATTCTGAGTCGGTTAACCGAATAGATATCATTGATGTTTGATTCGCGCAAAACCGTCAAGTTTTCTCACACAAACCAGCCACTTGTGAATGGCTGACCGTAAGAACCTTAAAACAGTTTAAGCACAAATGCAATGAAGTCCAGGAGAGTATAGTGTTTCCCCAGGTCGTTAAGTCCCAACGAGCCATGCAATGGATCATCAAACGTTTAGTGATCGAGGAATTTGAACGGGAAAAGGAGAGTTGTGATAATTATAACTACAGAAAAAGCCAACAAATTAAAAACGGCTTAAATGCAAATTAAAGAAAGTTAAAAAGATAAAATCTATTAAATAAACGCTATCACTATATTTAAAGTGATGAACGTTTAAAACTTAAAACTAAAAACTTATGTTTAAATTAAAATTACGTAAACGTACAAAATAAAAAGTGAAATCTAAGAAATAAAAGTCCTAAAAATATGAAAAATACATTTTTACAATCCTAATGATAAAAGAAAATATCTGGAAAAAGAAAATTATTTTTATAACTAATTAATTAATTATTATTAATTAAAAACTATTTTAAACTATTTAATAATTAACTAAAATACAAGAAAATAGGAAATAAAGCTAGAAAAATAAAATTAAGACTTAGAAAAGTCTAAAATATCAAAATAGACTTTTCAAAACTATTTTTGTATTTTTCTGATTATTTTTCTATTTTCTAGGAATTAAATACTATTAAAAACTAATTAAATAGCTAAAAATTACAAAATAAACTATGAAAAATATGGAAAATTATTTTTTTCACTTTTTATATTTATCTAAACCTAAGAAAATTGAAAAATTATTTTTTTAAAGCTTTTCTTAATTTTTTGTATTAAATCCTATTTAAAAAGTACTAAAAAGTGATTTAAATTAAGAAAAATAGCAAACAAGCTTAGAAAAATCTGAAAATTTCAGGAAAAGCTTAAAATTAAATAAGGAATCTGAGAAAAATGGAAAAACAAGGTGCTATGTGGAGAAAATGGGAACTGATGAATCAAGTGCTTATAAATAAGCACTTGAATAAGCCAAATGAAGACCAAAAGCTACCAAACTGATAATGAAACACTAATAGGCTAAAACAACCAACATGCAATGAGAATCAACAAGTTCTAACCACTGATTTGCAAGATACAACAGATTTGACTTATATGAGATATAAGCACAAAACAGTTGTGAGGGACCACTTTTAAGCAGAAAAATAAGCACTCAATTAAGCCAGAGATTAAAAAGCAATTGTTGGAGCCTCACCTAGACCTGGCTAGCTACAACTGAACCAAATACCAGACCATGATGACCCCAAGTGAGCCCTGTGCACCTTGCACAAAATCTGAGCAACTCAGTGAATACTGAGTGTCAGTGAGCAGGGCACATGGTGCTGACTTTGAGCTTATGCAACAGCTTATCAAAGAAGCTTGAGCCAAAAACAGATAATAGGCCTTATAGACCACCTAGCTGACTACACTTAAACCAAATCTCAGATTCTAAAACCCTGAAATGAGCTTAATGCTCAAGCTGCAAAATCTGCTTAAACTAGATCAGACATGCCTTTTGACTTCTGAAAACAGATTCTATGTTTGACTTTCTTGAGTTTTAATCCAAAGTAATTCACTGATCTTGATGTTTAGAGACTAAAAATGATTAAGGCAAGCTAGATCTACATAATCTAAAGCCAATAAGCTAATTGATACCTACTGTTTCAAACAGAAAATGAACTCAAGAGCAGTTGCAAGTAGATTTTGACTTAATGAGAGTTTTGATGCAAGAACAAGATTAATTTGTATTTACTAGACCTAAGTAAGCTTAATGCAACAAATCTGATCAACTAAATCTACCTCTAGCACAGATTAATTAAGCAATCCAAACACTCCTTTAAACTTCTGTTATGAGCTTAAACCTACACAATCTACTAAACTAGCACACCAAATTGATTAAATTAAGTTCACTAGATTTAAAAACAGCTGATTAAACAGACCTCAACCATTGGGGACCATAAATACATATACCATAACAAGATGCAAAATGCTTGAAATTGAAAAGTGCAATATAAACTCACATAAGTCCAGCTTGTGTAGCAGGCTAAAACCAAACACAGGAATATTCTATACTACTCTCATCCAACCCATATCCACTCACTGCATCACCAAAATCCAATTCCATAGCAATTTGAGCTATCTGTTGACTTTTGTTGACCATCAACCACATTCATTTGAAAATGAAATATAAGCTTATAAAAAGCTTAAATAAGCTTGAATGTTCACTTTTTAGCTAAGAACTAAGTTGTTGGAAGCTTGTATATAGGATTAGGAAACTAATGATTTTAACAGTGGACAAAAAAAATTGAAACTGAACATGAACTCAAATTGATAGTTGAAATAAGTTGTGATACACTAAAATACTTATAATTGATACAAACAAACTTGAAAACACAGCTACAAACTACTTAAGACATAACAATTTTAAAAGTCGACATACATTTTTAGAAACTAAAACTAACTACTTCTTTGCTTGCTTCTTTCTCTTTTCTTTTATACCCAATAGCTTCCTCTCTCTTCCCTAACTGTTTCCCAGCACTCTTTTGAGCCATTGGATGGCTAGAAACCATTTTGGCCTTTGGATTGGATTTGGCGGGAAATACCAATTTGATTGTAGGGCACTGTTTTTTAGCTACTAGGGGGGGTGGAGGTAGGTAGGATGATGAGGAGGGGGGACAAGGTTTGTGATAAGGTGAGGAGGGTTGAGTGTGTGCAGAGTGTTTGCAGAAAGCAAGTGGGGAGGGTGAAGAGGTTTGGCGCCAAAGTGGAATTTTGACCTGGATTGACCAGATATTAGTAATAAAAAGGGAGGTCAAAATGGTTATTTGACAGGGGTCCAATAGAGTGGAAGGGTCCAAAATTGGTTTAAGACTTTAATATTAATAGGGACCATTGTTGTCAATTCTGAAAATACAAGGACCATAACTGCCAACACTTCAAAGTTTCTTCCAAGGACTAATACTGACAAGCTTCAAAAGTACAGGGACCAAATCTGTCATTTTTGAAACTTGAAGGGCCATTTTTGTAATTTTCTCAAACTTTTGATATTTTTCACCAAAGGACTAAATTTGACAAGTTATGATTTAAAAAGGACCTTTGGTGATTTTACTTTTGAAATTATGTGCTCAGGGACTGTTTTTGACAAGTTTTGAAATTTGGGGGACTAAAACTGCAATTTTTGCAAATTTGATATGTTTTTCATCTGATTTTGATATTTTTGCATTTAAAACACATAAAACACTGATTTGTGATATTTTGATCATTTTGATGTGTTTCTGAGTGTTTTCAGATGATTTTGCAGTTTATTTTGTACAAAAATGATGAGTATTTAGACACTCATCAATCCCCCACACTGAGATATTGCTAGTCCCTAGCAATGATTTGAGAAAACATAATGGATTTTAATCTCTTTACCAAAAGCCATTACTTCTGGAGTAGCCAAATGTTTCAGTTCAAGTAAGAACCATGGTACACTGTTAACCATGTGATTTTGAGCAAACCACCAGCTTTCAACGGATTTGATTTTGTCTTTACCAGAAGCCGTACCCTTCTGGACTAGCCAACTCTTAGATAAATTATCAGAATTATATTTGGTGAGCTGATTACCAATTATGGATTTTTCACTGCCTTTACCACAAGCCATAATCTTGCGGGCTAGCCAACTCTTCACTTTTTAGGATATGGTGAGCTGAGAACCAAACAATTTTGGGCAAATTGCAAGCCATATAAACGGATTTAAGATATCTTTACCAAGAGCCGTTTGCTCCTGGATTAGCCAATCCTTTTGTCTTACAGACATGGCGGACTGATAACCAAATGAGAAAGTGTAAAACACTTACTCCAAAAAAAATTTTGGCCAAAAACGGGGGAATTGGGTAAATAATATATGAAATTCGTGAGAATTCCCCCCCACACTTAGAAATGAATATTGCCCTCAATATTCAAAGTACCGGCGGTTATGCCGAAACAAAGAACGTAAAAGGGAAATACTACGGCCATTATTTAGAATGATTTTTTTTTTTTTTTTTTTTTTTTTTGAAAGAATGAGAATATACAACAGCGTGGGGAGACTCCCCCACACTAGGGTGGTACACACGGGTGAAAACCCATGTTAAGCTACTGTTTTTGATTACCGAGTCGCTAGCTTGACTCGACCCCGAATTCATTGGTTCATGGGGAAGTAAAGTGGAAGAGACAATCTCCATCGGACTTTCATTCAAAATGTTTGGATAAACACTGAAGTACGTGAAAGTTCCACACCGATGAGATATACACAGAACCGGCTCAAGAATGGAACATGAAAATGCCGGGATCAAAGATAATGTCTTCATTCCCGAAGGAGTGAAGAACAGGAGAAGTGACAGAATATATGAAGAAAAGAAAGAAAATCATGATAGCAATCATGACTAACTCTTCATCCTCAATAGGAGAATTCATAGTTTCATGAATCTCCTCAGTTAAGCTCAATTGGTCTAGACATATCTCGGGTGTGTCTAGATCAAAGTAGAAGTTATCATACTCCGTCGGAGATATGATATGAGTGAGTTCATCTGAGAACTCCATGAAGATGAATGAATCATATTCAGAATTGATAAGAGTGGGTTCACTGATGAACTCCTCCAATGTACATGATTCATAATCGGGGAGAGAATTGTGAGAATGAAAAGTGGTACTGCCACTAATCTTCTCTCCCATATTATCAAAACAAGAGGCTTTCATTTCTGGAATAGAATCATCGGAAAGAATGTCACTATCCTTAATGGGGATAGGAGATGAAATAGGTTTCTCTTTGAAAGCCTCGATTTTAGAAATGAGAAGTCTGACATTCAATAATGTTGCTCGAAGAGCTTCATCTTTGATTTCAGTGTCAGTAACTTCATCATTTTCTTCTTCTAAGCTAACAAGCTCAGAAGGTGAATCTTCCACATAAATGATGTCTCCACAAGATAACGAATCATCATCAGAATCGGAGAACATCTCAACATGATCATTTTGGAAGACAAGAGGAAGAGGAATATCACACACATGATCAAGAGTTCCCTGTGACTCTCCTGGGATTGGGACAAGGTCCTCAACACTAGACTTTATGAATTCGTCCGATTCCTTTTCAGGAACAGTGTCAAGATGCTCGTCCCCCATGTTCAGAGAGTGAGTGGGAGCCTCACGCGTGATAGCAGTTGTTTGAGATGGAATCTCAACTGCTGGAATATCAACTGACTGAGGGGGTTGAGAAATATTACTTTTAAAAGGATAAAAACCCTCCTCGTCATCGTCATAAAGAGCTGCATTGAGAAATTGGGAACGCCTTAGAGCTGCATGCTCTAGGGCTAATAATTCTTCCCTAGATTTGCGGGCCTCTCGCTCTTCGGCAAGCAATTCTCCTATGGTCTTTTCACCACTCACTTGATTCTTAAAATTACTCATCATATCCTCAAGTGTTTTCATTGTGGTTTCAAGATCCTGGGAGATTTCATGAGACAACGGCTCAGGTGGAGTTTGAGCCGTATGGTGCTGTGGAGGTTGAAAATTGTCAAACATGTGAAAGTCATGATTGTTACAAGGAACTGGGTTCCCTATTTGACAATCAGAGCTGAAATGGGGACCTCCACAGTACTCACAACAGTAAAACTGTTGAGTCTGGAATGGTGAATCATATGGATTTTGGTCATAACCAAAACTCTGAACATCACTGGAAAACTGTTCATAGACAAACGTGTTTCCGGATTGACACTCAAATCCTTGGTGAGGACCTCCACAAAATTCACAACAGTATTGTTGATTGTATGAAGATAAGTCGGGCTGTGGTGGGTAATTGGAAAAGTTTGAGGAGTCGTTAAATGAGTTCTGATTAGGATCATAATCAAATGAATTCCTCGAACCACAAAACAAACAACTCCCGTTATGAATATCATTACCACATTGTACACATGTACACCAACGACAGGGTGAACCATAAAGAGGCTCACCACAACCGACACAAGGAATAAACGATTGCATTTGAGAGTTATGAAGAGGAATCAGTTTATTCAAAGAATCATCAAAACCAACATGGTGATCCGAATGACTATCAAGTCTCGAAGAACATTCAGAAAAATCAGGAGGTGGGACAAGTGGTGTGCTCTGAGAGCTAGCAATTTCCACCACTTCCGTTATGGTCTCCGGTTCTTGAACGGGTTCATCGGGTTGTGGCGGAGGGTCGGAAAAACTTGGAGAATCATCGAGAGAGTTATCAGATAATTCGCACCAATAACAATATTTGCTTGCACCCATCCTTCCACATCGCTTGCATAAACAATCCGGATTCTGACAATCGAGCTGATCCTCTTCCATACGGCTTTTGCAGTGGAAACAACGAGGATAATCGATCGTCGCCATGAGAATTAAACATTTAGAGGGTTAAGAAGAGAATCAAATGGTTGAGAGGATACGAAGAATAGAATTAAACGGCAAAAGAGGGTAATAGAAATAGAATCAACGAATAAGAGGAATGAGAAGAGTATTTTTGGTATTTTTTGGATAAGAAAATATAAACATATACAGATGGATGGTATGAACAAAGAGTGAATATTCAAATTACTAATCTGCTAGACGTAAGATTATCAGCACAGCTCCCCGGCAGCGGCGCCAAAAATTTGATGCGCTCCAGAACAGTCAAGCTTTATCACACAAGCCTACCACTTGTGAATGGCTGACCGTAAGAACCTTAAAACAGTTTAAGCACAAATGCAATGAAGTCCAGGAGAGTATAGTATTTCCCCAGGTCGTTAAGTCCCAACGAGCCATGCAATGGATCATCAAACGTTTAGTGATCGAGGAATTTGAATGGGAAAAGGAGAGTTGTGATAATTATAACTACAGAAAAAGCCAACAAATTAAAAACGGCTTAAATGCAAATTAAAGAAAGTTAAAAAGATAAAATCTATTAAATAAACGCTATCACTATATTTAAAGTGATGAACGTTTAAAACTTAAAACTAAAAACTTATGTTTAAATTAAAATTACGTAAACGTACAAAATAAAAAGTGAAATCTAAGAAATAAAAGTCCTAAAAATATGAAAAATACATTTTTACAATCCTAATGATAAAAGAAAATATCTGGAAAAAGAAAATTATTTTTATAACTAATTAATTAATTATTATTAATTAAAAACTATTTTAAACTATTTAATAATTAACTAAAATACAAGAAAATAGGAAATAAAGCTAGAAAAATAAAATTAAGACTTAGAAAAGTCTAAAATATCAAAATAGACTTTTCAAAACTATTTTTGTATTTTTCTGATTATTTTTCTATTTTCTAGGAATTAAATACTATTAAAAACTAATTAAATAGCTAAAAATTACAAAATAAACTATGAAAAATATGGAAAATTATTTTTTTCACTTTTTATATTTATCTAAACCTAAGAAAATTGAAAAATTATTTTTTTAAAGCTTTTCTTAATTTTTTGTATTAAATCCTATTTAAAAAGTACTAAAAAGTGATTTAAATTAAGAAAAATATCAAACAAGCTTAGAAAAATCTGAAAATTTCAGGAAAAGCTTAAAATTAAATAAGGAATCTGAGAAAAATGGAAAAACAAGGTGCTATGTGGAGAAAATGGGAACTGATGAATCAAGTGCTTATAAATAAGCACTTGAATAAGCCAAATGAAGACCAAAAGCTACCAAACTGATAATGAAACACTAATAGGCTAAAACAACCAACATGCAATGAGAATCAACAAGTTCTAACCACTGATTTGCAAGATACAACAGATTTGACTTATATGAGATATAAGCACAAAACAGTTGTGAGGGACCACTTTTAAGCAGAAAAATAAGCACTCAATTAAGCCAGAGATTAAAAAGCAATTGTTGGAGCCTCACCTAGACCTGGCTAGCTACAACTGAACCAAATACCAGACCATGATGACCCCAAGTGAGCCCTGTGCACCTTGCACAAAATCTGAGCAACTCAGTGAATACTGAGTGTCAGTGAGCAGGGCACATGGTGCTGACTTTGAGCTTATGCAGCAGCTTATCAAAGAAGCTTGAGCCAAAAACAGATAATAGGCCTTATAGACCACCTAGCTGACTACACTTAAACCAAATCTCAGATTCTAAAACCCTGAAATGAGCTTAATGCTCAAGCTGCAAAATCTGCTTAAACTAGATCAGACATGCCTTTTGACTTCTGAAAACAGATTCTATGTTTGACTTTCTTGAGTTTTAATCCAAAGTAATTCACTGATCTTGATGTTTAGAGACTAAAAATGATTAAGGCAAGCTAGATCTACATAATCTAAAGCCAATAAGCTAATTGATACCTACTGTTTCAAACAGAAAATGAACTCAAGAGAAGTTGCAAGTAGATTTTGACTTAATGAGAGTTTTGATGCAAGAACAAGATTTATTTGTATTTACTAGACCTAATTAAGCTTAATGCAACAAATCTGATCAACTAAATCTACCTCTAGCACAGATTAATTAAGCAATCCAAACACTCCTTTAAACTTATGTTATGAGCTTAAACCTACACAATCTACTAAACTAGCATACCAAATTGATTAAACTAAGTTCACTAGATTTAAAAACAGCTGATTAAACAGACCTCAACCATTGGGGACCATAAATACATATACCATAACAATATGCAAAATGCTTGAAATTGAAAAGTGCAATATAAACTCACATAAGTCCAGCTTGTGTAGCAGGCTAAAACCAAACACAGGAATATTCTATACTACTCTCATCCAACCCATATCCACTCACTGCATCACCAAAATCCAATTCCATAGCAATTTGAGCTATCTGTTGACTTTTGTTGACCATCAACCACATTCATTTGAAAATGAAATATAAGCTTATAAAAAGCTTAAATAAGCTTGAATGTTCACTTTTTAGCTAAGAACTAAGTTGTTGGAAGCTTGTATATAGGATTAGGAAACTAATGATTTTAACAGTGGACAAAAAAAATTGAAACTGAACATGAACTCAAATTGATAGTTGAAATAAGTTGTGATACACTAAAATACTTATAATTGATACAAACAAACTTGAAAACACAGCTACAAACTACTTAAGACATAACAATTTTAAAAGTCGACATACATTTTTAGAAACTAAAACTAACTACTTCTTTGCTTGCTTCTTTCTCTTTTCTTTTATACCCAATAGCTTCCTCTCTCTTCCCTAACTGTTTCCCAGCACTCTTTTGAGCCATTGGATGGCTAGAAACCATTTTGGCCTTTGGATTGGATTTGGCGGGAAATACCAATTTGATTGTAGGGCACTGTTTTTTAGCTACTGGGGGGGGGGGTGGAGGTAGGTAGGATGATGAGGAGGGGGGACAAGGTTTGTGATAAGGTGAGGAGGGTTGAGTGTGTGCAGAGTGTTTGCAGAAAGCAAGTGGGGAGGGTGAAGAGGTTTGGCGCCAAAGTGGAATTTTGACCTGGATTGACCAGATATTAGTAATAAAAAGGGAGGTCAAAATGGTTATTTGACAGGGGTCCAATAGAGTGGAAGGGTCCAAAATTGGTTTAAGACTTTAATATTAATAGGGACCATTGTTGTCAATTCTGAAAATACAAGGACCATAACTGCCAACACTTCAAAGTTTCTTCCAAGGACTAATACTGACAAGCTTCAAAAGTACAGGGACCAAATCTGTCATTTTTGAAACTTGAAGGGCCATTTTTGTAATTTTCTCAAACTTTTGATATTTTTCACCAAAGGACTAAATTTGACAAGTTATGATTTAAAAAGGACCTTTGGTGATTTTACTTTTGAAATTATGTGCTCAGAGACTATTTTTGACAATTTTTGAAACTTGGGGGACTAAAACTGCAATTTTTGCAAATTTGATATGTTTTTCATCTGATTTTGATATTTTTGCATTTAAAACACATAAAACACTGATTTGTGATATTTTGATCATTTTGATGTGTTTCTGAGTGTTTTCAGATGATTTTGCAGTTTATTTTGTACAAAAATGATGAGTATTTAGACACTCATCAATGTTTCTTCTGAAGAGTACTCTCAAGGAGTTCTTGGTTATTCTCATAATTCTGTGAGTGGGGATCCCACCACATCTTCTCAACCTATCATAGCCAATTCTACTCCTTCTCTCACTCCGTTTGAGGGAAGCGACTTCATCTTGGAAGAGATTGAAGCATACTTGGCTAGTGATTCTGTTCCATGGGAGATTGATCACTCTCCAATTGACATCGAGGGGGACATACTTCTCATTGAGAAGTTGCTCAATGATGATCCATCATCAATCCCCCACACTAGTGATTCAATTCCAGCTGAGATTAATCACAATGAGATTAATCTGGAGGGAGATATTCTTCTTCTTGAGAAGTTGTTAAATCATGACATTTATCCTCCTCTCCCTCCCGTCGAGCTTCATAACAAGGAAGTCAAATCAGTTGAGAAAACTGAAGAATTTCCTGAAGTCGAACTTAAGGACTTACCACCTCATCTAGAGTATGCATTCCTTGAGGGTGATGATAAATTACCCGTCATTATTGCTCGAGATTTGAGTAAAGATGAAAAAGCTGCTCTCGTAAAGGTCTTGAAGTCACACAAGCAAGAAATTGCTTGGAAACTCTCCGACATTAAGGGTATCAACCCTGAGTTTTGTACTCATAAAATCTTGATGGAGGATGACTTCAAACCAGCAGTTCAACATCAGAGAAGAGTAAATCCAAAAATCCGTGATGTTATCAAACAAGAGGTTCTCAAACTTCTTGATGCAGGATTGATTTACCCGATCTCAGATAGTCCTTGGGTTAGCCCAATTCATTGTGTTCCTGAAAAGGGTGGCATAACTGTTGTCACAAATGAAGAAAACGATTTAATTCCAACTCGATTGGTTACGGGATGGCGTGTGTGCATTGACTATCGTAAGTTAAATGACGCTACCCGTAAAGACCATTTTCCTCTACCCTTCATGGACCAAATGCTTGAGAGATTAGCAGGGAATGAGTACTATTGTTGATTTGTTTCCTTGATGGTTTCTCGGGGTATTTTCAGATCCCCATTGATCCACGGGATCAAGAGAAGACCACATTCACCTGCCCATACGGAACTTTTGCCTACAGACGTATGCCTTTTGGCTTATGTAACGCTCCGGGCACGTTCCAACGATGTATGATGGCAATTTTCCATGACATGATCGGGGAAACAATGGAGGTGTTTATGGATGACTTCTCGGTCATTGGGGACTCGTTTCAAACATGTCTCTCCCATCTAGATAAAATGCTAAAACGGTGTGAAGACACCAATCTTTGTCTAAATTGGGAGAAGAGCCACTTTATGGTCAAAGAAGGCATAGTCCTTGGCCATAAGATTTCCAAAAATGGGATTGAGGTAGATAGAGCAAAAGTCGATGTTATTGCTAAATTGCCTCACCCTACTACCGTCAAAGGTATTAGGATTTTTTTAGGTCATGCCGGTTTCTATCGTAGATTCATACAAGATTTTTCTAAAATCGCCCGGCCTATGACTCATCTTCTTGAAAAAGATGCTCCTTTTATCTTCTCACCTGAGTGCATCGAAGCTTTTTAAACATTAAAGAAAAAGCTTACTGAAGCACCCATTCTCGTTGCTCCCGACTGGGATTTACCTTTTGAGCTCATGTGCGATGCAAGTGATTTTGCTATCGGTGCAGTCTTAGGGCAACGTAGATCTAAGCATTTTCAGCCTATCCACTACGCAAGTAAGACTATGACTGAAGCTCAAACTCATTACACCACCACAGAAAAAGAATTATTAGCCGTGGTGTATGCGTTTGAGAAGTTTCGGCTGTACTTAATCTTGACCAAATGTGTGGTGTATACGGATCACTCGGCTCTCAAATATCTCTTTGCAAAACAAGATGCAAAGCCGAGATTGCTCCGTTGGGTTCTCTTCCTCCAAGAATTTGATATCATTATACGTGATAAAAAAGGAGCTGAGAACCTGGCTGCTGATCATCTGTCCCATTTAAAAACCCTCACCAAGATGTTTTCGAGAAAAAGGAAATTAATGAAACATTTCCTCTCGAGACACTCAATGCGGTTTCTTTTCATGGAAACTCTTCTACCCCATTGTTTGCTGACTTTGCAAATTACCATGCGGGTAACTTCATAGTGAAAGGGATGTCAACCCAACAGAAGAACAAATTCTTCAAGGATGTTAAACATTACTTCTGGGACGATCCCTACCTATTCAAAATCTGTGCGGATCAAGTCATCCGACGGTGTGTTTATGGACAAGAAGCTCTTGACATTCTCAAAGCTTGCCATGCTGGACCCACCGGGGGCCATCATAGTCCAAATTACACCGCCAAAAAGGTGTTTGATTCCGGATTCTATTGGCCCACGATTTACAAGGATGCCCATGAATTTGTCAAAACCAGTGACGCTTGTCAACGTCACGGAAATATCTCTCAAAGAAATGAAATGCCGCAAAATGCCATTCAAGTTTGTGCGATCTTTGACATCTGGGGTATTGACTTTATGGGGCCATTTCCATCATCTCGAGGAAACAAATACATACTTGTGGCTGTTGACTATTTGTCAAAATGGGTTGAAGCAAAAGCTTTACCTACCAATGATGCCCGAGTAGTTGTGAAATTTTTGAAATCTCTTTTTGCCAGGTTTGGAACTCCGAGAGCTATAATCAGTGATCGTGGTACACATTTCTGCAATGACCAATTTGATCGTGTCATGCAAAAGTATGGTGTAACTCACCGTATATCTACTGCGTACCACCCTCAAACAAGTGGGCAAGTGGAAGTTTCCAACCGTGGTATTAAAAGAATTCTTGAAAGGACAGTAGGCGAAAATCGTGCATCCTGGTCGGATAAACTGGATGACGCACTCTGGGCCTTCCGTACAGCTTATAAAACACCCATCGGGTGTACTCCATACAAGCTAGTGTACGGAAAGGCATGTCATCTTCCGATTGAGCTTGAGCACAAGGCATACTGGGCCTTAAAACATGCCAACTTCGATATTCAGACAGCTGGTGATCACAGAAAAGTTCAAATGAATGAAATAAATGAACTCCGTGATCAAGCATACGAGAACTCTTTGATCTACAAACAAAACACAAAGAAGATTCATGACTCTAAAATCAAGAACCGCGTTTTCAACGTTGGTGATCGAGTCCTTCTTTTCAATTCAAGATTGAAGATTTTCTCGGGAAAGCTCAAGTCCCGTTGGTCTGGTCCATTTACTATTGCCAAGGTTTATCCTTATGGTACCATTGAGTTATCTCAGCCCGATGGTCCAAATTTTAAAGTGAATGGTCATCGATTAAAGCATTATTTTGGAGAGGACATTCCTCCTGTGGTTGTCCCAGATCTACAAACTTTCCCCATGAACCAATGAATGCGGGGATCGAGTCAAGCTAGCGACTCGGTAATCAAAAACAGTAGCACACCACATGGGATTTCACCCGTGAGTATCACCCTAGTGTGGGGGAGTTACCCCCCGCTGTTGTATATAAAGTTTTCTAAAAAAAAAAAAAAAAAAAAAAAAAAAAAAAAAAAAAAAAAAAAGGGCCGTAATATTTCCCTTTTACGTTCTATGTTTCGGCATAACCGCCGGTACTTTGAATATTGAGGGCAATATTCATTTCTAGTGTGGGGGGGAATTCTCACGAATTTTATCATGTATTATCCACCCAATTCCCCCGTTTTTGGCCAAAATTTTTTTTGGAGTAAGTGTTCTACACTTACTCAGCTTATGGTTATCAGTCCACCATGTCTAATAAACAAAAGGATTGGCTAATCCAGGAGAAAACGGCTCTTGGTAAAGATATCTCAAATCCGTTTATGGCTTGCAATTTGCCCAAAATTGTATGGTGTTCAACTCACCATATCTTTAATTAGTGAAGAGTTGGCTAGCCCGCAAGTTTATGGCTTGTGGTAAAGGCAGTGGAAAAACCATAATTGGTAATCGACTCACCAAAGATAATATTGATAATTTATCTAAGAGTTGGCTAGTCCAGAAGCAAACGGCTTCTGGTAAAGACAAATCAAATCCGTTTACAGCTTATGATTTGCTCAAAATCATTTGGTTATCATTGTACCAAGGTTCTTAGTTGAACTAAAACAATTGGCTACTCCAGAAGTGATGGCTTTTGGTAAAGAGTTCTTTAAAATCTATTAAAGTTTCAAAACATTGCTAGGGACTAGCAATATCTCAGTGTGGGGGATTGATGAGTGTCTAAATACTCATCATTTTTGTACCATCTAAACTGCAAAAACATCTGAAAACACTCATAAATGCATCAAAATGATGAAAATATCACAAACAAGTATTTTATGTGTTTTAAATGCAAAAATATCAAAATCAGATGAAAAACGTATCAAGTTTGCAAAATTGGCAGATTTAGTCCCCCAAGCTTCAAAAGTTGTCAAAAACAGTCCCTGGTAAATCAAAATAAAGAAAAATATCATTCAAGGTCCCTGAATTATTCTAAGTTGTCAAAAATGGTCCTTGAATGAATCTTTGGTCAAATGGCAGAAAAGGTCCCTCAAGTTTGAAAAATGGCAAAATTAGTCCTTGGATATTTTAAAATGGAAAATTATCAAATATTATCCTTGTACTATTAAAGTTTGGCAGAATTGGTCTTTATTATAACTTTGGAAAAATGGCAGTTTTGGTCCTTCAATTTTCAGAAAAATGCAAAAATTGGTCCTTGTATTAATAAGCATCCAAACCGGACCCCTTTTAATATCCAAACCCAAGTCCAGCTTGACCCATGGCCCTTGAGCCAGTCAAATATCTATTGTGATCCCTGCCAAATAAACCCAAGACCCCTCATTTTGAACCCCCTTCATATTAATACCACCGGGTCAACAAAAGTCAAAAACCAACCACTGTTCATCCCTTACCTCCTTGTCTCGCCAAATCCAGAAACCAGAGTGGTTTCTCACCACTTGCTCCTACCACCCTTTCCACTTGTTATACACCTGTCTACCCACCCCCCTCCACCTTCACAATATCCAAAATTCATTAATTGATTGAAACCTGCTCATGACTTTTTGGCGCCAAAGCTCCAAATGGATGGTTCTGATGAATTGTGAAGATCCAATGGTTCAAGTGAAGTGGGAAAGTCTCAGGGATGTCGACATATTCTCAAAAGTCTATAAAGAAGAGATGAGATGCAATGTGGGAAGATATCTAGTGTACTTTAGTTTAGTTTATGTCGTTATTAAGTAATTTTCAATTTTCAATGTATTTTAAAGCTATCAAGTGTTTTGTTAAGTCATTTCATTGTATTGTTAAACTTTTTCCAGTATCAATTTCAAGTCTTAATCATATTTCCAGTTTATGCAATTTTTCAAGTTCAAAATCTCATGTTATGTTAATGTTGTTGTTAGTTATTTTTATGGACTGAATAAGATCACATAAGCTCCTAGAAAGCTTATCTAAGCTTTTAGATACCTTAAAAATCAGTTTAGAAGCAAAAAAAAAAAAAAAAAAAAAAAAAAAAAAAAAAAAAAAAAAAAAAAAAAAAAAGTGAGAAATTCAAAAATTCACAAGAAATGGTGATCAAAGCTGGAGCAGGGTAAATTGTGGATGGCCTTGGTTTAGAGCTTCTTGGGAAGCTATAGGTTGTGGTCTTGTACCTCAGTTCTCAGTTCTATGCTTAGACTCACCTTGTATGCATTTTCTCATAATTTGCAATTTTTAGTTTAAGTGTTTAAAGTAAGTTAATTTTGGTTTAATCTTGTCTCATCATAGTTAATATAAGTTAATCACTAGGTTTTCTGTTTTAAAATCTGTTTTAGTACTAAAAGCTTCAAAACAGTTAAGTTAAAGGGTGTTTGGATTTGCCTTGATTACTGTTTTAGAGAGTGTTTGAGTTGTTGCTTGTTATTGTTTTGTGTTACTTAAGTATCATATAGCTCAAATAAACAAAGAAAATCAGTGCTTGTTTGTTTAAATAGTCAAAAATCTCTTTAATCTCACTTAGTTGTTAACTATTAAGGTTTTAGTTTGTCAATCTCATCATATTAGCTTAAAATTTGTTAACTTAGCTTAATCTCATCTTATTTTAGGTTAATATATCATAATCAGTCAGTAGGATTAATTCAAAGTTCACATTAGTCAACTTATCCGTGATTCTGCTGAATTGCATTTGAATCTACTGAAGTGTTATTTGCTGATTCTGCTGATTCAGTATTTTGGTTTCTGCTGATATGCTTCTGCTGATCTGTTTGAAGTTTGCTGAATTTATTTTTGATTCTGCTGATGTAGAAGTTTAGATTCTGCCGATTTGTTTGTTGTTGTTAATTTCTATTTCATTTCTGCTGATTTAGGATTTCAGATTCTGCTGAATCTGCTGAATTGCTTATTGTAGTTTAATAGTCTGTTTCTTTACATTCTTTAGCATATTTCAGTGCGCTTAAGTTGTCTACAACTTAATTTGTCCTCAACAATCATTTTACATCTGAAAGTTTTGAAACACCATTCAGTCTCCGTGGGACTTAACGACCCGGGAATCCACTATATTCTCCAGATCTTCATTGCATTGGTTTTTGAGCAGTTTTAAGTTTATTACGGTTAGCCATTCACCAGTGGTTAGCTTGTGTGATTAAACTTGACTGTTCAGGGGCGAATCAGTCTCCTTAGGCGTAGAAATCACAATAAACCAAGTAGCACTTATGCGTAAGAAACACCAAAGTTACGCGTAACAGCAAAAGTTACGCGTAGGTTTAGCTTACGCGTAAGCAGGGAAAAAAGACTAAAGTTATGCGTAAACAGTAAGCTAGGCATAGGATTCCCTTATGCGTAAGACTAGGTTTACGCGTAAGAAGAATCTTAGGCGTAGGATTTTCTACGCGTAAGCTTAAGCTTATGCGTAAGTTTAGGGTTTTATCCCAAGTGATCTTTTACACTATCACAGTGCAAAGGATATCCAAAGTCGACGTATTTTCAGGCTTATCCAAGCAAGAAAACACGGAGTAAACCACGAAAACGAAGATCAAACCAAGGAAATACTTACGCGTAGGATTAGGGTTTTGATACGCGTAGGATTACTCGTAATTTTGATTTTGCCCAAAAAAATGTTTCTAAACCAGTTTTTGTGTGATGAAATAGCTTCAATAACACCAAAAGACATAAAAGTGTGAAACTTGATGATCCAAAGCACTCAAAACAGTTATGCGTAGAACGATACCCACGAACAAAAACAAGCTTAAAAACTTAGATCCACGCGTAAAGTTTGAAACTTTTTGCCAAAAACAAGTATTTTAACACCTTAAAACGTTGAAAGTACAAGAATCTTCGATTAAAAAGTGTAAAAAACAAGTGTTTAAGCGAACCAAAGTATCAAACGTGTGTTTTAAGCGTAGGACCAAAACCCACTTCAAAAACAAACACGATTCACCCAACTAGTAGGCGATTGATACCACTGTTAGGTCACTAGTTTTACAAACACAAGTAATATAGAAAGAGATAAGGCGATTGAACAAGATCTAACACACACACACACGATATTAAAGACGGTTATACGTAAGGCATGAGTGAAAGAAATAACTTGAACAACCAACCTTCAAATGAAGGTTTACATAAGGTATTTATAGGAGGAAAGCTAGGGCAACACTCCTAGTTTCCATCCTTTCCTTAATGGACTAAGGCCTAGGCTCATGGGCCTTCTACACAAGCCTAAGGCTAATTAGAAACATAAAGACCATAATAAAGCTAACTATTACATATTATTTACTAACACTTGATTATGGTTTAGGAGTGATTCCAACAATCTCCCCCTCAAGTGTTGGTGATGAACGGTGAAGGCGTTGATGTAATAGTAGCTCTGACGTCTTCTGACATTCTTCTTTCTTGTGAGAAGAATTTCCTTGATTCGAACAATCTCCCCAGTGTAGAAAGATGGTTTTCCTTGAGCATTTATGCTTTGACGTCATCATTAACTTTGTATAACAGCTTTGATACCACTTGATCGTCATCTTCTTCACCTGGAACTTTTCTTGCAAAAGTTTTGTATGCTCCAATGTATTACCGTCTACCAAATCCTGACCTTCTTCAGGGTAGGGAGTGTTATTAACAAGAGTAGAGAACCATTCAAATTCTTCAGTTTTATCGTCATCTAGCCAAGATACGACGTCAGTCTGAGGCGTCTTCTTCTTCTTCTTTTCGAAGGCCTAGATGATGATGCTGGTTTCTGAACTTGTTTGGGAGAGGTGGTTTGTTGTAGGGGCTCAAGGACCTCTTCATCGTCACCACCCGTGTACTCAAAGTGATCACCGGTTTTCTGAGTCAGGGGTGGTAACTCGGAATCGTCCTGAGGTTTATCTGTAGAAGAACGAGGAGGAGACCTTTGTTGAGTAGGAGTCCGTTGGAGAGGAGGTAACATAGAAGATGATTCACCAGACTTCTTCTGACGTTTAGCTTTATCATGCTTATCCTGATCCTTGTCTTCATCGTCTCTAGGACGTTTAGACTTTTCTGCTTCGAATCTACATGCTTCTTTGAGTTGGTTATCCAGCAATGCTTGAAACAGCTTTCCTTCCTCAAAAGTAAATGTCCCAGATCGTGTAGACATTTGTGTGACAAGCTTGGCCACCAATTCATTATCCGAGAAAACTACATGATCAAATGGATTGATTGTGATGGTTAAAGGTGTGGATCTTATGGTTTGCTTGGCTATCAGCATAAGATTCGGATATAGTTGTCTGGTAAACATCTCCTTTGTGACTTTAGGAACGATATCCTGAAGGTACTTGTTAGTGTAACCTTCGATCATTTCGTTCAGTTCCTCTTGACGATGACTTTTCATGAACTTCTGAACAAATTCCCTTTCTTTCTGCATCTTGTCTTTCTCATCATTTAAGTACTGTATTTGGTCAGCAAACCAATTCAGTTTTCTGTAGAGCATGTCCTTCTTTCTGACTTGTTGGACAGCTTTCACAATTCTTTCATGAGTCTGAGAAATCCAAGATCGAGGTGGTTTCTTCACAGATTTGGATGTTGATTTGGTTGATTTTTTTGATGGTGGTGGTGAGGTATGAGATGATGAGTCTGATGAGGAGGAGACATGAGGAGGCTCGGGGTCCTTAGAAGGTGCAGAAGTATCCTCCTTGGAACGAGTTGGACTGTTGAGAAGCAAATCATCATAATTCTCTTCGTCATCTTGTCCAGATTTAGCCTTTTCTTCCGTCTGAGCCTTAGCTTCTTCATCAGTCTTTTCTTTCTCAGTCTTATCCTTTTCTGGTTCCTCAATGTTATGTTCAGTAGACACCTCCACAAGCGTTTGTCGTTGCACAAGAGTGGTGGCACCAGATCCCTTATCGGTTCGATTAACCGCATCAGGATCTGGTGAGGAGTGGGCAGCACCACTTGATCCTCCGGGGCCACCCATTTGGTCTTTTGCAAATTCTTCAGCCTTTTGAATGTGTCTAACTAAATTAAACTTCTTCCTGTATGATTGATCCAGTAGCTCTTCTTCTTCTTCAAAGCTCTCATCATAGGGCACAAGTGCGGGAGTCTTCCCTTTTCCTTTATCTGCTTGAGGACTTGGAGGTTTTGGTACTGAAGGATTGTCATCCTTTGCAGTTTCAGAGTAGGTAATCTCTTCATCTGTGTCAGTACCTTCAGAGCTTTCGTCCACAAGCTTTCTTTGCGGTTCAGGTGTGGGAATAGGTTCAGTTTCCTTTACGGGAACAATCCTTTTACGAGGAGGATTCCTTTTGGGAAGCTTCCTATAACTTTCAGAACTTACTGCACTTCCAACACTTCCTCTTCTGGTTCTCCGAGTAGGAGTTCCTGAAGGTTTTTCATCAAGATGACCGACTTTACCTTCTTTTACTGCTACCAGATACCTTTTGTACGTTTCAAGCTTCTTGATTTCTTTAGATAGAAGGTGATCAGGCAGCACGGCACCCTGCTTCTTAGTTGTCGATTCCTTGATTCTGATAGAAAGGATAGGTTCGGACAACAAGTCGTGATTTTCGGGGTCATTGAGCCTCTGTGGAATATCAGGATTGAGTCCAAGTGCTCTCTGGATCAAAAGCTTTGTGTATCTGACATAGGGAATCTTTGAGCTAAGCTTCTTGTGAAATTGCATCATGTCCTCCCATATCAGTGCTTTGATTTCGATGTTCTTCTTATTGATCAAAGACCAGAAGATTTGCAGTTCCATGAGCTTTGGATGCTCATAACCACTGTCACGACCAGAAACAGACTTGGTAATGATGATGTAGAGGGTTCTCCACGGTTGGGGAATGTTCTTAAGCTCCACGTGAGAATGCTTAGTAACAACCACTGAAGCTTCATCATAGCCAATGTCAAGAAGAAATTGCAGAACTGTCTCTTCAGTAGGTGTAGCAAAGAAGTCAGTTGGCTCGATTTCAGGAATGAGAAGAACAGCACGTAAGTCTGCATGAGTGATGGTGACTTTTTTGTGATTAAGTGTCACTGTCACTGCACTTTGACCAGTGATCCTCTGCATAGTGTTCTAGAATTGCTGAATGTAGATTTCCGGTACTGTGGCAGAGTGTGAGAGCATGTTCTGGTAGGGATGATTCCTAAGAATATCCACAGCAATCAAGCAGGAAGATTCTGAGCAAGTAAGGGTTTCAAAGTCAACCCTAAGGTTGTTCTTTACAATCTTTCTAGGATAGCCATTGGGGAAGATATCAGCAATAGTGAGAACCTCAGGTGCATCCACATTCATTTGAGCAGCCATGTCGTGATCTGAAATAACATTAGCCAAAAGAACCAACATATCGAAAGACATAATGTTAGTCAACAGAAGGTCTTATTGTCTAGTTATTGAATGTACAGTGATAATGATTGTTACGAGTCCTAAGTCACTTGTTTGTCCAATAGTCCAATGACGTCGTGAAATGTTTCGTGAGTTAGTTAACTTTAAGTTTTAAAGTTTATGTTATCACTTATTGTTCACAACATATCAAACGATTAAGTTTATTAGTGACATTATTGGATTCGTGACGTTATGATTAGTTTATTTACAAGTTTGTACACGTAACAATTCATAATGAAGGTCAATCAAGGCTTAGGCGTAGTTTTGACAAAGTTAAGCGTAAACAGTAATGACATACGCGTAGACGAAAGCTTACGCGTAGGATCCTAACTTACGCGTAAGAGAAGTTACGCGTAGGAAAGGGGGCCTTATACGTAGGGCTTACGCGTAGGCGTATAAAGACCTTACGCGTAAGGCTTACTCGCAAGAGTAGACCTTATGCGTAGAGTCACTGTTTACGCATATCCTTCACAGGATACGCGTAGTCCCATTGTAGAACCTTATGCGTAGTAGTTACGCGTAGGATTTCTCTTACGCATAACTGCCTACGCGTAAGGTAATCCTTAAGCGTAGAGATTCAAATGACCTTGATTCTGAATTTTAAGCACAGCAAGCCAGAAATAAATTCATCAAATCATCAATATTAACAAAAAAAATCATTTTAACAACAAATCATGGCATGAACATTCGATAAACAATTATGAGTAGAAAGTCATACGCGTAGGTCAAAACCATAAGGGTTATGAATTACGCGTATAATTTCTAGCCATGGGATTTGCACCAAACAATTATAGGTAGTTCTAAGATGTTGTGAGAGTCTATAAACCAAGTTATAACATCTAAATCATAGAGAATCAAAGATGCCCAAACTTATGAACTTTAAACCCTAATTCCAAATTTTTAATCATTTAGAGTTTCTGGGTGGTTATAGAGCTTGGAAATAATCAATTCATCATCATATAAACATTACACAACAATATTTTTGAACAAAACTCTTCACATTTGTAAACACCCAAATCGACTCATAAACCCTAATTCTCAAAAATCATCAATTCGTGTTTCTGGGTGGTTTTTGAGGGTAAAAATAGTATCATTGATGTAAAAGACACGTTTTGACACATTATTTTCAACCACAAACACACTCACATTGATTGTGTGTTCATACGCTTATGCGTAGAACACATAATCACGCATAACTAACGTTTTAGCCGTAGGATTTGCTTGAAGTTCAAAACCTTAGCTTGTATTATCGTTAAGATCATGAAAACACTTACAAAATGATGATCTAAAGTAAGGATTTCTTGAACGAATATTAGGCGTAGGATCTTTTAGGTTAGAAGTAATAAATGTGAGGATAATGTTAGGTGGAGGATGTTTTTATTAAAATAACTTTAACATTTTGACAGTTTTGGTCCCTCCACCTTTTCCTTTTTCAAACAAAGCCTTTTAACTTCCATTTTGGTTACCAAACAAAAATTTTAAGAAAGGAACTTGACGACACTCCCCCTCGACTTAAGAAATAATGAAAGGTTATAAATTTTAGTCCGAGGAGTGTCATTTAACCAGAAAAGTTTACCACCATTGATAAAAGAGACAACCGGGATATAATAACATGCAAGTACACAGATGTTTTGAAACAGTTAAGTGATAATTTTCTCCCCCTCAACACTTGATCGGAAAAATACTGAATTTTAGAGAGATTATAGTGTTGATGGAAGAGATGTACTTGCCATGTTGAAAGAGAAGTAGATTAGAGGAATATTTTTGTTGTTTTTAAAAGATTTTATATTTTTGTATTTGGTTTTTGAAAATTTATTTACAAAAGATATTTTTGGTGTTTGACAGGTTTTTAAGACTGTTTTAAGAGGTCATCCAATTCCTCTTGAGTCAAACACCTCATACCAATCCGGTGGACCAACTCATTAAACCTAGCGGGAGGCAAGGCTTTGGTGAGAAGATCTGCCAATTGGTATTCTGTACCCACAAAGTATAATTCAACGGTACCCTGTTCCACGTGGTCCTTGATGAAATGATAGCGAAGATCAATGTGCTTTGATTTCGAGTGCTGAACTGAGTTACACGAGATCGCTATGGCACTCCAATTGTCGCAGTACATCGGGATTCTGTCAAATACGTAACCATAGTCTTTGAGTTGTGTTCTCATCCATATGACTTGAGCACAACACGCAGACATGGCTACATATTCTGCTTCGGTTGATGACAGCGATGTACAATCCTGCTTCTTTGATTGCCAAGACACCAGTTTATCACCAAGAAATTGTAGTGCTCCTGAAGTACTTTTTCTTGAGTCTAAGCATCCTGCGTGGTCAGCGTCTGAAAAAGCGATTAGTTCAAAACCAGAATCCTTCGGATACCAGATCCCCAAGTTAATGGTTCCCTTGATGTATCGGAGGATTCTTTTAGCCTCAGAGAGGTGGGTTTCAGTTGGTCGCGACTGATAACGGGAGCATAGATAAACGGCAAAGACAATATCAGGTCTGCTAGCTGTTAGATACATGAGAGACCCAATAATACTTCGGTATTTGGTAGGGTCAACTAATTTCCCATGTAAATCAGCGTCTAGCTTCTTGGTATGAGTCATTGGTGTGGCATAAGTATCACAGGTTTTCATTCCAAATTTGTCTAACAATTCAAGGGCATATTTAGACTGACTCAAGAAAATACCACGGGGTGATTGATGAACTTGTAATCCTAGAAAGAATGTAAGTTCACCCATCATGGACATTTCAAAATTTTTCTTCATTAGTTTTGCAAAAGCGATTGAAAACTTTTTATATGTAGACCCAAAAATGATGTCATCCACGTAAATTTGAACAATTAAGATATGTGCCCCGTGATATTGGATAAAAAGAGTTGGGTCAACCGAGCCTTTGGTGAAATTATTAGCAATGAGGAAAGATGATAGTTTATCGTACCATGCCCGAGGGGCTTGTTTGAGACCATAAAGAGCTTTGTTCAGTTTGTAGACATGGTTCGGGAACTCTGGATCAACGAATCCTTCGGGTTGGCTGACATAAACCGTTTCTTTCAGTTGTCCGTTGAGAAACGCAGTTTTGACATCCATCTGAAAGACCGTCATATTCATATGAGCCGCGAACGCGAGAAATATCCGAACAGCCTCAAGACGAGCAACCGGAGCAAAAGATTCTTCAAAGTCTATCCCCTCTTCCTGATGATAACCCTTAGCAACTAGACGTGACTTGTTTTGGATTACGTTCCCTTCAGCATCCAATTTGTTTTTCCAAATCCATTTGAGACCAATGACGTAGACCCCTGTTGGTCTTTCAACCAGTTCCCATACTTCAAGACGTTTAAATTGGTTGAGTAGTTCTTGCATGGATTCAATCCAGTTGTCTTTTGTCATTGCGTCTTTAATGTTTTTAGGCTCAGATTGGCAGACAGTGAGTGCATAGATGCAATGTTCACCATCTGTGTGAAGACGTTGTCTCGTAACGACTGGTTGATTCGGGTTGCCAATAATATTAGCCAGAGGATGGTCTTTTGTCCATCGATGTGTAGAGGGTTGATGTTGGTATACATTGTGCAGATTCTGAGGATTCAAATGGTTTGTTGATGATTCCGCGACATCAGGTGCAGCAGTGTCATTAGCAAACGGGTTGAAGAACGCATTTGGATCAAAATCTGCAGGTGGGGGTACTTCATTCAGAATATCATCATCTGGTTCATCATTGTTGGAAGCGGTGTGTTCAACTGTTGTGTTGGAGTCAACTGGTGTAGGTGCATCTTCAACAGTATTTGTTGTAGCAGGTGTATCAGGTATAGGAATATTATCAGGTTGTGCAGCGGAAACAGCGGATACACCTGGAGCACGTCAAATCATGGCATGAACATTCGATAAACAGTTATGAGTAGAAAGTCATACGCGTAGGTCAAAACCATAAGGGTTATGAATTACGCGTATAATTTCTAGCCATGGGATTTGCACCAAACAATTATAGGTAGTTCTAAGATGTTGTGAGAGTCTATAAACCAAGTTATAACATCTAAATCATAGAGAATCAAAGATGCCCAAACTTATGAAAAAATTTTAATCATTTAGAGTTTCTGGGTGGTTATAGAGCTTGGAAATAATCAATTCATCATCATATAAACATTACACAACAATCTTTTTGAACAAAACTCTTCACATTTGTAAACACCCAAATCGAATCATAAACCCTAATTCTCAAAAATCATCAATTCGTGTTTCTGGGTGGTTTTTGAGGGTAAAAATAGTATCATTGATGTAAAAGACAAGTTTTGACACATTCTTTTCAACCACAAACACACTCACATTGATTGTGTGTTCATACGCTTATGCGTAGAACACATAATCACGCATAACTAACGTTTTAGCCGTAGGATTTGCTTGAAATTCAAAACCTTAGCTTGTATTATCGTTAAGATCATGAAAACACTTACAAAATGATGATCTAAAGTACGGATTTCTTGAACGAATATTAGGCGTAGGATCTTTTAGGTTAGAAGTAATAAATGTGAGGATAATGTTAGGTGGAGGATGTTTTTATTAAAATAACTTTAACATTTTGACAGTTTTGGTCCCTCCACCTTTTCCTTTTTCAAACAAAGCCTTTTAACTTCCATTTTGGTTACCAAACAAAAATTTTAAGAAAGGAACTTGACGACACTCCCCTCGACTTAAGAAATAATGAAAGGTTATAAATTTTAGTCCGAGGAGTATCATTTAACCAGAAAAGTTTACCACCATTGATAAAAGAGACAACCGGGATATAATAACATGCAAGTACACAGATGTTTTGAAACAGTTAAGTGATAATTTTCTCCCCCTCAACACTTGATCGGAAAAATACTGAATTTTAGAGAGATTATAGTGTTGATGGAAGAGATGTACTTGCCATGTTGAAAGAGAAGTAGATTAGAGGAATATTTTTGTTGTTTTTAAAAGATTTTATATTTTTGTATTTGGTTTTTGAAAATTTATTTACAAAAGATATTTTTGGTGTTTGACAGGTTTTTAAGACTGTTTTAAGAGGTCATCCAATTCCTCTTGAGTCAAACACCTCATACCAATCCGGTGGACCAACTCATTAAACCTAGCGGGAGGCAAGGCTTTGGTGAGAAGATCTGCCAATTGGTATTCTGTACCCACAAAGTATAATTCAACGGTACCCTGTTCCACGTGGTCCTTGATGAAATTATAGCGAAGATCGATGTGCTTTGATTTCGAGTGCTGAAATGAGTTACACGAGATCGCTATGGCATTCCAATTGTCGCAGTACATCGGGATTCTGTCAAATACGTAACCATAGTCTTTGAGTTGTGTTCTCATCCATATGACTTGAGCACAACACGCATACATGGCTACATATTCTGCTTCGGTTGATGACAGCGATGTACAATCCTGCTTCTTTGATTGCCAAGACACCAGTTTATCACCAAGAAATCGTAGTGCTCCTGAAGTACTTTTTCTTGAGTCTAAGCATCCTGCGTGGTCAGCGTCTGAAAAAGCGATTAGTTCAAAACCAGAATCCTTCGGATACCAGATCCCCAAGTTAATGGTTCCCTTGATGTATCGGAGGATTCTTTTAGCCTCAGAGAGGTGGGTTTCAGTTGGTCGCGACTGATAACGGGAGCATAGATAAACGGCAAAGACAATATCTAGTCTGCTAGCTGTTAGATACATGAGAAACCCAATAATACTTTGGTATTTGGTAGGGTCAACTAATTTCCCATGTAAATCAGCGTCTAGCTTCTTGGTATGAGTCATTGGTGTGGCATAAGTATCACAGGTTTTCATTCCAAATTTGTTTAACAATTCAAGGGCATATTTAGACTGACTCAAGAAAATACCACGGGGTGATTGATGAACTTGTAATCCTAGAAAGAATGTAAGTTCACCCATCATGGACATTTCAAAATTTTTCTTCATTAGTTTTGCAAAAGCGATTGAAAACTTTTTATATGTAGACCCAAAAATGATGTCATCCACGTAAATTTGAACAATTAAGATATGTGCCCCGTGATATTGGATAAAAAGAGTTGGGTCAACCGAGCCTTTGGTGAAATTATTAGCAATGAGGAAAGATGATAGTTTATCGTACCATGCCCGAGGGGCTTGTTTGAGACCATAAAGAGCTTTGTTCAGTTTGTAGACATGGTTCGGGAACTCTGGATCAACGAATCCTTCGGGTTGGCTGACATAAACCGTTTCTTTCAGTTGTCCGTTGAGAAACGCAGTTTTGACATCCATCTGAAAGACCGTCATATTCATATGAGCCGCGAACGCGAGAAATATCCGAACAGCCTCAAGACGAGCAACCGGAGCAAAAGATTCTTCAAAGTCTATCCCCTCTTCCTGATGATAACCCTTAGCAACTAGACATGACTTGTTTCGGATTACGTTCCCTTCAGCATCCAATTTGTTTTTCCAAATCCATTTGAGACCAATGACGTAGACCCCTGTTGGTCTTTCAACCAGTTCCCATACTTCAAGACGTTTAAATTGGTTGAGTTCTTCTTGCATGGATTCAATCCAGTTGTCTTTTGTCATTGCGTCTTTAATGTTTTTAGGCTCAGATTGGCAGACAGTGAGTGCATAGATGCAATGTTCACCATCTGTGTGAAGACGTTGTCTCGTAACGACTGGTTGATTCGGGTTGCCAATAATATTAGCCAGAGGATGGTCTTTTGTCCATCGATGTGTAGAGGGTTGATGTTGGTATACATTATGCAGATTCTGAGGATTCAAATGGTTTGTTGATGATTCCGCGACATCAGGTGCAGCAGTGTCATTAGCAAACGGGTTGAAGAACGCATTTGGATCAAAATCTGCAGGTGGGGGTACTTCATTCAGAATATCATCATCTGGTTCATCATTGTTGGAAGCGGTGTGTTCAACTGTTGTGTTGGAGTCAACTGGTGTAGGTGCATCTTCAACAGTATTTGTTGTAGCAGGCGTATCAGGTATAGGAATATTATCAGGTTGTGTAGCGGAAACAGCGGATACACCTGGAGCACGTTCATCAATATCGTCACAGAACAGAGGAGCAAATAACCTTTCCATTTGTTGACGAGTTAGCTGGGGGCTTTGTTCAGCTGATGATGGGGGTTGAGGGAAGTTTAAACGGTTGTGACCTGGTTCTAAGCTGTTATACTCAGAAGCCATCTCTCTAAACCATAATCAAACACAAAGTTACACATTTACATATTTGATTAAACCATAATCAAGTGATTCCAACACATTTGATTAAAAGCTGTTATACAAACACTTGATTGTATAATATTTGATTAATATTTGATTAACTATTACATATTAATTACTAACACTTGATTATGGTTTAGGAGTGATTCCAACACATTTGATTAAAAGTTACACAATTGGTCCCCAAACTGGAACAAATTCACACATTTGATCTTTTTTTGTTACTGCTTGTTAAAAAGAATTTAAAAACTTATAAATTTTTTTTTCTTAAAAATCTACATAAAATCATTTTTTTTAATTGAAATTTTTTTAAAAAGAAAAATTAAATAAAATTTTTATACATTTTTTTGTAAACCGTATATTGATTGAATATCAATCAGATACAATGTTGTGTATAAATAACACACTAATGGGCCTAACTACAACTATTAAGCTAGAATAATAACATTACAATTGGGCCTAAAATACATATGTCTACTAACAGCCCCTCGTAGTTTGAGCGGGAGAGGAACGAACACTTAAGATGGAACGGAAATCATCAAATAAAGTCGTAGGTAAGCCTTTGGTGAAGATATCTGCATACTGATAACGAGATGGAACATGGAGAACACGGACATGCCCAGTGGCTACCAAATCACGAACAAAGTGAATGTCAATCTCGATATGCTTCGTGCGTTGATGTTGCACGGGATTAGAAGAGAGATAGACAGCACTGACATTATCACAATAAACAATCGTAGCCGTAGAAAGTGGTGTGTGAAGCTCACGTAATAAATTACATAACCAACAGGTCTCAACAACTGCATTGGCAACACCTCTATACTCAGCCTCAGCACTGGAGCGAGAAAGTGTGAACTGCCGCTTAGAGGACCAAGAGAGAAGATTGTTGCCTAGGAAAACACAATAACCTAAAGTGGACCGGCGTGTAGTAGGACAGCCAGCCCAGTCGGCATCTGAATAAGCTACCAAAGAGGATGTCGAAGACAAATAAAGCTGTAATCCATAGTCCAAGGTACCTCGAACATAACGTAGTATCCGCTTGAGAGCAGAAAAATGGGGCTCCCGAGAATCATGCATAAAAAGACAAATCTGCTGAACAGCATAAGAGATATCCATCCTAGTAAATGTAAGATACTGAAGAGCACCTGCAAGACTACGATACAATGTAGGGTCAGAAATAAGATCACCATCGGCAACCAGTTTAGTATCTGTGTCAACAGGAGTCCGACATGGGTTACAAGTAAGCATGTTGGCACGCTCAAGGACATCAGTAGCATACTTCGATTGAGAAAGAAACATCCCTGAAGTATTACGCGTCACATAAATGCCCAAAAAATAATTAAGAGGACCAAGATCAGTCATGGAAAACTCTGCATGAAGCGAAGCAATAACCTGCTATAGAACAATAGTTGAGGATGCAGTCAAAGCTATATCATCAACATATAACAATAAATAAGCAGTATCCTAGCCCTGTCGATAAATAAAAAGTGAGGAGTCACACAGACTATGATGAAACCCAACTCGAGTAGCATAAGCAGCAAACCGCTCACACCAGGCCCGAGGAGCCTGTTTAAGCCCATACAATGATCTCTGCAGAAGACAAACATGTTCGGGATGGCGAGGATCCCTAAAGCCCGGAGGCTGATGCATATAAATTGTCTCAGATAAGAAACCATGTAGAAATGCATTCTTGACATCAAGCTGATGAACAGGCCAATGTCGAGAAATAGCAAGACTTAGAAATGTACGAATAGTAGCCGGTTTGACAACCGGACTAAATGTCCCATCAACATCAATACCTGTGAGCTGTGTACTGCCATTCGCCACCAGGAGAGCCTTGTAGCGACTAAGACTACCATCTGCATTATGCTTGTGTCGAAAAAGCCACATAGAACGAACAATGTTCGCGTCCGGTGGTCGAGGCACAAGAATCCAAGTATTATTTTTAATCAATGCATTATATTCATCTATCATAGCACTTTACCAATTTTGGTCATTAAACGCATGGGTGTAGGACTTGGAAAGCGGTGAAATGGTGGACACATTGAAGGTAAAACGTTGGGTAAGACGGTTAGAACCAACATGAAAGCGAGTGACCATGGGGTGAGTCGACACGGGATTGGGATTGGGAGGTGGTGTCGGTGAAACAACACCAGTGGATTGGGGTTAGGCGAGTGGTGTACCGGGCTGAGAGGTGGAATTGGGGTTTGGGTCAGGCATGGTTGGCGGTGTAGTTTGCGCTTGGTTTGGGCCGGTTGTATTGGGCTGATGCGCGGATGGGGTAGGGGTACTAGGAGATGATAAGTTGGTGGGTGGGGCAGGAGATTGGTTTGGCATATGAGGCGGTAAAGTTGTGGGCGTGGGTAGTGTAATAGGAGTGTTAAGTATGTGTTGTTGAATGATATTAGGTGATGTTTCAAGGAAGTTGTATGAAGGTGATGAACTAGGAGTCATAGATCCATAAGGAAAAACCGTCTCATCAAAGTTAACATAACGAGAGAGGATTATCTTATTGGTGTTTAGATCGAGACACCTATAGCCACGATGGCTTGTGGGATACCCGAGAAAAATAGCCGGTGTGGCACGTGGTTGAAGCTTGTGATTGGTGGTGAGGTGAGGGTAACAAAGGCAACCAAATACACGAAGATCTGAGTAGTTTGGTGTGGTCTTATAAAGGCAATTATGAGGAATGTCATTGTTTATGGCGGTTGAAGGTATAATGTTTAGGAGATAGGTTTCCATGTGAAGTGCTTCAACCCAAAAAGTGGGTGGTAAGTGTGCTTGAAATAAAAGTGTGCGAATGAGGTTGTTAATGGTACCTATCATCCGTTCAGATTTGCCATTTTGTTGGGATGTTTGAGGACAAGAGAAGCGAATGGTAATACCATTAGATGCAAATAATTGGTGTAGGGCATTGTTGTCAAACTCGCCCCCATGATCACATTGCAAATATTTAATGTCACAATTAAATTGGTTTTTAACAAAAGCACGGAAATGAATAAATTTAGACAAAGCATCAGACTTGTTGCGTAAAGGATACACCCATAAATAATGTGAAAAATGATCTAGAAACAAAACATAGTATTTAATACCCGAAACACTCGAAAGTAGTGAGGTCCATAAACCCGAATGAATATATCAAAAGGAGACTTAACAACTGTTTCAGAAAGCGAAAAAGGAAGTCGCACGTGCTTGCCAAGCTGACAAGCATGACAAAGCACGGGAGACTTAGTCTTATTACATGAAATGAAATTATCAGAAACTAAAGAACGTAACACGTCACTTCCAGGATGAGCAAGACGTTGGTGCCACGTATGCTGACTGACCAAAAAATCTTGAGGAATTGACGGGGATGTGACCGGATACAGATCATCGGTGTTGTCACATCGGAGCAGAATTTGACGGGTCCAGAAATCCTTCACAGAAAAACCAAACTCATCAAATTCAATGGTACACTTATTTTCACGAACAAATTGACGGACCTAAATTAAATTTTTTACAATATTAGGTATGATGAGGACATTATTTAAATGAAGGGTTCTATGAGGGGTTGACAAAGTGCTATGGCCCGTGTTGGAGACGGGAATAAATTTCCCGTCACCAACAAAGACGGATGGATAAATGCAAGAATTAAAAACAGTACTAAGATTATTAGCAGAGGAGTTAAGGTGAGATGACGCACCAGTATCCATGTTCCAATTACCATTGACGGGGTCTTGAAGTGTCATGGTGTTGAAAGCTTGAGGAAGTAGCGTTTCCTGACCCGAAGCATACCCGGTCTGAGCAAGTAAGGCTGTGGAATTAACCGTATATTGATTGAATATCAATCAGATACAATGTTGTGTATACATAACACACTAATGGGCCTAACTACAACTATTAAGCTAGAATAATAACATTACAATTGGGCCTAAAATACATATGTCTGCTAACATTTTTTTGTCTGGATAATTTTTTGTTATATTCTTTTAAAAATCTTAAAAATTGTAATTTTTTTTAAAATAAATATAGATTAAAAAATCTGACATTTTTGAAAAAACATTACAAATCTGGAAAATAAAATTTGAAAAATCTGATATATATTTTTTAAAATTATTTTTGTATAATCTGGAATTTTTTTATAAAAATAATTAAAATATTCGAGATTTAAAAAAAATATAAAAAATTTATCCAAATAAAAAAAAAAAGAACTAAAAAAATGAATAAAAAAATCTATCCAATATTTCTTTTAAAAAAATTTTAAATTTGAAAAAAAAAATAATGATTTTATCTAGATATTAAGAAAAAAAATTAAAGTCTTTTTCTTTTTTTTTTTCTTTTTTTTTAAATAAAAAAATTAGCGAGCGTAACTAAAAAAGGATCAAATGCGCGAATTTGTTCCAGTTTGGGGACCAATTGTGTAACTTTGAATCAAGGATAACTGTTGGAATCGCTCCTAACTCGTAAATGGAACGATATTGACGGGATTACATTTTCTATCTTTGTTAACTTAAACACAAGGGCTTGTTATGTCATTTAGTCATAGTTTCCCTTCTCTCTAGTTTCTCTCTCTAACTTGAAGATGGTGTTCTTCCATCTTCCTAGACCTCCCGATTCACCAAATCATCCATAAATACGGTCCTAACATTGGTATCTACAGCCCGGTAGGTTTTAGTTATGGTTGATCTTTGGTGATATTTTCTTGTCAAAAAACTTGTTTTAAAAAATCTGTTTCTAATCTTAACTTTTCACAATTTTTGGTTAACAGATTTTTTTACAAGTTTTATTGTACTCGTTATTTGGTCTAAAAGTCTTATCATATTTGTTTGATTGCTACAACAGTTATGTATCCTTTTTTATGACTTTTTACCAACTCGAATTTGTGGTCTTCTGGTCATTATTTCGTGGTCAAACTGGGCTAAATGATGCGATTTTTTCTGCATTTTTTCTGGGTTTTTTACGATGTTGGTCTGATTCTTTGGCCGGAAAACATGGCCGGAAAAAAGTCAAAGAGGGTCAAAACCCTTGTTTTTTACGCCTAAGGGTCATCTTCAGTCCATAGACGAGTAACTTGGAAAGTTATTCGTAAGAACCTCAGCTTACGTGTAAGCTTACGCGTAAGGCTTACCTTACAAGTAAGAATCATCCTACGCATAAGGATAGTCTTTTACGCATATGTCTTTGTTTTACGCCTATGACCAAACCTTACGCATAAGGGTTATCTTTCTTACGCATAAGGTTTATTTCGTTTACGCGTAAGGGTCTTTTTACGCATAAGAAGAGATGCAAGAAAAAAACAGACCATGATGAATTGAAGATGTAAAAGGACCATAACCACAACACCACATATACCAAATACCAAAAACCTCTCGACCTCAGATCTGTTTTCAGTCCTCATTGGTCCAAAAACACATTACATAACCATCAACTGAACACATAACAAGACTCAATATAAAATATTAAAAGAAAGGATTTCAGAATCTTTTCGTGTCTTTCCAAAAGTCCATTTCAAGAAAAACTACACAATAATCTCATCATCACAGATCCTTATAAAAATTAATACGATGACTATATACGTGATAAGTACAAATCGACCTCAGCTCTTTATCTTTACATGGGTTACCAAGTAATTACTGACCTCGAAGGTCATTAAAAGATTAGAGATATCATCATCAACCGTGTAGAAAGATTAAACTTCTTTTAAACGTCAGAGACATCAAGACACGATTTATAACAAATTTGTTATAATTGTTCTTGGTTTCGTTATTTAAAACAAACAGAATACGAATTCGGAAAAAAAAAACATAATCAAACCTACCTGTGACCCCCTCCAAAGGATCTTGAATTCGTGAAACATTCTTGATTCGTGAAGTGCTGTAACATATTGGATTTCACAAACACATCAAACCATAAACACAAGAGGCGTATACAAGAGGTTTTAGAGAGAGAAAGTTAGAGGTTGGGAACTTTAGTGAGAGAAAGAAAAATCTTATTATGAGCTCCAACTCTCTACCTTGGGAGGTAGAGAGTATTTATAGTTCTTACATAAGTCGCCACCTACGGGCTGTGGATCAGGCATACAGTGGGTAAAGACCCGTCCGTCCTCCACGGTGTTACATAACTAAATACTACTAAACACTAAATAATCTACGACTACGAGCTTTCTAACGATTACATATACTTGAGGTGAGCGAGTCTTTAATAACTGGATTTACTAAATCCTAACAATCTCCCCCTAAGGGAGGTCACCTCAAGATCATCTCCAAATTACATTGAACACAAACAGATATTACATTTAAAATTGTTCTTGCATTCTTGATGTAGTTCTTTGCTCAGGAGCTCGTAGTCATTGATTCTTCATTATTGCATGTTTGGATAATCAATGTGGAGGTCTTTAACTGATCCACGTGATAATGAGTTTTGAGCCAGCTTTGAGATCATCAGCAAACATAAATCTCTGACTCTTCCATTGTGGTGTTGGTATTATGTAATGTTGTGACATTTGGACCGACATGCTCACATTCTGGATCATGATATATTCTCATCAGAGTAGCGGAAGCTTTCGTTGATTCATGATATTGGCAGCAGCGTAGCCGAAGCATATAGTGTTGTGTGAGCATGCGGCTATGGATTGACCGCTTCATTCAGATCAGCTGCAAACGTCGGGCGTACCTGCATACAACAGTTAGCAATAAAGCGCACGAAAGTGTCTTTAATCACTTTCGTTGAATTGAGGTACACGGCCCACGGTTCCCCGTTGATCAGTACAAGTACTGCCTGTGATCAGGTATAATTCCGAAGAATTTCCTTGACAGGGTTTCGCAGCTGTTCTAGCTGTTCTCAAACCGGAACGTCTCAAAGAAGACAACACGGAGTGAGTGAACCAGCGAATTGAGATTCACTGATTAATGAAAAGAGATTTGAAAAACAATCGTGTATCGCTCAATAGAAATTGTTTTTGCAATACAACGAAGGTTTTAATGAAAATCAATTATCAATCATAAACACCTTTTATTTTGAAATATTTGTACTCAGTCGATGTGCTAAAGAAAAGAGTTTTTAAGCACAACGACCGGTTTTTCAAAGGTATCCGTCAATCCATAACCTGAACCAGGATTGATTCAAAAGATTGAATCGCCCCATTGTTTCTGCTCAGTTGTCACATGGTTGATCTATTAGATAGATCTCACATGCCACCCACCAGGAGCTTGTTTGATGTTGGCTCCAGAAGGCTTTCCATCTTCATTGTGAATATGTTTGCATATCACTCAGATGTTCTGGCAATACCACAAGGATAATGCATAGGACTCATAAGATATAATCTCTCTTTCCACATTGTGTGAAACAGAGAGTCTTCATTGAAAGTGTTTTAATGAGATTTATAGATGATCTCGTGGCTCTAGACTCAATTGTGCATATTTGGATCCTATTTCGGAGACTAGGGAGAGGGTCTCCTTCTTCAATATCAACAATCTCTAAGAGAAAATCGATAGATAATGTCGGTTCCCCATGAGAATGAAACAAGTCCTTTTAAGAGGAACTTGAGTGGTTTGGGAGGATGAAGTGCAGTGCGTCACTGGGTCCATGACGTATTGTCTTCAATACCGATGTTACCTTGGTAACCACTAATAGCATATGAATTGAACCCGGTATCTGCCCTAAGGTTGAATAATTGGAGGGCTATTTATTTTCACCCTTTTCTCATTCAATTCTTTTTCATTCTTCAACTCCTTCAGTTCTTACCTAGACTTCATAACTAGAACCTTGTTGGGTTTATTCCAGTACTAGCTCAGTCTTAGTCTGCACTCTTCCCATATCTCATTTTTCTCCTTTTTTCAATATACCTACGGACTTCTACACTATCTAGTGGATTGTCCCTGGGTAGATCTCTCCGGTTCTGGCGGATCATGGGAACAAATACCTAACCTTATCGTCCTTATATCACCATACATAAAGTAAAGTTGGTTGGTCTATTTGGTATTGTTCATCTGCCATTGGAACCAATTGAAAACCATTTAAAAAATCAATCCAGATACTTGTGATATATTATCAAAGCATTTTGTACCTGAATTGTTTTTGATATTTTTAGAACAAGAGCTCCCCCTCAACATGTGCATCAAGCATCATTTTGTAATAAAGATAATTTTCATCTTTGAGGGGTTGGCTTGCATCTAAGAGTAGTTATATAAAGAATGTGGTTTTCAAAATAGTTGCTCCCCCTCAATATGTGCATATATATTTGAAAATATTTTGCACATATTAGGAAAAGACTGCACATTGAAATAAATTGATCACGTTTCAAATCTTTGTGGTTTAAGATAGATGCTCCCCCTCAACATGTGCATGGAAAATTTGAAATCGTTTGGCACATGTGGGAAGGAGAGCTTGTACATCCTTATGAAACCATTTACCGAATTATCAGTTTAAATCCAATTTAAATCACAAATTCTCCCCCGATCACAATTATCAAATCATTTGAGATTTGTGATCTCTGTAGATTTAAATTGATTTTGAAAGCTTTTAAGGAGAATTGTGACTTGATTATGAAAATGTTTTAACTGATAAGGATCGGATTTTGAGATTTTAAACTCCAGTGATTAAACATGCATGGTTATCTTTTGAAAATAATTGTATGACAAATAACCTTTTGATTTAATTGAAATCATTCTCCCCCTTAATCAATGACATAAGTTGTTGATTGAGAGATAGATATTTTTGACAAACGTTGAGTCTAGATGATTTTCAAAAATAGAGTCCGAGTTATTTTTCAAAGCAATTAGTTTTCATTAGATAGTAAGTAATTGTTTATAGAATCAGAGCATGAGATTTGAAAACAAGATAAAGCATGTCTCTGTTCTTTCTTTGAAAAGCGGGTTATTGCCTGAAATGACAATAAACCATTGTTTCACTTTCTCTCAAAAATATTTTTTGATTTTTTTGATTTTTTTTTAAAAAATTCGAACAACATCTAAAGTCCCGTGTCATTCTTTGAATGACAGCACAAAGATCGTAGATATTTATCGAATCGAGAAAAAAATGACAAAATGACAATATTTTTTTGGAATTTTTCAAGATTTTTCAAATTTTTATGGATTTTTGAAAGTTTTATATTTTTGTATTTTGCTTTTCGAAAAGATATTTACAAGAGATGGATGAAGAAAGACCTTTACTCCTCGTCTTCCTCTTGAAGACGTTTGAGTGTTTCCGGTTGTAGACTCTTTAGACCAAGTCGTGGGAGGATAAACTCAAAACGTTCTCTAGGAAGAGCTTTGGTGAAGATGTCTACTAACTGATATTCAGTCCTCACAAAATAGAGTTCCACCACACCATTTTCTACTTGCTCCCTGATGAAATGATGTCGAATGTCGATGTGCTTTGACCTTGAGTGTTGTACGTTGTTGCATGAGAGAGCAATAGCACTTTTATTATCACAGTACAGAGGGATTTTGTTGAATTCAAAGCCATAGTCAGATAATTGAGATCTCATCCATAGGATTTGAGCACAACAAGATGACATGGCTATGTATTCAGCCTCTGTAGAGGAAATAGAAGTACCCATTTGCTTCTTTGAAGACCAGCTCACAAGCTTATCACCCAAAAACTGAGCACCTCCAGACGTACTTCGACGTGTATCTTGACATCCTGCATGATCAGCATCTGCATAGGCTGTTAGTGACATACCGGTGTCCTTCGGGTACCAAAGTTCCATATTGATGGATCCTTGGAGATACCGAAATACCCGTTTAACCACTTCAAGGTGCTTTTTGGCAGCCTTAGCCTAATATCTAGCACACATGCAAACAACGAACAAAATGTCTGGGCTACTGGCTGTGAGGTACATCAGGGATCCAATCATACTACGATATTTTGTTTGGTCTACCATGATCCCTGAGTGGTCCTCATCCAGTTTAGTACGCTCTATCATGGGAGTGTCAACAGGTTCACTAGAATCAAATCCAAATTTCTTTAAAATCTCATTTGCATATTTAGATTGATTTATAAAAATGCCTCCGGGACTTTGTGAAATTTGTAATCCCAAGAAAAATGACATTTGTCCCATCATTGACATTTGAAATTTAGAACCCATTTCACTTGAAAAACGGTCACATTCATTGGGGTCAGTCGAGGCAAAAATAATATCATCAACATATATTTGAACGTGAATTAAATGTTTGCCTGACTTTCTGGTGAACAATGTCGGATCAACTGCTCATTTGTTGAATCCAGTAGATAGAAGAAACTTTGATAGCGTATCATACCATGCCCTTGGAGCTTGCTTCAAACCGTAAAGAGCCTTCTTCAAACGATAGACGTGAATAGGATGCTCTGGATTCACAAAGCCTTCAGGCTGGCTGACGTAAACGACTTCTTTAAGATCTCCGTTAAGAAACGCCGTCTTTACATCCATCTGATAGACTACCATGTTCTTACTTGCAGCATTAGCCAAGAAGATTCTGATTGCCTCGATACGAGCAACTGGAGAAAATGATTCTTCAAAGTCAATACCCTCCTCTTAACGGTATCCTTTTGCAACCAATCGAGCCTTGTTCTTCAACACATCACCATGCTCATCAAGTTTTACTTTAAAGATCCACTTTAGAGCAATGCTCATTGCACAATCTGGAGCAGGTACTAATTCCCATACATCTAGTCGATCAAACTCATGAATTTCTTCTTGCATGGCATTGAACCAGCTGTCTTCATTCATGGCAGTTTTCACGTCTTTTGGTTCGATCTTAGAGAGTACGGAGTTGAAGAAGCACCATAAGGCATCGGGTGCAAGTTGTTTCCGTGTGGATACTGGACGAGAGAGGTTTCCAATGATGTTGTCCAATGGATGATCATGTGTCCATTTCCTAAGATGTTCATGTGGTTGTTGATGAGGAACTGAAGTAGCAGAGTCTATATCTCTTGATGAAGATGGTTCTGATGATGATTCAGGAGCAAATATGTTTTCAAAGGGTTCATCTTCTGGAGGAGCAAAAGGGTTTTCATCATCTATAACAGCAGCAACATTTCCATTTTGTACACTCGATGATTGATGATTTGTTGATGAGACAGAGTGATCAGCAGCAGGCACTTCTTGACTTAATGACATTGAAACTGAAGGGTTAACTTCATTGACAGGGATAGAGGCAGCCTCTGTTGATGAAACTCACATATTATTAGCACTTGGCTCATAGTGCTCATCAAACATTGGATCAAATAATTTCTTTAAATCATCTTCTGAAGGATGTACATAAGGACTTGCTGGTGAGGGACTAGAAACAAGAGTATAACTGATAGGACTACTTGATAAAGGTTGAAATGCGGGTCCAGAACTGGATTGTCCTGGAGCCATTTGACCGGTCAGCTCATCGAACGTAACGTGAATTGTTTCCATGATATTACGGGTTCTCTTGTTGTAGATTCGGTATCCTTTTCTGTTTGGTGCATAACCTACAAATACTCCAATGTCCGCTTTAGCTTTTAGTTTACCTAAATCTTGACCGTCATTAGTTGGGTAACATAAAGCACCAAACACACGAAGGTAGGATAGATCAGGTTTTCGTTTATGGAAAAGTTCATATGGAGTTTTTGCATGAGAGGTGTGAATAAGGGAACGATTTTGGGTGTAGCAAGCAGTGGCAATGGCTTCAGCCCATAGAAACATTGGAACCTTTAAATAAATTAGCATTATTCTTGCGGCTTCCACAAGAGTTCGATTTCGTCTTTCAACTACACCGTTCTGTTGAGGAGTTCGTGGAACACTTCTTTGATAACTGATTCCAACACTTTCATAAAACTGAATTAAGTCTTTGTTAACAAAGTCTGTGCCATTGTCTGTTCGAACAATTCTAACAATATTGTTGAGTCGAACCTAAAGCTGTTTGATAAGTTTGATGATGACATTTGGAGTTTCATCCTTTGTCCTCAAAAACTTTACCCAAGTAAATCGAGAGTAGTCATCAACAACTACTAGAATGTATTTCTTCCCATTTATCGTTTGCACTCTCATTGGTCCGCACAGATCCATATGAAGGGTATGAAGAACTTCCATTACTGAGTTTGTGGGTTTTGGTTTGTGGGCATATTTTGTGCTTTTTCCTAATTGGCAAGCTGAACAAAGATGATCTTTTTCATACTTTAATCTGGGTAATCCTCTTACTAAGTCCTTTCTGGAAAGATTGTTTATGGTACCAAAGTTCGAGTGATTGAGACGACGGTGCCATAGCCATGAGTTAGTTTTGGAAGCCTTTGACAGCAAGCAGATGGGTGAAGATTTCATCATATCTTCGATAGAGATGGTGTATAGGTTTGAACCACGAGTTCCTCTGAAAAGTTCCACACCATCAAGTTCTCTAACAAAGCAAGTATGTTTTCTGAAGGCCACTTCTAAATCTGAATCACAAAATTGTCCGACAGAAAATAGATTATGTCCCAGACCTTCAACATAATATACCTTGGAAATCACACTATCTCCAACCACGTAATCTCCATAACCCATAATAGCACCAAAATGATCGTTTCCGAATCTCACAGTTCTGATGAATTTGCTCACGAAGTTCATGAGCCGTGACCGGTCTCCAGTCATATGCTTGGAACAGCCTGAGTCCAGGTACCACAGAACAATTTGAACGATCTGCAGTTGAATACATACAAGAATGGATAACTAGATAATTGGGATCCCCATGCAAGAATGGGTTTCATTTAGTTAGTAACAGTGATTGGAACACCCACATCAGAAGTAGAAACAATGGACTCATTAGAAATAGATGCAGTGCTAGTGTCCATATTTGACCTATTCAAAGTATGTTCACTTCTTAAGGGAATAGTTCTACCAGTAGGCATCCATTTTCTAGTGGGCATTGACTCAAAAAATTTAGGGCACAACACATTAATCTTATGGTTAGTAGGTATCCATTGATAACCTATATTACTAAATTTCCTTCCTGTGGGTTTCCACTGTTTTCTAACTTTCTTACGCCTTTGCCTTTTAGCCTTCTTAGCTTGATTTTTAGAATTAACATTTTTAACTGGGCATTTAACAACATTAGACAAATCAATTACACCACATTCAAGATTAGTAACAGAAACCACGCAATCATCATTACATGTTTTGCCAAAAGTATTAGAATTCGCATTAATTACAGTACGCTTAGAGCTAACACTAGAATCAACACGATTCGTCTTATTCAACACAAACTTAAAGTTCCTAGGTTGGTCTTCTACTTTCTTCCAATGCACATTCTTAGCTTGCGAGGTCCTATCTTGCTTGGTATTGCCTGGAGGCTTTGACCCGCTTGCTTTAATGTCACTGATTACTCCTGTAGAGGGAATTATGGGAACATTAGTTGGTTGATCTACTTTTTGCATTTCTGAACTAGAAGTGCTGGGATCTGACCTACTTGAAGGCACATTGAAGCTTACATGCTTAACATTAGGCACTGAGTGAGGCATATCAATATTGGCGGTCTTAAAGTCAGTCATAGATCAAGGCACAACCATTTTATCCTTCTTACCAAAGGATTTAGGGCAAGTTGCTCTTAAGCATTCTAACAGTTCTTGAGATCGTTTGGCCTGAATGCAAGCAAACCTAATTTCTCTATCAAGAGGCTTATTTATGAAATCCTGTTCCACAATCTCACTGAAGGATATTGGATTTCACATACACATCAAACCATAACACAAAGTGGGCGTATAAAGGTGAGTTCTAGAGAGAGAAAGTTAGAGGTTTAGGGAACTTAGTGAGAGAAAGTGAAAGATATTATTATGAGCTCCAACTCTCTACCTTGGAAGGTAGAGAGTATTTATAGTCTTACAATAAAACGCCACACAACGGGCTGTGGATCAAGCATACAGTGGGTAAAGACCCGTCCGTCCTCCACGGTGTTACTTAACTAAATACTACTTAACATAAAAGAACTACGACTACGCGCTTTCTAACGATTACATATACTTGAGGTGACCGAATCTTTAATACCTGGAATTTCTAATTCCTAACAATCTCCCCCTAAGGGAGGTCACCTCAAACATATACTAAAATTACATTGAATACAATCAGATATTACATTAACAATTGTTCTTGCATTCTTGATGTAGTACTTTGCTCCGAAGCTCGTAGTCATTGATTCCACTCATTGCATGTTTGGTTAATCCAAGTGGAGGTCTTTTACTGATCCACGTGATAATAATTTTGAGCCAGCTTTTGAGATCATCAGCTAATAAAAATCTCAGAGACATCCATTGTGGTGTTGGTATTATGTGATGTTGTGACTTTCGGACTGACATGCTCACATTCTGGATCATGATATCTTCTCATCAGAGTAACGGAAGCTTTCGTTGATTCATGATATTGGCAGCAGCGTAGCAGAAGCATGGAGTGAAAATATCAGAGTCATTGATGCACTAATCATGATTTCTTTTGAGATGAATGTGTTAAGTGAGCATGCGGCTATGGATGGACCGCTTCATTCTGATCAGCTGCAAATGTCGGGTGCACCTGCATAAAACAGTTAGCAATAAAGCGCACGAAAGTGTCTTTGATCACTTTTGTTGAATTGAGGTACACGGCCCACGGTTCCCCGTTGATCAGTACAAGTACTGCCTGTGATCAGGTATAATTCCGAAGAATTTCCTTGACAGGGTTTCGCAGTTGCTCTAGCTGTTCTCAAACCGGAACGTCTCAAAGAAAACTACACGGAGTGAGTGAACCAGCGAATAGAGATTCACTATTGATGAAAAGATATTTGAAAAACAATCGTGTAGTGCTCAATAGAAATTGTTTTTGCAATACAATGAAAGTTTTAATGAAAATCAATTATCAATCATAAACACCTTTTGATTTGAAATAATCGTACACGGTCGATGTGCTAAAGAAAAGAGTTTTTAAGCACAATGACCGGTTTTTCAAAGGTATCCGTCAATCCATAACCTGAACCAGGATTGATTCAAAAGATTGAATCGCTCCATTGTTTCTGTTCAGTTGTCACATGGTTGATCTATTGAATAGATCTCACATGCCACCTACCGGGAGCTTGTTTGATGTTGGCTCCAGAAGGCTTTCCATCTTCATTGTGAATATGTATGCATATCACTCGGATGTTCTGGCAATACCACAAGGATAATGCGTAGGACTCAAGAGATAATCTCTCTTTCCACATTGTGTGAAACAGAGAGTCTTCATTGAAAGTGTCCTAATGAGATTTATAGATGATCTCATGGCTCTAGACTCAATATGTGCATATTTGGATCCTGTGCCGGAGACTAGGGAGAGGGTCTCCTTCTTCAATATCAACAATCTCTAAGAGAAAGTCGATAGATAATGTTGGTTCCCCGTGAGAATGAAACAAGTCCTTTTAAGAGGAACTTGAGTGGATTGGAAAGATTGAAGTGCAGTGCGTCACTGGGTCCATGACGTCTTGTCTTCAATACCGGTGTTACCTTGGTAACCGCCAGTAGCAAATGAATTGTACCCGGTTTCTGCCCTAAGGTTGAATCTATGGAGGGCTATTTGTTTTCACCCTTTTCTCATTCAATTCTTTTTAATTCTTCAACCCCTTCAGTGCTTACCGAGACTTCATAGCAAGAACCTTGTTGGGTTTGTTCCAGTACTTGCTCTGTCTCAGTCCGCACTTGATATATGTCTAAATACACATATATTTTATATTGTTTAAACCCACAAAACGACCAAAAACACATAAATGACCATATAAATGTTACAAATATCATGAAAATGTGTTTTTATATGAATCAGGTATAAAAAGAGCTAAAACAGTTTGATTCTACTGATGATGATGGTTTCTGCTGAAGCCTATGTTGATTCTGCTGAATCAACGGTTTCTGCTGAAGTTATAATGCGCTGATGGTTTCTGCTGAAGGCATACGTTTCAGCAGATACTTCCACTAAATAATATCTACCCCTAAATAATATCTGGTCAAACAGTAAGTCAAACACACCTTCTCCTTTTCCACTAACTCACCTCTAGCTCCATGCCTACTGCACAGTTTGTCCCCTCCACCTCCACAAACACCAAAATTCTTTAATTGCTCTAAACCTGCTCTAACCCACTATCAAGACTTTTGGCGCCAAAAGTGGATTTGAAGGCTGAGATTGCTTTGACTCATCCAAAGGTCAAGATTATTGATGGGAAATATTCAGAAGCAAGTGGGAAAGTCAGGGAAAGTTGCTTGGACTTCAAAAAGTCGCTACAAATAGAGAAAGAAGGAGAAGAATAGTCTGTCACAGTTTTTAGACCATTTTCGTAGTGTAAATTTAAATTCTGCTTTAAGTTTCATGTAATAGAATTCTGGGTTTCTTCAATTTTGTATTGTACTAGTTAAGTTAATCACAATCAAAGAATTTTTATCCAGCAATTTCATGTTTTCAGTCCTAACAAGATTTCCCGCCAAAAGTGTTCTTGCTTGATTTTAATGTTATAATCTGAAATAGTTGTTGAAATAAGCTCTTATGAGTTTATTGAAGTTAATTAAAGAAGTGTTAAGAGGTTCTTAAGGTTCTAATTTCATTTTGAAGAAAAAGTCAATGAAAGTCAACCTGTGGTCCAATAAGCAGTTCTGGGGGGAGAAGAAGCTTTATCTGGATAGCTTTTCTGGTTTCTAGCTTGTTGACAACAAGTTAGGAGTGGTTTTTGATCCTTGGTTCTCATTTTTAAACCTTGATCACTTGTAGGCTTCATTTTTACCATTTTTTGCAATGTACTGTTTCAGTCCTTTTCATGCTTTGATTCTTATGCTCTCATGTTTATTTGCTTTTAGTGGGTCTTATTAGAGCTTAATGTTAGGTTGTTATGATTTGATAGAATTGGTCTATGTAGTCTTTTGTTTTGAAAACCTCAAAACAGTCCATTTTAAGGTTTGTTTGGATTTGCTATCTACTCTGCGTTTATGTTTGTGTGTGTTGTTGTTCTTGTCTGATATACACCACTATATGGTCATATAACTCAGTTTAGTAATCATATCCAGGTTTTATTAAGTAGATAGTCAAAATTGCTTTTAATCTTTTCTAATTTCTTGTCTGTTCAAGTTTTTCAAGTCCATTTTCATAATATTAGCTTAAAAGTTGTTAAGTTTGCTTAATTTAGTTTCATTATAGTTTAATATAACATATTAAATCAGTAGTTTAAGTTTTAAATTCAGTTTAGTCAACTTTTTGGTTTTTAGTTAAAAGTTAAATTTTCCTTCTTATCATTTTTGAATAAACTAGATAATTTTCTCTAGGCTTTAATATTGAATTTCGTAATCTGTGCTTTTAGGGTGTTAATGTTATGATGCTTGTCTTCATTAGTATATTTTTGTTAATTTTTAGTTTCCATGTTTAAGTGCTTTTTAATCTGCTTATTTTGATTCTGCTGAAGTGCAGATTTAAGATTCTGCTGATTTAATCTGATTCTGCTGATTAAGATTTAGTAATTCTGCTGAAGTGCTTATTTAGGATTCTGCTGTTTTGCTTATTGTAGTTTATTAGTATGTTTCTGTACATGTTTTAGCTTATTTCCAGTTTGCTTAAGTTATTTATAGCTTAATTTGTCCTCAGTAATCATTCTACAAACCTTTTTCTGTCCAAATCACCCGATCACAAGCCCGTATTAAAATACCATCACAGCCTCGTTGGGAAGAACGACCCAGGTTTGCAGTCTCTTCTGCAATACTTTGGAACACACTATACTACATTTGATTAGACGCCCCTCGAAAAGGCGGCTATCAAAATTGGCGCCGCTGCCGGAGAGGTTGTGTGCGTGTTGAAACGGTTTGCAGATTAGTGATCCTGGATATACATCCATTGTATATTTACCATCCTTGTTAATATTCTCTTGTTTTCTTATTATATTACAAAATCAAAAACCCAAAAAGATTTTCTTTCTTATTTTTACAAAATGTTTATCCAAAAATCTAAAAATATCCATCTCTACCCTCTCACATCTTTGATTCTTCATCCCAACTCCTCTGTAAACCTTTGATTCTTTCTATGTCTTATCATCACCCTCTTGGTTGTCAATGGTGTGGTGGTCCTTATAATGGTGGCAATTGCCCTAGTTGTAGCATGGTGGAATCAGGAAACGGGTCTGTCTATAACCAGGATCCCTATTCCTACCATAACACAACTGATTTATTCCATCAGCTACCACACTGTGAGACTCAGCAGTTTTACTGTTGTGAGTACTGTGGTGGTTCACACTCCAGTTCTGATTGTCAATCGGGAAACAGGCTTGTCTATGAGCAGGTTCCTGATAACAATTATGACTACAACACATATGACTCACAGCCACATCAGTTTTACTGTTGTGAGTATTGTGGAGGTTCTCACTTTAGCTCTGATTGTCAAACAAGAAATCCATTTCCTTGTAACAATTACGACTCTTCGTATCATGACCAACCTCTACAGTACCAAGTGAATCAGGCACCACCTCAACCTGAGCCACTTCCTCAAAATCTTCTCCTTGATCTTTTGGATTTAGTGAAAGATTTAAAGGATTGTAAACATTCCCAAGATAATCCAAATGAGAAATCCATGGAAGTTTTGTTAGCCGAAGAGCGGGCTGCTAAATTAAATTCCCAAATTGCCTTTGAAAAATCTATTAGGGAATCAATTGCAAAAGAAAAAGCATCCAAATCTAGCTCTCGATTCCGTTTCATTCCTGATGACGATGTTGATGAAGTTACCCTTGATATTAGTCAATTTTGTACAGGTTCATCAAGTTCATCAGTTGAAATTCCTTCCATGAAAAATCAGGGAGAAAAGACTATGATGGAATTACTAGCAGAAGAACAAATGGAAAGTATAAAACATATGTATGCTAGTCATTCTCAACTCCCTCAGTCTGATGTTATCACACCCGATATTCCCACTCACTCTCTGAGCATGGGGGACGAGCATCTTGACACTGTTCCTGAAAAGGAATCGGACGAACTCATAAAGTCTAGTGTCGAGAACCTTGTCCCAATCCCGAGAGAATCACAGGGAATTTTTGATCATGAGTGTGATATCCCTCCTCCTCTTGTCTTCCAAAATGATCATATTGAGATGTTCTCTGATTCTGATGAGGACTATTCTTTATCTTGTGGAGACATAAGTTATATGAGGGAATTACCTTCTGAGCCTGTCAGCTTAGGAGAAGAGAATGATGAAGAAATAATCCAAGACGAATCTCTTCGTCTTACATTATTGAATGTTAATCTTCTCATTTCTAGAATCGAGGCTTTTAATGAAAAACCTATTTCATCTCCTATCCCCATTAAGGATAGTGACATTCTTTCTGATGATTCTATTCCGGAAATGAAAGCCTTCTGTTTTGATAATATGGAAGAGAAGATTAGTGGCAGTACCACTTTTCATTCTCATAATTCTCTCCCCAATTATGAATCATTTACATTGGAGGAGTTCACTAGTGAACCCACTCATATCAATTCTGAATATGATTCATTCACCTTCAAGGAGTTCTCAGATGAACTCACTCATATCATATCTCCGCCGGAGTATGATAATTTCTACTTTGATCTAGACACACCCATAATATGTCTTGATCAGGCGAGCTTAACTGATGAGATTCATGAAACTATGAATTCTCCTATTGAGGATGAAGAGTTAGTCGTGATTTTTATCATGATTTTCTTTCTTTTCTTCATATATTCTGTCACTTCTCCTGTTCTTCACTCCTTCGGGAATGAAGACATTATCTTTGATCCCGGCATTTCCATGTACCATTATCTTGAGCCAGGAATATATCTCATCGGTGTGGAACTTTCACGTGCTTCAAATGTTTGTCCAAACATCTTGAATGAAAGTCCGATGGAGATTGTCTCTTCCACTTACTTCCCCATGAACAAATTAATTCGGGGTCGAGTCAAGCTAGTGACTCGGTAATCAAAAACAGTAGTTAAACATGGGTTTTCACCCGTGTGTACCACCCTAGTGTGGGGGAGTTGCCCCCGCTGTTGTATATAAGTTTTCAAAAAAAAAAAAAAAAAAAAAAAAAAAAAAAAAAAAAATCAAATAATGGCCGTAGTATTTCCCTTTTACGTTCTATGTTTCGGCATAAGTGCCGGTACTTTGAATATTTAGGGCAATATTCATTTCTAGTGTGGGGGGAATTCTCACGAATTTTATCATGTAATTATACCACCCAATTCCCCCATTTTTGGCAAAAAAAAAAATTTTTTTGGAGTAAGTGTTTTACACTTACTCAGCTTATGGTTATCACTCCGCCATGTCTAACAAACAAAAGGATTGGCTAATCCAGGAGCAAACGGCTCTTGGTAAAGATATCTCAAATCCGTTGACGGCTTGCAATTTGCCCAAAATTGTATGGTATTCAGCTCACCATATCCTTAAAAGTGAAGAGTTGGCTAGCCCGCAAGTTTATGGCTTGTGGTAAAGGCAGTTGGAAAACCATAATTGGTAATCAACTCACCAAATATATTTTATCTAAGAGTTGGCTAGTCCAGAAGCAAACGGCTTCTGGTAAAGACAAATCAAAACCGTTGAAAGCTGGTGGTTTGCTCAAAATCATTTGGTTATCGGTGTACCAAAGTTCTTACTTGAACTAAAACATTTGGCTACTCCAGAAGTAATGGCTTTTGGTAAAGAGTTCTTTAAAATCCATTAAAACTTCATAAATATTGCTAGCGACTAGCAATAGTTTAGTGTGGCGGATTTGATATGTGTCTAAATACACATATATTTTATATTGTTTAAACCCACAAAACGACAAAAAACACATAAATGACCATATAAATGTTACAAATATCATGAAAATGTGTTTTTATATGAATCAGGTATAAAAAGAGTTGAAACAGTTTGATTCTACTGATGATGATGGTTTCTGCTGAAGCCTATGTTGATTCTGCTGAATCAACGGTTTCTGCTGAAGTTATAATGCGCTGATGGTTTCTGCTGAAGGCATACGTTTCAGCAGATACTTCCACTAAATAATATCTACCCCTAAATAATATCTGGTCAAACAGTAAGTCAAACACACCTTCTCCTTTTCCACTAACTCACCTCTAGCTCCATGCCTACTGCACAGTTTGTCCCCTCCACCTCCACAAACACCAAAATTCTTTAATTGCTCTAAACCTGCTCTAACCCACTATCAAGACTTTTGGCGCCAAAAGTGGATTTGAAGGCTGAGATTGCTTTGACTCATCCAAAGGTCAAGATTATTGATGGGAAATATTCAGAAGCAAGTGGGAAAGTCAGGGAAAGTTGCTTGGACTTCAAAAAGTCACTACAAATAGAGAAAGAAGGAGAAGAATAGTCTGTCACAGTTTTTAGACCATTTTCGTAGTGTAAATTTAAATTCTGCTTTAAGTTTCATGTAATAGAATTCTGGGTTTCTTCAATTCTGTATTGTACTAGTTAAGTTAATCACAATCAAAGAATTTTTATCCAGCAATTTCATGTTTTCAGTCCTAACAAGATTTCCCGCCAAAAGTGTTCTTGCTTGATTTTAATGTTATAATCTGAAATAGTTGTTGAAATAAGCTCTTATGAGTTTATTGAAGTTAATTAAAGAAGTGTTAAGAGGTTCTTAAGGTTCTAATTTCATTTTGAAGAAAAAGTCAATGAAAGTTAACCTGTGGTCCAATAAGCAGTTCTGGGGGGAGAAGAAGCTTTATCTGGATAACTTTTCTGGTTTCTAGCTTCTTGACAACAAGTTAGGAGTGGTTTTTGATCCTTGGTTCTCATTTTTAAGCCTTGATCACTTGTAGGCTTCATTTTTACCATTTTTTGCAATGTACTGTTTCAGTCCTTTTCATGCTTTGATTCTTATGCTCTCATGTTTATTTGCTTTTAGTGGGTCTTATTAGAGCTTAATGTTAGGTTGTTATGATTTGATAGAATTGGTCTATGTAGTATTTTGTTTTGAAAACCTCAAAACAGTCCATTTTAAGGTTTGTTTGGATTTGCTATCTACTCTGCGTTTATGTTTGTGTGTGTTGTTGTTCTTGTCTGATATACACCACTATATGGTCATATAACTCAGTTTAGTAATCATATCCAGGTTTTATGAAGTAGATAGTCAAAATTGCTTTTAATCTTTTCTAATTTCTTGTCTGTTCAAGTTTTTCAAGTCCATTTTCATAATATTAGCTTAAAAGTTGTTAAGTTTGCTTAATTTAGTTTCATTATAGTTTAATATAACATATTAAATCAGTAGTTTAAGTTTTAAATTCAGTTTAGTCAACTTTTTGGTTTTTAGTTAAAAGTTAAATTTTCCTTCTTATCATTTTTGAATAAACTAGATAATTTTCTCTAGGCTTTAATATTGAATTTCGTAATCTGTGCTTTTAGGGTGTTAATGTTATGATGCTTGTCTTCATTAGTATATTTTTGTTAATTTTTAGTTTCCATGTTTAAGTGCTTTTTAATCTGCTTATTTTGATTCTGCTGAAGTGCAGATTTAAGATTCTGCTGATTTAATCTGATTCTGCTGATTAAGATTTAGTAATTCTGCTGAAGTGCTTATTTAGGATTCTGCTGTTTTGCTTATTGTAGTTTATTAGTATGTTTCTGTACATGTTTTAGCTTATTTCCAGTTTGCTTAAGTTATTTATAGCTTAATTTGTCCTCAGTAATCATTCTACAAACCTTTTTCTGTCCAAATCACCCGATCACAAGCCCGTATTAAAATACCATCACAGCCTCGTTGGGAAGAACGACCCAGGTTTGCAGTCTCTTCTGCAATACTTTGGAACACACTATACTACATTTGATTAGACGCCCCTCAAAAAGGCGGCTGTCAGCACTCTTCCCATATCTCACTTTTCTCCTTTTATCATCATACCTAAGGACTTCTACACTAACTAGTGGATTGTCCCTGGGTAGATCCCTCCGGTTCTGGCGGATCATGGGAACCAATACCTAACCTTATCATCCTTATATCACCGTACATAAAGTAAATTTGGTCGGTCTATTTGGTATTGTTCATCTGCCATTTGAACCAATTGAAAACCATTTGAAAATCAATCCAGATACTTGTGATATATTATCAAAACATTTTGTACCTGAATTGTTTTTGATATTTTTAGAACAAGTGCTCCCCCTCAACATGCGCATCAAATGTTTGAAATCGTTTTGCACACGGAGGCAAGAGGAAGAATTAACTTCTTTGATTACCATTTTCTAAAAGATATCAACATCACTTCCCTAATCAAGACAAGTAGATAAAGCTTTTTTGGGAAGGATGAGGTTTTCATAAGTTTGCTCCCCCTCAGTATGTGCCTCGATATTTGAAAAGAGTTTTGCACATACTAGAGGGAACCTGCACATTGAGATAAGTGATCACGTTTCAAATCATAGGTTTAAGATAGATGCTCCCCCTCAACATGTGTTCTAGAAGTTCTTGAAATCGTTTGTCACATGTGGGAATGATAGCATGTACATCCTTATAAAACCATTTACCGAATTATCAGTTTAAATCCAATTTAAATCTCACATTCTCCCCCGATCACAATTATCAAATCATTTGAGATTTGTGATCTCTTATTGATTTAAATTGATTTTGAAAGCTTTTAAGGGGAATTGTGACTTGATTATGAAAGCGTTTTAACTGATAAGGATCGGATTTTAAGACTTTAAACTCCATTGATAAAACATGCATGTATATCTTTTGAAAACAATTGAATGCCAAATAACTTTTTAATTTAATTGAAATCATTCACCCCCTCAATCAATGACATAGGTAGTTGATTGAGAGATTGATATTTTGACAAATAAGTCCAGATGATTATCAAAAATAGAGACTGAGTTATTTTTCAAAGCAGTTAGTTTTCAGCAGATAAATGTTTATAGAATCAGAGCATGGAATTTTTCGAAACTATTTTTTTTTTTAAGAATTCGAACAACATCTAAAGTCCCGTGTCATTCTTTGAATGACAGTACAAAGACCGTAGATATAGTCGAACCGGAAAAAAAAACATAACAAATTGACAATATTTTTTGAAGATTTTTCGAATTTTTCAGATTTTTATGGATTTTGAAGGTTTTATATTTTCTATTTGATTTTTGAAGGTTTTATAATTTTGTATTTTGTTTTTCGAATAGATATATACAAGAGATAGATGAAGGAAACCTTTTACTCCTTGTCTTCCTCCTGAAGACGTTTGAGTGTTTCTGGTTGAAGGCTTTTCAAGCCGAGTCGTGGAAGAATAAACTCAAAACGTTCTCTTGGAAGAGCTTTGGTGAAGATGTCTGCTAACTGATATTCAGACCTCACAAAATAGAGTTCCACCACACCTTTTTCCACTTTTTCCCTGATGAAATGATGTCGAATGTCGATATGCTTAGCTCTTGAGTGTTGAACGTTATTGCATGAAAGAGCAATAGCACTTTTATTATCACAGTACAGAGGGATTTTGTTAAATACAAAGCCATAGTCAGTTAATTGAGATCTCATCCAAAGGATTTGAGCACAACAAGATGACATGGCTATGTATTCTGCCTCTGTAGAGGAAATAGAAGTACTCATTTGCTTCTTTGAAGACCAGCTCACAAGCTTATCACCCAAAAACTGAGCACCTCCAGACGTACTTCGACGAGTATCTTGACATCCTGCATGATCAGCATCTGCATAGGCTGTTAGTGACATACCGGTGTCCTTCGGGTACCAAAGTCCCATATTGATGGTTCCTTGGAGATACCGAAAGACCCGTTTAACCGCTTCAAGGTGCTTTTTAGTAGGCTTAGCCTGGTATCTAGCACACATGCAAACAGCGAACAAGATGTCTGGTGTACTAGCAGTGAGGTACATCAGGGATCCAATCATACTACGATATTTCGTTTGGTCAATCATGATCCCTGAGTGGTCCTCATCTAGTTTGGTTCGATCAATCATGGGAGTGTCAACAGGGTCACTTGAATCAAATCCAAATTTCTTTAAGATCTCAGTTGCATATTTAGATTGATTTATGAAAATGCCTCCGGGACTTTGTGAAATTTGTAATCCCAAGAAAAATGACATTTGTCCTATCATTGACATTTGAAATTTTGAACTCATTTCATTTGAAAAACTGTCACACTCATTGGGGTCAGTCGAGGCAAAGATGATATCATCAACATAAATTTGAACATGAATTAAATGTTTGCCTGACTTCCTGGTGAACAATGTTGGATCAACTGCTCCTTTGCTAAATTCGGTAGATGGAAGGAACTTTGATAACGTATCATACCATGCCCTTGGGGCTTGCTTTAAACCGTAAAGAGCATTCTTCAAACGATAAACGTGAGTAGGATGATCTTGATTCACAAATCCTTCCGGTTGGCTGACGTAGACGACTTCTTTAAGATCTCCGTTCAGAAATGCCGTCTTTACATCCATCTGATAGACTACCATGTTCTTACTAGCAGCATTAGCCAAAAAGATTCTGATTGCCTCGATTCGAGCAACTGGAGCAAAAGATTCTTCAAAGTCAATAGCCTCCTCTTGACGGTATCCTTTAGCAACTAGTCGAGCCTTGTTCTTCAACACATCACCATGCTCATCAAGTTTCACTTTGAAGATCCATTTTAGAGCAATAATCATAGCACAATCTGGAGCAGGTACTAACTCCCATACATCAAGTCGATCAAACTCATGAATTTCATCTTGCATAGCATTGAACCAGCTGTCTTCATTCATGGCAGTTTTAACATTCTTTGGTTTGATCTTTGAGAGTACGGAGTTGAAGAAGCACCATAAGGCATCGGTTGCAAGTTGTTTCCGTGTTGATACAGGACGAGAGGGATTTCCAATGATGTTGTCTAATGGATGATCGTGAGTCCATTTTCTAAGGTGTTCATGTGGCAGTTGTTGAGGGACTGAGGTAGCAGAGTCGATGTCTCCTGAAGAAGATGGTTCTGATGATGATTCAGGAGCAAATATGTTTTCAAATGGAGCATCTTCAGGAGTAGCAAAGGGATTAACTTCATCATTGATGCCAGAAACAGTTCCATGATGTACATTTGAAGAATGATGATTTGTTGATGAGAATGAAGGATCAGCAGCAGGCGCTTCTTGACTTAATGATATTGAGACTGAAGGATTTACTTCATTCACAGGAGTATGAGCAGCCTCTGTTGTAGAAATCGACACCTCATTAGTACTTGGCTCATAAAGTTCATCAAACATAGGATCAAAAAATTTCTTTAACTCATCTTCAGATGGAGGTACATATGGAGTTGCTGGAGAAGAATAAGGTACAAGGGATGAACCAATGGGACTGCTTTGAAGTGCGGGTCCTGAACTGGATTGTCCAGGAGCCATTTGACCGGTCAGCTCATCAAACGTAACGTGAATTGTTTCCATGATATTTCAGGTTCTTTTGTTGTAGATTCGGTATCCCTTTTTGTTTGGTGCATACCCTACAAATACTCCAATGTCTGCTTTAGCTCTAAGTTTGCCTAAGTATTGACCCTCATTAGTTGGATAACACAATGCACCAAACACACGAAGGAAAGAGAGATTAGGTTTTCTGTTGTGGACCAGTTCATATGGAGTTTTTCCATGAACAGTGTGAATCAGGGAACGATTTTGTGTGTAGCATGCAGTGGCAATAGCTTCAGCCCAGAGAAACATTGGAACCTTTGAGTATATCAGCATTGTTCTAGCGGCTTCCACAAGAGTTCAATTTCGTCTTTCAACTACACCGTTCTGTTGAGGAGTTCGTGGAACACTTCTTTGATGGCTGATTCCAATGCTTTCATAAAATTCACTAAGTTGTTTGTTAACAAACTCAGTACCATTGTCTGTTCGGATAATTCTGACGGTTTTGTTAAGTCGAACCTGCAGCTGTTTGATGAGTTTGATGATGATATCAGGAGTTTCATCCTTTGTCTTTAAGAACTTGACCCAGGTGAATCTAGAGTAATCATCAACCACAACTAACACATATTTCTTCCCAAAGATATTCTGCACTCTCATGGGTCCACATAAATCCATGTGAATTGTATGAAGAACTTCTGTAATTGAGTTTGTAGGTTTGGGTTTATGGGCATACTTTTTGCTTTTTCCCAATTGGCATGCTGAAAAAAGATGATCCTTTTTATACTTTAGCCTAGGTAAACCTACAACTAAGTCCTTTCTGGAGAGATCATTGATGGTGCCGAAGTTCAAGTGATTGAGACGACGATGCCATAACCATGACTTTGTTTTCGAAGCCTTTGACAACAAGCAAATTGGAGAAGACTTCATCATATCATCGATAGAGATGGTATAAAGATTTGAACCACGAGTTCCTCTTAACGGTTCCTTACCATCAAGTTCTCTAACAAAACAAGTATGTTTTCTGAAGGCTACTTCTAGATCAGAATCACAGAATTGACCAACAGAGAACAGATTATGACCAAGACCTTCCACATAGTATACTCTAGAGATAACACTATCACCAACAACGTAATCTCCATAACCCATAATTGCACCGAAATGATCATTTCCGAATCTAACTGTCCCGATGAATTTGCTCACGAAGTTCATTAGCCGTGACCGGTCGCCAGTCATATGCTTGGAACAGCCTGAGTCCATGTACCACAGAACGATTTGAACGATCTGCAGTTGAACACAGACAAGAGTGGATAATTGGATAATTGGGATCCCCATGCAAGAATGGGTTCCATTTGGTTAGAAATAGAGATTGGAACACCCACATCAGAAATAGAAACATCCATATCAGATATTGAAGCAATGGAATCATTAAAAATAGATGCAGTACTTGTGTCCGTATTTGCCCTATTCAAAGTATGTCCACTTCTTAAGGGAATAGTTCTACCCGTAGGCATCTATTTTCTAGTGGGCATTGTCTGATTAACCTTTCGGCCAACCGGTATCCATCTATATCCTATCTTACAGAATGTTCTTCCTGTGGGTTTCCATTGTTTTCTAACTTTCTTACGTTTTTGCCTTTTTGCCTTCTTAACATGATTTTTTGCATTAACAATATTAACTGGACAATTAACATCATTAGGCAACACATTAACACCACTTTCATGATTGGAAACAGAATTCAAGCAGACATCAATACAAGGTTTGCAAAAAGTATCAGAATTCGAATTAATTACAGTACGCCTATGGCTAATACTAGAATCAACACGATTCGTTTTATTCGGCTCAAAATTAGAGTTCCTAGGTTGGTCTTCTACTCTTTTCCAATGCACATTCTTAGCTTGCGAGGTCCTATCATTCCTTGTATTGTCTTGAGACTTTGACCTGCTTGCTTTAATGTCACTGATTACTCCTATAGACGGAATGGGAACATTAGTTGGTTTTGCTACTTTTTGCTTCTCCTGTTTAGATGTGCTGGGATCTGAACTACATGCATGCACACTAAGATTCACTTTCTTAACACTAGAATTACTAGGATTTGAACTTCTAGAAGGCACACAAGAGTTTGCTTTATTAGCATTCACAGATCTGGAATCTGAACTACTTGAAGGCACACTAAGGTTCACATTCAACACATTGGGCATCGAATGAATATCATACTTGGCACTAGGCATAGAACATGGAATCAAATGATTAACTCTCTCACCTAATGACTTAGGGCATATTGTGATTAAGCATTCTAGGATTTCTTGAGATCGTTTGGCATATAAGCATGCATGCCCAATTGCATTATCATGTGGTTTCTCTAACTTATCCTCTTCAACAATCTCACGCAGACATTCTAGGCAATCCTTAAGGGATGAGAAGTATGTTTGAATAGCAAGTTTGTTATTCCTGAGATGAGGAGGGACATATTTCATAGACAAACCATATTTGTTATCCATGGGTACCTTTGGTCCATCCTTCCCCCCATTGGTCATTGGCATTTTCCCTTTTACCTGGCTCTTCAGATTCTCAATTTCCTTTTGCAATGAAGCTATTTGTTCGTTATTTTTTTTACTAGTGACCTTTATTGATTCAAATAACTCATTGAAATGACGTTTAACCTTTTCATTTTCTTCTAGAAAACTTTCGTTTTCTTGTTGTAAAGTGTTTACTAAGTTTTGAAGATGAAACGTTTGGGAATTCTGAGAATCTAAAGGAGGAGGCATTTGGGAGCCAGTCACATTGTTCTTTTCACCCTTCAATTGAGAAATTTGGGCTTTCAACTTTCTGATCGTGTTACAATGAGCCTGAATTTGTTCATCTCGTTTGTTTATTTGAAAAACTGCATCAAACTCTGGAGCATCTGAGGATGTCTTGATATTTGAAGTTTTTACATTTTCTTTAAGATGTTGATATTTTAGTTGTAAATTAAAATGCTCAACCTCTAGCTTAGAAAAATGTTTAACCAAATTGTCGTGATCATCCAGTTCAATTTTCTCAGTTAGTTTAGAATTAGTCTTTTCAAGCTCAATGACACGATCATGGGAGACTTTCAGGGCAACAGATAATTCATGAAATTGAGAAGCGTTAATGGAACAATTTGTAGCAGTGAAAAACACATCTTGAGCAACACATTCAGTAATAAGAGTCTCATTCAATGTATGCAAGTTCTTCCTCTCAATCTCATTATATTTTAGTGCACGCTCATAATCACTAACCTCAACTATCATTGCATCAAATTCCTTTTCTATTTCTTTAATGTCTAAATTCATTCCCTTTTTAAGACTTTCAAAATGGACTTTTAGTTGTTTAAAGAAAGGCATGACTTCAGTTAAATAACATTCTTCCGTTTGCTCAAAACCCCTTTCCCCTTCAGTAATACCAGTGGGTGTGATTCTTTTCTTGCAAGTTTTCTCAAAATCAACAAATAGTTGAAAGATAACGTATTGACTGATTAACGTCTTGCTTTTTGTGGCAATAGTTCTAGGAACTAGATGCATTGGTGTATTGGGAGGATACACAGTTGCTTTAGGCATTTTCCTAAGGGGAGGATTTGTTTCAACAATATTTTCCGCTTTCTGCTTATCTAAGTCCATTTTCCAGAACACTTGTTCGGGAGTCAACAATGTTTGAGGCTTAAACATGTTCAAGGAGATCCAATTCTCCTTTTTGTAGTTATGGGGAGTGATAATTACTTTCTTCTCTTTGCATTTAGGATCATCTAGTTTCTTATTCATCTTCTCCCTAGTGATTTCATCTAATTACTTATCTTCCTCTGTGCACTCAAAGCAACTAGGTTTTTGTCTAGGTTTAAGAATCTCATTGCCATCATAGATTACACTTTGAGCTGCTTTTGCTATCTTCCCGTACTCAGGGTTGGGCTTATCTATAATAGGAACACTATGCTTATCGCTTAAAATTCTATGCTTAGTGATCATGTGAGCAGTCTGAATGGTGTTCCCTTGTATGTACAACTTGTTTTCAAGTTTGTTTTTCAAAGTTTTCAGATTAGAAAAATCTTTCAAGAGTTTTGATTCCTTTGCATTAAATTCTTGCTTAAGCATTTTCACATTTTCTTGAAGTTCTGGTTTTTGCTTAGCAGTTTTAGAAAGCTTTTCTTGCAAGGAATTTAACTCTTGTTTTAATACTTCTTCTCTAAAATTACTTTTTCTAATGATTGTACGCACTTGGTCATCCATTTCCTGCTCACGAGTGGTCAACTCAAATTTTGCACGTTGTTCATAAATAGCAACACGTTCTTTATAGGCATTTAGTTCAGAAATTACAGAATCATCAGAGGTACGTGCAGAGTATTTGTCAAAAACATAGTCATTATTGACTGCATAAGATACATCACTTGGTACAATCACACTTTCACTTTGTTTCACATATTGATCATATGGGACAACATTGATATTACCCATACTTTCAATATCTGACTCAATAATTACAGTTGATTGTACTTCGTTATGAATCTTTTGCTCATCAACTTCATCGTATAATTTTAATACCTCAGAAATGAGTTTGTCTTTGGATGGACCAGCTTGTGGTGATGAAGAGACTTTAGGAGAGACCATTGGAGAAATGCTAGCCATGAAGATGGTTTGTGCAGTGGGTTCTTCATCAACATCAGAGTCGTATGCATCACAATCAGCTACTTGAAAGGCATTCTGATGATTATGGCCTATCTCCTGAATTGGTTTCTCATCCACATCTGCATCATATGTCTTAGCATTTCCCTCAGCCAAGAACAACAACTCCTCTTCATCCAAAGCTGCACCATTATCCTGAGCTTGCACAAGCAACATCTTATCCCTAAAGTACTCTGCATTCTGAGGGCGTTTTGGCGATGTGCAGTTCCTTGCAATGTGTCCCTCACCTCCACAATTGTAACATTTGATTGGCTTTGCTTGACCCTGATTTCCATTCCTTCCTCTATTCTGATTTGCAGCATAACCTCTACCAGCTCCACCTCTTGCTTGTCCGTACTGTCGTTCTTGAACTGGCTGCACCATAACCTTCCCATCTCTGACAGTGGCTTGATTATGTGGGTTGGAAGCAGTTCTGAGATTGTTGTTGGTGTGTGGAAGAGAGTTCATGTTTTGACTAATCAGGAGAGCCAGTTGATTAATGATATTTCCCACGTGTGCATCAGCATCAGCTTGTTTGAACATAGGATCAGGAATGAGTTTGTGATTACCAATACCCATGGGTATGACTTGTGATGCTTTGGTTGTGATTCCGATGTTTGAGTAAAATGCAGTTGAATCATTTGATGAGCTTGTTTCTCCCTGGTTGGTTTTGAACTGATTAAGAATCTTTTTTTCAAACATAGCAGTCTCTCATTTTGGAGAAGAAAGGCATACAGTTGCTCATAGTTTGTATTCTTCAATCCTTTAGTGAGCTTCACAGAAGTGACAAACTTGTGCCATTAGGGATTCATGTTGTTCACAAATTTTGAGTTCAGCTGAATGTTAGGCATAGTCATTCTGATGTTCCTCATATCATTAACAAGCTTGTGGAATCTCACATAGTACTCATAAACACTCTCATCTGGTTTCATCTTGAAGTGTTCAAATTCATCATAGAGTTGTGATTCTCTGTCTTCCATAGTTAATTCAGAACCTGAGAGAAGCATCTTGACATTATCCCATACTGCCTTTGCTTCGGTGTTGTGATTGATCAACTTGTAGATATCTTTTGGAAGACCTTGAAGTACGATGTTAGAAGCCCTGATATCAGCATCGAATCTCTTTTTCTCCTTATCATCGAGCTCATCATATGTCTTTGGTCTGTCAATTCCATAGATCATTGTTCCATCTTCAGCTGTATCAATTAAGTCTCTAGTTGTCTCAACCCGATATGGTCCTTCATCAATGGATTTGAGAATGTTGACTCCATTTTCCTTTCCAAGACAGTACAATCTGATTCGTTGAGCCCAAGAGTCGTAGTCAGTTCTGTCAAGCATGGGTGGACGAGTATCTGAACCAGCTGCTTGAACATCCTCGGCAACAGTGGAGATGATTGTAGGAACGTTGGTAGACATGATGACAAATTAAACGGGATTTTATAACTCTATGATTAAACCGGGAAATAGATTCTTTCACGGGATTTTACTAAATCAAGAGAACACCGTATTTAAAGGAAATCACTCAAGCCGCTAGGAAAACTGTGAACCAAGTCGCTAAGTGCTAAGTCGCTAAAGTTCCAAGTCGTTATATAACAACTCGCTACAGTCCAAGTCGCTAACAAAATTTTGGCAGCAATTCGCTAAGCACCATGTCGTTGAATATTCAAGTCGCTAAATAGCAACTCGCTAGGTACCAACTCGCTAACACCAAGTCGCTAACAATATAAAGTACAAGTTGCTAACTTAAACCAAGTCGCTACTCGTAGTGGGGAATCCACTAACTGTACTTTTTGTCGGCTTGTCTCAATAGACAAGTCGCTAGCTCAACTCGCTAGGGCGTTAAACACCAACTCGCTACCAAGAAACCTTTCCGTGGCTCAAGTCGCTAGCATGAAAAACACATAAACACCACTTTTCAATCCAAAAACAACCCAACCACTATGATTCAAACCTTCTAAATCAAAACCTAAACACTTGAGATGATTCTAAACACAAAAGTACTACCAAAATCGAAACTTTAACACTAGAAATCAACCAAATGATGCAAAAACCAGTAAACTTTTTCAAACTCAAAAACCACCTAAAAACCACTAGAAATCCAAAGATATGTAAGATATGATCTAACCATGGCGCTCTGATACCAATTGAAGGATATTGGATTTCACATACACATCAAACCATAACACAAAGTGGGCATATAAAGGTGAGTTCTAGAGAGAGAAAGTTAGAGGTTTAGGGAACTTAGTGAGAGAAAGTGAAAGATATTATTATGAGCTCCAACTCTCTACCTTGGAAGGTAGAGAGTATTTAGAGTCTTACAATAAAACGCCACACAACGGGCTGTGGATCAGGCATACAGTGGGTAAAGACCCGTCCGTCCTCCACGGTGTTACTTAACTAAATACTACTTAACATAAAAGAACTACGACTACGAGCTTTCTAACGATTACATATACTTGAGGTGACCGACTCTTTAATACATGGAATTTCTAATTCCTAACACTCACGAAGACATTCAAGACTATCCTTAAGGTGAGCAAAATAGTTATGAAACACAAGTTCATTATTCCTAAGATGAGGAGGAATGTATTTAACAGTCACAGTATATTTGCAATCTGAGGATGACTTTGATGCAACATTCTCATTAAAAACAAGTGGCAGTTTCCCTTTTTCCTGACTCCTCAGATTCTCAATTTCTTTTTGTAAAAACGTTATTTTTTCATTGTTTTTGTCACGAGTGACTTTCATTGAATCATATAACTCTTTAAAGTGTCGTTTAACTTTTTCATTTTCTTCTAGAAAACTCTCGTTTTCTTTTTGTAAAGCATTAACTAAGTTTTGAAGATAAAAAGTTTGAGAATACTGAGAATATAAAGGAGGAGGCATTTGGGAGCCAGTCACATTGTTCTTTTCACCCTTTAATTGAGAGATTTAGGCTTTTAACTTTCTGATCGTGTTACAATGAGCTTGAATCTGTTCGTCACGTTTGTTTATCTGAAAAACTGCATCAAACTCTGGAACATTTGAGGATGTCTTGATATTTGAGGTTTTGACTTTTTCTTTAAGATGTTGATATTTTAGTTGTAAATCAAAATGTTCAACTTCTAGTTTAGAAAGATGTTTTACCAAATTATCGTGATCATCCTGATCAATTTTCTCACTTAGTTCCGAGTTTTTGTTTTCAAGCTCAATGACACGATCATGAGAAACTTTCAATGCAATAGATAATTCATGAAATCGAGAAGCAGTAATAGAGTGCTTAGTAACAGTATAAAACACATCTTGAGCAACACAACTCGAAATCAAATTCTCATTTAAGATGTGCAAGTTCTTCCTTTCAACTTCATTATTCCTATTCATAATCATTGACTTCAACTATCATTGCATCAAATTCTTTTTCCATTTCTTTAATATCTGAATTTATGCCTTTTTGAAGACTCTCAAATTGACCTTTTAATTGTTTGAAGAAAGGTATGACCTCAGTTAAATAACATTCTTTAGTTTGCTCAAAACCCCTTTCCCCCTCAGTTATCCCAGTAGGTGTGATTCTCTTCTTACACGTTTTCTCAAAATCAACAAACAACTGATAAACAACATATAGGCTGATTAGGGTCTTGCTATTAGTGACAATAGATCTAGGAACTAGATGCATTGGTGTATTTGGAGGATACACAGTAGCTACAGGCATTTTCCTAAGGGGAGAGTTTGTTTCAACAAGTACATTAACTTTAAGCTTATCCATATCTTTCTTCCAAAAGATCTGTTCAGGGGTTAATTGAGTTTGAGGCTTAAACATGTTCAAGGATATCCAATTTTCCTTAGTGTAATCATGAGGTTTGATTGTTATGTTATTCTCTTTACACGCAGGATCGTTAAGCTTCATATTCATTTTCTCCCTAGATTCATCATCTAGTTTTCTATCTTCCTCAGTGCACTCAATGCAACTAGGTTTCTGTCTAGGTTTAAGAATCTCATTGCCATCATAGATTACATTTTGGGCAGCTTTTGCAATCTTACCATACTCAGGGTTGGATTCCTTTATAATGGGGATACTATGCTTATCGCTGAGAACTCTATGCTTAGTGATCATGTGAGCAGTCTGAATGGTATTCCCTTGTACGTACAACTTATTTTCAAGCTTGTTTTTCAAAGTTTTTAGATTAGAGAAATCATTCAAAAGTTTTGATTCCTTAGCACTGAATTCTTGCTTAAGCATTTTAACATTTTCTTGAAGTTCTTGTTTTTGCTTAGCAGTTTTAGAAAGTTTTTCTTGTAAGGAGTTTAACTCTTGTTTTAATACTTATTCTCTAAACTTACTTTTTCTAATAGTTGTACGCATTTGGTCATCCATTTCCTGCTCATGGGTGGTTAACTCAAACTTAGCACATTGTTCATAAATAGCTACTTGTTCTTTATAGGCATTCAGTTCAGAAAAAACAGAATCATCATGGGCACATGTAGTGTATTCATAAAAAATATAGTCATCATTGACTGCAGAAGATGCATCACTTGGTACAGTCTCACTTTTACTTTGTTTCACATATTGATCATATGGGACAACATTGATATTACCCATATTTTCAATATCTGACTCAAAAGTTTCAGTTGATTGTACTTTGTCATGTATCTTTTGCTCATCAACATTATCGTATAGTTTTAATACCTCTGAGATGATTGATTCTTTGGATGGACCAGCTTGCTGTAATGATGAGACCTTTGGAGAGACCATTGGAGAAATGCTCGCCATGAAGATTGTATGTGCAGTAGGTTCATCATCGACGTCAGATTCGTATGCATCACAGTCTGCAACTTGAAAGGCATTCTGATGATTATGACCTATCTCCTGAATTGGTTGCTCATCCATATCTGCATCATATGTCTTGGCATTGCCCTCAGCAAGAAACAACAGCTCCTCTTCATCCAACACAACTCCATTATCCTGAGCTTGCACAAGTAACATCTTATCTTTGAAGTACTCTGCATTTTGAGGGCGTTTTGGAGAAGTGCAGTTCCTTGCTATGTGTCCATTACCACCACAGTTGTAGCACTTAATTGGCTTAGCTTGACCCTGATTTGGATTCCTTCCACGATTCTGATTAGCCACATATCCTCTACCAACTCCATCTCTTCCTTGTTCATACTGCCTTTCTTGAACTGGTTGCACCATAACCTTCCCATCTCTGACCAAAGCATGATTGTGTAGATTAGATGCAATCCTGATTTCATTGTTAATGAGAAGACGGTTAGTATGTGAAGTGAAGGTTAAATTTTGTTTAACCATAAGAGCTAGTTGATTGATAAAGTGTTCCATGACTGCATTGGCATCAGGTTGCTTGAAACTTGGATCGGGAATGACTTGAGAATCTTTGGTGGTAATTCCAACATTGGTGTAAAAAGCTGTAGAGTCATTTGACGAACTTGTTTCTCCCTGGTTGGTTTTGAACTGTTCCAGAATCTTTTTTTCAAACATAGCATGTCTCTCATTCTGAAGAAGGAATGCATAAAGTTGCTCATAGTTGGTGTTCTTCAATCCTTTGGTTAGCTTCACAGAGGTGACAAACTTATGCCATTCGGGATTCATGTTGTTCACAAACTTTGAGTTCAGCTGAATGTTTGGCATGGTCATTTTGATGTTCCTCATATCATTCATAATCTTGTGGAATCTCACGTAATACTCATAGACACTTTTTTCTGGCTTTATCTTAAAATGATCAAATTCATCATACAGTTGTGATTCTCTGTCTTCCTTTGTTAATTCAGAACCTGAGAGAAGCATCTTGACATTATCCCAAATTGGCTTGGCTGCAGTGTTGTGATTGATAAGCTTGTAGATGTCTTTTGGAAGACCCTGAAGTATAATGTTAGAAGCCCTGATGTCAGCATCAAATATCTTATTATCCTTATCAATGAGCTCATCATACGTCTTTGGTATGTTAATTCCATAGATCATTGTTCCATCTGCAGCTGTATCAATTAAGTCTCTTGTAGTCTCAATCTGATAAGGTCCTTCATCAATAGACTTGAGAATGTTGACTCCGTTTTCCTTTCCAAGACAGTACAATCTGATTCATTGTGCCCAAGAGTCGTAGTCAGTTCTGTCAAGCATGGGTGGACGAGTATCTGAACCAGCTGCTTGAACATCCTCAGCAACAGTGGAGATGATTGTAGGTACGTTGGTAGACATGTTAACAGATTACACGGGATTTTATAACTCTATGATTAAACCGCGAAATAGATTCTTTCACGGGATTTTACTAAATCAAGAGAAAACCGTATTACAAACAAAAATCAACCAAGTCGCTACGAATTCTTGAACCAAGTCGCTAATCACCAAGTCGCTAAGTACCAAGTCGCTGGACTCAAGTCGCTAATGCACCAAGTCGCTACACAGTCAAGTCGCTAAAGAGCAACTCGCTAAGGTCCAAGTCGCTAACACCAAGTCGCTAAGCACCAAGTCGCTAAGCACCAAGTCGCTAAGTATTTTGACAGCAAGTCGCTAAGCACCAAGTCGCTAAGCAGTCAAGTCGCTAAAGAGCAACTCGCTAAGGTCCAAGTCGCTAAGAATCTTTAGTACAAGTCGCTAACAAAATTGAAAGCAAGTCGCTACCTTCACCAAGTCGCTAGCCGTAGTGGAGAATCCACTAAGTTGTACTATTTGTCGGCTTGTCTCAATAGACAAGTCACTAGGACCAAGTCGCTACCAAAAAGCACTACAACTCGCTACCTTTTTCTGAAGCAAGTCGCTATGATGAAATTCAATACGAGAACCAAGTCGCTACCAAGAAAAATTACAAAAACACACTTTTCAATCCAAAACAAGCTCAACCACAGTGATTCAAGCTTACCAAATCAAAACCCAAGCACATACAATGATTCTAAACACAAAAGTACACCCAAAATTCAAACTTTAACTCTAGAAATGATCCAAATGATGCAAAAACCACTAAACTTTTTCAACCTCAAAAAATATCTAAAACCACTAGAAATCCAAGTATATGTAAGAGAGATGATCAAACCATGGCTCTTGATACCATTTGTAACATATTGGATTTCACAAACACATCAAACCATAAACACAAAAGGCGTATACAAGAGGTTTTAGAGAGAGAAAGTTAGAGGTTGGGAACTTTAGTGAGAGAAAGAAAAATCTTATTATGAGATCCAACTCTCTACCTTGTGAGGTAGAGAGTACTTATAGTTCTTACATAAGTCGCCACCTACGGGCTGTGGATCAGGCATACAGTGGGTAAAGACCCGTCCGTCCTCCACGGTGTTACATAACTAAATACTACTAAACACTAAATAATCTATGACTACGAGCTTTCTAACGATTACATATACTTGAGGTGACCGAGTCTTTAATAACTGGATTTACTAAATCCTAACAAGTGCTACAAAGTTATTTACTGTTTAGGGTATGGGTTTGAAGATATTTTTTATTCGAATTGTTAGTTTGTGGTGTGGATCTGGAAAAAACGTTTGATGGAGACTTGATGAGATCTGAGTTGTGGCGTCTGATTTGGGTGTGTGTAGTTTAGGGTTAACAAGTGTTTTAACACTAGGGTTTGTGGTTATTTGTACCCTCAAAATTAGGGTTAATATTATTGTTGGGCCAATCTAGTATATGGTTGTTTACACAGGCCAGTCTTACACGACAACCAATAGATGTCTACATGTATATGGGCTGACCGAAATGTGGTGTTGGATTTGGAACGAGTAGTGATGGGCCCGGGTGTAATTTTGATGGATTGGACGGGTGTGTGTGTATTTCATTTTGGGCCCAGGTTTATTGTATCATGGAATTGACTATATTTATGATTCATGGACCGGACCAAGGTGGTTTATATCTGAAAAATTATACTAACATTTTTTAGCTGAAATTTAATCATTCAAATGTATTTTAATACATTGAGATAATTGTTGGTATAATTCTTTTGCGAAAATGAGTGGTATTTTGGTGTTATGAATATTCACGGAGTGATACATTTTTTTGACAAGATCTGGAAACCATTATCAAAGTTCATTTAAACCTTTAACAAAGGCTAGTTTTGGGCATGTAACCGCAAGATGTGACTACGGCGTTAATTCTTTATTATTTATTTGAGGTTGAAGTGGGATATCACGGGTGCGTGTACTTAGTATCTGAAGATATCGGGGTTGGTTGGATGCATGATTCTTCGAGATCATTGTTCAAGCTTTAACCGTTACGAATGACAAAGACTTGAGTTGTCTAGTTATACCTGATGTAAGGAGTTACGTTGTTGTGCTCACAACGTATAGCTATCACTTTTAAGGAGTCATGTTGTTGTGCTCAAGTGTCACACAAAGTTGTGGATAATTTAAGAAACTTTAAGTTTACCTTTTTTCGATGGTTGTAAGAAAAGGGGTTCTTCGTCTGACAATAGTGCAAGTTTAAGTCACAAGTTCGGGTTATTTTACTTCAGTCTCAAGTTCGTCATATTGGGTTTTCTCCATCAGTAGTCACTACAAAAAGCCGTCAGAATGATAATGGGGTCGGTAAAGAGTTAGCTGAGAAGATTATACACGAGTAGAGAAGTCTTATCAGCAATTGATTCTCACAAGATATTTATGGTACTTCACAATTGTTCGATTACTTGGACATACATGGTTTCGTTGTCTCCAATTCATCATCAACATACGTGGTGTATGATTCTGATTCATTGAAAACATCGGGGGGAAGAGAGTATAGGTGTTCATTGCCTCTTTGATGTTTTTGGATTTTTTTCAAAAACCCGTTTCCCTTCATGAATTTCTTCAATCGGGGGGAAGAAATGAGACGATCTGTGGTTCAAATTTCTCACTTTGGTGTTATTGTCTCACTTTCACAGAGTTATCGTGTGTGAAGTCACCTAAATATGATGTTGTGATGTCTCACACAAGGTCATTTTATCGAGTAATTGCAGATTCACATGTTACTATTATTCTGATAGACCGCAACATTCAGGGGAAGTTGTTTCATTTCGTCTTTAGTGGTTTGTTTGGTGTGAAGCATCTACATACGTGAGAAGATCTTGTTGATTTCTTGCATGTTACCCCCGAACGGATTTTCCGCAATAAGTCAGATTTACCTTGTGTGGTTTACGGCTCATCTACAAATTCCGCTGCGTACTGAAAACTTCAACAGTTAGAAGAAATGTCTACTACATCAATGTTTCGAATCTGCTGAAGACGGTTGTTAGTTTGGGGGGAAGCGGATTCAGAAACTTCGCCAAAAAGGAGTGTACGGAGAAGCTGCTAAAGACATGCGGCATGAATTGGGGGGAAGTTAATCCAATTTATGCATATTACATCATTTGCCTACAAGTGAAGAAAACGGTTCTCAATTCGAGGTACAAGAAGAAGACAAAGAGCGTAAACTTTCATCATCTTCAACACTTGAAGAGCTTATGAAGACATTTCTTTATTTGTTTTTTATACTTGTAGAAAATGTTGTAAGTAATCCCTTATGTCGTCCCATTGGGGGAAGATTGTTGGAATCGCTCCTAACTCGTAAATGGAACGACATTGACGGGATTACATTTTCTATCTTTGTTACCTTAAACACAAGGGCTTGTTATGTCATTTAGTCATAGTTGTATGTGTTTAGGTATAAACACCCTCGTAGACTTTCCTACGATGGTGAGACTCTTAGTGTAATCCTTTCATTTCCCTTTAATAAAACACACACTAGTTTCCCTTCTCTCTAGTTTCTCTCTCTAACTTGAAGATGGTGTTCTTCCATCTTCCTAGACCTCCTGATTCACCAAATCATCCATAAATACGGTCCTAACAATAACCTATAAACCTGCTAGTAACCGGTCATATTAGCTAGATCGAAGATTATTTGAAGATATGTTGCGTATCTTTGACAATTTACAAAGTACATTGCGTAGACCTTTTTATTTGAAAAAATATATTGCGTATCTTTAGCTTTCACTCTGAACAAAAGAAAATTCAAACAGTTGAATGAGACTTTAACCCGACCTTAGATCATCACGACGAATCGAAGATCAGTAAAAATCCTTCATCGTCTTATTACACAATACCTTTGGTGTCGTACCATTGTTTAAGTGGATCGTGAAGATGTCAAGACCAGTAAATTTCTTCATTGTCAAGATGGGGTTGTGGTCTTGTGGACTTGTGGCAGGGGCTGTTAGGGTTTGTGTGAAGGGGAAATGATGACGACAGTTATGTTCGAGAGAGAAGGATTGGTTATTTTTAACCTAATTATGATAACGTAAATCCTTATTAAGTAGGTTAGTATATCTCCTCGTGAAAAATATGAAAATTTCATATATATTCAAACATGTTTTAAAAACATTGTATATTATGCATTTAATGATTGTACTTTAGTTATATATGAAATTAATCATGAAAGTAGGATGATATATGAAATTAATTCTAAGGGTGCGTCTGTTATCCTCCAATCGGAATGGAGGAATGAATATCATTCCGATTCAAAGTGTTTGGTATCCCGGAATGACTATCAAAAGTAGAAATGATATACAAATTTATTCCATACTTTATAGGCACCAAAATGGTAGTCTATGATTGTTTTATTTCCGGACCCACCACTTCCCTTCACATAATTTATACCACACTTTTTATCTAATTATCCTACCAAACAACATTTATGAGATTAATACCTCAACTTATAGTCATTCCTATTTCACCCCTATATCAAAACCCATTGATAAAAAAATCTAATGGTCAAGATTAGTTTTGTCGGTACGCGCACTTACATGAGTTATAAAAAAAAGTTTCATCCTACAATTGGAAATACTGGTGTCTTAACCTTATCAGTATTAAAGTTCTTTATCATAATGATTGGATTTGGGTTAGCACAGTCCTAAAGTCTTAGGGTCTGTTTGGTTTATAGGTGGGTTTGGAATAGGATTTGGATTTTGTTTATGATTTGAAGAGAAAAAATATATTTATTAAATGTATTTTATAATATAATTATAATAAAAAAAATTATTTAAAGTTTAAAAAAAAAAGTATGTGAGAAAAGATAGTGATTGGCTCCACAGGTTTTGACAAAACCCTCCAAATTAATATGAAATGAATTATCAATCCATCTAACATTCTTAATATTAAAAGAATGAATCAAACGACATATTATTGTCACATCAAACTTAAAACCCAATCTAAAATATCAAACCAAACGGACCCTTAAAGTTCTTTATCATAATAAATCCCAATAGATTTAATCACGATCATCACCATTCCTACATTGAGAACACAAAAACATTACCGACAGAATAGAAAGGCTACACATACTCATACACCATTCTTGTCTTGGACTCAATTCAACACGATTCTTATGACAATTTCACAATCCATAATTTGTGTAACTTCAGATTGATGAAAATGAAGTCTCACGCATACATTATAAATTTAAAATTACAGGGCCCAATCAATCATAACTATATATATATTGTACATCCATTACAAATTTACAATTCTCTCCGGCACGAGAAATTGCTTGTGGAACTTTGACTAGGCTTGCATTGTTGTTGCTTATGGTTTTCTCAAGAAATAATATGATCATGATCAAACCTTTGCAAAATCGATAGTATCCTTCCCATTATGAGATTTCTTGTAAAAATGCTTGACATAATCCGAATACAAGACTTGCTTGTACAAAGCCTTCTCCCCTCTCTTGATCACTTCTGGCAATGGCCCAATCTTGTCGTTGGGTCTAGGGTTAACAAAGATCGGAACTGAAATTCGGTTCTCATGCCTGTTTGCAACCACATGATGTTCTATGCTCTTGTATCGACCATTGCTCATGATTTGCAAAGCATCACCGATGTTGATTGTTAATGATCCCTTGAGAGGAGGGACATGTACCCAATTGTCGCTATCAAGTTTTCTAACATATAACCCTCCGGTTTCGTCTTGAAGAAGGACAGTGAGGGTTGAAACATCGGAATGACCTCCCACGCCAACCGTGAGCTCAGGGTTAGGACATATGGGATAGTAGTTTAGGTTCACTCGTCTCGAGCCCATAAGAAGTAGTTGGTTTGTTTCGTCAAGGTTTGTTATGCCTAGTCTCTTTATAAGTATTTCTATCAGCCTTTTGATGAGCGATTCTGACTTGTTCATATATTCAAGAACTTGATCCCTACGAACGAAGCAAGATTAGCGGAGCAGACAAGAAATATTTATATTCATTGGTTTTATATGTAAAGGTAAGTTAAAAAAATTCAAGGAAATTAGAAACAAGAGTTAAACGGATTAAAAACATAGTTACCAATATGATCTATCTCATAGAATCGAAACATAGAAACAACTAGGACACAATTTGTTATTTCGATGTATTTAGATAAGCAAAGCTAGCAATCTAAATAGTACTCGTATATCGCAATATATATTACCTACATACGGATGGCCAAAATGCCATGGCTTCATCATCCGAAACATAGAAACAACTAAGGTAATCTTTCCATTCCATAGCTTTGTCCACTTCAGGAACGAAGCTCGAAAGCAGTCTAACGTTCTTTGTAGGAGAATTATTGAATAAGTACTTCTTTTTCTCATCAGCTGGCAATTCAAAAAACCTATATGTTGCTTTCTTAACGTCCTCTAGTACGTTAAGTGGAACATCATGGTTAACAATCTGAAAGAAACCCCATTTCTCGGCTGCATCACATATCGAATCCATCACTTCTGGATCTTCGTAATTCGACATGTCGATTACTGGAATGGACTCTTTGAGTACCACTTTGCTCATATCGAGCCGTTTTTCAGGAGGCTGAATGAATAATTCAGGTACAGTTTTGATCTTGAGCTCTGATAAACCTTTGACACCATTAGCTTCATTTACTACAAATGTTTTGAGTTCATGCATATCGGTTAGAAATGGTGCCATATGTAGACTTGAACCGTTACTCCGTTAGGATTGATAGAGAGACTAATTTGTGATTAAATACTAACGGTTAAGTTTGGCTCATACCATACGTATATAGCTGGTATATATAGATGGATATAGACATCTACAGTAACAGTTTATTTTTTCAAGAATATTCAGATTCTTAGATGTACACGAGTGTCGATTTTGAAATTAATATTAATTTAAACACTTCTTAAATCATGAACTTATTGTTTAATTAGCTTAACATTAGTATTCTGAAAATAACTATCCTCACCAAATGGTCTAGCTGCAAGACATGTAACCACATCAAAAGAGGTGTTGTGCTCAAACTTGACTCGCTACACATTTGTGGTTGGCTTTGAAAAGTGTCAAAACCGGATTTCGAGGTACCTTAGTTACACTACACAGTACAAAACATCTAGAGTAAGGAACTTTTTTTTTTAATTTTTAAAGAGAAGCGGTATACACGTCACAATAAGGGATGTACACACCACAAAATCATGCATGTAATACATAAAATACAACATTATGTATTTTTTAAGTGTGCACATTACTTGTGATTCGCGTTATCATCTTTTTTTTTAAAGGACAAGTTATAAGCACCTCCTATTTTTACAAAGGGCACCCCCTCTATTTTTGTGTTTTTTTTATTGTTTTTATTTTAGTTTTATTTTTATAATTTTGTTTATATCCAAAAACTATAAACATGAAAGTACGGAATAGAAAATATAAAGTTTAATAAGTTAAACGCTTAAAACTGTCAGAAATACGGAACAAAAACTGGTAAAAAACTGTTTTTACTGCAAACAAAAAGGGACAAAAGACATTTTTGACAAAAAACCCATCTTATGTCATATCATAAAGGGTTTGTATAATATTTTTTTAGAGAAATGATAAAGAGGCCTAAAGTTAGGCCTAAACTTAGACCTAATTCCAAGTGTTATCATCCTTATGGGTTGTAGTATAAGTGAGTCTTTGTCTGTAAACCATCAAGATGATAACACTTGAAATTAGGTTTAAGTTTATGCCTAACTTTAGACCTCTCTATCATTTCTATTTTTTTAATAATTTTACATTGCTCGAAAAGTCAAAAAGGAGAAATGACAAATTATAGTACTACATTGCTTTGGGAAAGGAATCAAGGATGTGGCTGGCAATGACAAGGAGCCTATTCGTGGCGTACTGGCGTGCAATTGCGTGCATGGGTTGTATCTCCGTTATCAACGAGTCGACAACTAGTATTTTTCGGTTTTCACAAATTTATGAAGAATATATACTCCGTAAGTCCGTATCTGATTGCTGAAGTTAAAAAAAGTCCTTTTCATTACCATGTTAATCTTTTTCTTAATCCGTCTAAAATGATACGGTAAACAAAAAATGCAGACAACGAAATTCGTTACTTACTCTGTTTTATTTACCATATCTATCTAATATAATAAATAAGTGTTTTGTATCTCCTAATAATGCAGCCATTGCAATTAATAGTATGATGTGTCTTTACCTCTGTTCTAAAAGACTCGCAAAGGCCTCGCAAACGCGTGAGGCTTAGTTATACCGCCACGCCATGCCGCCACGACGCCTTATGCCACATGTTTTTGTAAACTTGATATATATGAATTATGATATGAATATGTAAATATTTTCATACTTTGTGCCGCTTTATGCCACGCCTTATAAAAGCAAAAACTTCTCCTTGACCGCAAAAGCGTGAGCCTTGGTCATGCCGCCACGCGCTATTTATAACCTTGCTCTTTACTATGATTGGTCCCAAAAAAAGAAAAGTACAACACATTGCATACACACAATTTTTAATACTTTACTCTTTCAAAAATACACACAAAGTCAAACCTTCTTCAATACTCTTTCAATCACTTAAAATCGGTTACATCTACAATTAATTTTCTCATAATCAAATCAACATCCTAAAATAATACACAGTATTTTTTGAAGGTACCACACCTCTTATGCATTATCATATCAATGATCAATGTTTCTTCTATACACTTCTCATTATCATTGAATCAAAAACCGTAGTTTCAATTCTACCATTAATTGCTACGCATTCAAAAATCATCCTAACATAAGTTACAATTTTTGTATTTGAATCATATACTTGGCTGTGTTTTATTTCAATTCATCTGTGTGTTGCTAAACCTTAGAAAAAATTAAGAGAAATCACATTCATGAATCAGTTTTTATAATTCGTGTGTTATGCGGATTAAATTTATATACAACTATTCTAATTGTACTAAGATCAAATTTATAACAGGTTATCAAGAGGAAGGATGATTTGTGGGTGGTCACTGGTCGATGCCAACGAACTCAAACAACAGGTATCTTATGGACCTTTTCTTTCTACATCTGATGACAATTGTATGTCAATTATATGATTATAAATGTTGTAATATGTGTTTCTCTTTTTTTTTTCTTTTGTAGGAATTGTGGTCACGTGGAATTCAATCTTGATGACAGGTATATGTTTTTCTATCTCGATACTTTTCCTGTTCCCACCATATGTTCGATAAAATGTCTATGAACCAATTTTCTGCTTTTTATCATTAATATTGTTTTCTTCAGTAGAGTAACTACATGAAGATTGTTATATGATCATGTTTTTAGTAAGTAACTAGTTTTTACAAGTTCTCGTTGATTGTTAGTGTTCATAACTTATGAATATGGTCAAAAATTAAGTTTGGTTAAAATCGGTGAAAAAGGGTAAAATGGTCATTTTTTCCGTCACTTGAGAAAATACTTTTCCGTGGCATTTTATTTGATGGATCTCATATTAACAAGTATAATAAGAAGGCTACAAAGTTTCGTGGTTGAGCGAGGCCGGGAACTAAGGTATTTAGGAAAACGTTTTGGAAAGTTTCAAAAGGCTCGGGTTTAAACAAGTCCATCTCCACAGCCCAGGTCGTGCGTTGTTATGACCCGTGAACCTGAGTTTTTGAAGAAAACGTCGTTCCGGACAACTTTCGTGCTTTAACTTTTTGATGAATCGGATCAAAAGTACCTCGTTTTGTGTGTTTAATGTTTCTGTGACAAAATTATAGTTATAAATTTTTAGGTAACTTCATGTTGTCGTATCTTTTAACGTAGTATGTCCGTTTCGGGTGATTCAAATTGCTATGTTTTCCTTTTAACCTTGTCTTTAACAATATGTAAAGTATCAAATCTATATGTGGTCGATTTTGTGGAAATTGTGTACATAAGTTTATCATTTAAACACTAATTAACCCTAATTAGCATAGAATGGTTTTTAGACTTGTTTTTAAGTACTTGTACATCATGAGATCATTATAACAAGACATATATAGCATATAGAGATTATGAAAACATAGTAAGAATGATGAGCATAGGTTTCCTTACAACGTTTGGCCTTATACAAAGGAAACTAAGAACAAGAACACTAGCTTAATTCTTCAACCAAAAACCCTAACTTCCAATTATTCAACACAACTCTTGCTAACCCTTGATAACCTTGTAAGAACCTTATGTATTCAGCCCCTGATCACCTTGTGTAGCTAGTAAATTTACCATGGAATCACCAAATAAACACTAGGACTTTGGATCAATCAAAGCTTAACAAGAGCTTTGGAATTGATATAGCACTTGTTCTCTTAAATAATACTTGAAAGGAATTAGCAAATGAAGGTGTGTTTGGTGTTGGTGATGGTATGAACGAGTAAGAAGAGGGAGGAAGGGGTATTTATAGTGTCTTGAGGAGGTTAGGAATGCATGAGTCATAAGCCTTGTTAGCTAAGGAAGGCATGTGTTGCAAGATTAAGAAGACTTAGTTACTAAGTTAGTATATGTGTAACAAATCTATTTAGATCAATTTTAACCATGCCATGTGCCCGGAAGGAGTGTTGGAATGAGGGATAATCATGAAGCTGAGATACATGGTGTTGATTCTTCCATCCATAGAACAAAAAGTGTTGTGGGGGACATGGAACCAGTAGCACAAGTAACTGAAAATCAGAGTCCAAATGGAATTTACTGCAAATCCTAGACTGATGGGTGATTTTGTCTCTAAAGAAATAGATCATGATCTAATGTTAATGTGAGTAGGAAGAGAAGATAGTGGCTCAAAAATTTTTGGTTCCGCTAAGAAGGAATCTGTTGAAAGTGGTTAGAAGACCAGTAACATGAACATCTTAGCACATGAACAAAGTACTCACCCATCTCTTTCTTGCAATGCGGTTCTATGTTCTGGTCATGAAGCATCCAAGGATGAAGTGACACAAGAAGGGAAGTCGTTTTCTATAGATGAATGTGGATACAAAAATTATCCAGTTGCAAATGGGATAGGTGGGTCAATTTTCAAAAAATTTGTAGTAAAATTTGATGCATAAATCAATCTATTTGCAACACAAAATTGGGTTACTAGTGTTTTTTATGCAAATTTGTATTTGTAGTAAAATTTCAAGCATAAGTTAGTGTTATATTGTATTTTATATACAGATTTGTGTTATTATCGTGATTTGACAAAAATATTTGATTTTGTAGTGGAATTTGATGCACAAATCAGTGGTACTAGTGTATCAAAAAATTGTATTACTAGCGTTTTTGGAACAACTGATTTTGTGTACACTTGTTGTTGTTGTTGTTGTTGTTGTTGGCATTACGTTTTTTTTTATGTTCATAGTATTAGTAGTCAATCTAAATACAAATTTTACCAAATCATTTGCCTTTTAGCTAGATCATTTCTTTTACCCTTTTGACTGGTTAGGATAAAATTAACGAAATAGACCCATTTACTAACAAAAGGGTTGAGTTGCAATGAAGAATTACATTTCTTATAGAAATATTAAATGTATCCATCTTGTTGTAATGATTTTACATCTATAGCTGGTCGAGAAGTTATTCGTAGTTGCACCAAACATTAGGACAAAAGTGAAAGTATTAAGCGACATAGTCAAAGAACACAAAATTTTTATTATTAGCCTTGAGTTGTGGATCACAATACATAAAAAAAGGTAATACACTCCAGTTTTATTTATCTTAATCAATTGAGGAGTCATCTTGGCTTCTGATTCCTTTCCTGCAAAGAAAGTTTGGATGCGTATTCGCCATTGAAGGTTGTCGTCATTTTTTATAATAACCTCTCCTACAGTGCATGACTCATATGCAGCAAGCTTCAGGTTGCAACATAACACCTTAGAATCACTTTTTAAAAAGTTTCCGACAATCCTTTCTGTATCGTTCACCTCGAATATAATACCTTCGACTAACTCGTTTTACTCTGCATTTCATTTTGAATCTTGGTTGATTCATCTGTCCTCTTGAAGGTTAAGCTCTCAAACCTACATTGACTGACATCAATGCATACGTTATAAAGTTACTTGGAGCAAGTAACCATTAATATAAAATAGTTATGAGACAAATAGATATAAACAAAAGTCACAAATCCCATTACTAGTCACATACGTCAACTGAAGTCCTAAAATCAAACGGAAACATTCAGATCAGTAAGTAAATAAATGTTTTAGCACAATTAACGATGAGCCCACTGGGAATATAAGATTAATATAACATAAAAACATACAAATACCTCTAGGATTCAGTTATGTTTCTCATTTTGAGATACTATCCCCCCGTTATCAATCTTAGGGGCATGTCACTCATGTTGGTGTTTGGTTTATTTTACTGATTATCTAGCAAATTGGCTGATCATGAAAGCGTGCTAATTATCTAAGGATATAACTTCTTATAAAAACTAATGCACATTGATCCACTTTGATGCACAAGAAAGTGTTATTTCATAAAAAGGCGTGCTAATTGTCTTAGGATATGTCTTTTACTAATTTCTTATGAAAACTAAGGCACATTTAGCCATAATGATGCAAAAAATAGTAATATTTCATACAAAGGCATGCTGATTGTCTAAGGAAATGTGTTTTACTAACTTCTTATAAAAACTAAGGCACATTTAGCCATTCTGATGCACAAAACAATAATATCATGTACAAAGGCGTGCTGATTGTCTAAGGATATGTCTTTCACTAACTTCTTACGAAAACTAAGGCACATTTAGCCTTTCTAATGCACAAAAAAGTAGTATCTCATACAAGGCGTGCTGATTGTCTAAGGATATGTGTTTAACTAACTTCTTATGAAAACTAAGGCACATTTAGCCATTTTTATGCACAAAACAATAATATCTCATAGACTCATACAAAGGCGTGTTGATTGTCTAAGGATATGTCTTTTACTAACTTCTTGTGAAAACTAAGGCACAATTAGCCTTTCTAATTCACAAAGCAATAATATCTCATGCAAGGCGTGCTGATTGTCTAAGGATATGTGTTTTACTAACTTCTTATAAAAACTAAGGCACATTTAGCCATTCCGATGCACAAAACAATAATATCTCATAAAAAGGCATGCTGATTGTCTGAGAAAATGTCTTTTACTAACTTCTTACGAAACTAAGGCACATTTAGCCTTTCTAATGCACAAAACAGTAGTATCTCATACAAGGCGTGCTGATTGTCTATGGATATGTGTTTTACCAACTTCTTATAAAAACTAAGGCAAATTTAGCTATTCTGATGCACAAAACAATAATATCTCATACAAAGGCGTGTTGATCGTCTATGGATATGTCTTTTACTAACTTCTTATGAAAACAAGGCTCATTTAGCCATTATAATGCGCAAAACAATAGTATCTCAGACAAGGCGTGCTGATTGTCTAAGGATATGTATTTTACTTACTTCTTATGAAAACTAAGGCACATTTAGCCATTCAGATGCACAAAACAATATTATCTCATACAAATTTTGTCAATCAAATCACCGATTACATATCCAATTTAAGAAGTTTTGATTTATTTGAACGATTAATGATGAAATCGGAATTTAATCATTCTTTATTAGAGAGAGAAAGTAAAGTTAGAATGAGAATTAAACTTTTGTTATGGCAGATCTAAGGAATTTGATGCTGATGAGATGGTGTCTTTTACTGAATTGAACATTTTGCCTTGCGATTTTAATTAGTATTAATGTTAAGGTTTTTTGATCTAGTCCGTTAATTTGCAAATCAATGGTCAATATTTCTTCTTATTCTTTTTATGGAAAAACCTCTTTTTATTTTAACTCACCCATATATATGTATATAATCTTCAAAAATCAATATCTATATGAAAATTGAGTTTCATGTCATAAATGCAAAGTATTAATAATTATAAATGAAGTCGGGGGAGAACAAAATTTGGTTTTTTATTTTACAAATTGGTTGCTAAATCATATATCTAGCTATTACAAATAAAATAAAATCCTTTTATAATTTAATATATAAAAATTCAGTTTCCTATTATAAAAGTAAGTATTGATGATCATAACAATTTTGTTTTACAGATACTTAGATAATTATGTAATATAATAAAATAATTTGAGATACTTATATAAAATAATAATAAAGTGTATTTTTAAGCAATAAATATAATTACTTGTTATATACATTTTATTACAAACATTATATAATATAATAAAAATTAGAGTTTCATGTGATCTATATAAAAATTAGTTTCATGTCATAAATACAAAGTATTAATGATTATAATACTTTTTACAAATAAAATAAAAACTATATTGTTATATATATTTAAATTGACTTTCATTTTATAAATGTAAGTATCAATGATCATAATATATTTTTTACAAATACATAAAAAGTTATATATTATAATAAGTAAAGTGTCAGATAATTATATAATATAAATTTTTAAGCAATTAATATGACTATTTAAGATTTAGGGGCATTTACATACTTCCCTATATTCCAACCAATATTTACATATTTCCCCAAACCTTGCTTTAAAAGCATTGTACATCATGCATTAAAAACTTGTGTTTAGAGAAATATGTAAATATATGTAAATACCCCTAAGATTTAAATTTTATATATAACTATTATAAAATACGACAAAAAATAGAGTTTCACATGAAAAATGTAAATATTAATATTTTAATTATTTTATAACTTCAAAAGGTTGAGTTCATACAATAGATGTAAGTATAAAGATATAAAGTTGAGTTTTTCAAGCGATAAATATGAATTTTTAAAAGAGCTTTGATACATGGTCTAACTAAAGATGTCTAAAAGAAGACCTATGCATTAGGTCTTCTTTTATACCTCTTTAGTTAGGTCCATTTATCATTTTTCTTTTTAAAAACTTAAAACTTTTTTACAACTTTAACAAGGAAACATACATAATATACTTAATCAGAATTTTTCGGTAACACTTTGATCCTCCAAATCTATTAATTGCAGCTTGTATACAGAAAGCATTTACCTTTTTTTCTTTTTTTTTTCCTTTTTTGAAAGGCTTTTCCTTTATTAAATGTATTAGTTATAATGCCCGTGCACGCACGGGATTTGTTCTAAATTTTTTAATAATGCACTTTTATCTATTAAAAGATGAATTTGATTTTTTTTATTATATATGGATTTATTTACATGTTTTAATTGGTTCTTAATTATGTTTGACATACTTGGTAAGTTGGTAATGGTTCACATATAGTTTTGCGTAATCTAATAATATGATGAGAATACATATTAACATGTTCGTTAAGTCATGAGTTCGAATATCATACATGTTTCTTCATATAAACGCTTACATATTTGATTAGTTACTCTTCATAATTTGTGTACTTTGTACTAAATTATTGTTAGTTTATATTTTTATTATTATTTTAGATACTTATCATATAATTTATTTGAAATTTAACAATAGCATGTGGCTTTATTAAAGAATTTATTGACTTTCGTGCGTGCAATGCTTTTACATAAGTCACACTAAGGCTATGTTTGGCGCGGAGCTTTTTGAGCTTTTTGAGCTTTTTGGGGCGATGAGCGGTGAGCAATGAGCTTTTTGATTTTCATTGTTCGTTTGGTAAAGGAGCGGTGAACTTTGCTATTTTTTAGGAAAGCTCATTTTTTCAATGCTTCTTTAAGAAGCTGTGAGCGGTGAGCTTTGAGCTGTACAGCTACTGCTCATAGCTCACTGCTCACAGCTCACAGCTACTGCTCACTGCTAATTTTACCAAACACAGCCTAAGTGTTTACTTGTGGGATGGCTACTTGGCTATACTCACTAAATCGTGTAAAATTTACATTAAATTAGGACGTAATGACTTGCCAAATATGAGTTATGGAAATTAGGAATAAAATGAAATTTGCAGTAACTTGAGCATCTTTATATAAAACATAAATAACCATGGTTTTTGACATGCCCAAAAACCAACTTATTACAAGTATTCCAAAAAAAAATAAAAAATTAAAATGTTTCGGAATAAAAAACAATCTAAAAGAATTATATTTGGCTCACTCCTTCTGATCTTAACTTCGACCAACGGCTTCTTCATTTTGTTGCAAGAAGCATCACCTTTTTCATAGTTTTCCAATACAATAATATAATGTTTTTCAGAATTTCTTTCACCACCGCTTCGACTGATGCCACACTTCATTCTCTTTCAAAGGGGTTTGAACATCATTAACAAACTAACTATCATGACCTTTTGATTGTATATTTTTAGGGGAAAGTGAATCCTACACAGTGTGAGGCTGACAATGGTATGTGCTCAGGTATGTATGTTCTTGACACTCTTTGGTAAGATTTGGGGTTAAAGGAGTCAGATGGTAAAAAGAGTGTAAATATATTTAAGACTCGGCAAAATATATGCCAAGTGTTAATAATATTATGCCATTAAAACATGATCATATAAAAGGTATTAGTTTTGAAATTGGAGTGGTCTATATGTGATGGTCTAGAAGTTCTCAATCCACATACATTACAAAATAACGCATTAGAAAAAAGCATCACTTCTATGTGATTGTAGATTTATAAAGATGTAGGCAATTGAGGATATTGTACATCAGGTACTCTGCCCTTTGGTTTCATAACACATAATCCCAAACACCCACTAAATAGGCAAATTATAATTACTTGTTATATTTTTAAAAAAGGTTCACACTCTAATTCTAAATAAATAAACTTCAAACACCCCTTAAAATCATATATATTACAAAGTCTTAAACCAGTATTAACATAAACCAATCCACATCTACTCTATTACCATAGTACAATGATTCCACATCCGTAGATCATACTAACATAAACCAATTTCAAAAGCTTTAAAACATAAACATAAGCAAAATAACACAACAAAAGCAAACCTTAAAAACTTATATGAATAGCAGAAAGATACCTCCTATAAAACTATTCAACATGAGTATTTTTAGAACCATCATCAATCAAATTTTTACAAACCTTACTATCAATCAAACAACTCGTAATCCTATTCCGCTTTTTTTATAACTATTTACTCTCTTTTCAACCAACCCCTATAACCCTCAACCTATAATCCTTAGACCCGTTACCAACCTGTTGTTCCGATCGGAGAAAGCCAGTTGCGCGAATAAAAATAAGCCAAAACATCTTAGATAAGTACTGATATCTTTTTTAGTTGCAAAGTATGAACTTATTTATTTTATTTCATAATCCGCAAACTATGATTATTATGAAAGAAGTTAGCATGTCACATGATTATTATGAAAGAAGTTAGCATGTCACTTGTGACAGTTTAGAAAAAAATCAAGCAAACAACATTGAAATATTTTATGGAACCATCATACCAACAATGTGTTACTTACGTTTCCTACATGCTCTTATTTCCATTTGCTTTCTCTAAAGTTCATTTTAAATGCTTAATTGTATGTAATTGAATTGTATTTATATTTAACTCATTTCCTATTCCTTTAAATATAAAATTGTAGCTGTTTGCAAGTCAAATGTTGCCCCGATCCATTTCAATTAAAAAAAAATTAAAAAAAAAAAAGAAGAAGAAGAAAAACACTACCGGTATCAGCCTAACCAATGCTAACCATGTTAACCAACTCGTACGACATGTTCATATTAGCATTTTGATCTAAATTTTATAACATAAAGAATGATTGATACCTTAAAGTGTGTCTCGTCACAACTAACACACATGTTGTCTTAAAAGAACGTCCAAAACCCTTATTGCTTCATTAAATTGTATATTGTTTGCTCTGAGGTGATCGCCGTGATCGTATCTCCTCTTTTCAGGCTGTCCTCGTAGAGTTCTATGAACACAACACGTGTAAGTATTCATAGGATTCTTAAATAGATAAAAAGAGACAAATTTATTTTGACATTATATACTATTTGATGATAGATTCTCTAAGATAGAGTGAACTCAAGCTTATTCATGGGGAATGGGCCAAGTGTTAACAGAGTATTCTCGCCATCATATGCAAACCATTTACCACCCACATCGGACTCGTATCTTTTATAAATCTGCCAACAGGCTCAAAAGGATTTCCATCTTCAAAGTAAAAAGCCACCTAAAAACAGAATAAATCAGAACCACATTTGACTTTCATTATTCAAAACCAGTTATTTTCAAACTTCAAAAATTAATAACGATATGTTAAGTTTGTAAATATCCAAAATACTCCTATTTTTATAACTTTTGTGTATTTACATCAAACTAAAACAGTTTCTGACCTATGTGGTCACTTGTTCAGTTATAATCTATTTGACTCTCCAAAGTCAAAGTTGAAGATGGACTTTTTTAAACAAAGAAAGCATCTTAATACAACATTCAAATGCCTATTAAGAAACATCTACTATTTCACAGATACATGTTTATGAATCCACTTTTGACTATGATTATTCAAAATTCAAAAAGAGTGCAGAAGAGTAAAAGACATACACTATCTTGATAGAAGTGGTCATTGGTGCTGCTAAGTTTTACATCTTGTCCTTGAAGTGCATTAAAAATGGATTGTATCAGTTGCTTGGTAGCATAGTTTATCTTCATAGTATCTTTTTTGCTTTGAGGGAAACGCCGTGATCTCTTTATATCTCCTCCATTCGGGCTGCCTCGTACAGTTCAAAAAAACAACACGTGTTTAAGCATTAATTAAATGCTACAAAAGGGAGCATAACCGTAAAACACACTTATAGTAGCACTAACAAATATACTAATATAGGGGCAAATTAGGATTTACTTCAACGCGATATAAGTAATCGCCTTAAATACTTATTTATATATAATAAATTACTGAAAAGAGAAATTCGGAAAACACCGTACATGATTACGTCGAAAAAACTCAGGATCCTGATCTGGAGCAGCAACCACGGGAACCTCAACAAAATCAGATGTAGAACAACATTCTTCCTTAACAATGTTTGTTGGATTCAAACGCCCATTTTATACAAAGCTAGCCTCTTCTATTGCCATACATAAATTCTATGGCTTGGATCCATATCATTGAGTTTGTTCCCGGAAATTGCGCAAAAAGAACATGCAATAAAAAACATTCATCATCTCCTTCAAAACATATCAAATAAAAATAATCATATAAGCATTCAAAGTACGGACCTTTCCAAATACTCTTTAAACGGAAATACCATCCCATCCTTAACCAATGCATAATCCTAACATCAAAACACGTAAATCAACATATAAACTACTTAACAATTTTTTAGGAAGTACAATAAATAGCAAAAAAAATATCCAAACCAAATAGAAAATGTCACAAAAAAAAGGGGCAAACAAATACGATACTATTGCGCACAAAGATGTAATAGCTTAAGCTTGGCCTGAGTAGCCGTAGGTGCAAATGCAGCGACACTGTCTAAGGTGTCTGCATGACAATAGATTAAATGCACATCACACATATACTTAAAGAACACTATTTATGTTGGGAATTCTGTGAAGTATGAATTATGCTGAAATTATCTGCTAAAGGATTCTGCTGAAGAAGTGTTGAATCTGCTGAAGACATAATTCTACTGAAGTAGTGAAGCTAGAATCTACTGAAGAATGGATTCTGCTGAAGATAGGAAACCGTGTAGATGGTTTCTGCGGAGATAGTTATTCCGCGTATTCTATAGTATTTCTACTGATATAGTTAATCAGTATTAGTTTGTTAGGATATGCATGAGCTATTTTAGGTAGTGATATGCATTTATTTTATATTATTGTTTTATTTAGGGTTCCTTGTGTATAAAAGGAACTGATAGCTTTTGTATTAAGGACACTTGAACAAAAAGAAAAACCTCTGGAGAAAAACATTTCAGAGAAACATCATAAAAGGATCCATAGAGGATCATTGTTTTATTAGAAAAACCTTGTTGGTAACTTTGATTGTGTTAATTATTATCCGCTGTGCATCTATTCAATCATTGTTATTATACCCTAGTTGAGTCCGGATCTTGGTTTCAACAAGAGGTATCAGAGCTTAAAGTACTATCAGGAAACTGTTTTGATTCTTTGCTGCTGATGTTCGAGTACAATCCTCAAGTTCTGACGCGTTAAAGTACTATCAGGAAACTGGAACTTAACCAAGTCAAATTCCAGTTTAGGGGAGGATTGTTGGGAATTCTGTGAAGTATGAATTATGCTGAAATTATCTGCTAAAGGATTCTGCTGAAGAAGTGTTGAATCTGCTGAAGACATAATTCTACTGAAGTAGTGAAGCTGGAATCTACTGAAGAATGGATTCTGCTGAAGATAGGAAACCGTGTAGATGGTTTCTGCGGAGATAGTTATTCCGCGTATTCTATAGTATTTCTACTGATATAGTTAATCAGTATTAGTTTGTTAGGATATGCATGAGCTATTTTAGGTAGTGATATGCATTTATTTTATATTATTGTTTTATTTAGGGTTCCTTGTGTATAAAAGGAACTGATAGCTTTTGTATTAAGGACACTTGAACAAAAAGAAAAACCTCTGGAGAAAAACATTCCAGAGAAACATCATAAAAGGATCCATAGAGGATCATTGTTTTATTAGAAAAACCTTGTTGGTAACTTTGATTGTGTTAATTATTATCCGCTGTGCATCTATTCAATCATTGTTATTATACCCTAGTTGAGTCCGGATCTTGGTTTCAACAATTTAGATGAATGAAAATGTGGCTAATAGAGGAACACTACTAACCCTACATAAATAGCCAACAACATGATTTACAAAACCAGACCATAAAGATACATTCAACATGGTTTCTTAGGACGTCTATATCATACACTACCTAGAAACATATTTAATCAATTTTAAATCATCAAACCTTATCAAGAAGATATATATGAGAAGGTTATAAAACTGGCAGCACAAAACTTGACAATAAATTCATTGTGGTTATAGGACAAAAACCATTAACCACTTGTGATCTTCATCAAACTACCATGAACATAAAAGCCTAACAGATTGTATCTTCACTCAGTAATAAAGAAAACTCAATAATGTGACATGTCATCACAAGTTCTTGCACTATGTAGATAAACATATTTGTATAAAATTGCTATCAAATTATATTTGAAGGTAATAGTGGTATCCGATAACTTGGCCAAAAGATTTCTTATAATGTCAGTCAAATAACCTTTGCGATTTTTGTCAACGGTCAGGACATAAAGATTTAGCTATCTAGAAGAAACATACTTATGTTCACATTGCTTCATAAAGAACAAATCTTAGCTGGATTGACAATCTTCCAAACACCCATAATGCAAAAAGTACTGAACTTTACGCTAGTTCTTAGCAATTCCACATTAAGATATAAAAAAATTGTGTGGCAAATAAAAGTAAATACCATATTCAATTAACAAACATAAAGATGAAAACTGCATAAACACTTACCATCAAATTTATTCAAACAATCTATTCTTGAGTTTCAGGATACATAATATACAATCATCGGGTATTAGTTGCATCCCTACAAACACCGATCAACACAATGAAATAGAATTAAAGTCTAAAAACGAATTGAAAAAATAGATTAGACAATCTGATCATGTGATTTTATTCCTCGTAACATAGCAAACCCTCAAAGAGTAATTGATACTTATTAATAACGTGGATCATGAAAGAATAATATAAATAGATTACTCACCCAAATTTAGATGACAAAGGTGGGTTTGAGGGGAAAGAGTAGGGTTGATCATCTTCATCTACTCTTAGTTTAGATTATTAGAGTTTTTTTTTGGTTAGCAGGTTGTGCCGTAAACATATGGAACAGAGAGATAATATTATTGATTTTGGAGTTCCGATTTTTTATTTATAATTTTAGTCCAAAAGTATTAACTAATGAATCTTAAGTACATGTGTATTTTTGTTTTTTTTTCCAACCTCTAATAAAAACCGAATTTTTTAAAGTTTTGGCTAAAAGAGGAAATATTTATACCTTTTTAATTTAAAATCTTTATAAAGAAAAATTAATATAATTCAATTATTACTTAATAAAGTATGAATTGATTTTTTTTAAATGAAAAATTCCCACTAAGGGTTTTGTTTTATTATATAAATAAAAGATTTTAAGTTTTGAGAGTGCAAATTAATATGCAATATTACAAATGGTAAATGCAATGTAAAATACATTAAAAATTCTTCTGCACATAATTATTTAAAGGGAAAATGACAAAAAAATGAATCGAACTTGACACTTTTTGTGATTGTGTGTTGCCAACTATTGTTTTTTCATTGTAACACAAACCTTTTGAATTTTTGTTATTGTATGTACGATTTCCAACGTGTCACAACACGTGGACTGCCAACTCATTCGGGTGTTACACGTGGACTGGCAACTCATTTACCCACTATTACTTTTTAGGGATAATAACAAAAAAATGTATCGAACTTGACCACTTTTGTCATTGTAACACAAACCTTTTGAATTTGTGTTAATGTATGTATCCAGTCCATCTAAACTTGGCATCGCTAGTCCTTTATACTAACGGCCGTTAGCACATAACTTTAAAAAAAAACCTTACGTTTTCATCCCTTTTTATACGTTTTCGTTCGTTTTCTTACGTTTTTATTTGTTTTTATACAGTTTCGTTCATTTTCTTATGTTTTTATACGTTTTCGCCCGTTTTTATACGTTTTCGCCACTTTTCTTACGTTTTTGTACGTTTTCATCCGTTTTAACATGCGTTCATCCGTTTTTGTACGTTTTCATTTGTTGTTATAGCTACACACGTCCGATTATTTTATTAATGCAACGTTAGTCCTTTATACGTTTTCGTCCGATTTTACACGTTTTCGTCCGTTTTTACATGTTTTCGTCTGATTTTTCACTTTTTCGTTCGTTTTTAGACGTTTCACCGATTTTACACGTTTTCGTCCGTTTTTTCACGTTTTCGTCGGATTTTACACATTTTCGTATGTTTTTACACGTTTTCGTCCATTTTTACACGTTTTCGTCCCTTTTTACACGTTTTCGTCCGTTTTTACACGTTTTCGTCCGTTTTTACACGTTTTCGTCCGATTTTTCACTTTTTCGTTCGTTTTTACACGTTTTCACCGATTTTACACGTTTCCGTCCGTTTTTTCACGTTTTCGTCGGATTTTACATGTTTTCGTCCGTTTTTACACGTTTTCGTCCGTTTTTACCCGTTTTCGTCCCTTTTTACACGTCTTCGTCCGTTTTACACGTTTTCGTCTGATTTTACACGTTTTCGTCCGTTTTTTCACGTTTTCGTTCGTTTTTTCACGTTTTCGTCCGTTTTTTCACGTTTTCGTCCGCTTTTACACGATTTCGTCCGATTTTACACGTTTTCGTCCGTTTTTACACGTATTCACTGATTTTACACGTTTTCGTCCGATTTTACACGTTTTCGTCCGTTTTTACACGTTTTCATTTGATATTACATGTTTTCGTCCGTTTTTACACGTCTTTGTTTAATTTTACACGAATGAAAGCATATAAAAACGGATGAAAACTGGCGAAAAAGTATAAAAACGGACGAAAACGTATAAAAACGTAAGAAAATGGACGAAATGTATAAAAACAGCTGAAAACGTAAGAAAACAAATGAAAACATATAAAAAGGGATGAAAACGTAAGAAAACGAAATTTTAAGTTATGTGCTAACGACCGTTAGTATAAAGGACTAACGATGCCAAGTTTAGATTGATTGGATACATACATTAACACAAACTCAAAAGGTTTGTGTTACAATGAAAAAAGTGGTCAAGTTCGATGCATTTTTTTGTCATTTCTCTTATTTAAAATATACATTAATATAAGTTTAATGCCAAATTTTTGTTCGGGTATTAACATTTAAAATTTTTAGAAATTTCATATACAAAAAACATTATCATCTATGTATGTATATTTTAGTACAAGTTTAGTGTAATCATAATCTTTTTGCTAATAAATTTGATTGAAAAGAATCATACATGTTAAAGTACAAAGATTTTCATGTTATTTATAAAGCATGGAAATCTGTACTTTTTGAATACCGTAATTTATATAAGCAATGTCATATATATTATTAAACATATATTGTTGGAAATAATTTATATTTTTTATATGTTTACACGTTATATAATATCTTGACGAATATTACACAACATTTATTGATTATCAAGTACCTTTTACTGCTAATCATCACAATCTTGTAATACTACTGACTACCGTTTTCGTACCGTCATTGCATCATGATGCATAAGTACTTGGCATTTTAATATGAATAGTGTGCAATAAAGTTATTCCCAGAATTCTCGCCATGTGTAAAGTAATTATAACGAAAAACAAGTAATCAAAAAATATTGTTCGTCAAAAAATTTGTTTACAGGGCACTCGCCGCCGAAACGCGCAGTTACCTGCTAATAATATATAAAGATTGAGTTTCATGCAATTAATGAAAGTATTTACGATTATAATATAATAATGTTAGTATATGTATTTTGTAAATATGTTTAACATATTCATGTAATTATAAAATGTAGTGAAAATATTAATTATTATAAATTTTATATATAGTCTATAATATATAAAAATTGAGTTTTATGCAATACACTTACTTATTAGCGATTATAAAATAATAATTATAATTAAATTTTATAAATATTCTTTTTATATATTTGTATTTATATAACAATAAGAATTAAATTGGTTCAGGTCCCGGGGTCTGCCTGTTTGGATGGTTTAATTCGGAGATCGGATTTCAAGTGTGGTGACGTTTTAAAAAATATATATATATATATATATATATATATATATATATATATATATATATATATATATATATATATATATATATATATATATATATATATATAAATATGCTTTTAAAAGTTGAGTTCAAAATTAAGTTTTTGATATACTAAATTCTTTTAAAAAAATATGTTTTGTTATAAATAATCTTTTAGAAATCGTGTACAATAGAATTTTAAATACATATACGTTGCTAGTTCAACCAGTTTTTATAAAATGCAAGTATGAAAAAGTGTAATCATGGGCCTTGACCATCTTAATAAAAAGTTATTGATAAGCAAATTACTTTGTATGGTTGCAATTGGCAAATGCCTATAGATTGATTGAGCACTGTAATTCACACTTCCTGATACCTTAAAGATGGTTCTCAAACCATCATTGCATCCGCACAATGATGTCGATTCACACCCTAAAGTTAAATGTGGAACATGTGAATGAGGATGTCGATATAATTAATAAGGGGGGTGGGCAATGGTCACTTATCATAACTCACCACCCACCAATAATTTCATTCCACCTAATCTCATACCTCACCATAGTTTTTTAGTGTCAATAGTCATTCCATACCTCACCAATTTTTTTTTTTTTTTTTTTTTTTTTTTTTTTTTTTTTTAATTCATAATTATATTAAACAATTAAATAAAAACATAATATTTCATTAATAATAAAAAACAAGCTTTTGCTCATTCTTGGCCCTCGCGTCAAACTTTTTTTCTTCCTCGCGTCTCGGCCCTCTTTAAACCATTCAAATGTCGCTTCAACATCGCCAACAATTCTTAAAAACAAGCTTTTGCTCATTCGAAATCTTTCACGAAAAACACGGTGGGGAAACTTTGGTCGGTCGACGAAATAGTTATTCATTAAAGTTTCTAATGTTTTATCACGAAAGCGGGTCAAAGATTGCCCCCGAGTATTGCTTGAGCTAGCGGTGTCTTGAAGGGAATCGCACATAGCGAAATAGGTTTCTAGAGTACTACCGGTGGACAAAATGAGTTCGGACGACTCTTCGGGAAAAATTAATTCGTCATCGGACGAAGAAGAGGATGATGAAGACATTTTTTTTGAATGTTATAATTGATTTGTGTGTGTAAAAATAATGTGATTTGGAATGTGTTGTGAAGAGTATTATTTATAAAGGAAAGGGGATTTTTTTTTTTTTTTTTTTTTTTTTTTAAATGCATGTAACGGTCGAAAAATTCAAGAAAACACCACACGCTCCTCCTTTTTCTTCTCCATGCCGTTGTGGTTTGTGAAGCCGCTATCCATGCCGATTAGGTCATGCCGCATTGGTGGCAATGGGATGCCGCTCCATGCCGTTGCAAACCGAATCCAAACCGTGTGGTGTTGCCACCCCCAAGAAGCTCAAAATTATTCCACAACTTTACAAGCCAACCAATAGAATTTTTTGACCATTTAACTTTATTTGGATCACCAAGGACATATATCGACTTGGAATATGTAGACGTATAGTTTTTACTCTTTTCAGCTCAAAATTATGATTTAAGATTATTTAAGGACAAAATATTTTTTACGGGATCAATCTATACCCTTTATCTTCCCTCTATTTTTATTTGATTTGATGGATGAGATTAATCACAACAATTTAAAAAACACACTTTCATCCTTTTTTCAAATATTAATATCTTACAAACCGTTAACCGTTAATCGAAAAAAAATTATACCATTACGACAAACATTTAATTATCTTTCTATAGATAGACACTTTGACATATTTCGACAAAAAAAATCGTGTTTTTCACGTTTTTTTATTACATTTTCTTTTACTGAAATTTTGCTTGAAAAACACATGTGATTAAATACTAATTTGAATATCACATGTGATATTAGTGTTAAATCACATATGATATTACACTAATATCACATGTGAATATAATATGTGATTTAACACTAATATCACATGTGATATTCAAATTAGTGTTTAATCACATGTGATTTTTTCATGCAAATCTCAGATTCGAAAAAAAAAAACGAAAAAAAGACCAAAAAACGTGAAAAAACGATCTTTTCTCTTTTTTTCGAAAGTATATCAAAGTGCCCATCTATAGAAAAATAATTAAATGCTTCGCGATGGTGTAATTATTTTCGCTTAACGATTAACGGTTTAAGAGATATTTATATTATAATAATAGCTGAAATAATAAAATGCTTCTAATCTCAACCATTGATTTCTTTTTAAATGGAGGGTGGGGATAAATCCTTTGGTATGTGAGAAAAGTTTGGTTTGTAAAATAACTCTCCTCCAAAATTATTGTCCCCAAACAGAAAACTCAAAATTTAGGAAAATAGAACATCTCACTTACTAAACTGTTAGGATTTAGTAAATCTAGTTATTAAAGTGTCGGTCACCTCAAGTATATGTAATCGTTAGATAGCTCGTAGTCGTAGTTATTCTATGTTAAGTTGTATTTAGTTAAGTAACACCGTGGAGGACGGACGGGTCTTTACCCACTGTATGCCTGATCCACAGCCCGTAGGTGGCGATTTGTGTAAGACTATAAATACTCTCTACTTCCCAAGGTAGAGAGTTGGAGCTCATAATAATATTTTCACATTCTCTCACTAAGTTCCCAAACCTCTAACTATTTCTCTCTCTAAAAACATCATTGTGTACGCCTATTATGATCATGGTTTGATGTGTTTGTGAAATTCAATATGTTACAAATGGTATCAAAGCCATGGTTTGATCATCTCTCTTACATATCCTTGGATTTCTAGTGGTTTTAGATGGTTTTTGAGTTTGAAAAAGTTTAGTGGTTTTTGCATCATTTGGATCATTTCTTGTGTTAAAGTTTGAATTTTGAGTGTACTTTTGTGTTTAGCATCATTGTAAGTGCTTGGGTTTTGATTTGGAAAGCTTGAATCACTGTGGTTGGGCTTGTTTTGGATTGAAAAGTGTGTTTTTTAAGTTTTTCAAGGTAGCGACTTGAGTCTCGTTGTGAAATTCTTCGTAGCGACTTGCTTCAGTAATTTCTAGCGAGTTGTAGTGTTAGTCGTAGCGACTTGAGCTTAGCGACTTGTCTATTGAGACAAGCCGACAAACAGTACAAGTTAGTGGATTCTCCACTACGGCTAGCGACTTGGTGGGGTTAGCGATTTGCTTTCATTATTTCTAGTGACTTGTACTTATTGTTCTCATCGACTTGACATTAGCGACTTGGATACTTAGCGAGTTGCTCTTTAGCGACTTGACTGTTTAGCGATTTGGTGCTTTAGCGATTTGTGTCCAGCGACTTGGGTCTTAGCGACTTGTGCTTAGCGACTTGATTCACAACGACTTGAGGTTTAGCGAGTTGCTACCTAGCGACTTGGTGACTTAGCGACTTGGTTCATAGCGACTTGTGTTTAGCGACTTGGTTCATAGAGACTTGAGCCTTTTTAGCGAGTTGTTACTTAGCAACTTGGTGATCTAGCGACTTGTCTCCTAAGCGATTTGTCAAGGACTGAGATTTGTCTATTCCTGCGATTTGTCTCTAAATCTAACATACAAAACCCTTGTTTTCAAACCCTAATTCTCCGAAAAATCCTTCGGGGGCGCACTGCCCCCTGAACCCCCCAGCGAAACATAGGGAATATCACAGTTCGATCCGCGGAACAGGGGGTATATATAAAGAATTAGGGAATATCACAAACTCAACCATAACACCATATATATCTTTAACACCAAATCATCTCCTAGTTACCTTACTACATCCTATTTCTCATTGTCTCACGGTTTTGTCTTGATTTTTATAAAATCCCGCGAAAGATTCTATTTCTCGGTTTAAATCATAGACTTGTAAAATCCCGTGTATACTTCAACATCATGTCTTATTCTACTGACCCAGTGATTTCAGAAGTGCTTAAATTGTATGATGCTGTGGACAACAATGATAATGAATGCTACACTGAACGATTAAAGATGTTTGAATTAATCAATGAGGATGTGAGATCTCCATGTTCTGAGTACAATGAGAATGAATTGCACCTGCTAATGGTACAGAATGACATGAAAATGGAATGAAGCATTAAGCCCTATCAGCTACTTCATCTGCACCTCATACAGCTGTTATCCACAACTAGGGATCGAACATGTAGTGCTCTCTTCCGCCAGGACTTACCCACATTGACGAGAACCTTGTTGTTGAACTTAGAACAATTGAAGCTGCAACTTACCATTGAAAAGGTTCAAAAGAATGATTCCAGTGCACCTTTTCAAGTAATCTACAAACAATTTCTGCCATTCATCAGTGGGGAATATTCAGCAGATTACGATCAACACTTGACTGGTATTTCCTTCAACAAACATACTGGAATGGAAATTCAGAAATTCATTGAGACATTTATCCAACTCATGGATAATGTGGAAAAGTACATTGAGGAAGCTGCACAAAAGGATGAAAACGTGAATGAGTGTCAGGTGAAATTGAGAGATAGTTGTGATGAGTCGGGTAATGTATCTGTTGAAAGGTCGGGTGTTGCTGACTGCAGAATATCAGAGACAACAAAGAATGATGTAACCAGCTGCTCAGTAACTCCTGTCACACAAGAAGTGGATGTTGTGATCAGAAAGGTGAATGAATATCGGGCACAATCAAAAGATTGTAGTGTTGAGTCGGGTAAAGCATTACATGAAGGATCAGTTGGAGCTGAACTCATAGATTCAGAAACAGATAAGCTTGACACAGCCAGTAGTTCAGTGATTCTTGTTACACATGATGAGGTACCCTTAACTGAACAACATAATGCATCTGAAAATACTCTTGTGCAAACTGATCACATCACAGAACATGTTCTTGATACATGTTCTGTAACTGAAGCTGAGTCTGAGATAAAGTGTTTCAAAACTAATGATATGGTTGATAAGATAACTTTTGATGAACTTTCATATAAATTCTCAGAACTTGAAAAACATTGCATTTCACTTGAAATTGCAATCCAAAGTAAAGAAAAAAGTTTTCAAACTGTGAAACCTTGCAACAATCCGGAATTCCCTGAATTTCGTGATATTTTTGAAATAAATGATTTAAAAGCTCAGCTTCAGGACAAAAACTCGACAATCTGCAATTTGAAGAATCACATTTCTGATATGCATGTGAAAAGTAATTTGGTTACAAGTAATTCTGATGATAATGCTATTGATGATATTCGAATGAGAAATGATGAATTAGAAATTTGTGTGGCCAAATTACTAAAGGAAAATGAGTCTTTGAGAAAGCATCACATAGAATTAAGTGACTATGTCAAAGAAGCTAGAACTAAGTCAATGGAACAAACAAATTCTTTGATAGCAAAAATTGATGAACTCAAAGATCAACTTCAGAAAAAGAGTTTCGCTATTGTTGCCTTAAAAAATGAGCTTAGGAAAACTGTAGGGAAATGTGTGAACACTAAGTCTACAAAACCATCAACCTTGGGGAAGCCAGTTTCTCATTCCACTAGAGACCGGTCCATTGTTAGGCAGCCTACTACATTTCTATCTGAAAGAACAAAATCTTTAAAGACAAGGCTTGCCTCCCAAGATTATGCGATACAAGATTTGTCAAAACCAGTCACTTCACCTGAGTTGCCTAAGAATTATGCTTCTAGTTCCTCTAAACCTCAACAAGCATCTACTTCTACTCCCAGCACCTCTAGGAATAGTTCGAAAACAGTGTCAAAACCAAGCATTAAAACCCAGAATTCATATGATATGAATGACTTGTGGAAGAACTATTATCTAGAAAAATCTAGAAAAAAGGCACAGATTCGAAAAGACGGAATTTTAGGTGCAAGAACTAGGGTGATGCATTCCACGATATTTCAAGGCACTACTAGTAGTTGTAAACCATTACCTAGGAACACTCAAACACTAGGGGTCTGCTTGCATCTAAGAGTAGTTATATGAAGAAGAATGCTAAGCATGTAGAAAATGAACCTAGAAATTCTGAGTCTTTTCCGAATAAGAAACATTTTCCTAATTCACATGCCAAGGTACAATCCACTAAGACTACTTACATTGCTAAGGTACAACATGTTATGATGCAAAACAAACCTAAAACTTCGTCTAGATGGATCCCAACTGCTAAATCTTTGGAGTCTAGGAATAACGATAAGTCTTCCACTTTGCATAAGAATATCAACAATCCTAGACCTTGCCATAAGTGGATTCCGTCTGGTAAAATGTTTAAGGATGTTGGACTTAGGTGGATGCCTACCGGAAAGCTGTTTACCGATGACAAAATCAAGGTTGACTGTGAAACCCCAAAGGGTTTGGATACTAATGTCACTAACCAAAATATATGCAATCAAGTTTGTATTATTAGTGCAGGTAGTCCTTACTCAGTTGCAGATACTTCGATCTTTCACTACATGGACTGGCTTAAAGTATGGATTACAAATGGATTGATATCTCATAACTCACGGGTTCAAGTAACTCAATCTTGATATTCATTCGGCTATGACGTCTGTTCACATCAGTTCAGGCCTCGTACTTCAACATAATGGCGTCTGCAGATAACACTTCAGGCCCCGTTCCTCAAAAAGAAAAGAAAGGTGTACGCTTCAGTGCGCTTTATCTTCAAAAGAAGAGAAATCTTCATGTTTATGACCATTCTCATCGACATTCTTCATCAACAAGCTTCATGTTTTTCCACGCTCTTTCAACCCTCAAGTGGATCTACGTTCATTGGTGTATATTCTTATTCACTTGTTCAAATAAAAAAATGGCAACTTCGGATGCAATTTTTGAGGGGGATAAGAGTGCATATACTACATGTTGATGGATGCTTGAATTATGGTCGTCTGACTCTCCTTCAACGCCTAATGCTTCACCTACTAAGGATAACTGGGATTCATTGTTTCAAGATATGTTTGATGAGTACTTCCAACCTCCAACGAATGTTGATCATCTAGTTTCTGAAGCTTATACTCCGGTTCCTACTGTAACACCCCCAATTTCGAGATACGCAGCGAAATTCAAACTGGGTGTTACTTCATGGCACAACAGTCATAACAATAGAAAACGAACTCTAATGGAGTCGTTTTAAAAGATTTATCATTCGATTTATATAAATATCAGAGTTTACAAAAATAGGTCCCAGTTGGTTTCATTGTTTACAAAATACATTAAATTGATTTTCGAATGATAATAAAATTTATAGCCTTCTTCAGTATCCTTGCTCTTCCGTGCCAGCTTCCGACATTATGGACCTGAAATACATGCTTAAAACTGTCAACACAAAGGTTGAGTGAAATTCATAGAGTTTGTTAAATGGTTGAACACATTATGTTGGTAGTGTGAGTTAATTAGACTCACACCAATGTTTTGAAAACAAAACAGTTATTATTCACTAAGCATCATGCAATCAAGGCGTTAACTTGCTGTCATATAATAGTAACCGATGCCCCAAGTAGGTAAAATTTGCCTTTTTACCTGATGTACTCAAATATAGTGCGCTTGTTTACCGGATCCTGGTCAAACAAATGGGATTCGTCAATCCCGATAGATCTATCCACAATATTCGCGCTCACTTCACTCGTGATTAATGATTCATGATTTAGGGACTTAAGATTGGCAAATGCGGTAACTTAGTGCAAGTAAAATAATCAGATAAGTATAGAATTTGAAAGCAATGTGTTCGGTTTAAAATAAAGCATGTATCTCCCCCAAGGGTTTGTAAAATAATTAAGTAATAGAAAGTGGGGCTATGAACTCACCGTAGTGTAAATGATGTTAAGTACTTTAACGGATGATGGATAAGTCGGAAAACTCCAACGTGCAACAACTTTTAGCTTTCAATAAGAAAGGAGTAACTTAGTAAGGATAGGACTTTGATTGATCGCGAAAGACTTCGGATTGAGCTAGCTTTCCACACCTTGGCACCCTTTCAAAATTGAAGAGTTGGTGATGAAGTACTAAGTGACTTGAGTGGATTTAAACTCAAGAAGATCACTTAAACTTGCTAGAGATTTGATGTAGTAGCTTGATCTTTGGAACTTCCTTGCATAAACTTGGAGTTTATAGATCAAATGATGGAAGATGTGAGTGTTTTAGGGTATGAACGACCAAAATAAGTTTGTGAAGGAGTTTAGGATGTATTTTACTTCCTATTTATAGGAGGGTAAGTTTGGTTAACCATATATTGGGTTAAATATTAACCATGGTTAAGTTAGGACACTTGTAATGATCAAAATGAACCTTGGTTAGGATTAAGCCACCAATATGATGACTCCCCCCTAGTTCGGTCTCAATGTGTCTAGGTGGCTTAGATGATAAGTTTTGATAATATCTTGAGTTTAGAGTAAGTTTTGGTTCCGTTAAATGCCAACCGAAGCCATAAAACGTAAAACCGGGTATCGTAAAAATACGAAACTTGTAGGAATGATGAGACTCATCATTATACTCCATATAAAAATATAAAATGGGTGATAAGTCTCATTGGGTGCAAAAACACTGCTTAAAGCTGGAAATACGGGTCAAAAAACGCGTAATACGCAGTTTTTCAGAAAAGAATGAAATTTTAGGGAAACGACCGTGAATTTATTTAGAGTAGACTAAAATTAGTCTAAAAGTGATATGAGATGTTAAAATGTGGTTTTCGTCATACACGGGATAACTTTACAGTTATTCGTGAAGTTTAAAAGTTACACGATTGAAGCAGAAATGTAGAACGTACAAGGTTAATTCCTTTATGGTCAAAGGAGGAGGGAAATATGTTTGACTTTTCCAAAAAATGTAAAAGTGTCAAAAACATATTAGAAACACAGTGCAGGAATCGTTAAGTCTGGATGTAAGTAGAATTGTTTAAAATGTAAGTTTAGTTTTCTTCAGCGCTGGGCTTATTTGGTAACATAAAAATAATAAATCTTAAAAATTCTCAAATTAATTATGAGTGATCTAAAAATTTATCTGATGCGAGGAAAATTGTCAGAGTTGATTTTCGTTATGCGCGCGATGTTTAAATGGTGAACCGTCTAAAACGAAACTTTAAAACGATGTTTACTTAATAACTTTTGCAAAAATGATCTAAAACGAAACTTTAAAACGGTGTTTAAATGGTGAACCGTCTAAAAATTTATCTAACGATGTTTACTTTAAAACGAAACTCTAAAACGAACTCTCAGGTTATTACTAAAATAATTTATCTTACGAGAATGTGGATTAAAAATTTTACGGGATGAATAGTGAAAGTGTATAGTAAAAGTGAATATTAACTTTTCAAAAATATGAACAGTAACTCAAAAAATGCGGGTTGTTACACCTACTGACTCAACTGGTTCACCATCTAAGAAGTACTTCTCGGAATTCTAAAGAAACCTTATCTCTAGTTAATTCAAAAGGCATTGATAATGACTATCATTATAGTTGCACTCATGAATAATGATCCGCTCTTTGGTACTCGTTTGCCAAATCTTCACAGATTATTGTTCATGAATAATGATCCGCTCTTTGGTATTCCTTTGCCAAATCTTCACGGATTATTGTGCACGCTATAAATCAACCACATGAACATTATGGAAAATGACTACCTCATCCGCTCGAAGACATTATTGGTGAATCCTTCAGATCAGTCTCTACATGTATACCTTTAGGAAGAAAGCATTGATATTGAGGAATCATTTGTTGCGGTTCATTCAGTGGGTCAATGTACATCCGATTGTATGTTGTTTTCACGTGTTGGGCATTTGACACAAGTTGATGACTTCAGAGTTAATCATTTATCACTTATTTGAGATTGAAGTTGACTTTCAACAAAGGCGTGTTCTTATTTGATAACTTGCTCGGGCTTAAGATTTTGAGTTGAAGACTTGGTTTATCTAGTTACCAGTAGTCGGGGTGGTTGGTTGAAGACCTGGTTAACTATCACTATTAGGAGTTACGTTGTTTTACTCAGTGACACATGCAGATGACGATGTGGATAATCTCAAGAGGTGTTAATGTCTCATACTTTGTTTGAGTAGTGAGTACTTAGAGATTTGCTTGAAGCATAGATTCTCGACACCGTTCTTCCATCATTAAGTGCAAGCTTAAGATACAAATGCGGGGAATTTGACTTCAGTTTCAAGTTTGGTATATCGGGTTTTCTTCAACAGTGGTCACTTCAAATTGTCTACATATGGGTTGATAAAAATAGTCAGAGAGAGTTTCTATAACAGTTGATTCTCACAGGATTCATTTGGGCTATTTGAGTTTGTTGGGTCTATTATAGATTTGATAATACAAAACAAGAAGAATGAAACATGAAGGATTAAAAGTGACAAGAAGGGAAACTATAAAAAGATGGAGGATTTGGAAGATTCTAGAAGATATGCTTAAAAGAATATTTAGTTTCCTAATTGTATTATAATTCCTCTTGTAAACCCTAGATGTCTCTAGTATATAAAGAGACATAGGGTCATTAGTTTTGTAGTACGTACAAGATGTAAACCAAAGGTGTGTGTGTGTGGGAACCTAGGCGTAGGGAAAACGCCTAGGGTTTAGTTAGTTAGTGTTAGATCAAGTCTTTTATCTTTATTATAGTTAGTTAGTTTATGATAATAATAAACCTTGTTCATAATAATGTTGATTTTATGTTTGAATATTCCGCTTTCATTATTATGTGTTTCTAGATATAATATTAGACCTCATCTAAGAGCTACAACGATCTTTACATGTGGTATCAGAGCCTGGAGCTCGTGATATCTAGGATCTACAAGGTTTTTCGAAGAGAAAAGAAGAAAAAAATTCGAGTCTGAAATTTTCGTATTACTTCTGCAGCACTGTTTTCAAGAGGCCATAACTTTTTATTGAATCATTGGATCGAGCTAAAATTTTTGTTGGTGCATCTCAGTATATCCATCTAAAGTTTCACCAAAGGGATTGTCAATTAGAGCTCTCAATCAAAAGTTATAAGCTGTCGAAGTTTGCTGCAAAAAATTCGTAAGGTTACTACAACACTGTTTTGAAACGATCATAACTTTTTCGTTAACCGTTGGATCGTGACGAAATTTTGGGTGGATGTTCTCTATATATCAATCTAACTTTCCACCGGAGGGATCTTCGATCTGAGCTTTTATGTGAAAGATATATGCTGTCGAAGTTGGCTGCTGTGAAAGTACTGCTGGAACACGCAAAGTACTGCTACCCTTTTTCAAAGTACTGTTAGGGTTTTTACAAAGTACTGCTCTTGGACACGAAAGTACTGCTCATTAGGATGAAAGTACTGCTCTTGAATTAAAGTACTGCTCATTGGACGCAAAGTACTGCTTGGAGTTTTTAAAGTACTGCCCGTATATTTTCAAAGTACTGCTGCTGCTGCAAGTCTCATTCAAAGTACTGCTTCTCGTATTCATTTAAAGTACTGATTCTTCTTAAAGTACTGCTCAAGGTTTTTACATGGCGAAATTTATTTGGATTGGCTGTATACTAGTTTATTACGAGGAGATTTGGAATTAAGGGGAAGTCGAGCATGATATTTGTTATGGATTTTTGGCGACACATACAGAATGGTTATTTGGTTCACACACACAAGAAGAAGTTTATGTTCTTAAAGGATTCAAAAAGGCTTGTATTTGATTCTTATGGATTAATTGATTACGAAGAAGGTTGAATATCATTTATTTGATGTTGTAGTTGAGTTTCACAGGTTTGTGTTCTTATCATATAGCTTGATGAATCTAGCAATGTGTGATTTTTCTTATGATGCTCTATGCACACATTGGCTATCACTTAAAGGAGTTACATTGTAGTGCTCAGTGTCTCATATTAGTTGAGGATTTTGTCAAGGGATTGCGGTCTACTTATATTTGGTGTTTCGTATAAGTATGGAGTTCCGTGAATAGTACAAGATTTAAGACACAAGTTTGGGAAATTCTACTTCTTCATCAAATTCGTTATACTCGGTTTTCTTCACAAGTAATCATTACATAAAGCCTACAGATTTTGAAGAATCATTGATGTACATGCATCACTCAAGGGGAAGTGTTTGATTTTTACTACTGTTGATCATTATTACTACTACTAGTTGGAGTTTTCTACTGTTGTGGATCCATTTTTCTTATGGTGCGTAATGGTGGGCGATTTTAAACATTGGAAGTCTTAGATTGGAAGTATGATATTGGTTCGCGGTGGTCAAGATCATTATTTGCATACGTTCCCTATTTAGATAATAACAAAAAGGGGAAGAGATGTTTGAGTGACATGTTCAAGTCAAGGGGAAGCATGGAAGATAAGAGTGTTTCATTCATGGTGAGATTTAATGAATGATCTCAACTTCTGCTACTTCGTCTAGGGAAGTTCGTACAAGAATTGTGTTTGTTTTGTCATCATCAAATAGGAGAAGATTGTTGGGTCTATTATAGATTTGATAATACAAAACAAGAAGAATGAAACATGAAGGATTAAAAGTGACAAGAAGGGAAACTATAAAAAGATGGAGGATTTGGAAGATTCTAGAAGATATGCTTAAAAGAATATTTAGTTTCCTAATTGTATTATGATTCCTCTTGTAAACCCTAGATGTCTCTAGTATATAAAGAGACATAGGGTCATTAGTTTTGTAGTACGTACAAGATGTAAACCAAAGGTGTGTGTGTGTGGGAACCTAGGCGTAGGGAAAACGCCTAGGGTTTAGTTAGTTAGTGTTAGATCAAGTATTTGATCTTTATTATAGTTAGTTAGTTTATGATAATAAAAAACCTTGTTCATAATAATGTTGATTCTATGTTTGAATATTCCGCTTTCATTATTATGTGTTCCTAGATATAATATTAGACCTCGTCTAAGAGCTACAACGATCTTTACAGAGTTCTTCTCACAAGATTTCAAGTTTATGGGTATATTATGTTTTGCTGATTCTGAGGTATCAAAACCAGCAAGGGGGTAGGAGACATATATCTAAAAGCACAACGAGTACACTTGATGAACTTAACACTTCTACCTGATTGAAGTTATCTCGGAAAGACAATGGTCATAACCGTAGAGAAACTCAGTGTTTAACTCAAAGCCTTTGGTGTATTATTCCAACTATTTGGGGGAAGGATATATTATTTCAACTATTTGGGGGAAGGATGTATTATTCCAACTATTTGGGGGAAATGGTCTCTAGAGACTTTTGGTATGTGTTACTTCAGCGTTCAGTTGGAAGAAATGTAAGAAGAATATGTGGAGCGTGAGATGATATTGCTTATCGACATCTTCTATATGATTTATGATAAAGTGCTTCCGGTTAGTGCTTCATGTACACAATGTAATGATGGTTCCGATGAGATCGCAACCATCAAGGGAGAGATATGTGTACATCTGTGTCACACAACATATTCACATGATCGAGCTTAATCAGTTATTCCGGAGTTGACATCCGCAGAGAAGATCAGTGATTCAACCTGTTATTGTGATGTCATTGTCTCTTCTCTTGTTGGGTACATGTGTACGTTATGGGCTGATTAGTTATATGTTAAATAACTGGAATGCATTTAGTGATATGAAGGTGTTGATATATTGTTCCCCTGAATAGACAACTGGTCAATCTCGAAGAGTAATGTGTACATCGGGGATGCACAACAGGTTCATGTGATCGGACTGAATCAGTTATTCTGGATTTGATAACCACTGAGACGATCAATGTTTCAACTTGTTATTTCGGTGTTCTCGTGTTCTTCGGGGTGCTGAGCTTCATTCTATGAGACAAAATGGTCTTTATTCGATGTTTGTCGGTTTGGGAGAAGCTACCAAAGATTCAAATTCAGAAGGCTCATGTTCAGACGATTTTCTTAGAAGCCTCGAATGCTTTGGTGGCGAAAGTTTAAAAGATGATGATTCCTTTCTTCTACAACGTGCTGAACGATATCCTTATCTCGGTATTCATTTCATCATCCTCTTAAACTAATTTATCCTCTTGTATATATCTATTCAAAAAGCAAAATACAAAATTACAAAACCAACAAAAAGCAAATAGAAAAATAGAAATCTTTCAAAAAATCCATAAAAATTTGAAAATCTCGAAAAATTTTAAAAAATATTGTCATTTTGTCATGTTTTTCTCGATTCGATAATATCTACGGTCTTTGTGCTGTCACTCAAAGAATGACACGGGTCTTTAGATGTTGTTCGAATGTTCATAAAAAAAAAAAAAAAAAAAAAAAAAAAAAATCTAAAAAATATTTTTGAGAGAAAGTGAAAATATTATTATGAGCTCCAACTCTCTACCTTGGGAGGTAGAGAGTATTTATAGTCTTACATAAATCGCCATCTACGGGCTGTGGATCAGGCATACAGTGGGTAAAGACCCGTCCGTCCTCCACGGTGTTACTTAACTAAATACAACTTAACATAGAATAACTACGACTACGAGTTATCTAACGATTACATATACTTGAGGTGACCGACACTTTAATAACTGGATTTACTAAATCCTAACAATCTCCCCCTAAGGGAGGTCACCTCAAAAATACATTGAATACAAGCAAATATTACATTAAGATTGTTCTTGGATTCTTGTTCCTGTTTTTTGCTCAGTAGCTCGTAGTCTTTGATTCTTCATTTTTGCATGTTTGGATAATCCAAGTGGAGGTCTTTTACTGATCCACGTGATAATGAGTGTTGAGCCAGCTTTGAGATCATCAGCTACCATAAATCTCTGACTCATCCTTTGTGGTGTTGGTATTATGTGATGTTGTGACTTTTGGACCGACATGCTCACATTCTGGATCATGATTTCTTCTCATCAGAGTAGCGGAAGCTTTCATTGATTCATGATATTGGCAGCAGCGTAGCAGAAGAATGGAGTGAAAATAGCAGAGTCATTGATGCACTAATCATGATTTCTTTAGAAGTGAATGTGTTGTGTGAGCATGCGGCTATGGATTGATCTCTCCATTCTGATCAGCTGCAAACGTCGGGTGTACCTGCATACAACAGTTAGCAATAAAACACACGAAAGTGTCTTTGACCACTTTCGTCGAATTGAGGTACACGGCCTACGGTTCCCCGTTGATCAGTACAAGTACTGCCTGTGATCAGGTATAATTCTGAAGAATTTCCTTGACAGGGTTTCGCAGCTGCTCTAGCTGTTCTCAAACCAGAACGTCTCAAAGAAGACAACACGGAATGAGTGAACCAGTAAATTGAGATTCGCTGATTGATGAAAAGAGATTTGAAAAACAATCGTGTACCGCTCAATAGAAATTGTTTTTGCAATACAACGAAGGTTTTAATGAAAATCAATTATCAATCATAAACACCTTTTATTTTGAAATATTAGTACACAGTCGTTGTGCTAAAGAAAAGAGTTTTTAAGCATAACAACCGGTTTTTCAAAGGTATCCGTCAATCCATAACCTGAACCAGGATTGATTCAAAAGATTGAATCGCCCCATTGTTTCTGTTCAGTTGTCACATGGTTGATCTATTGGATAGATCTCACATGCCACCCACCAGGAGCTTGTTTGATGTTGGCTCCAGAAGGCTTTCCATCTTCATTGTGAATATTTAGCATATCACTTAGATGTTCTGGCAATACCACAAGGATAATGCGTAGGACTCATAAGATATAATCTCTCTTTCCACTTTGTGTGAAACAGAGAGTCTTCATTGACAGTGTCCTAAAGAGATTTATATGATGATCTCGTGGCTCTAGACTCAATTGTGCATATTTGGTACCTATGCCGGAGACTAGGGAGAGGGTCTCCTTCTTCAATATCAACAAACTCCAAGAGAAAGTCGATAGATAATGTCGGTTCCCCGTGAGAATGAAACAAGTCCTTTTAAGAGGAACTTGAGTAGCTTGGGAAGTTGTAGTGCAGTGCGTCACTGGGTCCATGACGTCTTGTCTTCAATACCGATGTTACCTTGGTAACCACCAGTAGCATATGAATTGAACCTGGTTTCTGCCCTAAGGTTGAATAAATGGAGGGCTATTTATTTTCACCCTTTTCTCATTCAATTCTTTTTCATTCTTCAACCCCTTCAGTGCTTACCGAGACTTCATAACTAGAACCTTGTTGGGTTTATTCCAGTACTAGCTCTGTCTCAGTCCGCACTCTTCCCATATCTCACTTTTCTCCTTTTTTCATCATACCTAAGGACTCTACACTATCTAGTGGATTGTCCCTGGGTAGATCCCTCCGGTTCTGGCGGATCATGGGAACTAATACCTAACCTTATCATCCTTATATCACTATACATAAAGTAAATTTGGCCGGTCTATTTGGTATTGTTCATCTGTCATTGGAACCAATTGAAAACCATTTGAAAATCAATCCAGATACTTGTGATATATTATCAAAGCATTTTGTACCTGAATTGTTTTTGATATTTCTAGAAAAAGAAAAAGCTCCCCATCAACATGTGCATCATATATTTGAAATCGTTTTGGCACACGGAGGCAAGAGGAAGAATTAACTTCTTTGATTACCATTTTCTAAAAGATATCAACATCACTTCCCTGATCAAATCAAGTAGATAAAGCATATTGGGGAAGGATGAGGTTTTCATAAGTTTGCTCCCCCTCAATATGTGCCTCGAGGTTTGAAAGAGTTTTGCACATATTAGAAGGAGCCTGCACTTAGAGACAGATCAATCACGTTTCAATTCTTTGTGGTTTAAAATAGATGCTCCCCCTCAACATGTGCATGGAAAACTTGAAATCGTTTGGCACATGTGGGGAGGAAAGCTTGCTAAACACTTATGAAACCATTTATCAAAATATTAGTTTAAATCCAATTTAAATCACAAATTCTCCCCCGATCACAATTTTCAAATCATTTGAGATTTGTGATCTCTGTAGATTTAAATTGATTTTGAACACTTTTGAGGAGAATTGTGACTTGATTATGAAAACATTTTAACTGATAAGGATCGGATTTTGAGACTTTACACTCCATTGATTAAACATGCATGATTATCTTTTGAAAACAATTGTATGACAAATAACCTTTTGATTTAATTGAAATCATTCTCCCCCTCAATCAATGACATATATTATTGATTGAAGGATAGCGATTTTGACAAACGTTAAGTCCAGATGATTTTCAAAAATTGAGTCCGAGTTATTTATCAAAGCAATTAGTTTTCATTAGATAGTAAGTAATTGTTTATAGAATCAGTGCATGAGATTTGTAAAAATAAGATAACGCATGGCTCTGTTCTTTCTTTGAAAAACGGGTTACTGCCTGAAATGACAATAAACCATAGATTCACTTTCTTAATGTAATATTTTCTTGTATTCAATGTATTTTTTGAGGTGACCTCCCTTAGGGGGAGATTGTTAGGATTTAGTAAATCCAGTTATTAAAGTGTCGGTCACCTTAAGTATATGTAATCGTTAGATAGCTCTTAGTCGTAGTTATTCTATGTTAAGTTGTATTTAGTTAAGTAACACCGTGGAGGACGGACGGGTCTTTACCCACTGTATGCCTGATCCACAGACCGTAGGTGGCGATTTGTGTAAGACTATAAATACTCTCTACCTCCCAAGGTAGAGAGTTGGAGCTCATAATAATATTTTCACTTTCTGTCACTAAGTTCCCAAACCTCTAACTATTTCTCTCTCTAAAAACATCATTGTGTACGCCTATTATGATCATGTTTTGATGTGTTTGTGAAATCCAATATGTTACATAAACTCTATTTTCATTGGTTGACACAAGAAAATGACTATTATTTTAGAACATCTCAAAATGAAAATTGAGATTATAATTATGGGACGGATAAAGTATTCATGTGCTTTTTTTTCTTCTCTTTTTATCGTATTCTGTAGAGATTTTAAAGTTTTTTGTTCGTATGGTGTCATAATCCACATAATACAACTCAAGAAATTAAATCGGAGTTCAATTTGTGTAGTTTTTATACCATTCGTTTGTTTGGTTAATGATAGATACCGACACGAACATGACACTAAGTTAAACATTTATTAGTTGAGGTTAACTGGGTTTGGGTCAAAATAGGTAAACTCATTGTTGTAAGATATCGGTTATTGTAACACACAAATAAACTAATCTATGGTTTGAATATATGAGAAGATTTTAGAGAGAGAAAGTAAGTTGAGAGGCTTTCTAGAGAGAGAAAGTGAGAGAAAAAGAGAAATATTAGATTAGATGAATGAAAGCTCCACCCTCTCCCTTGGTAGGAGAGCGTTTTTATAGTTCTTACAAATACGCCCTCTTTCGGGCTGTGGATCAGGTCTATAGTGGGTAAGGACCCGTCCGTCCTTCACGGTGTTACTTTAACTAACTAATAACTAATAAATAAGGCTAAGTCTACGAGCTAACATATGCTAGACTAAACTCGGGGTGACCGACTCTTCAATATGGATTTTCTAAATCCTAACAATCTCCCCATAAGGGAGGTCACCCCATAAATTACAATTTACATCCTAGCATTCAATCATGAAGTTCAATTCCGAGCTCGTAGACTTTAATTCTTCACAATCTTTGTGCTTCAGTAGTGATTCTTCAAATGAATGTTCCTTTGCCTTGTGATCTTTGATCTTTCTTCGAGATCATCAGCCAAAGTAAATCTCTAGATCATCCTTTTGTTGTATCGCCTCCATGTGATATTGTGACTTTTGGACTGACATGCTCACACTTTGTTTGATCATGATATTTGCATCAGAGTTGCGGAAGCATTGCTTTAGGTCTTTAGATTATCATGATTTCTTTAAACGTAATAGTGAGGTGTGAGCATGTGGTTATGGATTGAATTCTCAATTTTGATCAGCTGCAACCTTCAGATGTTCCTGCAAACAACTGTTAGCAATAAAACACACGAAAGTGTCTTTGTTCACTTTCGTTGAATAGGGTTGCAAGAACCACGGTTCCCCGTTGATCAATATAAATATTGCCTGTGATCAGGTAGAATTCCTAAGAATCTCCTTGACAGGGTTTCACAGCTTGATCTAGCCGTTCTCAAACCGGAGCATCCCAAAGTAGACAATACGGAGTGAGTGAACCAGCGAATTGAGATTCACTGATTGATGATAAATTGATTTGAAAAACAATCGTGTATTGCTGAAGAGAGAGAGTTTTTGCAATACGACGAAAGTTTTACGAGAAGAATCAAGTTTCAATCATAAAAACTTTTTGTTTGAAAAATTAACGCCCAGTCGATGTGCTAGAAAAAGAATTGTAGAGCACATCGAAAGGTTTTTCAAAAGTATTCGTCAATCCATTTCCTGGAACAAGGTTGATTCATGAGTGAATTGCCCCATCGTTGTTTTCCAGTTGTCACAAGTTTGATCCATGAAGGATCTCACATGTCACCCACCAAGAGCTTGTTTGATGTTGGCTCTAGAAGGATTTCCATCTTCATTGTGAATATTTTACATATCACTCGGATGTTCTGGCAATACCACGAGGATAATGTGTAGGACTCTCAATATATATTCTCACTTTCACATTGTGTGAAACAACAAATCTTCATGAATTGTTTGTCCTAATGAGATTTATTGATGATCTCTTGGCTCTAGACTTAATAGTGCATTTTGGTTTCTTAAGCGGAGACTAGGGAGAGGGTCTCCTTTTTCAATATCAACAATCTCTAAGAGAAAGTCGATAGATTATGTCGGTTCCCCGTGAGAATGAAACAAGTCCTTTTAATAGAACTTGAGTAGCTGGGAAGTTTAGTGCAGTGCGTCACTGGGTCCATGATGTCTTGTCTTCAATACCGGCGTTACCTTAGTAACCACCAGTAGCATAAGTATTGAACCCGGTTTCTGCCCTAAGGTTGAACTATTGGAGGGTTATTTCTTTTCACCCTTTCACTTTTCATTTCTTTTTCATTCTTCAACCCCTTCAGTGCCTACTGAGACTTCATTACTAGAACTTTGTTGGGTTTGTTCCAGTCCTAGCTCTATCCCAGTCGGCACTCTTCCCTTATTCTCACTTTTCTCCTTTTTTCCATCATACCTAAGGACTTCTACACTATCTAGTTGGGTGGATCTCTCCGGCTCTGGCGGGATCACGGGAACTAATACCTAACCTTACCATCCTTATATCTCCAATTCATAAAATAAAATGGTCGATCTTGTGGTATTGTTCTTTCCGCCTTGAAACCAATTGAAAATCAATTTGAAAAACCAATCAAGGTACTTGTGATATAAAATCAAAGTATTTGTACCTCAATTGTCTTTGATCATTTATAAATGCTCCCCCTCAACATGTGCATCGTCATGTCAAACACCTTAGATTCTGTCATTACTGAGATACTCAAACACTACGACGTGAAAACGTTTAGCACATAGAGGAAGGAGTGCTTGTTTGAGTCTTAAACAATCACCATTTTATCAGATTTGAAATTTAAATCACAATATCTCCCACGATCAAAAATTTCAAACCTTTTGAGATTTGTGATCCCAATTGATTAAAATAATTTAGAAAATTTTGGGGAAAGATGTGGCTTTGTTTTGATACATACTGATAAAGAACATTTTAGTGCTCCTCCTCAATCAATGAGGGAGGGTGTTAGTGTCATAAGAATGAAAGATTTTGTGACATAGACACATAACAACAAAAAAGTATCTTTCACTACTTATGTTGCACAAAGAAACGTTAGGTGGTGGAAATGCAGAAGTTGTTTCGGTTGTTGCTGTAAGAATGGAAGAAACATCTGCTGATGCAGTGAGACCTTTGAAGTTGTATATATCATGCAGACTATTCACAGAGATTTGAAATATTAGGTTCTTTTTCTTCTTTTGTCGATCCAAGATATAATTCCCCTTTCCTATCAACACCCAATCATAAACTGGCAAAATCTGATCATCTAATTTTGTAGGAGCAGGAGCGGGAACATTCTCATAAACCATGCTATCTGCATACGTTAGTCAAAACAGATAGACATACATACATATATATGGTGGTCGACAACACCCAAACAGTAATCGACTAATAAAAGTCAATCCAACATCGAAATACATTCAATCAGATCACAAAGGCATGTGGATTATATGTGAATATCAAACTCGAATCATCTAATTCTAACAATAATATCCTATCAATTCAAAGTTGGCAAAAACCTTTTTCTGTTAATTATATGATGATTAAATAAGCCGTTAGATGACATAAATTTGAAAACACTCTCCCCCTCAATCAATGACCCGTGTCAGAGATTGAGTGACAAATTTCCTTTCAAATCAATCAATGACTTCAGCTCTTTTAAACCTTTCATAAAACGGGTCATTGATTGAGAGAAACATTTTATGAAAACTCCAAGTCTAATTGATTTTCAAACAACTCATTTTCCACCATTTTTGAAAAAACATATATTTTTTTGAAGAATCTTAGAAAGAAAAACATTTGTATAGGTGATCCGCGCAAAACCGTCAAGTCAAACAGACTTAAAACAGCTCAGACACAAATGCAAAGAAGATCAGAGAATACAGAGAATTCCCGGGTCATTATGTCCCACGGAGACTCAATGGTGTGTAAAACTGATTCAGACGATAGAATGATCACTAATGATAGCGATCAGAAAGGATTTGGATAGGATAATTATACTAAAGAAAAAGTTTATAAATAACAGCGACTTAAATGCAAATTAAGAAAATTAAAAAGATAAAAGATATTAAATAAACGCTATCACTATATTTAAAGTGATGAACGTTTAAAACTCAAAACTAAAAACTTACGTTTAAATTAAAATTAACGTAAACGTATAAAATAAAAAGTGAAACTAAAGAAGGAAAATACCTATGAATATAGAAAATACATTTTTAGAATCCTAATTATATAAGAAAATTATTAGAAAAGGAAAATTATTTTTACAACTATTTATTTAATTATTATTAATTAAAAACTATTTTAACTATTTAATAATACTCTAAAATAAAAGAAAATATGAAATAAGACTAGAAAAATAAGATTAAGACTTAGAAAAATCTAAAATATGATAAAACTTATTTTAAAACTGAAAATATATTTTTTAGACTTATTATGTATTTATTATTAATTTAAAACTATTTAAAACTAATTAATTTATTTAAAAATACAAATTTAACTAAGAAAAATATGGAAAAATACTTTTTATTACTTTTATATTTATCTTAACCTAATAAAATAGAAAACATATTTTTTTAAGCTTTTTCTAAATTATTTGTATTAAAAGCTATTTAAAAAGGATTAAAAACTAATTTAAATTAAGAAAAATAGCAAAACAACTTAGAAAAATCTGAAAATTTCAGGAAAAGTCTAAAACAATATTAGGAAGCTAAGAAAAATGGAAAAACATGGGGTTGTGTACAAGAATAAGGAACTGATGAACAAAGTGCTTATAAATAAGCACTTTAATAAGCCAAATGGAGTCCAAAATCCACCAATCCAAAACAGAAGCTACTATAAGCTAAAAGAACTGAAATGGAACAAGTTTCGACAATCCCTAACCCTCTGATTGCAAGTTGCAATGATTTGAGTGATTTGATCTAATAAGCTAAAACAGTGACCTGTGGGCTACTTGCAGCCACCAAATAAGCAACCAAATAAGCTAAAAATAGAAAACCACCAATTGGAACTTGGAGGAGACCTGGCAAGGAGCTTGTAAACCAAAACTTAGACCTTGGGTTGCTCAGATGAGCTCTGTGCAGGAGTTACAAAGTCTGCACAAGCCCTGTGCAGGGCACTGATCATGCACAGGGCATATAATACCTTTTTGATAGGCTCTTTTAAGGCTTATAAAAATTTAACAAAATTTTACAAAAATAACAATAACAAAGTAGACCAAGAGGAGTTTCTAAAACCACAAGATTCACATGAATTGGTCCAGAAATGAATCAAGGATAATTCATCTCATTTGAGCCAAAACTGACTTTTTTCAACATTTTGACTTTTTAGAAAAATTAAGGAGTTGACTAAACTGAGCTTTGATCCAGATTTATGAACTGAAAATGACATATTATGATGAATTGAAACTAAGTCAAGCAAGATTTATGAATTTGAAACACAAAATAAGATTTTGACATGCAAAAACCCCAACAGTGGGCTGCTAAGACAGTGGAGATGGGATTTTTGACTTTGGTGATGTTACAGACCAAAGTTAAGACAGATATTAACTCAAATTCACTTAATAAACATGATCCAACAGAACTTAACTATTAAATAGACCTTTGAGACAGATAATGCAGCAAGACCAAACACCCTCTTAACTTACTGTTTTGAGCTTTAAATGAAATTACACACTAAACTAGATAAGTTTATGAATCAACAAAGATTATATGACTACAATGCACCTATGTTAGCAAGTTAAAACTAGTAAAGATCACAGATACACCTATGACCATAAAATGCAAAACTGACTTGAAATTTTGAAAAAGAGAAACTAACTCACATGAACCCAGCTGGTGTAGCAGGCTAAAACCAGACCAATCCTATCCTATTTAAGCCTAATCCAACCCATTTACACCACTGCAACATCCCATATCAGCTTCCATTTCACATAGAGTCCAAGGTTGACTTTCATTGACCATGGGATAAAACTGCTTAAAACTTAATTGCAAGCTGATACAAAGCTAACATAATCTTAAATATGCTTATATAAGATGGAAATAGAACTGTTCAAAGTTTGCAAATGACAGTTTGAGATTAAGATTTTCAACAGTGAGCTTGAAAGATGAAAATGAACATTAACTTGAATTAAAACTTAAACAGAGTTGCAATTCACTTAAATGCTTTTGTTTGATACAAATAAACTGAAAAATACAGATGAGAACTAGTTAATACATGTTAAGCTTAAAAAACGACATTTTAAAGAAAACAACTAAAACTAGCTACCCTCTTCTTGCTTCCTCCTTCTTCTTTTTATATGCTAATCAACTCTCCCACTTGCTCTGGACTTTTCCCACTTCTATTGATAGCCATTGGATGGCTAGAGATCAATTTTGGCGGGAAATAAGGTTTTGACAGGTGGATGACTTGAGTGTGGGAGTAGGGATACATTAAATGGTATTTGTTTTGTGTTGATTTGGAGGGGACAGGAAGGTGATATGGAGAGGAGGGGGGATGAATGGTGGTGTGAGTGAGCAGGGTAGCAGTTGGGAGTGGAAAGACTTTTGGCGGGCAAGTTGTTTGACCAGATATTTGACCCAAGGGTGTTAATAATAGGGGGGTTCATAATTCATATGACAGGGGTCCAAAGATAGGGCAGGGGGTCCAAAATAGGTGAAAGGGTTAATAACTATAGGGACTTAATGTGTAAATCCTGAAAATCAAGGGACCATTGCTGCCAATTCAGAAAAGTTATTCCAAGGGACCACAAGCGACAACCTTCAAAAGTATAAGGACCAAACTTGCCATTTTGCCATTTTCCAGGGGCCATTTCTGCCAAATTTCAAACTTGAAGGACCATTTTGTAATTTTCTCAAAACTTTTTATATTTTTCACCAAAGGACTAAATTTGACAACTTATGATTTTAAAAGGACCTTTGGTGACTTTTCTTTTGAAATTTTGTGCTCAGGGACTGTTTTTTGACAACTTTTGAAATTTGGGGGACTAAAACTGCAATTTTTGCAAATTTGATATGTTTTTCATCTGATTTTGATATTTTTGCATTTAAAACACATAAAACACTGATTTGTGATATTTTGATCATTTTGATGTGTTTCTGAGTGTTTTCAGATGATTTTACAGTTTATATTGTACAAAAATGATGAGTATATAGACACTCATCAATCCCCCACACTAAGATATTGCTAGTCCCTAGCAATGATTTGAGAAAACATAATGGATTTTAATCTCTTTACCAAAAGCCATTACTTCTGGAGTAGCCAAATGTTTCAGTTCAAGTAAGAACCATGGTACACCGATAACCATGTGATTTTGAGCAAACCACCAGCTTTCAACGGATTTGATTTTGTCTTTACCAGAAGCCGTACCCTTCTGGACTAGCCAACTCTTAGATAAATTATCAATATTATCTTTGGTGAGCTGATTACCAATTATGGATTTTCCACTGCCTTTACCACAAGCCATAAACTTGCGGGCTAGCCAACTCTTCACTGTTTAGGATATGGTGAGTTGAGAACCATACAATTTTGGGCAAATTGCAAGCCATATAAACGGATTTGAGAAATCTTTACCAAGAGCCGTTTGCTCCTGGATTAGCCAATCCTTTAGTTTATCAAACATGGCGGACTGATAACCAATTGAGTAAGTGTAAAACACTTACTCCAAAAAAAAAAATTTTTTGGCCAAAAACGGGGGAATTGGGTAGATAATATATGAAATTCGTGAGAATTCCCCCCCCCCCCCCCACACTTAGAAATGAATATTGCCCTCAATATTCAAAGTACCGGCGGTTATGCCGAAACAAAGAACGTAAAGGGGAAATATTACGGCCATTATTTGAAAGTGTTTTTTTTTTTTTTTTTTTTTTTTTTTTTTTTTTTTTTTTTTTTGAAAATGAACATTAACTTGAATTAAAACTTAAACAGAGTTGCAATTCACTTAAATGCTTTTGTTTGATACAAATAAACTGAAAAATACAGATGAGAACTAGTTAATACATGTTAAGCTTAAAAAACGACATTTTAAAGAAAACAACTAAAACTAGCTACCCTCTTCTTGCTTCCTCCTTCTTCTTTTTATATGCTAATCAACTCTCCCACTTGCTCTGGACTTTTCCCACTTCTATTGATAGCCATTGGATGGCTAGAGATCAATTTTGGCGGGAAATAAGGTTTTGACAGGTGGATGACTTGAGTGTGGGAGTAGGGATACATTAAATGGTATTTGTTTTGTGTTGATTTGGAGGGGACAGGAAGGTGATATGGAGAGGAGGGGGGGGATGAATGGTGGTGTGAGTGAGCAGGGTAGCAGTTGGGAGTGGAAAGACTTTTGGCGGGCAAGTTGTTTGACCAGATATTTGACCCAAGGGTGTTAATAATAGGGGGGTTCATAATTCATATGACAGGGGTCCAAAGATAGGGCAGGGGGTCCAAAATAGGTGAAAGGGTTAATAACTATAGGGACTTAATGTGTAAATCCTGAAAATCAAGGGACCATTGCTGCCAATTCAGAAAAGTTATTCCAAGGGACCACAAGCGACAACCTTCAAAAGTATAAGGACCAAACTTGCCATTTTGCCATTTTCCAGGGGCCATTTCTGCCAAATTTCAAACTTGAAGGACCATTTTGTAATTTTCTCAAAACTTTTTATATTTTTCACCAAAGGACTAAATTTGACAACTTATGATTTTAAAAGGACATTTGGTGACTTTTCTTTTGAAATTTTGTGCTCAGGGACTGTTTTTTGACAACTTTTGAAATTTGGGGGACTAAAACTGCAATTTTTGCAAATTTGATATGTTTTTCATCTGATTTTGATATTTTTGCATTTAAAACACATAAAACACTGATTTGTGATATTTTGATCATTTTGATGTGTTTCTGAGTGTTTTCAGATGATTTTGCAGTTTATATTGTACAAAAATGATGAGTATATAGACACTCATCAATCCCCCACACTAAGATATTGCTAGTCCCTAGCAATGATTTGAGAAAACATAATGGATTTTAATCTCTTTACCAAAAGCCATTACTTCTGGAGTAGTCAAATGTTTCAGTTCAAGTAAGAACCATGGTACACCGATAACCATGTGATTTTGAGCAAACCACCAGCTTTCAACGGATTTGATTTTGTCTTTACCAGAAGCCGTACCCTTCTGGACTAGCCAACTCTTAGATAAATTATCAATATTATCTTTGGTGAGCTGATTACCAATTATGGATTTTCCACTGCCTTTACCACAAGCCATAAACTTGCGGGCTAGCCAACTCTTCACTGTTTAGGATATGGTGAGTTGAGAACCATACAATTTTGGGCAAATTGCAAGCCATATAAACGGATTTGAGAAATCTTTACCAAGAGCCGTTTGCTCCTGGATTAGCCAATCCTTTAGTTTATCAAACATGGCGGACTGATAACCAATTGAGTAAGTGTAAAACACTTACTCCAAAAAAAAAATTTTTTTGGCCAAAAACGGGGGAATTGGGTAGATAATATATGAAATTCGTGAGAATTCCCCCCCCCCCCCCCCCCCACACTTAGAAATGAATATTGCCCTCAATATTCAAAGTACCGGCGGTTATGCCGAAACAAAGAACGTAAAGGGGAAATATTACGGCCATTATTTGAAAGTGTTGTTTTTTTTTTTTTTTTTTTTTTTTTTTGAAAATGAACATTAACTTGAATTAAAACTTAAACAGAGTTGCAATTCACTTAAATGCTTTTGTTTGATACAAATAAACTGAAAAATACAGATGAGAACTAGTTAATACATGTTAAGCTTAAAAAACGACATTTTAAAGAAAACAACTAAAACTAGCTACCCTCTTCTTGCTTCCTCCTTCTTCTTTTTATATGCTAATCAACTCTCCCACTTGCTCTGGACTTTTCCCACTTCTATTGATAGCCATTGGATGGCTAGAGATCAATTTTGGCGGGAAATAAGGTTTTGACAGGTGGATGACTTGAGTGTGGGAGTAGGGATACATTAAATGGTATTTGTTTTGTGTTGATTTGGAGGGGACAGGAAGGTGATATGGAGAGGAGGGGGGGGGATGAATGGTGGTGTGAGTGAGCAGGGTAGCAGTTGGGAGTGGAAAGACTTTTGGCGGGCAAGTTGTTTGACCAGATATTTGACCCAAGGGTGTTAATAATAGGGGGGTTCATAATTCATATGACAGGGGTCCAAAGATAGGGCAGGGGGTCCAAAATAGGTGAAAGGGTTAATAACTATAGGGACTTAATGTGTAAATCCTGAAAATCAAGGGACCATTGCTGCCAATTCAGAAAAGTTATTCCAAGGGACCACAAGCGACAACCTTCAAAAGTATAAGGACCAAACTTGCCATTTTGCCATTTTCCAGGGGCCATTTCTGCCAAATTTCAAACTTGAAGGACCATTTTGTAATTTTCTCAAAACTTTTTATATTTTTCACCAAAGGACTAAATTTGACAACTTATGATTTTAAAAGGACCTTTGGTGACTTTTCTTTTGAAATTTTGTGCTCAGGGACTGTTTTTTGACAACTTTTGAAATTTGGGGGACTAAAACTGCAATTTTTGCAAATTTGATATGTTTTTCATCTGATTTTGATATTTTTGCATTTAAAACACATAAAACACTGATTTGTGATATTTTGATCATTTTGATGTGTTTCTGAGTGTTTTCAGATGATTTTACAGTTTATATTGTACAAAAATGATGAGTATATAGACACTCATCAATCCCCCACACTAAGATATTGCTAGTCCCTAGCAATGATTTGAGAAAACATAATGGATTTTAATCTCTTTACCAAAAGCCATTACTTCTGGAGTAGCCAAATGTTTCAGTTCAAGTAAGAACCATGGTACACCGATAACCATGTGATTTTGAGCAAACCACCAGCTTTCAACGGATTTGATTTTGTCTTTACCAGAAGCCGTACCCTTCTGGACTAGCCAACTCTTAGATAAATTATCAATATTATCTTTGGTGAGCTGATTACCAATTATGGATTTTCCACTGCCTTTACCACAAGCCATAAACTTGCGGGCTAGCCAACTCTTCACTGTTCAGGATATGGTGAGTTGAGAACCATACAATTTTGGGCAAATTGCAAGCCATATAAACGGATTTGAGAAATCTTTACCAAGAGCCGTTTGCTCCTGGATTAGCCAATCCTTTAGTTTATCAAACATGGCGGACTGATAACCAATTGAGTAAGTGTAAAACACTTACTCCAAAAAAAAAATTTTGGCCAAAAACGGGGGAATTGGGTAGATAATATATGAAATTCGTGAGAATTCCCCCCCCCCCCACACTTAGAAATGAATATTGCCCTCAATATTTAAAGTATCGGCGGTTATGCCGAAACAAAGAACGTAAAAGGGAAATATTACGGCCATTATTTGAAAGTGTTTTTTTTTTTTTTTGAAAATGAACATTAACTTGAATTAAAACTTAAACAGAGTTGCAATTCACTTAAATGCTTTTGTTTGATACAAATAAACTGAAAAATACAGATGAGAACTAGTTAATACATGTTAAGCTTAAAAAACGACATTTTAAAGAAAACAACTAAAACTAGCTACCCTCTTCTTGCTTCCTCCTTCTTCTTTTTATATGCTAATCAACTCTCCCACTTGCTCTGGACTTTTCCCACTTCTATTGATAGCCATTGGATGGCTAGAGATCAATTTTGGCGGGAAATAAGGTTTTGACAGGTGGATGACTTGAGTGTGGGAGTAGGGATACATTAAATGGTATTTGTTTTGTGTTGATTTGGAGGGGACAGGAAGGTGATATGGAGAGGAGGGGGGGATGAATGGTGGTGTGAGTGAGCAGGGTAGCAGTTGGGAGTGGAAAGACTTTTGGCGGGCAAGTTGTTTGACCAGATATTTGACCCAAGGGTGTTAATAATAGGGGGGTTCATAATTCATATGACAGGGGTCCAAAGATAGGGCAGGGGGTCCAAAATAGGTGAAAGGGTTAATAACTATAGGGACTTAATGTGTAAATCCTGAAAATCAAGGGACCATTGCTGCCAATTCAGAAAAGTTATTCCAAGGGACCACAAGCGACAACCTTCAAAAGTATAAGGACCAAACTTGCCATTTTGCCATTTTCCAGGGGCCATTTCTGCCAAATTTCAAACTTGAAGGACCATTTTGTAATTTTCTCAAAACTTTTTATATTTTTCACCAAAGGACTAAATTTGACAACTTATGATTTTAAAAGGACCTTTGGTGACTTTTCTTTTGAAATTTTGTGCTCAGGGACTGTTTTTTGACAACTTTTGAAATTTGGGGGACTAAAACTGCAATTTTTGCAAATTTGATATGTTTTTCATCTGATTTTGATATTTTTGCATTTAAAACACATAAAACACTGATTTGTGATATTTTGATCATTTTGATGTGTTTCTCAGTGTTTTCAGATGATTTTGCAGTTTATATTGTACAAAAATGATGAGTATATAGACACTCATCAATAGGAACAACCGTCTTTTTGGCGAAGAGCTTTCCTCATTTTGTTTTAGGATAAGTGCACAGTATTTATATAAAAATTGATTTAGCGAAGCACTTTCCTTTCTTTTAAAAACGGGTTACAGTCTGAAATAACTACAAGCCATTTTAGGCATGTTTTGAAAACATTTTGAACTTCTGCTCGAGCTTCATCTAAAGACCCGTGTCATTATTGAATGACATTTTTAGGTCCGTAGATGTTATCGATACCAGAAGACATGCTTTGGAAAAACTATTTTTGGTATTTTCTAAGTTTTCTGATTTTTATGGATTTTTGTTGGTTTTATATTTTTCTATTTTCTTTTTGCTAGTTATAAAATTTTCTATTTATAATTTGGCATAAGATATGTACAAAATAAATTATTGAATGTAAGAAGATGTTGACATGAATACCGAAAAGAGGATATCGGTCTGAATGTGGTAGAAGTCAGTAGTCAACATCTCTTAAATTTTCACCACCAAAGCTTTCGAGGCTCCTGAAAAATTGTCTAAACTTGAGCCTTCTCAATGTGAATCTTTGGTAGCTTTCCCCCAAACCGACAATATTCGTATTGAGACCACTTACCGCAAGTAGTTGAAGTGAAGCAAACAGTCTCATTGTATGAAGCTCAACAACCCGAAGTAACCGATAACACCAAAGTAACAGGTTGAAGCACTGATCTTCTCTGCGGTTATCAATTCCAGAATAAGTGATTAAGCCCGATCACGTGAACCTGTTGTACGTCCCTGATGTACACATATCTCTCCCCTGATGGTTGCGATCTCATCGGAATCATCATAACATTGTGTACATGAAGCAATAACCGGAAGCACTTTATCATAAAACATATCTGCTCGTAAGAAGATGTCGATAAGCAATATCATCTCACACTTCAAATATTCTTCTCATATTTCTTCTCACTAAAAGCTGAAGTAATACATACCAAAAGTATCCAGAGACCACTTCCCTCACGTAGTTGGAATAATACACCACAAGCCACGAGTTAAGACACTGAGTTTCTCTACGGTTATGACATCTGTCTTCCCGGAATAACTTCAATAAACAAGAAGTATTAAGTTCATCACGTGTACTCGTTGTGCATTTAGATGTATGTCTCCTTCCCCCTTGCTGGTTTTGATACTTCAGAATCAGTAACACATTATACACTCATATACATGAAATCTTGCGAGAAGAACACAATTGGCTCAAATGAATCCTGTGAGAATCAACTACTACAGAAACTCTCTCTGACTATCTTAACCAACCTAGATGTAGGAAAATTGAAGTGACCACTAATGAAGTAAACCCGATATACCAAACTTGAAGCTGAAGTCGAATTCCCCGCATTTGTATCTTAAGCTTGCACTAATGTTGGAAGAACAGTGTCGAGAATTTATGCTACAAGCAAATCTCTAAGTACTCGATACTCAACCAAAGTATGAGGAATTAACACCTCTTGCGATTATCCACAACATCATCTGTGTGTGACACTGAGTACTATAACGTAACTCCTTTTAGTGATAGTTAACCAGGTCTTCAACCATCCACCCCGACTGCTGGTAACTAGATAAACCAAGTCTTCTACTTAAATCTTAAGCACGAGCAAGTTATCAATGAAAGTCATGCATCCAACCAACTCCGACTTCAAGATAAAATAAAAACACGCCTTTGTGAAAGTCAACTTCAAAACCAGGTCTTGGGAAAGGAATACCAAAGAACGGATCATAATTCATAAGTGCACTTGCAATATTATGATAGTCATTGTCAACGCCTTGAGAAATAACTGGAGATTGGGTTTCTTGAGTAGTTTGAGTTGTACTTCTAGATGGTGCATCTTGATCAATGGAAATTGAAGAAGGTAAACCAGTTGAGTCAGCAGGAGCCGGAGCAAGAGCGTCAGGAACTGGATGATCAACATTCATTGGAGGTTGGAAGCATTCATCAAACATAAGTTGAAACAATGAATCCCAAACAGTAAATCCCAGACATCTTTAGTAAGTGGAACATTAGGCGTTGGAGGAGAGTCATATGACCATTATACAAACATCCATCAACATGTAGATCCACTTCTCCTCCTCAAAAATTGCATATAATGTAGCCAATGCTATTTTTGATTGAGCAAGTGAAATAAGAATACGATCAATGTTAGGTAGATTCACTTGATGACTGACTGAGCATGGGAAGGGCATGAAGCTTGTTGATTAGAATGGTCATTTAAACTAGAAGATTTCTCTTCTTCCGAAGATAAAGCGCACTGAATCGTACAACTTTCTTTTCTTTGAGGAACGGGGCCTGAAGTGTTATCTGCAGACGCCATATTTCATGTTCATCAAGGTTGGGTTTCTTGAACCCCTGATTTATGAGGTATCACTCCTTTTGGCAACCAAACTCTAAGTCTTTCCTTAATAGGAGTGAACGATGTACCTGCACTTAAGTGAATACTACCTGCAGTAACATTAAGAGTTTGATCGCATTTATATGGGTTAGTGATATCAACATCTATACCAATTGGGGTTTCTCTATCAACCTTGGTTTTGCAAACAATGAACATTTTCCTAGTAGGTATCCATCTAAGACCAACAATCTTAAAAATTCTCCCCGTTGGCATCCACCTAAGGCCAGATCTTGGAGTGTTTGGTTTCTCATGCATAATAGAATACTTGTTGAGAGAAAACCTTTGTCCTATAGCAATCTGCCTACCAGGTTTCTGAGTACAGCTCTTAGGTTCTACGGGATTGTTGTTGTTTCTAGTCTTATGGGATTTAACCTTAGCATGAGCATTTAATTTCTTCAGGAATTTTGTTATACAATTATCATGATTTGCATTAAAGACACGTTTCAGAAAATTCGAGCAAATAGATTGTTTAGGTTCAGAAAAAGATCTAGAATTCTTAGAGTGATCTGCTACGGGAATCGCTTTAATCGATACGTAACTACTCTTGGAAACTAGACAATTCCAATTTGTTTGTTGAGTGCTCCTAGGTTTTGGTTTTCTGCTACTAGTTGTGTTCTGCAATTCATTAGAAGGCATTATCCGAGGTCGTCAACCTAAGATTCCATCTTTTTGAAGTAGTGCCCTTTTCATAGCCTTTTCTAAATCATAGTTCTTGCACAAGTCATTCATATCATATGAATTCTGGATTTTAATGCTCGGTTTAGACACTGTTTTCGAACGAATTCTAGATGAGCTAGGTGTAGGTGTAGCTACTTGTCGAGGTTTAACAGATTCAGAAGAATTTTTCTTAGACAAATAAGGTGAAGTGACTGGTTTTGTCAAACCTTGTTTCACATCAACCTGGGAGGCAAACCTGGTTTTTGAAGATTTTGGTCGTTCTGATCTAAATGCAGTCGGTTGTCTAACAACTGGCCGGTTTCTATTGGGATGTAAAGCTGGTTTCCTCAAGATTGATGGTTTTGCAAACTTAGTGTTCACACTTTTCCCTGTTGCTTTTCTGAGCTTGTTCTTTAATGCTACAATTGTGAAACCCTTTTCCTGAAGTTGAGCTTTGAGTTCATCATTTTTGACCATCAAAGATGTAGTTTGTTCCAAAGACTTAGTTCTAGTTTCTTTGACTGAGTCACTTACTTCTATGTGATGCCTTCTCAAAGTCTCATTTTCCTTACGTAATTTAGCCACATAAATTGCCAATTCATTATTTCTTGGTTTAATAGCATCAATGTCTTGTTTAGTCTTGACTAAATTACTTTTCTCATGCATACCAGAAATATGTTTCTTCAAATTGTTGATCATCGAGTTTTGGCTTGAAGCTGAGCTTTTAAATCGTTTATTTCAAAAAATTCACGAAATTCAGGAAATTCCGGATTTTTACATGGTTTCTTAGTTTGAAAACTTTCCTCCTTTCTTTGTATTGCAATTTCAAGTGAAATGCAATGTTTTTCAAGTATTGAGAATTTGTTTGAAAGTTCATCAAAAGCATTTTTATCAACCATATCATCAGTTTTGAAATGATTAGTCTCAGCCTCAACCAAGGAACATTTATTAAAATCATGTTCAGCATCTTGATCAGTTTGTTTAGGTACATTAGCAAATGTACTATGTTGAACAGTTAAAGGTACCTCATCACATGACACATGTTCATTTACCGGTCTGATATGTGCATCCACATCATGTGTAACAAGAGTCACTGAACTGCTGGCTGTTTTAAGCTTATCTGTCTCTGATCCCCTGCATGCAGTGACAACTGATCCAACATCTGATGCTTTACCCCACTCAACACTACTATCTCTTGATTGCACCCGACATTCATTCACCTTGTCATCATACTGTGCTCTTTCCTCAATGTACTTCTTAACATTATCCAAGTGTTGGATTAATGTTTCTCTAAACACACCAGCTTCCATTCCAGTGTGACTGGCAAAGAACCTTTCAGTCATATAATCGTCGTAATCCCAAGTGTATTCACCATTGAATAATGACTGAAATTGTTTGTTGACCACCTGAAGTGCAGTCTTGGATCCGGCTTCTTGAAATCTTTCTTTGTCAATTTGTTGTTCAAGTTGCCCTAAGTTCAAGAACAAAGTGCTCGTGAAAGTTGATACATCTTGACGGAAAAGTGCAGTAAATGCTCGTTCGAATCCCGTCGTGAATCTATCTTCAACTAGAAGTAACGTGAGGTGTGAATGAAGTTGTCGAAAAGGTTCAATGCAACTATCCTTGGCAATAGTTTGCAATTGCTGTATCTAGTGCAATTCTGTCTCTTGTGAATTTGAACACAAAGATTCCTTTATGAGTGATTGTTGTTGTAAGACCATATCGCTATTTCCCAAATTTGCCGTTTCAGCTGTATCGAGGGGCTTGATTGTTGTTGCTTAATATGTAATAACAAGATTATTTTGACCCACCTGTTGCAGCTGGAGAAAAACATTTATTTTGTTAAGTACAAAAGAAAGTTAAAGCAATAGAGCAATGATAAGGATGCCTAATTCATGTGACTAAATATATGCCTAAATCATGTAGCTTTTGACACATGTCATGACGAATTTCTCTTGTCTCATCTTAACCTTTGAATTTGCCACATGTCTTTCTTATGTTGTTAGGCATATCTTTAGGCACAATAATTAGGCATGAGGATCATTTTCCAAAGCAATAATGTGTTTTTATGATAGAAAGCGTGAAAGGAAAATTGATGCAAAAGAGTATATATAGAGTTGTATTAAATTTAGAGGGGTGTTAAAATCTAAAGCAAGGAGTAAAAGTATAGATTTTAATGAGTTTAGTGGTTAAAGTGTTATATTGATAAAATTAAGAGTAAAGTCCAAAATACATCCATGTGGTTTTTCCTGTATCTTGCTTTACATCCCTAAACTTTTTTTGGCACAAAACCATCCCTCCATTAGTAAAGTTGGCACAAATACATCCATTTGTTAGTAAAATCAGTCAATGAGGACTAACGGTGCAAATATTTCTCCGTTATCTCCTAACGGAAGAAAAAATATTTCCACCGTTAGTCCATAGGACTAACTATGCAATTTATTTTTGAAAATAAATTGCATCGTTAGTCCTCCACCACCATCACCACCAACCCACGCCACTACCCCCACCTCCACCGCCGCCACCCACCACCACCACCCACCTCCACCGCCGCTACCCACCCACCACAACCACCACCTCCACCATCGCCATCTACCGCCACCACCTCCACCGCCACCACCACCACCACCGACCGCCATCCATCACCACCACTGCCACCACCTACCTCCACCACCGCTACCCACCCACCACAACCACCACCTCCACCATCGCCATCTACCGCCACCACCGCCACCACCACCCACCACCTCCACCACCGCATCCACCGCCACCACTGCCACCACCACTCACCACTTCCAAGGTTGTCGATGGTGGTAGTGGGTGGCGGTGATGGTGGTGGTGGCGTTTGGTGGAGGTGGTTGCAGTGGCGGGTGGTGGTGGTGTGTGGAGGTGGTGGGTGGTAGGTGGTGGTGGTGGTGGTGGCGTTGGGTGGTAGGTGGCGGTGGAGTTGGTGGGTGGCGGTGGAGGTGGCGGTGATGGTGGTGGGTGTCGGTGGTGGGTGGTGGTGGTGGCAGTGGTGGCGGAGGTGGTGGTTGTGGTGGGTGGGTAGCGGCGGTGGAGGTGGGTGGTGGTGGCAGTGGTGGCGATGGATGGCGGTCGGTGGTAGTGGCGGTGGAGGTGGTGGCGGTAGATGGCGATGGTGGAGGTGGTGGTTGTGGTGGGTGGGTAGCGGCGGTGGAGGTGGGTGGTGGTGGAAGTGGTGGAGGTGGCGTTGGGTGGTGGTTGGTGGAGGTGGCGGTGGAGGTGGTAGGTGGCGGTGAAGGTGGCAGTGATGGTGGTGGATGACTAACGATGCAATTTATTTTCGAAAATAAATTGCATAGTGGTGCAAATATTTTCTCTTCCGTTAGGAGATAACGGAAAAATATTTGCACCGTTAGTCCTCATTGACTGATTTTACTAACAGAGGGATGTATTTGTACCAACTTTACTAACGGGGGGATGGTTTGTGCCAAAAAAAGTTTAGGGGTGTAAAGCGAGACACGGAACAAACCACTGGGATGTATTTTGGACTTTACTTTCTAAAATTAAAAGGATGTAAATTTTAAAGGGAGAATTGCATATATACCCACGAAAACTTAAAAACTTGAATATTTCCCCAAAATACAAGTTTTCAATGCATGATGTACAATGCAAGTTAAGCATGTTTTTTGTATATACGCAAATATGCAAGTTTTAGTGGGTATATATGCAATTGCCCCAATTTTAAAAGTTAATATGTTTAAAAGTTATATTTTTATAAAATTTGAGTTACATGCAATAATGTAAGTATTAAAGATATAAAGTTTAGTAATAAATTATTAAGTAAAGCTTTATGCAATAAGCGCAAGTATTGAAGCTATGAAATTTTTTTATAACTTCAATAATAATAAAAAGAGAAAATTTATTAAACGAACACTTTTTGCGTTGGATTTCGAGAATGAACCTCGCCTATATATTTTTCGAAAATGAACCTTTGGCCTGGGCGTGGCTTGGGCGTGGCAGCCTGGCCCTGGGCGTGGCTTGGGCGTGGCCTTGGCGTGGCCTGGGCGTGGCCAGGGCGTGGCTTGGCGTGGCCTGGGCGTGGCCAGGGCGTGGCTTGGGCGTGGCAGCCTGGCCCTGGGCGTGGTTTGGGCGTGGCCTGGGCGTGGCCTTGGGCGTGGCCTGGGCGTGGCCATGGGCGTGCGTTAGAACATCAGGTTTTGTGGCGAAGCCTCTAATTTAATGCACGATCAAGTTTTGTTGCTAACATATGGTGTAGGGGATAAGTAGTAACGAACACAATCGGATATGCTAAAGGCAGTTTTCAAGGTTTCCAACTTGTCAAATTTAGTCCCTCAATTTCCGAAAAATTAATTTTCCGAGGAATTTTTGACATAGCAACTTAGTGGACGCTGCCCCTTGGACCCTGCCAGGGGCTGCCGCCCCTTGGACCCTGCTACCAGGGGCGCTGCCCCCGGACCCCCGTTGGACCCCCGTTCCTTAGGAGCTTCGCCCCTAATATCATAATAAATTCAAGTAGGGTGAGATTCTAGGCGACAAGCACCTTGGGGGAAATCTCAGGCGAATGGAAATGAATTTCACTTCTGAAATGTGTAAAGGATGAGCCTTGTAACTACAGACGAATGGTTGAAATTAATGATTTGGGATATGAGGGGTGATGAAAGAAAAGAAAAGAAAAAAAATATATAAAGAGATAAGGATATGATGAATGGTTGGTTGTGGTTGGCATTGGCATATGACAAAGATGATGTATACACTGGTGAAAGAAAAAGAAAAGGGTCCTCACATGATGTGACAATGACACTTTCTTGTTCATTTTTGTAAAACACTTAAAAAAGGTTTGTATTTGAAACATGAGTATTGAAAGAGATCATTTAGGTAAATACCATTAATAAAAATATGTTAAAAAGTAGATCATGTGGCAACAAATGTAACTATTCAAGACTTGAAACTCTTTTATATTACTTTAAAAATTGACTTTCATGCGATAAAATTTTAAACTTTGTTAGGCTGGTTTCAGCAAAAGGATTTAATCTCTTTACTTTTCATTGGCACGTCAGCTTTCTATTTTCAGCGACCTTCAGGCGATTAGGTACCCCAGTAAGGGTGACCATGTTCATTTAAAAAAAAAAAACATTTTTTACACAAAATAAATTTTCATTAATAATTAAAATGTTACATAATAATTCTAATAAAATAAAAACATTACGAAACTTATTAAAACCTTACAACACTTATTAAAAATCTAGGTTGTGGCGTGCCTTGATCGAGTCTTTGATTTCCTGCATTTTTTGTTGTTGTAGTGCGGGCAAAGATGGGTCGATTGGCGTGCAATAGAATATGATATCTTTATCATTGTTAGTTTGTTGTTGTCGAGCTTGTTGGGATTGATAATCGAAAGCAGCGGGACGGAAATTGATGCTTGGTGAGACACCGGTTAACCGGAAATTCGGATCCGGTGTTAAAATATGCGGGGCGTTTTGTGCCAAACGGGATTTTAGGCCTTTTTGTTGTAGTGTTTTCTTAGACATTTTGATAGAGATGATTATGAGATTTTTTATAGAGAGGATTGTGAGATTTGTGAGTTTAGTGTCTGAATAGGTTGTGTATTTATAGGGTAGTTTAGTTGTTTTTTTTTTTTTTTTTAAACAAACGGTAAAAAATATTTTGCAACGGTAGGATTCTATTTTTTTTGTTTGGATATGCAACGGCACAAAATATTGGATGTTTGTGGTTTGGTTTAACTCGATCGAGCAGAGGACGAAATGGGGTGTGAATGTTGGCGATCGATTGCCTCCATAAAAGGACGATCGATGAGGAATCGATCGCCTAAGTCGATCCTCGATCTCTATTGGAACCAACCTTATAAACTACTACTATGATTTAATAATCCGAGTTACTAGCTTTTTAAACTGGCGGTTGTAGGCCTCCTTTTAGTCAGCTTTAGTCAAGCAATGTCAAAACATTGTCTTGAAGCAAACGTGAATTCTAAAGATTTAAAACTCTTTTACAATGAAGTGTATGGCACAGGTGAGCATGCTTAGTAACTCATTAAGCAACAAATTCATTAAAGTCACAACTTATTTACAATGAAGTGTATGGCACAGGTGAGCATGCTTAGAGCGGACGGTGTGGGTTGTGTTGTGGCTCGCCGTGGCCTACGTGGACGGCCGCTGTCGCTCGCCGCCACACCGACCACCTTCGTTGTGGCTCGCCGTTGGCTAGCAAATCGTGGGGACGACGAGTAGTATTGTCTGACAAAAGCAGAAGTTTACGTTTTATAACGTAAACATTTTTCTAACGTTAACTTTTTTTTTTTTTTTTTTTTTTTTTTTTAAACATTAACTTTTTTTTTAAAAAAAACCCACCACTCCTATATAAACTATCATCATCTTCATCATTTTACACATCTTCAAACACAAAATACATAACAAATCTTTCTTAACCAACAATACCATTTTACACAATGTCTCAAAACCCACATGACGGAGGATACTTCACAAATCTACTTAACTCAAACGCACAACAATACGGGTGTTCTTCAAACCCGTCTACCCCTTCTTCGACCAATTCCAACCCGTCTCCACAAGAAATCTTTCTTAACCAACAACATCAGTTTCAACAAGGTTTCGCAAATTACCCCAACCGATTTCCATCACCGCAGTTTTTTAACCCGTCACAATCTCCACAGTTTTTTAACCCGTCACAATCTCCACAGTTTTTTAACCCGTCACAATCTCCACAGTTTTTTAACCCGTCCCAGTCTCCACAATTGCCCCAAATGGAATCACAACCGACCGGTTCACAATTCAAAGTTCCAAAAGCACGTGAACCGGCAAAAGGCAGGGGCAAAAAGTCGAAGGCAAACAAAATTGCTGTAGATTTGGACAGGGACGATGACGAAGATGTTGAAGTCATAGCACAAGCGGACAGGAGGAAGTGGACCAAGTCTGAAGAAATGTTACTTGCGCAGTGTTGGATAGAAATTTCCCAAGATAAAGATATGGGCAATGACCGTCCGGAGGAGCACTTTTGGAACGACATTCTCGACATGTTCAATTCTAAGTCAACCGATAACCAGCGTGGCAAGAACATGATAACTGGTAAATGGTCGAGGATTAACGGTGATTGCCAGAAGTTCAACGCTATTTTCAAACATCTTCAGCGTCGAAGTGGTGAAAATGAGCAAGACCATGTCGAGAATGCCAAAGTTAACTTTACGCAGCGTTTTGGTGGGAGGGAGTTTTTGTATGAAAAATGTCGGGCTGTTTTGAAAAATTATCCCAAGTGGGATGCCGAAGATCCTATTGACATTACATGTCTCGAGGATATATTCGGGCCGGACAAACGACCTCGGCCTGAAAGAGATGGATGCAAACGAGCCGGAAAGAAACAGAAGTCGACTTCAACGTCAAGCGCTGCAAGCTCCGGTGGAAGTCAAACGAGTAGTTTTTCGGGACATATATCCGAAATATATGCTCAAAAAGCCGATGCTCAAAGGGCTTGTTACGAGGCGAGGCGGGAGAAGGAAAAAACGTGGCAAGAGAAGATCGAGATGGATTTTCTCATGATAGATCCGAGTACCAATCCTGACCCGGTGAAAGCAGAAATCATCCGCAAGAGGCAGGAACGTCTAGTCAAGAAATATCATCAAATCAGCGACGAGTAGTATTGTATTTTTTTTACCCGTGTCGATTTTTTACTCGTGTGTTGTATTTTTTTTTACCCGTGTCGTTTTTTTTTCGTATCGTTTTTATTACTAAGTGTTGTTTTTTTATGTATTGTATTTTTAATTTGAATGAAATGAATTTATTTAGTTTATTTGGAAATAAAAATTGAATAAAAAAAATAAAGTAGTAGTGGTGGACCCCAAATGAAGAAGTTGAGGTTTGTTATGAGTGAGGAGGAGGTTTGTTGTGAGAAAATGGGATGCTGATGTGGCGCTGAGATGGCGCGACGACGAACTTAACCCTTGTTATGACACCTTCCACTCTTAGTCTTTTGTAAACTTGAAAGTGTGTTTGTGACATATGACAACTCAAAATACTGTAGATGAACAGTAACATTTGAGTTGTCAAGTGGTATTATATAAATAAATATATATATTATGTCTCCGACTTTTTAATCTAAGAGAAAATGAATGAAGTTAAGATGAGATTTCTAAAATCCCGTGTTCTTGAGTTTTGCATGAAACTGAAAAAAGTAGAGAAGGGAAAGAGAGGAAAATGAACAAAATTTTCTCTTAGAATTGAAAAGTAGAGTAAGAGCAGTCCCATTCGTAACGCCCTAACGCCCGTTAGGAGGCTATTAACGCCGTTATCGGCGTTATAGCGATGGAAGCAGAAAAGGTTAACGTCGTTGGTCCCTGGCCGTTGCCTTCGTAACGCGCGTTAAGCGCTGAAACAAAAAAAAAAAAAAAAAAAAAATTCAAAAAATTTTCATTTTTAGTCCCCCTAACGGCTACTAGCCGTTAACTTTTTAAAAAAAATTCATTTTTAGTCCCTAACGGCTAGAATTGATTAAAAAAAAATTCAAAAACCTTTTTTTACCACTATAAATACACAATCAAAACACCATTTTTATTCACACTTCCACTTCTAAATCATCTCAATACTCTCAATCTTTCAACTTCAATTAACTGCAAAAAAAACAATGTCGGGAAGCAACGACGATACTTTCTTCAATCTTCTCAATGATGGGTGGAATCTCTCAAACCCGGGTTCATCATCTAACCCGAACGCTGGTTCATCTTCAAAGAGATCTCACATTAACAAGGTTGGAAGAGATCAAGTTTTTGATGACGCCTACTGACGGGCAAGATCCAATGGTCGTGCAGTGGATCAATGACGAAAAAGATCGAATCATCGCAAAATATAACTTGAAACCTCGTCAGTAGATCGTATTTCCTTTAATTTGTTGTAACGTTTTATTTGAAGTGTTTTTTTTTTTTTTTTTTTTTTTTTTTTTTTTTTTTTAATTTCGTTGTATTTATTTATTTATTTATTTTTTAATCACGTATTGTAATATGTTTTTAGTTTTAATAAAATGTTTGTTTTAGTTTAATAAATGAAGTATTTGTTTTAGTTTAGGGGTTGAAATTGAAAATATAAAATATTATTGGTGTTATGGTGTTATTAGGATGTTATGGATGGGAGTGTTTTTTGGGGATGTTAATGTTAAATGTTAAAGCTGATGTGGCGCTGACGTGGACGGTGTTATTGGTGTTATGGTGTTATGGATGAAGTGCTCTAATAGTTTGATTGTGACGGAAGTATTAAAATGTGTATGTGACATGGACTATTACTGTGAGAGTGTTAAATAACATAGCAGATAGCCCATTAATGTTGAAACTAGAGGCCCAAGAAAAACATCTCAATATTTACAGTGTGTTGGGAATTACTTATTTATGAAAGTTTATGGGCTTATAGCTTTTTCAAAACACACAAGCTCAAAAAAGGTTTGGATAATTGGATGTATCCAAGTAGCTTAAGCTTATTTGAGCTCAAATAAGAAAATAAGCCCTATTTCATAAGCCACTTTATTTGGGCTTTTTAGCTTATTTCTAATTTTCTATCATTTACAATTTTGGACTTACATTATCTTTTGTAAGCCGTTTTCTAGGATGTTGTCCGTTTTAGTCATTTTACGAATAGTTGGTATCGGAATTACATAAGCTAATCCATAAGCTATTTGAGGCCGTGTGTTTTGATAATACATAAGCTCAGAAGCTCCTTCCGTAGAAAAACCTAACCTCCTTAAATAAGCTAATTCAAACGCCTTTCTGAACTTGCAATTTGCAAAAGTAAAATACAAGTTTGTTTGCCGGTTTCCCTAATGCCTAATGTAACTTTTTTTCATTTGTGTTTTCATAAAAGAAATAAGAGGTCAGGTAAACATTCACTTATGTTTTGACTTTACTTTTTTATAAAAATTTGTGCTTTCCTGTTTTTGTTCTATATAAGCAGTTTTTGACAAAGGAGTGACGTCTTTTTATCAATTTTATTTCACATATTGCTCATTTCACCTATTATAATCCAAATTCTCATTTAATGAATGTATCCTTTATCATTTAATGCAGAGTTAAGTCATACTTGAGCTTTTGACGATCGATAATGAATGATGTGCTTTAAATTATATTAACTCCTTTATATTTTTCGACTTAAGGAAAATGAAGAAAAAAGAATTGTCCTAAGATAAGTGAAAAGTACAAAGTAAAAAATGCGTAATAAACACTTATTTGACTACATTAAATTTGGCTTAAAATGTACATGTATATATTTTAGCCAGAGTGTTGCTTATTTAGAAATTTAAAAAGTCGCTAGTCAAACATTTTTTTTCAGATTCATGTGTCAAATCTCAAACATTGTATTTTCACAATAAGTTTGGGCAAAGCTTTAGAAGTTAGAACACACTATTAAAGATCAAATGAGAAGTAAAATTAAAATAAAAATGGTGAGAAGAAAAATCACAGCCGCATATTTCAGATGCACTTAAAGAAATCCCCTCCTCGTTTAAAATGTGTGGCTCAAATTTCTTCTTATTATTCTTATTTCAATTTCTCTTCTCACTAGATCTCTTCACTACGGTAGGTGAAAATTTTCCATTATAAAAACCTTTTATCAACTATCAATTATGACGACAAGACATGCCAAATATCATGGAAAACATGTATTATACCCGTTTAATTTGGCTCCCTCCGTACATGCATAAAATACCTGTGTTACTAATAATTCTTTTTTTAAACAACAGAATTTTATATCAAAACATCAGTACGACGAGATATCATGTCAAATAACGAAAAACTACAACATATAGTAGCATTTAAAAGAAGAGAAATGATATATTCACAAAAAAGTTTACAAAAATTTGTTCATACAGAATGACTGATCTAACTCACTGGCATTTTATTGAGAGGACAACTTTTTATAAACTTTTAGTAGATATAACATTTCTAGTAAAAGAATACAAACCCAAACGAGGTTATCTAACATCTATCCCGATCTAAGAAGATGTTTACTATATTTTCAAATCAAATACCCAATTAGAGATTGTGATGGCATAGGCTGAAACCATGCATTCGCATCGATTCAAACCAAGAACTCCGGTTAAGAATAATGATGTCTTTCAAAAGGTTTAAATTAACGGAGAAACCTCACCTTCATACATCTTTTGGTGTCGACTAACCATTCTCCAAAGACCAATCTCAGGCAATGTTCAGTTGCTTTCTGCGAACCGGGAGGAGTTGAGATTAAAAGCAATACATGTTTATCCTAAATCCCTCCATTTCCCGATCTAACAAGAACATTTGCGCTGATAGAAAAGACGCCTGAAGGCTAGGCTCAGGATTAAACGACTAAGCGCACGGTGTTGGTCAAAATGTTGTGAAAAGAAGACGATAACCATAGCCCATATGCATGTTTTAGTTGTCTTTTCGATTTTAAAGTGTATTACCCGAAACACAATAAAAGAAAAAAAAAATTATTATTGCCAAAGAAATTGCAAGTTCTTTCTTTAATCTCGAAATGATGACTATTTACGTTACTATGCTTGTAAGAAAAATTGCAACCCTAAACCATAATTTGTTCTCAATTAGTTTGTAATCGTAATTTGATTAATTGTACTCTTTTTTAATGTTATACTAGTTTAAAACCCGTGTAATACACGGGTTATATAAGAATATATGTTAAGTATTTATAAAAGCAAATGTAGCTTTAATAAAGTTTACAATTAAACTATGAAGATATCTTCATGTTAAAAGAACTCGTGAGCATTATATACTACTCCCTCCGTCCCATATTAAATGTCCAGTTTGACATTTTTAAGTCTTTATTTTTCAACTTTGACATTAAATATTTTCATATGTGTTATATAATACTTGATATAAAATATATGAATGGATTAAGTTTTAAGTGTATTTTCATTAATATAATTTTTATAAAATATTATATAACACAAACAAAAATATTTAAAGTCAAAATTATAAAAGAAATATTTTAAAAATCAAAATTGAACATTTAATATGGGACGGAGGTAGTATAAGTTACTTCTAGTTACTAACGTTATAAGGTTTTGTTATTAAGTTAAACACTTTAGTTTAGGAATGCAAGCAAAGGTAACACACAACCAAATACAAAAATAAAACAGAATCATCACAAAAGAAAAAACAAAAGACAAAGAATCCATTGGAACATACAAACGCCTCCAATTCATAGTTCCCTGCAAAAGTAATAATGGAACATAAAATAGTGTTGTACATTATTTTTGGCTTTAGAAACCCACGGCTCGGTGCTGCTGTCCAAGAAATGATCACAAATACTCTTAAGGCCCACTGTATAAACATAAACAAAAGATACAAACTAAAAAACCAATACCTAACACTTATATTAATTTTTCTTCAAACTTTTTGGTAAAATACAGTTTGCAAGTTGCTACACCAATTGACTCATGGATCTATAGTTTATTTGTTCCATAGTCTACCACCAGAAGCTCATAGATAAAACACTAACTTTATAGTGCCACATTACAACCTATCATGTAACCTGATACAAAGTCGGTCTCGTGTGTCATTAAAACTATAAACATGAAAAGGAAAAGCTAAAAGAAAGTGAAGAAAATACATAAGCATTTTAAATATTCCTAATATTTGTTCTTTTAAATGTTTACAAAAAGCACTATAACCCTGCCATGTATCTTTTATATGTATTAAAGTATGCAGTTTCAAACACAAAATCTAGCCTTAAATATCAAGAAAATGGCATTGAATGAGTAAAATGATTATAAAACATATACTCACTTATAGAATAGTCCTTACTAATGATGCGATCAAACCTATTTCTTTTTTCTTTTCTTTTTTTTTTGGTTGCCAAAACTGTGGCGAAGGTTATAATATTGGGATTATCTTTCTTCGTTTAGTGTTAAGAAAATGTACTAAACTGTGATGATCTTCCTTTTTCTTGAATTATTCATTTGTTGAAGAACCAACGATCCTGCAAACAGATAAAGTAACCACTTGATATATCATCAGGCATTATGAAAAGCATTTCAATTTTAGAAGAACTTTCGGAAAAAAGATGAACAAAACTTACGTAAACATAAATAAGCAATGATGTCAGTCTCAGAGGTGCTGAGAAGTTAACATCTAACACGCCATCAACTATTAGTATTCAGGATGTCAGTCTCAACTCTCTTTTGCACAAAATAGTTTCCACAGACAATAAAACTCAACGACGTCACGACTCCATGTAGCATAAGCACACAATTTAAGATAACATCTAAATTAGATTAGGAAGTTGATTGTTTCAGCTTTAAAATCCTTCCACATAATATAGAGCTTTAAAGGATGGCTTAATGAGTGTTTCGGAAAGTACTTTTAATGGTGCTCATGAAGAAATGCTTATTTGAGCGCAAAAAAGTTGATGAGCTAAATATGTACCTTTAAGTAGTTTGTTTTAAACTCAGCATACACTACTTCAATGCCTATACCAGCGCATCCGTAAAATCAGCCTAATCTACTTCAACGCCTACATCGTCACTTCAGTCACCGAACTCAGCCTACACAATTGGAAAAGAGTATGGTTACCAACTTAATAAGCTAAGGATTGTCAAGCTGAAAAGAGAAGAGAATTGGTGTGCTACCTTAAAACCCAACATTTACAACATGTCTAAATTGCAACACATAAAAGTTTACTTATGTTTCAAGCAGTTAATGTGCTTAAAAAACATGAGTAAATAAACCTAAACAAATCAACTATCAATGTCTCAAAAATGTCACTCATTTACAAATCTCTAATTTGATTTTAAATATAAGTATAAGCATGTTAATCATATATGGTTGCATTAAAATGTTTTATACTTATGGCTGGTTAAAGATTAACTGTTATAGTAACCCAAATAATGCTTTTGGGACTCTAAATATACATGCTTAAAACTGATTTCATGTTTCATTCACAAAATTCAAAGAAGGTACCAAACGGAAGAGTGCATATCATGATGCCCATTATATAGTGAACATAGTAAAGAAAAACTACAACCATAGCAAGTCATACAACATTGCAGCCGTATTCCATGATTATTATATCTGGGAACCAATATTTTTATTGAAAAAAAGGAAAGAACCGAACTGTACTAAACTTTCTTTAACATGTGTACCCTTTAGAAGGACTGGAGTAGTTTCATTGTCTCAACTTACCTCATCTAGCATTTCAACAAATTAATAAACATAACTATGTGTCTCATTGTCTCAACTTACCTCATAATGAAATTCCAAAAGTGTTTGTCCAAAATAAGCTGATGTCGAACAGTGTGATAATGTCTCCTCAAACAAATTGCAATACTCGTACTCTTCTTGCCTAAAATCGTCAACAAAAATCAAAGAAGAGTTAAAATTAGACAAATTAAAACCTTGTTAAGAAACATTCGCATATATCCAAAATAAAATCGACATTGTCGCCAACCTTACATCAATACAAAGGTACTCTTAATCTTACCTCAAAGGTAAACTATACCAAAAATGCTTTTTTAAAGAGAAACTAAACATAAGGATTAGAATGACCTCAAGCTTGTAACATTCCAAAATATATATATTATATTCATATAGACATTTCATCAAACAACTTAAGTTCAACAAAAAGAAAAAAATTAGTAATAAAAAACAATCAAGTGATGATTTATAAAGAGTACAAATTCACCTTCAAAAATAGTTTCGTTATCTCTGTTCACAGAAACCCTAGTTTCAGCTCCGTCAAAAATCCTCTTTTAGAACTCGATTTCGACAACATCAAATCTTAATCTTCTTCACTGCGATAATATAAAACTCAATGGGAATCTCTCTCTTATAACTCGGATTTACTTCATTGATTTGCAATCAAAATTGAGTTACGCAATACGTTTAGATGGAAGAAGGAAGATGAAGAACTGAAGAAGGATCCAAGGTTAATTTTTAGTATGGAAGTCAAAAAAGAAATTGTACTATCTTTTTTGTAGGTGAAAATGAAGGTTAATTTAAATCCGAAGGAAAATGAAGATGAAGATGAAGATAAAGGTGATTCAAAATATAGCTACTTCCAAAGCACCTCATTGAAAAACCAATTAGCTTGGAAAGACTAAAAAGAATACACATATAAAGTTAAATAAAAAAATATTCTTTTTATTATGACATCATCAATTAATATTTTTAATTCCATCAACCAATAACAAAGTTACACCTAGTCAAGATGATATATGCATAAACCTTGTTTTAATAGTATTAATAGATTTTATTATTATTATTTAACTTTTGTATATTATTAATCTTAATGTAATTCAATTATTACAATAATTGATGGTTTAAAGTTACATTACTTTTTTTCTTTGCTTGTGCTTCATTCTTGTTTAGTCTAGTGAAAACCAAAAATTAAATTAGTTTTACTTTGAGAGTAAAAGTACTACTTTTATTTGACACTCAATTACTCCAACGGTAGTTTCACTTTTGCAAGGCCGCCATATATATGCAATTCACCCAATGCTCTATAGTTTTCCTCTTAAAATCCTTACTGATAAATAACTAATCGAATCTCTTGCATCAAGTATAATAAAATGTACATTTACAAACCTTGGCTAGAATAAAATGGGTTCTAATATATAATTCAGTAAGTTGATGTATACTGTGTAGCATTCACTTCATTTATTTTGACCCGACTTGTTTATAACTTATATTAAAGGTAACCACAAAATTACGTGTTTCTAAATAATAAAGTAAAACGTATATAGATCAAAAGATGCCTTCTATGAACTCGAAAGGGTTTCGTAAAGGTTCCAAAAAAAACAAGATAATAATTATAAGTCACGTCAATCCCAGGTGATGTTTAAAAATAGGATATTTGAAGGGTCATACTAATCTTGCACCCCTTAAAAAAATTTTAGGGGGTGTTAAAGTTTCCGTGCCAATCATTTGGTACAAGTTTGTTTTTTTTTTTTTTTTTTTTTTTTTTTTTTTTTTTTACTCTTTATTTTTTTTGTCACTTTTTTTTATACAAGTCTTTTTTTTAATTTACATTTACTCTTTTATTTCTTTTATAAAAGTAAGATTTTTTTTACTTTTTTATTTCTTTTTTACTAATAAAGTATATAACTTTTTTACAAGTTTTTTTTTTTTTTTTTTTATTAATCAGTTTTAAAACTTAAAAAAAACGTAGTCGGAAATTTTTTGAGGCTCAGTTCGAAGGTTGCAAAAGTGAGATGTTATCTCACTTTGCCGTCCATTCGGTTTTCATCATCGCCTCGGAAAATTTTTAGGCTCAAAAATCATCATCGCCAAGTATTTTTCATCGACAAAGTTCACATTCACAATAGTAAAGATTCTCAAATCTGCATAAAGCAATTCACTAACAGTAAAGATTCTCAATCAATCTGCTGCTTTCCTTCGTTATAAGGAATATCACATTCACAATTCACAGCTCATACCACAAAGAAGCAATCACAGCAATCACAGTTCATACCACAAAGAAGCAGCAATCACAGTTCATACCACAAAGAAGCTAACCAGGGGAAAATGTCGAGCTCACCATTTTATACCAATGAGGTAATAAACTTTACAATATGACATGCAAAATTTATAAAAAACGAGATTTTTAATAGACTCAGATTATTATTGTTTTATCATTTTGGCTGCAAATTTGAAGGTTGCAAAGTCATTTTGCCATGCCATTCGATTATGCCACGCCAAATCATTTTCGCTGAAAATCAACAAAAGTTTTTTTTTTATCATCATCGCCGTATCTCGATTTTTTTTGTGCATGTTTTCGGCTTATTTTTTTGGCTTATGTTTTCGGTTTATTTTTTGCCAAAACAACCATGAGCCAAAACAGCCAAAAACAAAAATAACCACTATCATAAACTTCAAAACCAAAAAATACTTGATTATGATAGTGGTTATAAACAACCAAAACTGCCATGAGCCAAGAACAACCATGAGCCAAAATAAACCGAAAACAAAAAATAACCACTATCATAACCATGAGCCAAAACTGCCATGAGCCAAGAGTTGCAACGACGGCGGAAATGGTTCATTTAACCACTATCATAAACTTCAAAACCAAAAAATACTTGATTATGATAGTGGTTATAAACAACCAAAACTGCCATGAGCCAAGAACAACCATGAGCCAAAATAAACCGAAACCAAAAAATACCATGCGTACAATATACCAACTTCAAAACCAACTGCATCCATATATACCATGCACCTCAAAACCAACTGCATCCTACCCCAACTTCAAAACCGAATCTAAAACTTTAGATCTAGGGCGCGTCGGTGAGAAATACCGCACGTGCCCTATGTTAAAATGATCACCTTTTCCCGATCTATCGTTTGGTATATGGGGTGAAAATATCCGGTGGTGCGTGGCCGGAAACATTTGTAGTTCGCCGGAAAGTTAGTAGCAAATAGAGAGAGAGAAGAGAGATAGAGTTGGTTTTGAGTTGGTATTATTGAGAGAGAGAGAGTAAAGATGGGGTAGGATGCAGTTGGTTTTGAGTGTATATTGTGGGCGGCACCCGGTTTTCAATACCGGGTTTGCCTTTTTTTTTTTTTTTTTTTTTTTTTTTTTTTAAAGGTAGAGTTTGTAAAAAAAGTAGTTAAAAAGTAGAGTTTGTAAAAAAGTAGAGTTTGTAATCTAAAGTTATTTGTTAAAAAAAAAGTAGAGTTTGTAAAAAAAAAAAAAAAAAAAAAGGTTTGTTAAAAAAGTTATTTGTAGAGTAGTTAAAAAAAAGTTATTTCAAAAGTAAACGTAAATTTGCGTAAGGTTTGTAAATTTATGTAAGGTTTGTTAAAAAAAAATTTGTTAAAAAAAATAAAAGTAACAATAAAAATAAAACTAATATAAAAAAATGTAACAATAAATAAAGTTGTATTTTTTATAAAAGTTTGTTAAAAATAAAAGTTCTTGTGTTTTTTATTTTTTAGGTGTTCGGTAATGAAGATGCTTTAATTGATTGGGTGAAATCTACTGCTGAATCGATTGGTTTTCTTATTGTTCAAGGAAGAAGTAAAACAGATAGGGGCTATAAGTACTCTATCGAATTGTTGTGTTCTAGATATGGGACGTCTGCACGTGAAGGTTTAGAAGATGAACTTGAACGGCAGAGTAGTACCGCTAAAATTAATTGCCCATTCAGATTACTAGCGAAATTTCATAAACGTAAAAATGGTTGGATATTGAATGTCAAGTGTCTGAGGCATAATCATGTATTCGTAGACTCATTCCATGGTTTTTCACAAGCCATGCGATTAAAAGAAAATGAGTTCGTTTTTGTGAAGCAGATGACAGAACAGCATGTAGCACCACGAATTATACTTTCTGCAATAAAAGAGAGCGATCCGAATAACGTGTCTGGCATTAAAACGATATACAATGCACAAGACAAGATACGTCGCGCAAATCGTGGTGATTTGACTCCGATACAACTCCTGTTAGTACATTTGCAGCGTCAAGGTTATACATATTACCCTAGGATAAATGACCACACAAATGAACTGGATGAAATATTTTTTGTTCACCCGACGTCATATGCCTTGTGGACAACATATCCGGAAATCATGCTGATGGACTCCACATACAACACCACGATGTTTAAACTGCCATTCTTTATAATTGTTGGGGTTACTCCAACAAACACAACATTCTCAATGGCGTTTAGCTTTTTGGACAAGGAAAAAAAGACAAATTTCAAATGGGTGTTGGAATGTGTTAAGTTGGTGATACAAGAACAATATTACCCACGGGTTATCGTCACCGACAGAGATTTAGCGTTGCTTGGGGCATGCGAAGAAGAATTCCCAAACGCTAACAGATTACTCTGCCGATGGCATATCAATCAAAATGTGCTAAAGCATTGCAGACCCAAATTCGATTCGTTAAAGGAGTATGAGTCCGTTAGATGGACATGGGAATTGATGGTTACAGCTCCGACCGAAGATGTGTTCACGCATTATTACGAGCACCTACAAGATTTATTAGCCCAAAAACCGGGTACTTAACCATTAATTCTTTGTTTTATTATTTAATAAATAACTACTCGAATTGTTTTCTCACTTTGTTAATTCTTTGTTTTATCAGATGTTTTTCAGTATTTCAGTAACTGGTTGCAAGATTACGACAACATGTTTGTGTCATACATTACCGATCAATATCGCAGCTTCGGCCAGACAACAACATGTAGAGTTGAGAGTCAACACGCAATTTTGAAGTTATACTTGGGCAACACACAGTCCAGCTTAGACACGTTGTTGTGTTCGGTCGACAAGATTATAGCTGCGCAAGAAACTGCGATACGAGCCTCTTTGAATACAAGCAAAATCAAGAAACTGCATGCGTGTAAGGATAAGCTATTTAGCGAATTGCGCTATAATGTTTCAAGAGATTCTTTACTACTGTTACTCGCAGAAAGTCAACGGGATGTCGACCCACATCAATGTGATCATCAGTTGCGGTCAATTTATGGTTTACCATGTTATCACCAACTGTATTACCTTAAAGCAAACGGTATGAATTTCAAATTTATGCCTATCAAGTTAATCTCCCCGTCGATATCGATAATTTTAACTAGTTCCTTTTTTCGAATACAGGATTGCCTATTCCGCTTGGTTTTGTTGATAATTTTTGGAGAACCTTAAGCGTTCCCTGGCCAGTTGTCCGAAATACTCAAGAGTCTGAAGAGCCTCAAGGGCCTGAAGAGCCTGAATATTTTTCTTGTCAAGATGACGTACAAAAATTCCAAAGTGTTTATACCAGAGCATCGTCGTTTGTCAAAAAAAATATGTTAAATAGGCTCAGAGGTATATACGCTCCTGAATCTGTGTCAGCCCAACAACCTGCTGTTAAAGAAAGTAATCGTGGACGTCCGAGCGCAAAGGACAACAAATCCAAGTCTAAACCAAATATCCCGGATTTGAACAAAGGACTTAACGAAGAACCACCCACAAGGCACCGCAGAAGCTACACAAAACCTAAAAAAGTCCCAGAAGTAAATAAAGAATCTGCGAGACACAGTTCTTATGTGGGAGAGCCTTCTAACGTCCAAGACTTAAACGAAAGACCTAACGAAGGACCTAGCGAGGGCGACTTAAGACACCACTTGTACGCTCCAGATTACTTTAGCGAAGGTTGTATGACTGAAATTCCAGCTCTTTTCCGACGTTGGATCATGGGGATCTTTAACGTGGAGGGTGATGGAAATTGTGGCTATCGAGCTGTTGCCATAGGTCTTGGCCTTCATGAAGAAATGTGGCCCAGAATTCGAGCTCTTGCCAGGGAAGAGGTAGACAATCACGAGGAAGATTACAGGGAATTGTGGGGTAATTTATTTACATCTACACGTAACTCGATGAATTGGTTTAACGGTGCAGCACCCCGGCGTTATTGGATGAGTATGCCAGAAATGGGAGTGGTTATTGCTACAGCTCTTAACCGTCCTATTGTATGTATAACCAATTCACAATCTGTTTTGTGTCTTCCGCTGAGAGGTTCTCCCAATTCAGCAGAAATATTGTCTCCGATTGTGATTCTTCGTGTGGGGAACAACGATTGTGCTCACTTCGTTCTTGCGGTTCTTGATGAAGACTCACCACTCCCGTATAATCACCCACAATGGAGACGTTATAGAAATGCCGAGGCCGCGCCATGGGAACATGTGTTTGCTCAACGACAGGGGATGTTTAGACGTACGTAGAAAACAGTTATTGATTTATATTGTAAATGACAAAACATGTATAGACGATTACTGATTTATATTGTAAATGACAAAACATGTATAGACGATTACTGATTTATATTGTAAATGACACAACATGTATAGACGATTACTGATTTATAGCAAACGACTCGTCATCTTTTGTTACAGATTTCTGCTCCTACTCCGGTTCTTCCTCATGTTTTGTTACAGGAATCGGATGACATTCAGTGGAGGGACATTCATTGTGTCAACCACACACCCGCTCGTGTTGAGAGTCCAGATTATGTGCTTTCTTCACAATCTTATGTGCCTCCCTCTCCAGCTATATCTCCAGCTGCAGATGAGGACACTTTTATACACCGTCCTCCGGTTCTTCCTCATCTTTTGATACAGCCGTCTCGCGTTGACGAGTACGAGCGAGAGATTGACGGATTGAGGAGACGCATTTCAGAGTTAGAGTCTCGTGTGGGACACATGGCAGTATCATTGGAGCGACTACGCATCGGGCGTGATTGATCTTAGTTTCTAGTTATATTGTAATTTTGTGAACCATGTATCAACTATTAATCTATAACAAGATTGGTTATTTATGTATTCGAAGCTTCTAATTTTGTGAACCATCATATTAATAATTTATGTTGTGAATAATTATACAAATTCTTTTGGCCAGATGCAACAACAAAATCCTTACTTGTGTCGTTGTCAACGTGGATTAATAATTGAAAGAACATCCCACCAGCCCGGTACTCGTGGTCTGAAGTATTATGCATGTCCTTTCTCAAAGGTAAATAATTAAACGTTTGCTTATTTGCGTAAATATATCAATAACTTGTTTGTTTAGAATACATTTCTTATAATTGTTTCGTCATGTAACAGCCAGGGACTAAAGACTATGGGTGTCGATACTTCATGTGGAAGGAAATATTTCAACAAAAGTACTTTGGTGAAGCCTCTTCTTCAACGCAGTGCTCAAACTGCGAAACTAAAGATACAACGATCAACATGCTATTGGCTGAAAACAATTTGTTGCAGGCAAAAATAAAGGCGTTGGAGGCATCACTGGAATTGGCAAGAAATCCAGTTGATCACGCATGTCAGCCGAGTGGAATACTCTATGAGCTTATAGATGACATTAATAATCTTCATGTGGAGTAGATTTCGTTGTAATATTGAAAACATTGTTGTTTTACTTGTTTAATGTTTTAATGTTATTGTTTAATTAAATGGAAACAAACACACAATTAAAAAGCATAACGTAAAATAAAAATCATATAAAAACACTACACAATTAAATACACTATACATATAAAAACACTACACAAATAAATACACACTATATATACTCTACAAATAAAAACACTATATATATATTACACAAATATAAATTATACACAAAACAAAAAAAAAACAAAAAACTAAAAAAAAAAAAAAAAAAAAAAAAGACAAACCAATCATTGGGCCAATGATTGGCCTACTATGGGGTGCAAAAAAAAGATTTTATGAGGTGCAATATTAGACTAGCCCTATTTGAATGTCAATTCACCTGTGAAGATATATAAATGGGTAATAGGTAGGTAGGGTGGACATCATTCTGAACCATACTCAGTGGAACCATAAAGTTGTTGTAGCCTTAGCCTGCCTCACTAGGTCCGGTCTATTGGGCGTGCCTCCTTTTCTCATCAATGTTCCTGTGCACCCCACCCATTAACCCCACCATCCCTACCCCTTAAACATCATCACAAATGTGTAATTTTTACACTTTAATTATGATTAACACCACATTGGATTCACATAAACCCTCCAAAAGCCAATCCTACCTCCAACGCCCTTTAAAAGACACACAACCTAAAGACATTAACCTTTTGCTTCATCACAAGTTGACCTTCATTTTACTCTGGGTCACTTTAAAATCTTTATGGACACGTATAACATTTTTGTTGCTAGAAAATTTTCACTTTGATATAAAGTATGATATAAGAATAAGGGAAATGATGCCTACATTACAATATAGTCAATTGACTAAATATTTTTTGTAAAAATTTAAAACTTTTTATAGTTCAATCCAAGCGGTAAGTCCGTGATATATGTTTTCTTCCTGTTCCTTTCTTTTTTTTTTTTTTTTTCAAAAAAAAAAAATATAAACAATTGCTTACATTGTAATGTAGGCATCATTTCCCTACAAAAATAATGCACACTCGATCTCATTAGAGCAAAGCATAAGAAGATATGACGTAGACAGTCAAATGCTTATCCGAGAGTAAACGGACTACTTTCTCCGGCATATAATACATAAATTTCATAAGTTCTCCATTTGGTTATCTAGTCTTAGGGAAATAATGGTTGAATACAAGTACTTGATAAGTTGATAATTGTACTAACTTGATTATTAATTATGGAGTAAACTACAAAATATATCCCTGTGGTTTACAGTTTTTGAGACCTTACATCCCTGTCATAAACTATTGGCTAGTTACATCCTTCGTTAGCCAAACGTTAGCCATTCTACATCCCTGGTCACTAACTCCGTTAGTTTTCTTCGTTAAGTGCTAACGAGAGGGCTGTTTTGGTCTTTTTACTCATACGAGGGATGTATTTTGCAGCTAACTCTTTTACATATAAGAGGGATGTATTTTGCAAAATACTTTTATACTTTTATACTTTTTTTTTTTTTTTTTTTTTTTTTTTTTTTTTTTTTTTTTAATTCTTATTATTATTATTATTATTATTATTATTATTATTATTATTATTATTATTGTTATTATTATTATTATTATTAGAGTTAACTATTTATATAAAAAAACATTTTGTCGAAAATATTATAAAAGTTTCCAAAATTTTTATAAAAATTCCGAAAATTTTATAAAAAAAATTCCAAAAATTTTATAAAAATTCTATAAAAAATTCCGAAAATTTTATAAAATATTCCGATAAAATTTTTATAAAAAATTTTCGACAAAAAAATTTCTTTTTTCTTATTTGAATACTTTTTGTCGGAATTTTTTATAAAAAATTTTCGACAAAATTTTTTTTTTCTTTTTTGAATACTTTATGACGGAATTTTTTATAAAAAATTTTCGACAAAAAAATTTCTTTTTTCTTTTTTGAATACTTATTGACGGAATTTTTTATAAAAAATTTTCGACAAATTTTTTTTTTTCTTTTTTGAATACTTATTGACGGAATTTTTTATAAAAAATTTTCGACAAAAAAATTTCTTTTTTCTTTTTTGAATACTTATTGACGGAAATTTTTATACAAAATTTTCGACAAAAAAATTTCTTTTTTCTTTTTTGAATACTTATTGACGGAAATTTTTATACAAAATTTTCGACAAAAAAATTTATTTTTTCTTTTTTGAATACGTTTTGAGGGAATTTTTTATAAAAAATTTTTGAAAAAAAAATTTATTTTTTATTTTTTGAATACTTTTGGACGGAATTTTTTTATAAAAAATTTTTTTGTCGAAAGTTCTTTTGTCGAAAATTTTTTTGTCGAAAATTTTGTATAAAAAAATTCCGTCAATAAGTATTCAAAAAAGAAAAAAGAAATTTTTTTGTCGAAATTTTTTTATAAAAAATTCCGTCAAAAAGTATTCAAAAAAGAAAAAAGAAATTTTTTTGTCGAAAATTTTTTATAAAAAATTTCGTCAAAAAGTATTCAAAAAAGAAAAAAGAAATTTTTTTGTCGAAAATTTTTTATAAAAAATTCCGACAAAAAGTATTCAAATAAGAAAAAAGAAATTTTTTTGTCGAAAATTTTTTATAAAAATTTTATCGGAATATTTTATAAAATTTTCGGAATTTTTTATAAATTTTTTTATAAAATTTTCGGAATTTTTTATAGAATTTTTATAAAATTTTTGGAATTTTTTTTATAAAATTTTCGGAATTTTTATAAAATTTTTGGAAACTTTTATAATATTTTCGACAAAATGTTTTTATATATAAATAGTTAACTCTAATAATAATAATAACAATAATAATAATAATAATAAGAATTAAAAAAAAAAGAAAAGAAAAAAAAGTAAAGTATAAAAGTATTTTGCAAAATACATCCCTCTTATATGTAAAAGAGTTAGCTGCAAAATACATCCCTCGTATGAGTAAAAAGACCAAAACAGCCCTCCCGTTAGCACTTAACGAAGAAAACTAACGGAGTTAGTGACCAGGGATGTAGAATGGCTAACGTTTGGCTAACGAAGGATGTAACTAGCCAATAGTTTATGACAGGGATGTAAGGTCTCAAAAACTGTAAACCACAGGGATGTATTTTGCAGTTTACTCTTAATTATGGTACATTATGTTAAAGATCATTTATATACATTTATTTGAATACATTATGGATTATAATAGCTACTTTTTTTGTTGTTTGCACATGCTATCATATAATGTTTGCTTTCGTTGTTTAAATACAACAGTCTGTACAGTTAATATAATACATCATATAGCTATTGATCAGATATATTAAATTGCCTTAATAAAGTGATGTTACTGATTCAAATAACTGTAATGGATATATTAGCTACAACGGTTGAATGCAAATGAATAATATCAAAACTGTCATATAACTAAAGAATTACTATGGTACAAATGTCAATATCATATATCGCCAGTTTTTCCCGGTTGAACATTCTAGAAAATAAAAGGGGATCCAACTTTTGTGAGACCAAAAGTCCAAAACTATATTAATATTTAGGGTATGTTGTCGTTTAATAAGATTATTATGTGTAATTAATTACTATTGTATACGAAATATCCGCAACACATGACAATATTTTTATGCATGCAAGATAAGTTAGGTCCATCGGCTAGCCTTTTGTTAAAAATGTTTCTTTTGTTGAAGAAAAGCAAGACTTGCAAGCCAACACTAACAAGAAAACGACCTCTTTTAAATTTATTATGTGTTTTTGAATTACATAGTTGCACGATAAGTCCATGAACGATAAGGTCATAATTTTATTCTTCATAAAAACTAAATTTAAATATTGCCGCTTTCATATATTGGCTATTTTCATCAAGAGATGAAAACGTATTCTTTAGGCTTTACAAGAAACCAAAATGGAACACATGGAGGTTTCCGCTGTTAAGTCTTGTTGGGGTAATTTTTCTTTTGAGTTCGTGCATAGTGATTCGGTTGGTAATTCAGGAGGTATTTTATGTACTTGGGATCCAGGATGTTTTCGAAAGGTAGATTCTACTAGTTCTGATTATTTTGTCATTATTAGGGGGGTGTGGAGGAAAACTAATACCGAAATTCTTCTTATTGTCGTTTATGCCCCACATGAGAAAAGGGAGAAGAGATCGCTTTGGGAGTACCTACTTAGTATTCTAAATAGTTGGAAAGGGGACGTCATTATGATGGGTGATTTCAATGAGGTCAGACATCACTCGGAGAGATTCGGTTCGGTTTTTAACACTCGTGATGCGGAGGTGTTCAATTCTTTTATCCATAATGCCGGTTTAGAGGAGGTCCCTTTAGGAGGTAATACCTTTACGTGGTGTCACAAATCAGCGACCAAAATGAGCAAGCTTGACCGTTTTCTCATATCGGAAAGTTTAGGTATTTCTCATCCTAATATTACTGCAGTTACTCTTAATCGTTTTTTATCAGATCACTGCCCCATTTTACTTCGTGAATCTGCTGTGGATTACGGACCAACTCCATTTAGATTCTTTCATCATTGGATCGAGGTAGAAGGATTTAAACAGTTGGTCGAGGAAGCTTGGATTTTGGCCCCGGGGGATAAGTTTAATGCCATGCGTAACTTAATGAACAAATTGAAGTTTCTAAAAAATGAAATTAAGATATGGAATAAAGTCCACATTCCTATTCAGAAGACAAAACTGCAACTTCTGCAGGACGAGCTCAGCAAGATTGACACGGAAATTGATACGGGTAAGGGGAATGACGAGTTGGTTCTTAAGAGATTGGAGGTCATAGATTCCATTCATACCATTAGTAAATCTCAAGCGAACGAATTGCTTCAGAAAACAAAGATTAAATGGGCTATAGAGGGTGATGAGAATTCTCGGTTTTTTCATGGGGTATTGAATAAGAAAAGAAAACAGTTGAGTATTCGTGGAATTATGAAAGAGGGAAACTGGATCGATACTCCAAGTCAAGTTAAAGTGGAATTTCTCAATCACTTTGAAAAGAGATTTGCTTGCCCAGATGGTGTCCGAGTTCCGATTAACATAGAGTTCCCCAACTCTTTAAACTCCGATCAGCAGGCTGCTTTAGAGACTCAGGTTACGAGGGAAGAGGTGAAAAAGGCTGTGTGGGATTGTGGCACTGACAAAACTCCAGGTCCAGACGGTTTTACGTTTGGGTTTTATCGACAGTTTTGGGACTTAATCGAGAATGACGTAGCGATGGCTGTGAATTTCTTCTTTGAACATGGAGAATTCGCGAGAGGGTGTAACTCTTCCTTCATCACTCTCATTCCGAAAACCCCTAATGCTAACAAAGTGAACGATTTTAGACCCATAAGCCTCATCAGTAGCTTGTACAAGATTGTTTCTAAAATTATTGCAAACAGACTTATACCACTACTTAATATTCTCGTTCATGAAGTTCAGTCCGCTTTTGTTCCGGGGAGACAAATTATGGATGGACCTTTCATCCTTCACGAAATCATGAAATGGTGTACTTCGAAGAAGAAACAAGCTCTTATTTTCAAAGTCGACTTCGAAAAGGCCTATGATTCGGTTAGGTGGGATTTTCTGGATCAAGTGTTAGAGAAGTTTGGTTTTGGCACCAGATGGCGGTCTTGGATCCAAGGTTGCTTCCGACATTCGAAAGGATCCATACTCGTGAACGGTAGCCCCACAACGGAGTTTGAATTTTTCAAAGGTCTTAAGCAAGGTGATTCCCTTTCACCGTTTTTATTCATTCTCGTTATGGAGTCACTTCATATTTCTTTTCAACGAGTTATAGATGTAGGCATGTTCAAGGGTATCACTCTTAACGATACTTTAGATTTATCCCATTTGTTCTTCGCGGACGATGCTATTTTCATTGGGAAATGGAGTGATAGTAACATTTCCATCATTATGAACGTTTTGGAATGTTTTAAACGTGCTTCTGGTTTAAAGATTAATATGTGTAAGAGTCAAATTATGGGGGTAAATGTGGACAGCAGCAAGGTGAACCAAGCTGCGTGCAAGTTAGGGTGTTTGATTCTTCGTTCTCCTTTTAAGTACCTCGGTACCTTAGTGGGAGGTCATATGCATTCAGTGGAGGCATGGCATGAGGTGATTACTAAAGTCAAAAAACGACTCTCGATATGGAAGATGAAGGCTTTATCCATTGGGGGCAGATTCACACTCTTGAAATCCGTGCTAGGTACTATCCCTATCTTTTATATGTCTATGTTCAAAACCCCTTCAAGCGTGTTACAGGAAATGGAGTCCATTAGAAAAGATTTTTTCAATGGCCACGAACATAAAAGTAAAAAAGCCACTTGGTCCAAACGGAAATCTATTTTGTCATCCAAAGATTCTGGGGGTCTCGGAGTTGCAAGCATGTTTGCTATGAATCGCGCTTTGATGTTTAAATGGGTGTGGAAGTTCCTGACAAATAGAAATTCGTTATGGACGAGGGTTATTCAGGCCATCCACGGTGAAGAAGGTAATATTGGTCGTGTTATTAAACGTGGTCATAATTCTTGTTGGCTTAGTATTGTAAGTGAAGTCGAAAAACTTCGTGATAAAGGCGTTAATTTTTTCGAGTATTTAACTCTGAAAGTAGGAGATGGCAGCAACACTAAATTTTGGACAGATAAATGGAGTGAAGCAGGTATTCTCAAAGACGTTTTTCCTCGCGTTTTTGCTTTGGAGACCAACAAAGAAATCAGTATCCGAGATAAGCTTGCAGATTCTTCTTTTGATCAGTCGTTCCGTCGATGTGCAAGGGGAGGGGTGGAAAGTGAGCAATTACTGGCTATATCTAATCTGGCTAGTAAAATCAGTTTGTCTCCTCAGAAAGATAGATTTGTGTGGTCGTTGGGGAAGGAAGGGGCATACACTGTTGCTTCTCTTAGGACTGTCATTGATAACCTGCACTTATCAAATACTTCTTTCAAAACAAGATGGGTGAAGTATATCCCGATCAAAGTTAACATTCTCGCTTGGAAAGTCAAGATGGATGCTTTGCCCTCCAGATTTAATTTGTCTCGGCGTGGTATCGACATAGGCTCCATCTCATGTCCTTTATGCAACAGCGGAGTCGAAACTGTCTCTCATCTTTTTTTCAGTTGCAGCGTGGCGGATCAGATTTACAGGAAAATTACTACTTGGTGGAATGTGGCATATGCGGGAGTTTCGTCCTATGGGGATTGGCTGACCTGGCTTTCTTCAATCAGGTTCTCTACTAACCTTAAGATGATGGTAGAAGGCGTTTTTTACGTTATGTGGTGGGGGATTTGGAACTTCCGAAACAAGATTTTATTTGATAACAAAGGTTCCATGAAGGGCGCTCTTTTCGATAACATAGTGTCTTATTCGTTTACTTGGTGTAAATTTAGAAGTAAAGCGTCGTTCACTTGGATCGACTGGCTTAAGAACCCGTACCTTATTTCTTTGTAATTTTAGCATCTTGCTAGTTTTTTTTTAATAAATCGCCGTTAAAAAAAAAATCATGGTAATACAAGATTCACATCTTTTATGCTGACCAAAACTCGATATTTATCTTAGACAGTAGTCAATAAACTTATAACAGTTGTGAGAATGCCCCATTTATCAAACTGCTCCACTAAGCATCTCCATTCACAAATGAACACATTTAACTAAAAAAGACATAAATACAAATTTAAATTTTATCTAAATATAGTGATTAACACAAAAGTCAAAAAGACATTTGGCTTTGCTTATACATTATTGATGACACTGACATAATATAATATTAACCACGAAATAAAACAAATTATTTATACTTCTTCTAAGAATATTTTATTAATATACTAACGAACCTTCAGTTACAATAATTTCTAAAACAACATGAGCTATTATTCTAGATTACATAAACCTGAATGCCCACAAAACTGAAAAATACCCATAAAAAGCTACAAGAAAAAGTAAAACAGACCCTGAAAAAGTTAAATTTTCTATTACTCAAGCTTCTTAAAAAAAGCTGTTCGAAAAAAGAGATTGATAAATGATTACAAACATAGCATGCTCACCCACAATCATCTCAATCATCCTTCTTCTTTTCCCCTTTGCTATCATATCAACACTTATGATTTTAGTCCACCACTTTATGCAAACCAGAACTTTTTTCTATCAAGTCTAATTGTTTCGAGTAACAATATACTTTATCTGTCTTACTTGTTATTAATAGTAAGTTACATGCATTTAGGTTACCAATCATAACATAAGCCTTCATTTCCTAAACAAATAAAATACATGTACGCTACTATGATTGTTAATATTTGTAACATTACATTAGTATAATCGACAAAACAAATAAAATATCTCACTATTCTAAACAATTAAGCATTTCACAAGAATGGCCTGAATGAATGAATCACGCTAAGCTTCAGTTGGAGCAGCGATCGAAAGCTGCTTTAACCATTCGAACGTTCGATGTCGTGACACTGCTTGTTTCCCATTATCCCCTCCCTTCGACACTTCCACGACATTCTTTAAATGTAACAAACTTTCGTCTCTTGTTGTTTTCTTTTTTGGTACTGTTTCTTTTATCGTACGTTCAACTGAATCAACCGAACATTTACACCCTCCAACAAAAAACAACCTTTGTTTTTTCTTCATATTTTTCCGAGGTGGTTTTTCCATCTTGTTTTGGCTCTGGTTCTGGTTCTGGTTCTGGTCAGTAGTACTATTCATACCGCTACTATTACTACTACTATTACTATTATGACTTCCAAACCTTTTACTTCTATTTTTCAAATCTGATAACCCGATCTCTTGTGGTTTAACTAGCCCGACTTGTAAAAAACTCCATAGTGACGCGTTTTTCGGGTTCGAATGTGAAAGAGCCCGAAAACTTTGAGTTCGTATTTGTGGTGATGGACTAGGGTGTGAATGAAACTGGTTTCGAACCCTAGGCTTATATTTATTATACCCATTTAAACGAATTGTTCTTGGATCAACCATAGAAGTTGACCGGTTAATTTTTCGAGCTAATGATGTGGTGGTATCCGAGGTGACAGAAGTACTAATGGAGTGGCGTAACGGAAGAATTTGACCTTGAAAAAAGACTTCATCCGCGTTACACATATTTTCAGTCGAAAAAGTGGTGTTGTTGTGACAAGAACCAAACTCGAAGTCGGCTTCGGGATCATTGTCGTGTTGTTTTGAGGTTGTTTCGGTTTCTTGGTCGTCGTTTGTTGGAAGGTCGCATAGAGATAATGTTTCTTCTTCTTGATCTTGTTCTTCTTCATCTTGTTGAAAACATTGATTCTCATGCGAGTTGAATTGGACCCATTTGCCGTTGCAACGAATTGTTGCCATTTTGTGTGTGTGAAAATGTGTACTTTGAATATTGAGTAAATAATGGGTGAGTTTGGTTTTTTATAGGGGAAGTGGGTTGGGGAAAATGTAAAGTTAGAGGGTGTAAAAGGGAACACGTATGATTATACAAGGTGAAAGTTACATATTCGGTTCTTTAGTTCGAGTTATTCACAAGTTTAGCTCATTACTTTTCTGAGTTAAAAAGGTAGTAACATTTTTGTTCGTTAATTTCTACTGTTGTTTAGTAACTACAGTATTTGGTGACGTGAGCTCGATAGGAAATAACTATGTACATTTTGGTAACATAAATGTTTTTTTCCTCTTGAGACATAGAAATATTTTTACTTTAACATATACTATTATATCCTTTCATTTGTAATGTTATAGATCCGTATCCACAGACCATAGTTCTATACTATACACGATGGTCAACAGGTCGTCAATTGTTAGATCACACATATACAGTATGTTTTGTCTAGTTAAAAATGTAACCGATTCTCTCTAATGCTACTATTTTGGTTGGAACGTCATTCTATAGATAATCGTGCAATGGTTCGAATAGTCTTATACAGTTCGTAACCATTACGACACATTGAGTTTCGTTTAGGCGTTAGTCCTATATCGTGACATTCGTATCCTCATAAATTTCTAATCAATCTTCCAAGCTTGATGACAAATTTGATTCAACTGATGGTCGTCACTACATATATAGACCCACAAAACATATTTAATTATCAGATACAATAATACACATACTAAACATACCTCATCAAATGAAATTTGAAGAGTTTTGAAGCAAAAATGTTACTAAAGATACAATTAAGGGATACTTTTTGTAAAATGAAAACTTAGATATAAAACTGAGAAGTATTTTTACTACAAGTTGGGGGTAAAGAAGCTTAGCCGGCCTGCCAAGAGGCAGATTCACTTAAATTAAACATATGTTCTCCTTTCATGCAATCTTCATTATCCGTTTATAACTCAACTTGTAGTGAATTCAAATGTTCCATATTTTGAGTGCATCCGCCACTCCGCATAAAGTATTACCAGTAGCTTTTTTAGTATTGTTTATAACTTTTGGTGGAGGTCTTTCTGGAATCAGTTCATCTAATCTCAGGTAGAAGAGTGAGTGTCTACATCTCACCTCTTTCATACATCACTTTGACAAGATTATGTATTGTTGTTGTTGTTGTTGCAGTAATATTGTTTATAACCTTATAAGTCCACCATTATAGCTCTTGACTAGATAAACAAAGAAACTACGAAAGCAAATGTGTTTCAACGGATTTTATAACCACAAATATAACGTAAACATTTATCAATTTATAGTAATGCACGAATTCATAAGTCATACATATTAGTTTCTTTTCTTTATGTTATTTCAAAACTTGCTGCTCGAGTTTCTGCCACTTGAATTTTTGATTCACTTTTATTTTTCATCAAATGAATGATTTTTTTCAAGAAACATGTAAGCTACTATATAGCATGATATTGGAAATTTCATTTTTATTACATTACATTCGGCAAACCAGCGACCGCTGCAAGATGTTAGATATAGTTGTAGTTGTAACGTGTTAATTGCAGTTGTAAGCTGTAATGTTTTGTTTTGTATAAAGCATTTCTTAACAAGCTTTGTAACCATACAATTGTAGTAAAAGATAAACAATAAACGATTCCTCCGTTACTCGTCTAAAATAAAAATTCAACCACTAAAAGTTTTTCGTTAAATAAACATATAATTTTACATGCTTCTAGACGCTCTAAAATAACCGATTATTGATTCTTTACTCAGAATAACGTTAAGTTTTGCTAGCTAATTAAGTATAAATATATCAAGTCTCGTTGTAATTGGTAAAACTTTCACTATCGTGGTTACTAAACAAAGTTACAAAAATTCTTATGGTGAGCCTGCTTAGATACCAAATCACACTACCAATCGTGATTAGCTTCATACATGTGTATTTTTAAAAAAATTAAAAAATAGCAATTCAATTTGGGATCAAATTGGCAACTGCAGGTTGTATGTAACTACAATATTTTAAGTTCGCATGTCATGCTTGTCGTATAAAATCTAAGTTTACTTTTCATACACAAGTTTTTTACGTTTTGATAAATAAAACTAATGTTTTAATATATTTTAATGTTTTAGATTTTGTGAATCCAACTATAGTATGTAACTTCAAAATTCAAATTGTGTTCTTAACGGATGGATGTCAACATTATAAAAATTTGACTTTTAATTATAGTGCTGTCAATGAGTGTGATGCGTGGTACTTTAAGTCGATAGCCTTCTTTTTTTATGGTCACATGTTCCAAACAGTGGCAAATATACTAACCCATAAAAATAATCAGGTGTGTTTGAATATTGGCATGGACCGATAAAAATAAAGAAATTGAGTCGGGACTATATTATGTTGGATCGAAATTTGACTAGTTGGTTCAATCCACTAGTACACAAAATCACTTTTTGGAACGTTTAAAAGGATTGTTTGGAACATTTAGGGGTGTTCATGGGTTGTGCAATACCCGAATAAACCAAAAACTGAAACCGAACCGAACCAAAAATAACCGAATTGAACTTTTAACCGAACCGAATTTGTCAAAACCGAACCGAACCGAATTAAATATTCGGTTTTCGGTTCGGTTAAGGTTTTATCAATCCAAACCGAAAACCGAAATCAAATAAATATATATATATATTTTTATATATTTATAGAAAAAAAAAAATTAAAACTTTTTTAAATATAATATTTATAAGCTTTAATTATTTTTCTTTCTAAAAATCTTATAAATAAATAAATAAATAATTAAATTTTGTTTAATTCAGGTTATTCGGTTCGGTTTTCGGTTATGGGGGTTCGGTTTTCGGTTATTTGGTTCGGTTTTCGGTTCTGTTGAATCATTTTAATTTCGGTTCGGTTCGGTTCTCGGTTATACCCAGAAAAAAAAAATTAACCAAACAAACCGAACAACCCGATAACCGAACCGATGAACACCCCTAGGAACGTTTCACCCACCGTTTATTATGTGACTGTTCCAAAAAAAGAAAACTTTATGAAGCGTTTTTTTAAGCGTTCCCAAAAGCTTATTTTTTGGAACTGTTTTTTTTCCAGAAATCGTTCCAAAAGGTAGTAACAATATGTGGCAAATATGCAATCGTTTGGAACGCTTTTCACAGTGTTCCATTAACAATTCATTATTTTGTAGCACTTATGTGATAACCGTTCCAAAAAAGATGTTTCCCACCAATATCCAGCAACCCATTCCCACCAAAATAAATTCTGTAACAACCCATTTTTGCAGATTTTCTGCAGCAACCAAACCGACCCATTTCCGCTGCTACCCAAATCTGTTGTTCTATTTCTGCAGCGGCCCATAACTTATTTTGTTCCAAAACCATTTCAACCAAAGCACAAAACATATATACATCAAATTTAACCAACAATCCATAACACCAAATTCATCCGTTACAACTAAACTTCGTCTAAACGTTGATTACCCAAAAAATTCATCCATTACAACCAAAAGTTTTCCAAAAACTAATTAACTAAGACATACATCATTGTTCAACACACAAAAACTACATCCATACACCAACTATGTACCTAAATGCTTTCTTTGCATGGTTGACAGTAAAGATCATAAAACGATTTACTCCAATCATGTACCATCTTGTCCAATAGTGACATAGGTATTGGCTTTCTCGATATGAAGTGTGTGGGAATCTGTTAGTAAGAAAAAAGAAGACTTGATTATAACCGACCAATATACTGAAAATGAACCAAAATAACTTCGACAATATAAGTCATTTTTTTCTTTATAGTAATAGACATATACTCTACTTACATTATCAGGAAACCCTTGTTGTAAGACCATAAAAAAGTCGATAATCCATTTCATGACATAATAACCGCATTCCCAAGTCTCTCTTTGTTGGTTACACTGTAATCAAACAAATAGCATACATTTCACATATGAAAAAACAAGTATACATGGCTGTTTATATCAGTATAAATGATTTACCTTAGGGAAAGTCCAATCTAAATTCACTTGAAGCGCCCGACAAAAGCAAGTGTTGAAGTTAGAGAAATGAAGCTTTGAATTGTGAATGGAATGTCAATATTGAGAAATCTTACTCGTTCAACACCTTTACCACCAAGAAATCATCTGGGGTCTTCTTCTGGTCTTTATTATATGAATCCAAAATGTATCCCTTTTGCATGGAACGGTTAATAATAAATAACGCCCAATGACCACTACACAAAAGTTTGTCTTTTAAACAATGCACGTATAATCAAAACCATAAAACGAAAGAAAATTAAATTTTACGTACTCTTGATGATAAGGTAAAAGGAAGAATGATTTATTTTGGTGTATGAGTAATGTTTTGCGGGTATGAGTCACGACAAACCCACGGTCTTCTAAACATGCTTTTGACTGTAGATATGCCGGATTGAGAAATGTAGTCCTACTGTTCTTTTTATGAAGCTTATACAAAAACCTAAATGAAAATAATATAAATATAATAAAAGCAATCAAAATGAATACTAAATAAAAAAATTGGTGTCAAGATAAATGAAAATCTAAGAACTTACATGCACAACCAATGAATTATGGCCACGTCAAGCCAATCTTTTGACATCCATCCTATTAACGAGTTAGTGGCGACTGGCTCCAAAAACTTCTCATTGTACATTTCGTCAGGCGATTCAATGTTGATCGCTGCATTTGGATTCTCATGGTTCATGAAAAGATTCGCACGCAATTGAATCTCAATAGGCCTTTTCTTCAAATGCTTAATGCGGTCCTCTTGGTATGAGTTATGGCTTATTTGAAACGGATTTTTAGCTCTACAACTTGTTTCTTCGTCCACCTATTAAAGCATTTGTAAATAAAACTGTGCCATACATATACATATAATATATATCTATATTGGTTGAGTGAGTACCATGCGTTGTAAAGCATTTTCATCCAAACGGGATTTTGTTGGCATTGACGGTTCCACAGGTACCAATCTTGAGCGAAGCTACATTTAGCAAAAAACAGATTAAACCTTAATAAAGTTTCATACAAAGTCTTATTTAATCAAAACCCATATGCATATGTATACCTTAATATATTTTTGTGGCCATTGAATAAAATAGCCAAATGATTCACATAATCGGCTTACAGCATCAGTCGGTACTGATAACATCAAATAGTCCTCAATATTAAGTGTCAATTTCCCCTGATAATGCTTGTAATTTATATCATTTATATGAATTTACGCTTGTTTTTCATTGTTTTCTACTATCAGGTAAATTACGAGCATTTGAGCTAAAGAGACACGGAATTGGAGAAATATCAAAGATTTATCATAGTATGCTGACTTTGAAGAAGTTACGGTGTAACTCATCCCTCTCATTACGCCGTAACTAAAGCGTGACTCAGAAAACCAACTCATTAGAAGATTACGGCGTAACTCCCCTTAAAGACTACGACGTAACTTATTAGGTCAATGAGGTTCCACGCCGCTGATAATTACGCCGTAACTATTTCACCAACTACGGCGTAACCACTTATAAGGTTACGCCGTAACCAGCAGATCTAGTGCAAATTACGAAGGAATTGAATATTACGGCGTAAATCTTATATTAGTTACGCCGTAACCCAAATCTGGCTTATAAATACCCCACGATTTCTAGCATTTCAAAGCATCCCATTCTACACATCACAACCAAAGAATGTGGGAAGAAGCCAAAGGCAGGTATAGAGGAGCATACGGAGCTATCTCCAAGGGAGAAATCACTCCCCTACGATAAGCATTAGCATTTTATATTTTCTTTACTTTCGATTCATGTATTTCGTAACTTTGAATATTGAATTGATTTTTATGGTTAATATGAGCGGCTAAGCACCTCTCGGTGCTGGCCTAGTTATGATTCCTTAATTGTTATGTTTGCGTTTACATTACTTCCGTATAATTATTTCTAAGTGTATCCATACATAGTTTATTGGTAGCTACCCTTGTTTCGGTAGTTTTGAATAGCGGTAGAGGCTAGTTGCTTAGGAGATATGACCAACTGACCCTAAGTGAGTAGACTGAGACGGGAAGGGTAAGATATGACCAACTAACGACCCTTTCTACTTGTGCGATTTGACCAACTGATCACCTACCGTTTGGATGAACTTAAGAATTAGGAGGTGAGTGTTTAAGTTGCTAACGCCCGGGTACTCACTATTATAAATCTAGCATGTAGCGGTACTTAATGACTTGGCTTAGGGGACCAGGAACAACTGGACTTACGAAGGGACACCTGACTTCTCCAGTGGTGGCATCTTTGCTGATAGGTTAGGGCGAATTGACCAAATGCTGTCCTCTCGAATTTGACCCCACCTGAAGTAATTGGAAGTAAGTAGACGTAGACATTACTAGCTAGGAGGATTAACTAGGTTAGCACCACTCTCCTCTATTGATTAAACCTTTGCCTTTTATCTGCTTTAGTAGTTAATTAATTAATTCCTTATCGAAATCATATTAAAAACTGTGACACCTAGACTTAGTAATAATCCAACACACATAGCTCTTGGGACGACCTCGGTTTTACCGAATACTACACTACACACGACCGGGTACACTGTCCGTTAGTGCATTAGGGGGAACCCGTAGGAAGGGGGGACGAACCGCCGAATTGACATCTGAAATCGCCAACATGAACACAAACGAAATCTTGAATTTCGTATAGAAAGAAAACGAACCACTTCTATTCTCGGAGCCCACGACTATAGGTATAACGAGACTATATAAATATTAAAACCTGGTCAGTAAAACCTGTATCAAGTTTTTGGCGCCGCTGTCGGGGAGTTATATTAGGATTGCTATTAAGTCTTCATTTTTGTTTTGTTTTAAATTTCTCACGATCATTATTTAAGTTTTCAGGTACCATGGAAGCTATTAACATCGATGACCTCACTCTTGAGGAATATTTGGCGTTGACAAGAGCAGAACAAGGGCCGGGTCTCGTAAGACCGGCGATTGGAGCTGATATCCGTTTCAAAATTAAAGACCAATTTATGAGGGAGCTTCGTGCTAACCCTTTTTCAGGAAACAGGGATGAGGATGCATATGAGCACGTTGAAATTTTCCTATACATCACAAGCCTTTTCAACATTCCGGGCGTGTCTCATGATGCTGTTATGCTAAGGGTATTCCCCAAGACTTTTACTGGGGCTGCCAGAAGATGGATTGAAAGATTGCCCACCGGGCCAATTAATACTTGGGCTCTACTCAAAAAGCATTTCTGTCACACCTCCAAATTACCTGTTTTGCAGCGGAATGGAATTCCTGGGGATTGACTGTCATAGCATCACAATCACAGTTATATTGAACGACCTAAAGTGTCGTTTGGGAAATACATCGTTTGATTTAATAAAATAATCAGAGTTACAACATAGGTCCCAAAAGTTTACAAAGTTTGCGGAAATATAAATATATTACAAGTCCAAACGATGGTTTTAAAAGAAAGTGCCATAATGTACAATGATGTAAGTCGACGCCGCGACTCAAAAGGTGGTTCCTTAACCATGCCATGATGATAATGCCTTAGATACCTGAGAATAAACATGCTAAAAAGGTCAACACAAAGGTTGAGTGAAATCCATAGGTTTAAGTAATTCGTTTGAACACAATAATCGTAGTGTGAGTTAAATGGTTTCACACTCATCGTTAAAAACAAAATCGTATTTATTTCACTAAGTTCATGACACCAAAGCGTAAACATCGCACCAATAAAAATTGGTAATCATCGTTTCATCGCCGCCCTAATAGGTAATTTGCCAATTTACCTTAATGATTCAAATATAGTGCGCTCGATTTCCCCTAAATGGGTCAATAGGAGCGGGAGTGTTAATTCCAATAGGCCTATTCACAATATTCGCGCTCACTCGCAAGTGACTAATGGTTCATGATGTAGGGACTTCGAACATGGCAAATACTTAGTGACAATAAAACATTCGGATATAGCATACAGTTCAAAGCATATGTGTTCGATTAAAAATGTAGCATGTATCTCCCCCAAGAGTTTGTAAAACAGTTAAAAGAGTAAAAGTGGGGCTATGAACTCACTTGGTAGACTGGTGTGCTGACAAGAGTGAGTACACTGAGATATAATGTGATGCGTTAACCGGGACCTAATATCAATGATATGATATGTCATGAGTTGCAATGTAATGTTATGCATGCACTTCATATGTTATTTATACCATTTGCGGGTTTTGAAAATATTACTCGTCGTCGAAAAATACTCTTTTGACGTCTTGACCCTTCAAAAATGACTTTTCAAGTTTTTACGTCAAAATGTCATCCTACAATGGTTTTATAACGATTTTTGGTGAAATTTTCACTTTTCGTCGCAAAACAATGTCGTCGGAATTTTTATAAAAGTAACAAAAATGGCTTTGGAAAACTAGTCGTAAAATGGTGTACGTCGATCGTTAGAGAACGAAATCGACGGTTTTGAAAAGTTTGTATCGATATCTAGAAGTTTCAGTTCAGGAGTTTTCGTCCAAAAGGTCTCGATCATAAAGATATCAAGGGTTAAAGATAGCGATTTTGGATAATTGTTGAGCAGAAAATGAGTTTCGGTCAAGTTTGAACATCCGTAATTAATTTACTACAACTCCGCTATACAAACGGCTTGTCGTTTTGAAAAATATGGCCGATGAACTTGATTTTACTAGAAGACAATTCGTTCCAAAAAGTTTCACATCATGGTTAAAAACAGCCGCAAACATGGACGTTACAGCTACTAAAATACTTGTATCGTAAAAATAATATAGTTTTTCAGAAAATAATAGTTACGGCAACTTTATGAAAACGTGCATATCTTTGTCGTTTTAAATCCGTTTTCTACGTATAATATGTCCTTAGCTTCGTATCGAAGTAAACTAATATATTTTTGACTAGTCGAAATAATTTGTGAAGCTTAAGGCTCGTTTTTGACCCAAACAATGTCAAAACAGTTTGCTGAAAATTCTGAAAATAATACGTTTCGTCGTCAAACTTTAAAAATCCATAACTTCTTCGTTATAAGTCCGTTTTTATCCGTTCAAGCGGCCACGGATTCGTTTTAAAGTATATTTTCTAAATATCAAGGCCAAAGTTTTGTACCAACTGTCGGTTTTTCCAGAAAATCGAATTAAGGACAGAACATAAATTATAGTTATCGAAAATAGTTTTTCTCGGACAAAACCTATTCTAATCCCTTCAAATCAACTCCAAAGCTAATCTAATCCTACCATACACCTTCTTAGGGTGTCATGGGTTCCTAGACATCATCAAGACCAAGAATACCATGGGGATAATTATAGGATGACCATAAATATATATATCACTTCTTAAAATCATGAAAAATGGTATAAATCACATATCATGCATACTAGCTCCAAAAATGAAAAGATGAATATGAAATGAAAAAGGAAACATGAAAATGAAAGAAACAAGCTTACAAGTGAAAATGATGAGGTGAAAGTAACAAGGTAAAACTTAAATACCCTTGGTTTTTATTTCAAAACCATATAAAGAGTATATACTAGATTGTAAATAACACTAGGACTTGAAAATTGTGATCCCTTTGAAGACCCTCTTGTGGCCGGTTCTTGAAGAAGCAAAAGAGAGAAGGAAAAGTTTCTATCACTTGGTAAAATGATTGATAAGTGAATGAAGAAAAATGTGAAGTATGACTTTAAGGTTGTGTAAAATTTGTAACAATCACCAAACCATGCCAATCAATTAATACACCCTCCCCCTTGTCGGCCAAGGGGGGAGGGATGTAGATATTTTGTATTTTTTTTTTTTTTTTAAAACTATACTTGTATATATTTTGTATAACATTTGACAAAAGTGTAAGTAAAATATAAATATTATTAACTTGTAGAGTAATTGGTAATACTTGGTGCAAGTAAGTTTTTATTAGGTCAAAATAGAATGTAATGAGATGATAAAAATTGTAAAAATACTTTCCTTGTGAAATTTGGGTGATAAAAATAATTATCGTATAATTTTTAAGAAACACAACGTAATAATTTAACTTTTACGATTAATATACCAAATAAGTTTGAAACACTAGGAAAACTAAAAAATATAGTTTTTTTATGAACTAATTGTAAGTATAAAAATACCTCGGGATCATTTTTGAAAGTAACGGATTAATTATTCAAAATAATAACTCACGCGATAAAGTTTATTAAATATAAAAATTACGCGTTAAATGTGAAATGAAATGTCGTGAATGTACTAATGAGATGCACATGATGTCAATGAAATGTAGACTAATCTTAGTCCATATGAAATGTACGTGATGATATGATCATGAATTCGCCGCTAAACCATAAAGGTTACGCGAATTTGGAACACGTAAATCAAGTTTACGATAAATGTTGAAATAGTGAGGCATAAATTGTTTCGAGAAATGACCTGAAAGTTCGGGTTGTCACAATTTCATTCAAAGGTATTATCCGCCGTCGAAGATTTCTAACCAGCTTTTGGAAATCCATAATTTCAAACAAGAAGATGATGAAACGTTGTATCAGGCCTAAGATAGATACAACGATCTCCTTTACAAATGTCCTATACATGATCTGAACAACCAGCAAAAGGTCAACATCTTCTACAAAGGAATCAACGTAACTACGAGATAGATGCTGGACTATCAAGGACCTATTCCGAACATGACTCCTACTCTAGCAATTGAAGCCATTCAAAAAATGGCTGATCATTCTCAAAAATGGCACGACGGAGGAAGCAAAAGAAACCAAAACGGAAGTTTTGACGGAATTGCAGCAATTGCTAGTAAAATTGAAAATCTAATTCGAGATATGCTGAAAGTCAGAGAAACCGTTCATGCCATCCAAGTGGGTTGTGAAAGATGTGGGGGAGGACATCTCACGAAGAATTGTCCTCACGTTAACGAAGAAAATATAATTGAAGAAGCCAAATATGGAGAAAATCGACAGTTTTACGGAGATAATCGAAATAGTAACGGATACCGTGGAAATTACAACCGTGGGCCTTATGGAGAAAGAAAGCCCAATCTTGAAGAAACAATTAACAAATTCCTAGAAAGTTCAGCCCAAAGAAAAAAGGAACAAGGTGAGTGGTTAAAAGAATTCCAGGAAAACACTGACATAAGCCTTTTCAATCACGACACAACCCTAAAAAAACTTGAATCTATGGTGGAAAAGCTTAGTGAGAAAGTAAGAATGAATAACAATAAACCAGAAGGATCAAAACCCACAATGGAATGTAAAGTGATTTTTGCTGATAATGACTCGAAGATACAGGCCAAAGATACAGATTCTGGTAAAAATTCAGTCGACATATCTGAGTTACGCCGTAACTTGTCTGAAGATTTACGGCGTAACTATGTTTTTGACAGCGATCACGGGGTTATGAAGAATGTTGATAAGGACGACTCTAGCGAGTTACGCCGTAACCAAAAATCTGAGTTACGGTGTAACTGGGATACGTGGGCAGACGAATTCCTCGAAGTAGACGAATCAGGAACACCGAAGATTAACGAATGGTCCCACGATGTTAACTTATGCCCTCTGTCCCCATCTAAGAGGAAATATTACTGGTGCAAAAAGATACCCGTTGCTAAGGGGGATTGGTATGATCTATGGGCATCGTGTGACTCGAGAAATGAAATTTGCGATGGAGGGAGCGATAAAGATAGGGTCAAGAATAACAAATTCATGTGGCCCGCATACACTGATGATGAAAGACTGGAGAAACTCTCCTTCGAGGATGAAGAGGAGCCACCTATCACTCACTAGTGTACTCCGATAATCATAATCGACGATGAATCCAAACGAGCATGGCCTACATGCGACCCCTTCCGCGAGTATTGAAACGGTGGGGATAGTGTTAAAGAAGAAGAATGGACGTGCCCTCACGAGCTTGAAAGACATAATATCAAGTTCGAGGATTTGAAATTTGATGATTGGTACGCAATACAATTCGGGAATGCTAAGATTAACCCGAATCTTCTTAAAAATCTCAAGATTGACTACGAGGATCATAATCAGAAAAAGAAAGTGGCTAAAAATGACATCTACTGCATGGAAGATCATTTAAGCGAAACTGACAACAATGAAATCCGAAGTCACTAGTGTGAAAGGATAAAATCTCCTGGGGAAGTTTTCTAGGCATCATGCAACCCTTTTGACGATAAATGTAACAGGGGAAGCAGCTTAAAGAGAATGGGAGAAGACGAATTCGTTTGGACGTCAACCAACGATAAGAAAAGGACAAGTTTGCCTTGGTTGGACAACTTGGGATTTGACAGTTGGGTAAAGATCAAGTATGGACATGTAGATACGTTAACACAAGAGAAGATTTGGAAAGAATACATGAGTAAAGAAAATTCCAACAACGAGGGTCCTAACAACTCGAGTGAAATAACAGTTGTTGATGACAAGGAGTTGGTAAGAAATGAAAAGGAAGAATGCAAGCGTGTACTAGTGGAGAATCTGCTCGATGAAGAATGGTTTAAAGGTACCGATTCTGACGACGATGACATTGAGGGGATTTTAGATTACCTTGAGTTGCAAGGGAATGAGGAATTTACTGACCCCGATAATGAAGCATATGAGCAAAGGAGGTGTAAACTCATTGGGATTCCCTACAAGAGGCCGCCACCAATTATTGTCAAAAAATATGAGTTCACTCGCTACCACTTGGGGCCGGAGGAAAATTTTTGCAAAATTAGGAAGATCGAGACTAAAGAATACCTCCGCACTACCACGAATGTCGCTTGGGTCAGGCATAACTTGATGAAAGACATAGAGGAGGTTGGCCAAGTCCAAAGGCCACCATAAAGCCCCGCGTCTCTGAGTCTAACTTAAAGACTCGTAAATAAAGAAAAGTGCTCTTTCGAGAGACAACCCGAATTATCCCTTTCTTTTATTTTGTTTCCATTTTGATAGGGTTTTGTGTTTTAACCATTTTTGCAGGAAACGAGGAAATGATTGCTGTTGCAGTTTACTGATCTGACCATAGTTACGGCGTAACTCATCTCTGTGATTACGCCGTAACCAACCCCTTGCAGCAAAATTTTAGACGCATTACCTATTACGGCATAATACCATCTCAGTGGTTACGCCGTAGCCACTCGCTTTGCAGCTTATACAATGCTAAGATCCTCTCTTCTTCTGCAATTGTAACCACCCCTTTAATTAAAAAACTTGTTCTATATTTATGTTGGCATTCCGTTTTTTTTTGTATCTTATGATAAATTGTGATTTCAAGTATGGTTCATAAGTTTCTTTTACCAAATAGAGTCGCACATGATTAATGTTTCCAATGCATTTCGATATAAAGGGACATTGCACAAGGTAATTTATAATCAATATCAGTTTCTGTTAGTGTTATTTTTGGAACTTCTCAATGTGTATACACAATGTTTCCAAGGAAAATTCAATTATGCATCTTATTTTGCTTGTAGTTGCATTCACTCTGCCTTTGGCTTTATTCGTTTTGCTTTTGAATACAGGAAGACTCCAGCTAGGGCCAGACCAGTTCTTGAAATTTGAAAAACATCCCGGATTCAATAATTGGTCCATGTGGTAACAATTATTTAAGCATTTAGCAGTGTAGAAGCCATTTTTACCAAGGGAGTTGACAAGAGAGACTGGTGTCCGGAAGAACAGAATGGATGATCCTATGACCACTTCCCCACAGCGGATACGTCTACACATAAGATAAAACTATCAAATCTTCTGCCATTCATAATGTGCTGTTATGTCACTATAAGGCTAGCTGCTGCAATAAAGTAACTTAGTAGTCCAGCTTATATTTCTATGTTTTTATTGATAAATTCCTGTTTTTTCTAGTCTTAAGCAGTTACGTAATTTAAGTAGTTAATTTCTGGCCTTGCAGTTGTACTTGTAGTTGTCTTATATATATGTAATCGGAAAATACGCCTGCATCTGTATTTAATTATAGGGAATCTAAAGCATGTGCATACTATGTTTATGCAGGAGAAAATCAACTCACTTCAGCACACGATTTAGGCAGGACTAAGCGACCAATTCTACCAGCATCACTTGCACTAAGAACCTTCTCAAATATAGGGGTGTAATGGTGCAGTCGAAATTTAAGCTAGAAGAAGTATGATCAAAAACACCCTCCACTGCCGCCAATGCTACCACCATCGAGCAACTCACCTATGCACTCTAGAAATCATGATTCAAGTCAGTCGGGTGCTTTTCAGAACTCCACGCGTGAGCTGCAATATCCACCTGGATTTCATGTAAGACAGACCAAAATGTTCTATGATAACTTGTTAGCTGCAAACTGAGTGGGTCTGGTGGGATGGGGTTACGGAGTTTGGTCAAAGTAATCTTTTGTGATTGGAAATGGGTCGGGTTAGATTAACCCAAAACATTTTTCGTCGAGATATTGTTTTTCACAAATAGCTAATGTGTCGATATTATTTACAAGAAATGTATCTTTTCATTAATAATAATAATAGAAAATTTAATAACTTCTGGAGGTTTCATGCATACTTTGGGCAACTTTTGAGTTTTGACCCGCGAGACATTTTATTTAACCTGAGTTGAGTCATTCAAACGTATGCGGGTCGAAAGTTCTACCTCTGCTGCTTCTTAAACGTATCAGCTAATTATACAATCTTTTAGTTTCTTATTTTATATATGTTTTAGCAGGTTCCGTCAGAATATGGTAGGAATCTACACCTTTATTCTGGTAGGTCTGCTTATAAGGTAAGTTCATTCATTGACTCTCTGATACGTAAAGCTGGATACAATGGAACCATAACAGAATCGGTGAGGAAGTGTATTCAGCTGACCCGTTACCAGACCATGTTATTTACAATGCACTATGGTGACTGCGTGAGCTATGTGAAGTCATCTCGAGGTGCTGCTTCCTATGTTACCGGCCTCAAATCCCGTTAACATCTTAAACATGTGGCCAATAGTGCAGTTGACTGTTAGCATAACGGGTAAGATAAATTTTGCAATACATACTGATTGTAAAAAGTAACTTGATGTAGGTTCATGTTAAGTTTACAAATGGACTAGTAATTTTATTGAGACTGAGGTAAGCCAAGTGTTGTCTCTTTTGTGTTGAATTTTAAAATTACTTATTATGGACACACCATTTCTTATAGTTGTAGTAGATTAGTACCGATTTTTCTGTAATAACCCGACCGTAATCAAATCATAAAAGTATCTTTACAATAAAATTTCGTATAAGTTCATCATTTGTATGATTTGATTGGTTATGGCATTTTCTTAAATTGTAATGAAAATAGTTTACCAGAAGGCTTGATTTGAGTGAACAACAAAAATCACCTTTATTCAAACTGTTCACGCACTCCAGATATCATTAACTGTTCATGCACGCGAAATTTCATAAGGTACAATTGCTAGTTCCTACTATCAAGGATAGACCTTATTTATTACAAAATGACAGGTTCTTGAGGGAAGATCCTATAGGCTTCAGCATCCATGGGTTGGAATTGTAAATCGTTCACAAGCTGATATCAACAAGAATGTTGACATGATTGCTGCTCGACGAAAGGAGCATGAATATTTTGAATCTAGTCCTATCTATGGACACCTAGCACCTAAAATGGGTTCAGTGTATCTTGCAAAACTTTTTCTAAGGTATCCATATTCTTCATATTTATTTTACTTTATAGTATTCTTAATTATATTGTTTGACAAGTTTCCATTCTTATTAATCTCTCTTCATCAGCATTTGGAGTCTGTTATCAAGCAGAAAATACCAAGCTTAATTTCATTGATTAATAAAAATATCGATGACATCAATGCGGAGCTGGATCGTATTGGCAGACGAATAGGAGCAGATGGAGGGGTAAGTTTCATATAAGTCTCATAACTCTTTTATATTACATAAAGGGTTATTTTTACTAATCACAAGTTAATATTTATGCTTGTGAATAGGCACAACTTTATACAATTTTGGAATTGTGCCGTGCATTTGATCGTGTGTTCAAAGAGCACCTTGATGGAGGGTAATGCATGATTTCCACTTCTAACCTAATGCACCAGTTCCACTTTTGAAATTTTAATACGTAAACAATATAACAAAACGATATATAACAAGACATCAATATAAAAGAAAACTGATGTCACTTAAACACAACAAAATGGTATATAACGAGACACCGATATAAAATAAAATTGATGTCACTTATTTGGATAGTATTTCTATCCTAAAACCTGTTCCTTTTTCAGTCGACCAGGTAGAGATCGTATATATGGAGTCTTTGATCATCAGCTACCAGCTGCATTGAAAAAGCTTCTAATGGACCGCCACCTCTCCACTAGTAATGTCCGGAAAGTTGCTCCTGAACAAGGATATAGAAGATTAATAGATGGATCCCTTGGATTTTTAAGGGCCCAGCTGAAGCTACTGTAGATGCGGTAATCTTTTGTAGTTCTTGGTGTTAATTCAGTCCAATTGAGTTGTATACAATATACATAAAGATATTCTTTTGTTACTGATTACCACTCTAGATATATTATTATTTGTTCACTTTTAACCCTGTTTCTGCTTATCGTCATGCTTACTCAACAGTTGATAGGCTATGAATTGCGGTGATAATTAAGTGGAAAAGAAAGAGGCATATTTGTCAATGCTGAATATGGCACCACCCTGAAGCCAAAATTGCCATATCTTTATGTGTGTCACTTAGGTGACAAAATATATAGGTTGGGGCTATTGGGCAGTCAGTGGGTCAAAATCTATTAGGTTTACTACAGATGCACTAGTCAAAGAAACAGGGTTGGATTTGAGTCAAACCGTTGTATTCCAACACCCTACAAGATTGTTAACCTATTCAAAGTGTTTTATTTAACAAAATCTAACTCCAATAGAAACGTTTTGCTTACAAGTAAGCCTCAAGCTATTAGTTCTAGCCTTTGCACTAGAGAGGCTTGTATTTGCTTGGCTCATAGGCCATCTTTCATAAAACAAGTTAACAGACTACCTCAAGAGTAACTTGAAATGATACATTAATCAGCAAGCGGATTAATTATCCAAGATTCATTAGAAGAATGAAATGTTGCATATTTAACAAGACACGTAAATAAAATATGAAAATGTTACATTTCTTGCGAAGAAAAGCCTCTAAATAAATTGTTTATTTTGCAAAGCAATACTAAATAATTTCTATGTGAATATGCATGCCTTCCCACAAATTAAAGTGCATTACAGCATTAGTGCAGTATACAAACTGATCACGTCATCATTACCAAACTAAAGCACACAGCATAAACACTTCCAAAATAATGCCAGACAAAATCATAATCATTAAACAGCACAACGCGCCTCACCAAAATGATCAAGCTTGATTTCACGGCTCAACATCCTGCCTGCTTGCCAAACATAATTCATGCAACTCCTTAAGAACCAATTCTTTGCCTGTGTGACCACCCAACACAAGAACCCTTGTACCACCAAAGACACAAGTACTATGACCCCAAGCAAATTTTGGAGGTGTACCAGGCACATTGAGAATTCTCCAAGACGGTTTCTCCTCTGCAGGGTCCAACAAGAACACCTGTGACGGAGAGTGAAGCCCAGCAATTGAACCACCAAATATTATAATAAGCCCGCATGGCATAATCATGGCTACATGGTCACGCCTAGGTGGTGGAACCACCGCACTCTGTGTCCCTACACCTGTAAAAGCATTGCACTCTGTGAGGTTACCACTCAGAGGTGATGATGCTTAGACACTTTTAAAGACTAAAATCATATTCAAGTGAAAATTGATTATTTGTCATAATCAGCCAAAGTATAGCACATAATCAGTTTTCACATAATCAGATTTTCATGTATGAGTTGTTATTTATGTTCTGGGCTTCCCATTGGAATTTTATTTCGCCGGTTGTTCATAATTTTGGTTGTGGACATTCACTTGGCTAAAGGTATATACCTCACATCAGCCAAAGTATCTGGTTTTGGGATGCCAACCTCCAGAAACAATGATTTGATCATTTGCAGTATTGATAGAACCTACGGTAACAATAAGGACAGAAGAGTTTCGAACCACAGGCAACTCACAACTGAGCGTGGTGAAACTTAAGAGACTGAACTAAAAGAATTCAATATATAGACTTGCTTAATCATTTCATTATTACTACGGAAAACAAGTACGTATACCTAACACGAGCATAAGTTTCTGGAGTAGAGACACCACTAAAAAGTTAAATTTTATACGTACTTCGATTTCAAACTTGAGATTTACTTTCAGATTTTTCATTGCATGGATTTCTGCAAGTAATCCAAGGATCGCCATAGTCCACGGGTTTGGTGGTTGATATGCGAGACTGTTTTTGTACGATTCCAAAATCTACAACAAGTGAAACTAAAATTGAGACATATAACCACAAGTGTTTTAGTAAATAAACAAAAAACACAATAAGTAGCATACCTTAGAGGTAGATGGAATCACTCCAATCATTAGACCCTTTCTGTAGGCCTATAGGAGTAATAAATAAAACTAATCATATACCGTCCCTAGGTGGTGCAGAATATATACTAAAACAATTATGCTAAAGAGAGGAATAATCTACCTCCATAATTAAAGATTTTGGATCAATATGTTTAGCCCTTAGGACTTGATTTTTACCAATTGTGATCTTCCCTATCCAGCCACCAAGATTCTTCAGCAATTTACGCTCTTTATCGCTGGATTTTATAAGAGGAGACTAAGACTTTAGAAGAACCTGTTGCATTGCCACATGACATAATACTTTCTTAAGAGGAGACTTTATAAGAGGAGAATTTAGAAGAACAAGTTGCATCTATAAGTGCACCAATGAATAAGCTAGAAGAAATTACCTTGCAATTTTGATAACTTGCTTCGACCAACTCTTTGTTGAGTTGTTTAGAATTAATTTTCTCAACGAAAACAATATACAACATGTGAAAATTAGGTTCCATGCTCGCTCTGTCATCATGATCATTAACACATTAAGAAAATGAAATGTCTACTTGTTGCTTACAAATAATCTCCATGAAACGAAAAGGTCGTATAGTCTCTCACCTTTTCATAACTAAATACTGTGCAAACCAGGTATAGTATTTTTCATCTAGAATCTCTTTGCATTCTTTTGATTTAGTGTCAGTATTGTCAGCTAATAAATTATTGATAATTAATGAGATCTTATCTTGAATATCTGATGGCGGGGTCTCTATCGACGTTTCACTACTTTCAGCGGCAGCAAGCAGTGTCTCAATGCTTGCTGCAGATCCATAACCTGAAATGAACAAACAATATAAATAAGAACGTGAGAATATGTGCATGTAACGACCCACAAAAGGCTTTTTTTATGAGTGCAGAAAACCTACTAGCTGTGTTAACTGTTCTCAATTTTTCTGAAGAGCTACTCATACTTTGAGGCTGCATTTGAACAAGAAGAAGCAAAAACAATGTCAACAACTTATTCTGAATAATTGAGATCAAATAACTAAATTACAGCAGTGTTTCCATCTGAATACTAACTGAACCACTTGACGTAGCAACCGATACTTGTCCTGAAGTAGATGAGTTTGGATACGTATGTCTCTCATCCAAATGACCCTTGTTATTTTGTTGGAGATCAATCGGAGATAACACTTGAGAATCAAGATGGGCACCATCAGATCTAGTCAAAGAGGAAGACGAAACAGGAATCTACACAAAGAGTAAAAATGTAAATTTCATATATCAATTTACCTTGTCCAAAAGTAAACTTTAGCACCATCATGGAGAATATTTGTGTCAGGTAGTGATTTGGTGATAGCACACTAATAATCAAGATTAGGTCGCACTAGATATATGCAAGTATAGTTGTCACATCAAGTATATATTTCTGTTAGTTCAGAATACATGTCCTTGAATATCCTTAAGCATGTAAGAAGCAAAACTACGGAAACTTCTGACTGACGCTGTAGAATTATATAGCAGTATGGATTGAGAATAACGAACCTGGCGATTTTTCACATATTCCAGAAATGAAGGAACATCTGGATAACGACATTTCTCATAATCAAAAGACTGAGGAGGTTTTTGGAAGCAAATGAGGTCCCCATCTTCAAGCTCGAAACAAGGAGATAGTTTTCTTTATTGTTATTCATATTATAATGAGTTCACATAATCATCTGTTAATGAAATAGTTGAAACTCATACCTGACTAGATCTAAATGAAGTACATTTTTCTAGACTCTCACACATGACATTGGGTCAAATTTTATTTCCTGACGAATGACATGTAAAAGCTCAAAATATAATATGTAAAGACAGAAATTGCAACCACCAAGTCGGCAGTTAGAAGAACAAACCTCATAAAGTTTAATTTTTTCATCAGGAGTAAATTTAGCGAATTGATTCAATTTTGGTATTATATTAATTGGCTTACCCAAACTCTTCACAAAAGACCTACCAACAAAACTGAAAAACAAAGAATTTATCAATTACTCGAAAATAATCATATTATCAAATATAGCAAGAAAGTATGTTCTCAAAAGAGAAACTATATACTAGCAGCTTCATGTACATGTTTTATAAGAGCTTTATGCTCCCTTAAAGAAATTATAATATCCATTATTATTTAAAATAAGCAAAATTTACAAGGGTGGTTACAGCTATTTATTTCCGAAAGTGGACATCAAACTTAGTGAAAATTAATTAAGGAAAATAAACAATACTTTTGGGATGGAGGAAGCATAACATTCCCCTCACTTATGATAGCAATGAATTATAGTTGACAATTTCCTAAAAATCAGGGGAGCACTAACTAACTTATATATCAACCTACCGAAGTTCTTCCTTCTCAGGGTCTTAAAGCTTGAAGAAAAGAAGTATATCATCTTTGGTTTTGTCAGGTGGGGGAAGAGGAATCAAATCCTGAAAAGAAAGTACAATCATGGTATAACCACTGGACTGAAAAGAATAAGCAACTTTTAAAAGATCTAATAGGAAGCGAATAATTAAGTAATCATAAAGATGATATTACGGGTCCAATCTCTATCTCCAAGAACAATTTCAGTTCAGCATTCTGAACTTTATTGGAAGCCTCCCTTAATTGTCCAACCTGCGAACCCAAAAAATAACTATTAACAGTAACTCAACTGATAAATCTTCCCATACATGCTTACACCCCACCCCCAAATGTACACCCAAATCGCCTTAGCCTACCTTGTATGCACTCACTTTTAGTGCATTATTGTTATCACCCTAAAAACCCTAAGTTCAATTATCTAGTTGCTTGCATAAGTTGCTAAGTCGAGTCATATCCTTTGTATACAGTTTTGGGACGATTGGGACTCATGGGAAAAGTTAAAGTTTATGAAATGACGGGAAGGGAACGTTAAATTCAAACTCCCTTTATTTGCGTAATAATGTACTCCAAGTGTTTTGATCTTTTCAATTCGGGTCAAATTAGTGTTAGAGTAATAAAAACTCAAGTGTAGGGATGTGCCTATAAATCCCTATCATTTTGATGTTATCGTAGAGGATGGTAGAGTAAAAGTGTATGCAAAAAAAAAAAAAAAAAGCGAAAAAAAATAGAAAAAGAGAAAAAGAAAAAAATAGAGTGTTGAAAAAAAAATACATACGGGCTACCATCCTACATCTATCCTTTAAATTTATGTTTGTTTGTTTGTTTCAGTTATCTAGAGTTTAGAGTGTCGAGTCTTGGCTTAGCAACGCCATTCTTCGTATGCTTGTAACATAAAGATTTTTGACTTGCCACCACCAAATAGCGTATCCCACCAAACCCTTTGTTTCCCTACCATAAGCCTATCATTACAACCCTTTTAAAAACCTCTTGGATAGTCTTTCCTAGGTGCTTACGCCAAAGCGATGGAGGTTTGATCTATTCTCAAGCCTATGGTAATCTATGTACTAGGACCGGTTAATGAGTGTTTATCTTCCATTTCCAACTTGTTATATTTCATATACACCCGAGAGATGTGAGTACCCAAACACCCCATGTGAGGTGCTAGTATGTAATTTCCGTGCTTGTTATGACTTTTGCGGGGCTTATATGTGTTGTGGATTGTTCTAAAACAATGCTTCATGACCCCTAACTTATAAATTAATTGGCCAAAAGCACATTTGCTTGAGGACAAGAAACTACCAATTGTAGGGATATTTGATAAGGTTTTAAACTGTACCTTTTTAAGGGGTCGCTTAAGCCCTTATTTGATCACTTTTGTATCCATTATTACTTAATATCGTTCCTTTTCACTTTTTAGGTCTCTTGAAGGCAAATTGCTGGAATGGCACTTATTTGGACGAAAAGGCGCGAATATACGAAGAAAATGGCCAAAGTCAAGAACCGAGACACTCAAGCTGCTGAAACACAAGGGGACGGCGTCAGGTGTTATCTGCGACGCTGTCGGAGCACATGTTGTGACAATACAGTAGCCAAATTGCTTATTTTCAAGTGACGGTGTCAGGCTTTAAACGAGTAGGTTGTCGCAACTCAGACGACCTAGAATTGATCCAAACGGCGTCAGAGGCTGAAGAGGACGGCGTCACAAGCATAAGGTAACACCGTCGCAAGACTAACGTGGCCGAGACGAAACCCTAATGACGGCGACCCGACGGCGTCACAAATCATAAGGTGACGCCGTCGCGAATGTAATCTTATATATAGAATCCGAATTTTTTAGTTTTCAGTGTGTAGTATTTTGGAGTAAAAACCTAAACCGAACCAAGGCTGTCTTGTACAGTAGTTTAGGGTTCCAAACCCTATCTTACACCAAGATAAGTGTTTTACTTCATTAATTCAATTATGTCTTCAATTATTTGTGTGTATGCTTGCATGTTCTCCATGTTCGGCTAATTTACTTGTGTGTTTGCTTAGGGTATATGAAACTTAACTATTGAATATTGATTGGTTGTCTCTTATCTTAATTGTTAATGATCTAGTAATGCGATAGGTCATTCGTTGTGTAGTTAATGCTTGATTAATCTTTGTGAACTTTAGACTATAACACCTAGAGTAGTTGTAGGCTAAACCATCCAAAGAGTACCTTAGAGTTAGAGTTTATAAATCCTAGAGATTTTGTAGACGAGACCCTTTGGTAGTTTCAAAGAGTTAGGGATTAACGCATACCCTACGACCTTAGACACATAACGCAATTTAGAATAAGGACGTGACAATTCAACCATCAATAGGAGATAATTAAGGAGTAATAAAACCTAAGTAAACACATCTTTAAATCATCATACGAGCACACAATAATTAGACATAGACTACCCTCACCTTAGTTGATTAGATAATTAGATAGTAGAGTAATCGGTAGAAATACCAACCCCCCAAATCCAAACCCCGAGATTCGTACTTTTCCATTTTCCTAAAAAACATAAAAAGATAAAAAATAATCTTCCTCAACCCCAACCTTAGCGTAGTAACTCCTCACTAGCATTCCTATTCCCTTAGAGAACGATATCAATTCCCGTGGCTTACCCTAATACTACACTACAACGATTAGGTTCACTGCCCAGGGTGTTGAAAAACTTGCTCGACGAAAAGGAAGTTCCTTTGACCCCGAACGACGCGTGTAGCGTTATCAAGTTTTTGGCGTCGTTGCCGGGGAATAGAATAGCTAGTTAGTAGTCCACCTCGTTTAGGTTTCTTTACTTGATTCCTATCAAGTAAACTTTTTCTCATTTTTAGCTTCCTCGTAGTCTATCCACCTTCTTCGTGACCTTTGTTCGTAACCCATCACTTTTCATCATGGAAGGTGATAACCCCCCTCAAATCATTGTCCCGCCAAGAGGCCATACTCTTGGTGAATACTCCAGACCTAGCCATCAAGGTTATAGGAACACCATTGAGCTTCTCGACCAAGCCCAAACTACGGCCCTGCGATCCGACACCATCCGGTTGGTGCAAAACGGATGTGCATTCCATGGACTTCGTTCCGAAGATCCTAATCAGCATCTTAAGGATTTCCTTAAAATTGTCGATTCCATCGACCTTGATGCTACTACTCGGGAGACCACGCATCTGCGTCTCTTCCAATTCTGTCTACGGGACCAAGCTAGTAATTGGCTTGAGCAACTTCCCGCCAGCTCCATCTCAAGTTGGGATGATCTCACCTCTCGCTTCCTTGCTCAATTTTTCCCACCGGGGAGAACCACTACTTAGACGAGACATCTTGACGTTTCAACAACTTCAAGGCGAGTCTCTCTATAAAGCATGGACTCGATTCAAGGACCTACTCCGTAAACTCCCTCATCATGGCATTGATATTTGGCTTCAAATGAAAATCTTCTATGACCATATCGATTTCATCACTCGACGATCCATTGATCAAGCCGCCGGTGGAAGGCTCAGCGACTTTAATGTAGAGAAATCTTGGGATATTATAGAAGAGCTTGCTGATCAAATCTACGAAGATTGGAATGAATCTCCTGAAACCCCTGTTAAAGTGGTTAATGCCATATCAACTCCTCTTGAATCTTCCGACATCACCGAGGAGCAAATGACTGTTATTGAGAGAAGGATTGATTATCTGATGGAAAGGCATAGAAGAGCTCCCGTACAAATCCCCCGAGAAGCAGTCAATTCCGCCAATTCCACCAACCACCCAACACCCTTTTCGGAATCCCCAAGTCGTGAGCAAAACCCCAATTCCGAACGGCGCTTCCGTTCTACTTCCCTGATGAGTGTGTAAATACTCATCATTTTTATACAAAATAAACTGCAAATTCATCTGAAAACACTCAGAAACACATCAAAATGATCAAAATATCACAAATCAGTGTTTTATGTGTTTTAAATTCAAAAATATCAAAATCAGATGAAAAACATTTCAAATTTGCAAAAATTGCAGTTTCAGTCCCCCAAGTTTCATAAATTGTCAAAAATAGTCCCTGAGCCATAATTTCAAAAGCAAAAGTCACCAAAGGTCCTTTTAAAATCAAAAGTTATCAAATTTAGTCCTTTGGTGGAAAATATCAAAAAGTTTGAGAAATTACAAAAATAGTCCTTCAACTTTCAAAATTGGCAAAAATGGCCCCTGGAAAATTGCAAAATGGCAATTTTAGTCCTTATACTGTTGAAGGTTGTCACTTGTGGTCCTTGGAATAACTTTTCTGAATTGGCAGCATTGGTCCTTTAAATTTCAGCAATTACACTTAAGGTCCTTGTAATTTAAAACTCTTTAAACCATTATGACCCTTGTCAAACCAAATGGACCCTGCCACAGCCTTGTGACCCCCCTGTCATAATTCATTTTGACCCTCCCCTTTATAATATCTGTTGGTCAAATCCAGTCAACCCCCCTTTCCCCGTTTTCCCTCCACCCTTGTCTGCCCACCATACCCAGCCACCAAAACACCACCCACCAGCCTCCTTCTCACCTTTCCATGTCCCCCCTCCTCAGCAAGCTTCCAAGAAGCATTAAATGCTCCTTACCCACCATTTCAACCCCCATTTGGCAGTTAAGAATTTTGGCGCCAAAAAAGTGTTTAAACGGTTGAGATTGATTCAAGCCATCCAACGGCTAGAAATTGTTGGGAATTCATCAGAGAAGAAAGAGAAAGGCCTTGGGTTATAAAAGACAGCATTTGGAAGCAAGTTGAAGTGTGTTCTAGTTTTTATTTTTAACTTTAATGTCGTTTTTTATTTAAAAGCTTTAACTTAGTATCAAACTTGTAATCTTTTGTTAAAGTGTATCAATTTAAAGTATTTGAGTGTATTAAGACTGCTTTCAAGTATCCATTTCAGTTTATATTTCTAATGCAAGTTTCAAGTTTACTGTCTCAATTTGCAACTCTAATACCTTAAGTACAAGCGTTTGGTGATTTAATTCAAAGCAAAAATAAGCTTGTATAGGCTTATCTCAGCTTTTTACAAGCTCACATTCAAGTTTTAGGCACATTTGGAAACTGGTCAAAGAAAGTCAAACAGGGTCAAATTGGTGATGAAGATGGTCAATGGGTGAAGCAGCTATGGATGTGGGTTGATAATAAGCTAGGTTAGGGGTTTGGTTAGGTTAGAGGTCCATTGTTTCAGTATTGGCTAACCATTGTGGTTTGGACTCTTGTAAGTGAAATTTCAAGTTTCATTGCATAATGTGTTTTTTTGTACTTATAATCTGCTCAAATCTGTCTTTTCAGTAGTGTTTAAGTTAATTAAACTTAGATTGATCACAATTACAAGTTGGTTAAGTGTTTGGATCAGTTTTGATTCACAAACAGTTGCATTAAGAGGTGTTTGGCATTGCTGATTTAATTGAGTTCAGAGCTTGTTCAGTGCATAACTTGTGTTTGTTCAAGTCTGTTTAGTCATTATAGACTCATTTGAGTCTTAGTTTATGTCTGCAAAACCACAAAAGTCAAAAAACCATATAACTTGAATCAAACAGGTCACTGTTGGATTTTTTAAAGAGCAAGTCATTCATTTTGTGTTTAGAAGTCATTAACCAAGGTTGTAATAGCTTCATTACATCTTAACAAACCATAATCAGTCATTAAATTGGATTAAAACTTCACCAAAGTCAACTCTTATCTGGTTTTCAAAAAGTCAAAATGTCAAAAAGTTGGAATTGTGCAGATATTGCAGCTTCTCCACAGGTTTTATTAAAGCTTTTTAGGTTCTGATTTTTGGGATACAAGTAGTCCTCTAGGTGGTTTCCAAGACCTAATATCTGTTTTTTCTTTAAGCTTTTTGGATAAGCTTGGGCATAAGCCCAAAGTGAGGGCCAGTTGCCCTGCTCCCCTGTCTCAGCATCAGCTGAGATTTTCTCAGTTTTTGTACAAGCCTGCACAAAGCTCATAATAGCTTGTTAAGGTCTGGTACTTTGGTTTTGAATAGCCACTTAGGTCTAGTTGAGATATCAATAATTGGTTTTTAGTTTAGAGCTTATTTGGTTGCTTATTTCTGGTCTGCAAGTGGACACCTAAATCTGTTTTAGCACTTTTATCATAATCATCAAAATCTGATCAACTTGCTTATCAGTAGTTATAGCCTGTTGTTTTTAAGTGCATTAGGGTATATTTAGCTTATTATAGCTTCTGTATCAGATTGGTAGCTTTTGGCAAGCTTTTGGCTTATCAAGTGCTTATTTCCATAAGCACTTCCTTAGCAGTTGCTTATTTCTCCACATAACATACTGTTTTTCCAATTTTCATAGCTTCCTAATATTATTTTAGACTTTTCCTGAAATTTTCAGATTTTTATAAGCTGTTTTGCTATTTTTCCTATTTTTAATTAGTTTTTAGCACTTTTTAATTAGCCTTTAATATAAAAAATTCAGAAAAAGTCCAAAAAAATAAGTTTTCATTTTTCTTAGGCTTAGATAAATATAAAAAGTGAAAAAAGTAATTTTCCATATTTTTCATAGTTCATTTGGTAATTTTTAGTGATTTAATTAGTTTTTAATAGTTTAAAATTCATAGAAAATAGATAAATAGTCACAAAAATACAAAAATAGTTTTAAAAAGTTTCTTTTGATATTTTAGATTTTTCTAAGTCTTAATCTTATTTTTCTAGCCTTATTTCACATTTTCTTGTATTTTAGGTAATTAATTATTAGTTAAAAATAGTTTTTAATTAGATAATTAGTCTTAAAAATAATTTTATTTTTCTAAATATTTTCTTATATCATTAGGTTTGTAAAAACATCTTTTTCATATTTTTAGGGCTAATATTGCTTTAGTTTCACTTTTTATTTTGTACGTTACGTAGTTTTTAATTTAAACGTACGTTTTAGGTTTTAAACGTTCATCACTTTAAATATAGTGATAGCGTTTATTTAATAGGTTTTATCTTTTTAATTTTCTTTAATTTGCATTTAAGGCGTTTTTAATTTGTTGGCTTTTTCTTAGTTATAATAATCACAATTCCCTTTATCATTCAAATTTCTCGATCACTAGACGTTGATTGATCCATTGCATAGCTCGCTGGGACATAACGACCCGGGGAAACATTGTACTCCTCAGATATTAATTGCATTAGTGTTTGAGCAGTTTTTAGTCTTTTAGACTTGACTGTTTAGCACCGATCATTCCCCAATACCACTCTCACCAAGCTTTAAGGAACAAATGAGGGAGTACATGGCAGCTCATATGGAGAGATTAGCCAAATTTGAAGAGGAGGTTTATAGGCAAAGAGAGGAAATGCAAGCAAAAATGACGGAAATGATGAACCTGGTAAAAGAATATACCAAGACAAAAGTTCCCGAAAAGGTACTAGTAAGAAGCAACGATTATCCTCCCACTTCGTTTGTTAACGCCATTTCCATTATGCCTGAGGATGAAAAGGTTGAGGTGAAGAATACTGAGGAAAGCAAGAGGGAGGAGTCTAAACCTAATAATGAGCCCGAGACCATTGAGTACTACCTTAAGCACGAAATTAACAAAAAAACCATTGCAAACCAAGTGAACAACTTTAGGTACAATGAGGTTCTTAGGGAAGCCCTTGAAGGAAAAATAACAGAAGAAGAGTATGACACCCTGCCTATGGGACCTCTGTATGAGCTGGTTCTAGAAAAACCAGTAACAAAAAAAATGAGACACCACAGGGAACTTCGTGATACCATGTAGCATAGGTGATATTGATAATATAAATGACTTAGCTGATCAGGGGTCTGATGTGAACATAATGCCATTATCAATCTATAATAAGTTGACTAGGGAGAAGCCAGCCAAGACCGATCTTAGACTTTCCTTAGCTAATCACACCTATGTTTACCCCATAGGAATCGCGGTGGATGTTTTAATTGAGGTGGCTAGTATCATTTACCCGGTAGATTTTATGATCATAGATGTTGACGAAGATAGAAACATGCCACTCATTCTTGGGACACCATTTCTGGCCACCGCCAAAGCAACCATCAAATGCGGGGAGGGCATCATGATACTTAAAAGCGGAAAAGGGTACGCTAGAATACCCATTGTTCCAAGGTATCCTCTTAAGATCATGGAAAGGATCACGGGTGAGAGTCCACAAGTCCCTAGCAATGTGGTTAAGAAGAAAATGAACGATTGGGAAAAAGGGCTTAGAGATTTTATGGTTCAAGGACTGCATGCAACATTGTGGAAGCCCGATAAAAAGTTAGGAAATAATCCCACTTCGATACCAAAAACACAAAGGAACCCTAAGGAATTTCTGAAGGGAGAAAAAGTACTCTTATACAAATCACGGATAAGGGCATTACAAGGTAGAAACAAACCAAGATGGTTTGGGCCTTTTTCGGTAAAGGAAACCAATCTAAAGGATAAAACTGTCACCATAATAGACGACGTTGGCAAGGAGTCCACAGTAAGCATACAACGTCTACGCCCTTTTGACGAAGGGAGAGCGAAGGAAGAAGGTGACGGTAATAAAGTTACGTAGGAGCACGACTACGAGTCTAGCTACAAGACTCATAAATAAAGAAAAGCGCTTCGTGGGAGGCAACCCATGCTTAATTGTTTGCTTGTTTGTGTCATATGTCTTTTATTGAATGATTATTCTCATTTTAAATTTGTAAAAATGATTTATTTTGTTTTTAACCTCGTCTTAATTACATATAAAGGTATTTTACATAAAGGATAAGTGTAGGGAGGATTACACACGTTTTCAAAAGAAACGTAAACATGAGAATTTCAATTAATTAAAAGATATACATGTGTGTTTATTCGAGTCAAATGTTTGTATCGAGTCATAATGGATGTTTTGCAGAAAATTTTTCCAGATTTTAAAGATGTAAATTTTCCAGAATTTTTTCCAGAAAATCGCAGACCAGTTTTTGTCGGGATAACCTGACGGCGTCAGGATTGCAAGCTGACGGCATCAGGAAGGAGTAAAAACAACATATTACTTTTTTCTCGTTTTCTGAGCTACTTATAAATTTTGGAATTTTCCAGGTCTTAATTTTCTAGAAATTCTGTAAACATCCATTCCACAAGCATTATATCCTAGTTTAGTAGAGTCTTATATATATTATTACCGCCGATTTTACGCGAAGGTTTCGTTTGTTTTCTTCAAGTGTGCAGGTTTTATTTATCAAGAAGAAGATACATAAGGTTGGAAGGAACTTTTCACGCATACATTCTTCTTGGAAAGGATTTAACCAATACTTCACACACGGATCTTACCGAGCTAATCAGGGGAGTATTAGTTTCTTTCGTTTTTAATTACCTTCTATTATCATAACTTTGATACTTTCGGGGAACATTGGGGACAATGTTCAGTTTAAGTGTAGGGAGGGAAAATAAAATGGGAACTTTGAAACTATGCTTATCCTTGATTATTTGCTTTGTCCAATTGTATTTGTGTAATAAACCATGAGAAAATGTCGGTTAGGGTAATTTTGGCACCAAATTCAAAATTTTTCATGACATATAGGAGTGGGCCATTAGTCTTAAAAAAAGCGTCTCACGGATAGGAAGTTACATGACTAGCACAAAAACCCTTTACCACCTAAATTCCACCCAAAATGTGAGGATCACCCTTAGATTAGTAGGAATTAAAGTATTCATCTTTAATGCTTAGTGTGTGAACCGGTAGTATAATAGATTCTAGAACTTGTTTTGTGATGCATCCCGAGATCGCTAGTAAGACTACACTTGTGTAGTTTGGAATAACTAAATGATAAGAGGCATTAGGATAACCCTTGTTTGATACCCGTAATATAATTGCTTCTTCCACATCGGTTGAGTAATTCCCCCGCACCCTTGCGTTGTACTCATCTTTAGTACACGATACCCCTAGTTAACCCCTCAGAGCCTATCCTTTTCGCGGTTCTTGTGATGTTTCGGTTTTCCGGAATATCAATGAAGAGCATTGTTTACACCCCACCCCCAAATGTACACCCAAGTCGCCTTAGCCTACCTTTTATGCACTCACTTTTAGTGCATTATTGTTATCACCCTAAAAACCCTTAGTTCAATTATCTAGTTGCTTGCATAAGTTGCTAAGTCGAGTCATATCCTTTGTATACAGTTTTGGGACGATTGGGACTAATGGGAAAAGTTAAAGTTTATGAAATGACGGGAAGGGAACGTTAAATTCAAATTCCCTTGTAAGATATTAGTTTTCACATACACATCAAACCATAACACAAAGTGGCGTATGAATGAGGTTCTAGAGAGAGAAAGTTAGAGGTTTAGGGAACTTAGTGAGAGAAAGTGAAAGATATTATTATGAGCTCCAACTCTCTACCTTGGAAGGTAGAGAGTATTTATAGTCTTACATAAATCGCCACACATCGGGCTGTGGATCAGGCATACAGTGGGTAAAGACCCGTCCGTCCTCCACGGTGTTACTTAACTAAATACTACTTAACATAAAAGAACTACGACTACGAGCTTTCTAATGATTACATATACTTGAGGTGACCGACTCTTTAATACCTGGAATTTCTAATTCCTAACAATCTCCCCCTAAGGGAGGTCACCTCAATCATGTACCAAAATTACATTGAATACAAATAGATATTACATTAAAAATTGTTCTTGCATTCTTGATGTAGTCCTTTGCTTCTAAGCTCGTAGTCATTGATTCTTCACATTGCATGTTTGGATACTCCAAGTGGAGGTCTTTTACTGATCCACGTGATAATAATTTTGAGCCATCATTTGAGATCATCAGCTATCAAAAAATCTCTGACACATCCTTTGTGGTGTTAGCATTATGTGATGTTGTGACTTTAGGACCGACATGCTCACATTCTGGATCATGATATCTTCTCATCAGAGTAGCGGAAGCGTTTGTTGAATCATGATATTGGCAGCAGCGTAGCAGAAGCTTGGAGTGAAAATATCAGAGTCATTGATGCACTAATCATGATTTCTTTGATTTGAATGTGTTAAGTGAGCATGCGACTATGGATTGACCGCTTCATTCTGATCAGCTGCAAACGTCGGGCGTACCTGCATACAACAGTTAGCAATAAATCACACGAAAGTGTCTTTGATCATTTTCGTTGAATTGAGGTACACAGCCCACGGTTCCCCGTTGATCAGTATATGTACTGCCTGTGATCAGGTATAATTCCGAAGAATTTCCTTGACAGGGTTTCGCAGCTGCTCTAGCTGTTCTCAAACCGGAACATATCAAAGAAGACAACACGGAGTGAGTGAACCAGCGAATTTTAAGTCCACTGATTGATGAAAAGAGATTTGAAAAACAATCGTGTATTGCTCAATAGAAATTGTTTTTGCAATACAACGAAGGTTTTATTGAAAATCAATTATCAATCATAAAAACACCTTTTGGTTTGAAAAATGAGTACACGGTCGATGTGCTAAAGAAAAGAGTTGTTAAGCACAAAGACCGGTTTTTCAAAGGTATCCGTCAATCCATAACCTGAACCAGGATTGATTCAAGAGATTGAATCGCCCCATTGTTTCTGTTCAGTTGTCACATGGTTGATCTATATAATAGATCTCACATGCCACCTACCAGGAGCTTGTTTGATGTTGGCTCCATAAGGCTTTCCATCTTCATTGTGAATATGTAAACACATCACTCAGATGTTCTGGCAATACCACAAGGATAATGCGTAGGACTCAAGATATAATCTCTCTTTCCACATTGTGTGAAACAGAGAGTCTTCATTGAAAGTGTCCTAATGAGATTTATTGATGATCTCGTGGCTCTAGACTCAATTTTGTGCATATTTGGATCCTGTGCCGGAGACTAGGGAGAGGGTCTCCTTCTTCAATATCAACAATCTCTAAGAGAAAGTCGATAGATAATGTCGGTTCCCCGTGAGAATGAAACAAGTCCTTTTAAGAGGAACTTGAGTGGTTTGGAAAGTTGAAGTGTAGTGCGTCACTGGGTCCATGACGTCTTGTCTTCAATACCGATGTTACCATCAGTAGCATATGAATTGAACCCGGTTTCTGCCCTAAGGTTGAATAAATGGAGGGCTATTTATTTTCACCCTTTTTCTCATTCAATTCTTTTTAATTCTTCAACCCCTTCAGTGCTTACCGAGACTTCATAGCAAGAACCTTGTTGGGTTTGTTCCAGTACTTGCTCTATCTCAGTCCGCACTCTTCCCATATCTCACATTTCTCCTTTTATCATCATACCTAAGGACTTCTACACTAACTAGTGGATTGTCCCTGGGTAGATCCCTCCGGTTCTGGCGGATCATGGGAACCAATACCTAACCTTATCATCCTTATATCACCGTACATAAAGTAAAGTTTGTCGGTCTATTTGTTATTGTTCATCTGCCATTGGAACCAATTGAAAACCATTTGAAAATCAATCCAGATACTTGTGATATATTATCAAAACATTTTGTACCTGAATTGTTTTTGATATTTTTAGAATAAGTGCTCCCCCTCGACATGTGCATCAAATGTTTGAAATCGTTTTGCACACGAAGGCAAGAGGAAGAATTAACTTCTTTGAATACCATTTTCTAAAAGATATCAACATCACTTCCCAAATCGAATCAAGTAGATAAAGCATTTTGGGGAAGGATGAGATTTTCATGATTTTGCTCCCCCTCAATATGTGCTTCAAGGTTTGAAAGGAGTTTCGCACATACTAGAGGGAACCTGCACATTGGGATAAATGATCACGTTTCAAATCATAGGTTTAAGATAGATGCTCCCCCTCAACATGTGCATTGAAAATTTGAAATCGTTTGTCACATGTGGGAAGGATAGCATGTACATCCTTATAAAACCATTTACCGAATTATCAGTTTAAATCCAATTTAAATCACACATTCTCCCCCGATCATAATTATCAAATCATTTGAGATTTGTGATCTCTTATAGATTTAAATTGATTTTGAAAGCTTTAAAGGAGAATTGTGACTTGATTATGAAAGCGTTTGAACTGATAAGGATCGGATTTTAAGACTTTAAACTCCATTGATAAAACATGCATGTACATCTTTTGAAAACAATTTAATGCCAAATAACTTTTTAATTTAATTGAAATCATTCTCCCTCTCAATCAATGACATAGGTTGTTGATTGAGAGATAGAGATTTTGACAAATAAGTCCTGATGATTATCAAAAATAGAGATCGAGTTATTTTTCAAAGCATTTAGTTTTCAGCAGATAAATGTTTATAGAATCAGAGCATGAAATTTTGAAAACATGATAAAACATGGCTCTGTTCTTTCTTTTAAAACCGGGTTATTGCCTGAAAATGACACTAAACCATTGTTTCTCTTTCTCCCAAAAATATTTTTTTTGACTTTTTGATTTTTTGATTTTTTTTTTTTTTTTTGATTTTTTTTTAAGAATTCGAACAACATCTAAAGTCCCGTGTCATTCTTTGAATGACAGCACAAAGACCGTAGATATTATCGAACCGAGAAAAACATGACAAAATGACAATATTTTTGAGGGTTTTTTCGAATTTTTCAAATTTTTTATGGATTTTGAAAGTTTTATATTTTTCTATTTGATTTTAGAAGGTTTTATAATTTTGTATTTTGTTTTTCGAATAGATATATACAAGAGATAGATGAAGATAGACCTTTACTCCTCGTCTTCCTCCTGAAGACGTTTGAGTGTTTCTGGTTGAAGGCTTTTCAAGTCAAGACGTGGAAGAATAAACTCAAAACGTTCTCTTGGAAGAGCTTTGGTGAAGATGTTTGCTAACTGATATTCAGACCTCACAAAATAGAGTTCCACCACACCTTTTTCCACTTGTTCCCTGATGAAGTGATGTCGAATGTCGATATGCTTTGCTCTTGAGTGTTGAACGTTGTTGCATGAGAGAGCAATAGCACTTTTATTATCACAGTACAGAGGGATTTTGTTGAATTCAAAGCCATAGTCAGATAATTGAGATCTCATCCATAATATTTGAGCACAACAGGATGACATGGCTATGTATTCCGCCTATGTAGAGGAAATAGAAGTACTCATTTGCTTCTTTGAAGACCAGCTCACAAGCTTATCACCCAAAAACTGAGCACCTCCAGACGTACTTCGACGTGTATCTTGACAACCTGCATGATCAGCATCTGCATAGGCCGTTAGTGACATACCGGTGTCCTTCGGGTACCAAAGACCCATATTGATGGTTCCTTGGAGATACCGAAAGACCCGTTTAACTGCTTCAAGGTGCCTTTTAGTAGGCTTAGCCTGGTATCTAGCACACATGCAAACAGCGAACAAGATGTCTGGTCTACTAGCAGTGAGGTACATCAGGGATCCAATCATACTACGATATTTCGTTTGGTCAATAATGATCCCTGAGTGGTCCTCATCTAGTTTGGTTCGGTCAATCATGAGGGTGTCTACAGGGTCACTTGAATCAAATCCAAATTTCTTTAAGATCTCTGTTGCATATTTAGATTGATTTATGAAAATGCCTCCGGGACTTTGTGAAATTTGTAATCCCAAGAAAAATGACATTTGTCCCATCATTGACATTTGAAATTTTGAACTCATTTCATTCGAAAAACGATCACATTCCATTGGGTCTGTCGAGGAAAAAATAATATCATCAACATAAATTTGAACATGAGTTAAATGTTTGCCTGACTTCCTGGTGAACAATGTAGGATCAACTGCTCCTTTGCTGAATCCGGTTGATAGAAGAAACTTTGACAGTGTATCATACCATGCCCTTGGAGCTTGCTTTAAACCGTAAAGATCCTTCTTCAAACGATAAACGTGAGTAGGATGCTCTTGATTCACAAATCCTTCAGGTTGGCTGACGTAGACGACTTCTTTAAGATCTCCGTTCAGAAATGCCGTCTTCACATCCATCTGATAGACTACCATGTTCTTACTAGCAGCATTAGCCAGAAAGATTCTGATTGCCTCGATTCGAGCAACTGGAGAAAAAGATTCTTCAAAGTCAATACCCTCCTCTTGACGGTATCCTTTAGCAACTAATCGAGCCTTGTTCTTCAACACATCACCATGCTCATCAAGTTTCACTTTGAAGATCCATTTAAGAGCTATAATCATAGCACAGTCTGGAGCAGGCACTAACTCCCATACATCAAGTCGATCAAAATCATGAATTTCATCTTGCATGGCATTGAACCAGCTATATTCATTCATGGCGGTTTTAACATCTTTTGGTTCGATCTTAGATAGTACGGAGTTGAAGAAGCACCATAAGGCATCGGTTGCAAGTTGTTTCCGGGTTGATACAGGACGAGAGGGATTTCCAATGATGTTGTCTAATGGATGATCGTGAGTCCATTTTCTGAGGTGTTCATGTGGCAGTTGTTGAGGGACTGAGGTAGCTGAGTCGATGTCTCCTGAAGAAGATGGTTCTGATGATGATTCAGGAGCAAATATGTTTTCAAATGGAGCATCTTCAGGAGTAGCAAAGGGATTAACTTCATCATTGATGCCAGAAACATTTCCATGATGTACATTTGAAGAATGATGATTTGTTGATGAGACTGAAGGATCAACAGCAGGTGCTTCTTGACTTAAAGATATTGAGACTGAGGGATTGACTTCATTCACAGGAATATGAGCATCCTCTGTTGTAGGGATCAACACCTCATTAGTAATTGAATCATACAGTTCATCAAACATAGGATCAAACAATTTCTTTAAATCATCTTCAGATGGAGGTACATATGGAGTTTCTTGAGAAGAGTTTGGAACAAGGGATGAACCAATGGGGCTGTTTTGAAGTGCGGGTCCTGAGCTGGAGTGTCCAGGAGCCATTTGACCGGTCAGCTCATCAAACGTAACGTGAATTGTTTCCATGATATTTCGGGTTCTTTTGTTGTAGATTCGGTATCCCTTTTTGTTTGGTGCATATCCTACAAATACTCCAATGTCAGCTTTAGCCCTAAGTTTGCCTAAGTCTTGACCCTCATTAGTTGGATAACACAATGCACCAAACACACAAAGGAAAGAGAGATTAGGTTTTCTGTTGTGGACAAGTTCATATGGAGTTTTTCCATGAACAGTGTGAATCAGGGAACGATTTTGTGTGTAGCATGCAGTGGCAATTGCTTCAGCCCAGAGAAACATTGGAACCTTTGAGTAAATCAGCATTGTTCTAGCGGCTTCAACAAGAGTTCGATTTCGTCTTTCAACTACACCGTTCTGTTGAGGGGTTCGTGGAACACTTCTTTGATGACTGATTCCAACGCTTTCATAGAATTCACTAAGTTGTTTGTTGACAAACTCAGTTCCATTGTCTGTTCTGATAATTCTGACGGTTTTGTTAAGTCGAACCTGCAGCTGTTTGATGAGTTTGATGATGATATCAGGAGTTTCATCCTTTGTCCTTAAGAACTTGACCCAGGTGAATCTAGAGTAATCATCAACCACAACTAACACATATTTCTTCCCAAAGATATTCTGCACCCTCATTGGTCCACATAAATCCATATGAATCATATGAAGAACTTCTGTGACAGAGTTAGTAGGTTTGGGTTTATGGGCATACTTCTTGCTTTTTTCCCAATTGACATGCTGAACAAAGATGATCCTTTTCGTACTTGAGTCTAGGTAAACCTACAACTAAGTCCTTTCTGGTGAGATCATTGATGGTGCCGAAGTTCAGGTGATTGAGACGACGATGCCATAACCATGACTTTGTTTTAGAAGCCTTTGATAACAAGCAAATTGGAGATGACCTCATCATGTCATCGATGGAGATGGTGTAAAGATTTGAGCCACGAGTTCCTTTTAACAGTTCCTTACCATTAAGATCTCTAACAAAGCAGGTATGTTTTCTGAAGGTTACTTCTAGATCAGAATCACAGAATTGACCAACAGAGAACAGATTATGACCCAAACCTTCCACATAGTAAACTCTAGAGATGACACTATCACCAACAACGTAATCTCCATAACCCATAATAGCACCGAAATGATCATTACCGAATCTAACAGTCCCGATGAATTTGCTCACGAAGTTCATGAGCCGAGACCGGTCTCCAGTCATATGCTTGGAACAGCCTGAGTCCAGGTACCACAGAACGATTTGAACGATCTGCAGTTGAACACAGACAAGAATGGATAACTGGATAATTGGGATCCCCATGCAAGAATGGGTTCCATTTGGTTAGTAGCAACAATTGGAACACCCACATCAAAAATAGAAGCATTCATATCAGAAAGTAAGGCAATGGAATCATTGTGAATAGATGCAGTACTAGTGTCTGTATTAGCCCTGTTCACAGTGTGATCACTTCTTAAGGGAATAGTTCTACCAGTAGGCATCCATTTTCTAGTGGGCATTATCTGATTAGTCTTATGACCAACAGGTATCCAATAAAAACCTATTTTACTGAATGTTCTTCCTGTGGGTTTCCACTGTTTTCTAACTTTCTTTCGTTTTTGCCTTTTAGCCTTTTTAGCATGAATTTTAGCATTAACAATATTAACTGGACAATTAACATCATTAGGCAGAACATTAACACCACATTCATGATTAGAAACAGAATTCAAGCAGACATCAGTGCAAGGTTTGCAAATAGTATCAGAATTCGAATTAATTACAGTACGCCTATGGCTAATAATAGAATCAACACGATTCGTTTTATTCAATTCAAGCTTAAAGTTCCTAGATTGTTCTTCTACTCTCTTTCAGTGCACATTCTTAGCTTGAGAGGTCCTATCATTCCTTGTATTGTCTTGAGACTTTGACCTGCTCCGTTTAATGTCACTGATTACTCCTGTAGAGGGAATGGGAACATTAGTTGGTTTAACTACTCTTTGCATCACCTGTTTAGATGTGCTGGGATCTGAACTACATGCAGGTGCACTAAGGTTCACTTTCTTAAAACTAGAGGTACTGAGATTTGTACTCCTAGAAGGCACACTTGAGTTCTCTTTCTTAGCATTGACAGATCTGGAATCTGAACTACTTAAAGACACACTACGGTTCACATTCAAAACATTGGGAATCGAATGCATATCATACTTGGCATTAGGCATCGAGCATGGAATCAAAGGGTTAACTCTCTCACCTAATGTCTTTGGGCATATTGTGATCAAGCATTCTAAGATTTCTTGAGATCGTTTGGCATATAAGCATGCATGTCCAATTGCATTATCATGAAGTTTCTCCAGCTTATCCTCTTCAACAATCTCCCGCAGACATTCTAAGCAATCCTTAAGAGATGAGAAATATGTTTGAATAGCAAGTTTGTTGTTCCTTAGATGAGGAGGGACATATGTCACAGACAAAGCATATTTATTACAAGAGTGAACCTTTGATACACCATTCTCCCCATTGGTCATTGGCATTTTCCCTTTTACCTGACTCTTCAGATTCTCAATTTCCTTTTGCAATGAAGCTATTTGTTCGTTATTTTTGTTACGAGTGACCTTAATTGATTCAAATAACTCATTGAAATGACGTTTAACCTTTTCATTTTCTTCTAGAAAACTTTCGTTTTCCTTTTGTAAAGCATTTACTAGGTTTTGAAGATGAAACGTTTGAGAATTCTGAGAATCTAAAGGAGGAGGCATTTGGGAGCCTGTCATATTGTTCGCTTGACCCTTTAATTGAGAGATTTGGGCTTTCAACTTTCTGATCGTGTTGCACTGAGCTTGAATCTGTTCATCACGTTTGTTAATTTGAAAAACTGCATCAAACTCTGGAGCATCTGATGATGTCTTGATATTTGAAGTTTTGACATTTTCTTTAAGATGTTGATATTTTAGTTGTAAATTAAAATGCTAAACTTCTAGTTTAGAAAAATGTTTAACCAAATTGTCGTGATCATCCAGTTCAATTTTCTCGTTTAGTTTAGAATTAGTTTTTTCAAGCTCAATGACACGATCATGAGAGACTTTCAGGGCAACAGATAGTTCATGAAATTGGGAAGCATTAATAGAGCAATTTGAAGCAGTGAAAAACACATCTTGAGCAACACATTCAGTAATAAGAGTCTCATTTAATGTATGCAAGTTCTTCCTCTCAATCTCATTATATTTTAGTGCACGCTCATAGTCACTAACTTCAACAATCATTGCATCAAATTCCTTTTCCATTCCCTTAATATCAGTTTCTATCCCCTTTTTAAGACTCTCAAAGTGATCTTTTAGAAGTTTAAAGAAAGGCATGACCTCAGTTAAATAACATTCTTTCATTTGTTCAAAACCCCTTTCTCCTTCAGTTATACCAGTGGGTGTGATCCTTTTCTTGCAAGTTTTCTCAAAATCAACAAATAGTTGAAATATAACGTATTGGCTAATTAAGGTCTTGCTTTTAGTGGTAATTGTTCTAGGAACAAGATGCATTGGTGTATTAGGAGGATACACAGTCGCTCTAGGCATTTTCCAAAGGGGAGGGTTTGTTTCAACAATATTTTCCGCTTTCTGCTTATCTAAATCCATTTTCCAGAAGACTTGTTCGGGAGTCAACAATGTCTGAGGCTTAAACTTGTTCAAGGAAATCCAGTTTTCCTTCTTGTAGTCATGAGGAGTGATAATTACTTTTTTCTCTTTGCATTTAGGATCATTTAGTTTCTTATTCATCTTTTCCCTAGTGATTTCATTTAGTTTCTTATCATCCTCTGTGCACTCAACGCAACTAGGTTTTTGTCTAGGTTTAAGAATCTCATTGCCATCATAGATCACACTTTGAGCTGATTTTGCTATCTTTCCATACTCAGGGTTGGGTTTATCTATAATGGGAACACTATGCTTATCGCTTAGAACTCTATGTTTAGTGACCATGTGAGCAGTCTGAATGGTGTTTCCTTGTATGTACAACTTGTTTTCAAGTTTGTTTTTCAAAGTTTTCAGATTAGAAAAGTCTCTCAAGAGTTTTGATTCCTTTGCATTAAATTCTTGCTTAAGCATTTTCACATTTTCTTGAAGTTCTTGTTTTTGCTTAGCTGTTTTAGAAAGTTTTTCTTGCAAGGAATTTAATTCTTGTTTCAATACTTCTTCTCTAAAATTACTTTTTCTAATTACTGTACGCACTTGGTCATCCATTTCCTGCTCACAAGTGGTCAACTCAAATTTAGCACGTTGTTCATAAATAGCAACACGTTCTTTATAGGCATTTAGTTCAGAAATTACAGAATCATCAGGGGCACATGCAGTGTATTCATAAAAAACATAGTCATTGTTGACTGCAGAAGATGCATCACTTGGTACAACTTCACTTTCACTTTGTTTCACATATTGATCATATGGGACAATATCGATATTACCCATATTTTCAATATTTGATTCAATAGTTTTAGTTGATTGTACTTTGTCATGCATCTGTTGCTGATGCGTGCCAAACCGTCAAGTTTTTCTCACTCAAGCCGGCCACTTGTGAATGGCCGACCGTAAGAAACTTAAAACGGTTAAGACACGAACTCAATGAAGATCTGAGGAGTATAGGGTTTCCTCGGGTCGTTATGTCCCAGCGAGCTATGCAATGGATTACCAAACGTAAAGTGATCGAGGAATTTGAACAGAAAAGAGGGATTGATATGATTATATCTACAGAAAAAGCCAACAAATTACAACGGCTTAAATGCAAATTAAAGGAAATTAAAAAGATAAAAAATATTAAATAAACGCTATCACTATTTGCAAAATGATGTTTTTGTTTTTATGTTTTTATAAAACTGAATTAAAAACTACGTAGCGTACAAATAAAAACGTGAAACTTACACAATATTAATCCTAAAAATATGAAAATGATATTTTTACACACCTAATGATATAAGAAAAGTTTTAGAAAAAGAAAATTATTTTTATAACTAATTATCTAATTATTATTAATTAAAAACTATTTTTAACTAATGAATAATAACCTAAAATACAAGAAATTATGAAACAAAGCTAGAAAAATAAAATTATGAATTAGAAAAATCTAAAATATCAAAATAGAAGTTTCAAAACTATTTTTGTATTTTTCTGATTATTTTTGGATTTTCTAGGAATTAAAAACTATTAAAAACTAATTAAATTGCTTAAAAATACAAATTTAACTAAGAAAAATTTGGAAAAATATTTTTTTGTCTTTTTGTATTTATCTTAACTTAAGAAAAATGAAAAATTATTTTTTTGAACCTTTTCTTAATTAATTGTATTTAATGCTAATTAAAAATGCTTAAAAACTAATTAAAATCAAGAAAAATAGCAAACTAACTTGGAAAAATCTGAAAATTTCATGAAAACTCTAAAATTATATTTGGAATCTAGGAAAAATGGAAAAATAGGTGGTTGTGTGTAAGATTAAGCAACTGCTAAGCCAAGGGCTTATAAATAAGCACTTGAATAAGCCAAATGATCAAAACAAGCCACCAACTGATTACAGAAGTCCTAATATGCTATAATAACCTAAATGCAACTAAAAACAACAAGCCATAGCCACTGAATTGCAAGATTAACAGATTTTATATTTTTGAATTTATAAGCTAAAACAGATTTTGGGACAAACTTTGGGCTTAAGCACAAGCTTCTAGATAAGCTGAAATGGAAAAACAGAAATTGGAACTTAATCAAGACCTGGTTGGCTATCTATGAACCAAAGATGAGACTTGGACAAGCTCAAATGAGCTTGTTGCAAGGGCTGCAAGAATCCTGTGCACACTCAGTTAATACTGAGTGTGTACAGGGCACATCCTACCATTTTGGCAAGCACTTTTGAGCTTTATAAAAAATTCACAAAATTATACAAAAATGCTAACAAGAAATTAGACCAACAGGAGATTTTAAAACAACAAGTTTCACCAAGTTTGGCTCAGAACTGAAACAATGAAAAATCCTCCTAGTTAGCTGAAAACAAGGTTTTTCTAGTTTTGACTTTTTAACAGATTTGGTATTTTGACCAAATTGAACTTTGCAACAGATTTTAAGTACTAAGATTGATGTTATATGAAGAAATGGAACCTCTGCAAGCTTTGTCTCTCTATTCTAAACACAAATCAAATTCTTGTTTTGCAAAAGATCCAACAGATAGGCCTATAAGACAGTTAGAAGAGAATTTTGACTTTAAAGGTTTTCAATCACAAATAAATGACTCAAATGAATATAATAGGACTTAACAAGCATGAACCAACAATTATCAACTCATGAGCACACCTCTAGTACAATGTAACAAGCTGATCCAAACACCCCTTATCACCACTGATTTGCAAGTAAAATGAACTAAACACTTGAATTAACTGATGCTATCACTTAAACTGAATATAACTACTCTAAATACAACTGAATCAACAAATTTAAACTACTTATGACCTCAAATTCAGATTAAGCAAAGAAACTTTAAAATGACTTACAATTGTCCATAGCCACTATGGCTTGCAACATTGAACCCATGAAACTCTAACCTAATTTATCCAACCCAAAGACCTCTGAATTGACCCAAATCCATCACTGCATTGCCCATTATCCATTCTCAATACCAAATGTGCTCAGTTTGACTTCCTTTGACCAAGACCCAAAACTACTTAAACCTTGAATGTGAGCTTATACAAAGCTATCATAAGCTTATACAAGCTTGTTTGAGTGAGAAATCAAGTTATTAAGAGCTTGTACATCAGGTTTTGAATTGGAAATTTTCAACAGTGAACTCAAAAGTATGAATTTGATATAAACTATGAAACTGAAGCTTAAAGTAGATTATATTGATGATTTATCATGAGTTTGATACAGGATAACAAAAGATTACAGATATTACACTTAATTAAAAACTTTAAGAATAAAACGACATTAATAAAACTTAAAAAACTACCAGACTCTGGTTTTCTCTTCCTTCTTCTCTCTTTTATAAACCAAACTCTTTGTCTCTCTCTTCTGAATAGTTCCCATCAAATTCTTGACCATTGGATTGCTTAGATTCATCATGGCCGTTAAAACGGATTTTGGCGCCAAAATTGGTGTTTGACAGATGGAGTTGAGTGAGGAGGGGGGAGGAGCATTAAATGCAGTTTGGAGGTTAGCTAAGGTGGGGGGATGGGAGGCCTGGTGAGTTGCAGAAGCAGTTGGGAGGGATGACTTTTTTGGCGCGTTTGCCTGTTTTGACCAGAGTTTGACCAGAGGGTTTAATAATGCAAGGGGTCAAAATGCATATTGACAGGGGGTCCAAGATGTTTATGACCAGGCCAAAAGGGTTTAAAAGGTTTAAATGACAAGGGACTTATGTGTAAATTCTGAAAATTGAGGGACCTAAGCTGCCAATTCATCAAAGGTGTTTCAAGGGACCAAAAGTGACAATCTCAAAAAGTACAAGGACCAAGCTTGCCATTTTCAATTTTCCAGGGGCCATTTTTGCCAAATTTCAAAGTTGGAGGACCAAACTTGTAATTTTCTCAAACTTTTTATATTTTTCACCAAAGGACTAAATTTGACAAGTTATGATTTTAAAAGGACCTTTGGTGATTTTACTTTTGAAATTATGTGCTCAGGGACTGTTTTTGACAACTTTTGAAACTTGGGGGACTGAAACTGCCAATTATGCAAACTTAGCTCATTTTTCATCTGATTTTAAACATTTTGCATCTGAAATATATAAAATGCAATTTTGGAATATTTTCAGTATTTTGATGCATTTCTGAGCATTTTTAAACGTTTTGCAGTTCAGATTTGACTAAAAATGATGAGTATTTACACACTCATCAGTTGCACATCAGCATCATCGTATAGTTTTAATACCTCTGAGATGAGTTTGTCCTTGGATGGGCCAGCTTGTGGTGAAGAAGAGACCTTGGGAGAAACCATTGGAGAAATGCTAGCCATAAAAATTGTGTGTGCAGTAGGTCCATCATCCACATCAGAGTCGTATGCATCACAATCAGCGACTTGAAAGGCATTCTGATGATTGTGACCTATCTCCTGAATAGGCTGCTCATCCACATCTGCATCATAGGTCTTGGCATTGCCCTCAGCAAGAAACAACAATTCCTCTTAATCCAAAGCAGCACCATTGTCCTGAGCTTGTACAAGCAACATCTTATCTCTGAAGTAATCAGCATTCTGTGGACGCTTTGGAGATGTGCAGTTTCTTGCAATGTGTCCCTCACCACCACAGTTATAACATTTGATCGGCTTAGCTTGACCTTGGTTACCATTCCTTCCTCGATTCTGGTTACCAACATAACCTCTACCAGCTCCGCCTCTTCCCTGATCATACTGTCTTTCCTGAACTGGTTGCACCACGATCCTTCCATCTTTAACAGTAGCTTGATTGTGTGGGTTAGAAGCTGTTCTGAGGTTGTTGTTGGTTTGTGGGAGAGAGTTCATGTTTTGACTAATCAGAAGAGCTAGTTGATTAATGAAGTTACCCACGTGTGCATCAGCATCAACTTGTTTGAACATGGGATCAGGAATGAGTTTGTGATTACCATTACCCAAGTGTATGACTTGTGAAGCTTTGGTTGTGATTCCGATGTTTGAGTAGAAGGCAGTTGAGTCATTGGACGAGCTTGTCTCTCCCTGGTTGGTTTTGAACTGATTGAGAACCAATTTTTCAAACATAGCATGTCTCTCATTCTGAAGGAGGAAGGCATAGAGTTGCTCATAGTTTGTATTCTTCAATCCTTTAGTGAGCTTCACAGAGGTGACAAACTTGTGCCATTCGGGATTCATGTTGTTCACAAATTTTGAGTTCAGCTGAATGTTAGGCATAGTCATCCTGATGTTTCTCATGTCATTCACCAACTTATGAAATCTCACATAGTACTCATAGACACTCTCATCTGGTTTCATCTTGAAGTGTTCAAATTCGTCATAGAGTTGTGATTCTCTGTCTTCCATAGTTAATTCAGAACCTGAGAGAAGCATCTTGACATTATCCCATACTGCCTTTGCTTCGGTGTTGTGATTGATCAGCTTGTAGATGTCTTTAGGAAGACCTTGAAGAACAATGTTAGAAGCCCTGATATCTGCATCGAATCTCTTTTTCTCCTTATCATTAAGCTCATCATACATTTTAGGTCTGTCCATTCCGTAAATAGGAGTTCCATCTTCATTAGTATCAAGTATGTCTCTAGTCGTCTCAACTCGATACGGTCCTTCATCAATGGATTTGAGAATGTTGACACCATTTTCCTTTCCAAGGCAGTACAATCTGATTCGTTGAGCCCAAGAATCGTAGTCAGTTCTGTCAAGCATGGGTGGGCGAATATCTGAGCCAGCTGCTTGAACATCCTCGGCAACAGTGGAGATGATAGTAGGAACGTTGGTAGACATGTTGACAGATTGTACGGGATTTTATAACTCTATGATTAAACCGGGAAATAGATTCTTTCACGGGATTTGAATCTCTTTACCAAAATCCATTACTTCTGGAGTAGCCAAATGTTTCAGTTCAAGTAAGAACCATGGTACACCGATAACCATGTGATTTTGAGCAAACCACCAGCTTCCAACGGATTTGATTTGTCTTTACCAGAAGCCGTTTGCTTCTGGACTAGCCAACTCTTAGATAAATTATCAATATTATCTTTGGTGAGCTGATTACCAATTATGGTTTTTCCACTGCCTTTACCACAAGCCATAAACTTGCGGGCTAGCCAACTCTTCACTTTTTAGGATATGGTGAGCTGAATACCATACAATTTTGGGCAAATTGCAAGCCGTCAATGGATTTGAGATATCTTTACCAAGAGCCGTTTGCTCCTGGATTAGCCAATCCTTTTGTTTATTAGACAAGGCGGACTGATAACCAAATGAGTAAGTGTAGAACACTTACTCCAAAAAAAAAAATTTGGCCAAAAACGGGGGAATTAGGCGGTATAATTACATGATAAAATTCGTGAGAATTCCCCCCCACACTTAGAAATGAATATTGCCCTCAATATTCAAAGTACCGGCGGTTATGCCGAAACAAAGAACGTAAAAGGGAAATACTATGGCCATTATTTAGAAAGATTTTTTTTTTTTTTTTGAAAAGACTTATATACAAAACATGTGGGGCAACCCCCCCCCCCCACACTAGGGTGGTAGAAAGATAGAAAGAAGAAGCTAAACCGTCAAGTTTTGTCACACAAGCTAGCCACTTGTGAATGGCTAACCGTAACAAACTTCAGACAGCTCAGAAATATGGGTGATAACCCATATGGCATGCTACTGTTTTTGATTCCCGAGTCGCTAGCTTGACTCGATCCCCGCATTCATTGGTTCATGGGGAAAGTTTGTAAGTCCGGGACAACCACAGGGGGAATGTCCTCTCCAAAGTAATGCTTCAACCGATGACCATTCACTTTAAAATTAGGACCATCGGGTTGAGATAACTCAATGGTACCATAAGGATAAACCTTAGCGATAGTAAATGGACCAGACCAACGGAACTTGAGCTTTCCCGAGAAAATCTTCAATCTTGAATTGAAAAGAAGGACTCGATCACCAACGTTGAAAACGCGGTTCTTGATTTTTGAGTCATGAATCTTCTTTGTCTTTTGTTTGTAGATCAAAGAGTTCTCGTAAGCTTGATCACGGAGTTCATTTAATTCATTCATTTGAACTTTCCGATGATCACCAGCTGTCTGAATATCAAAGTTGGCATGCTTCAAGGCCCAGTATGCCTTGTGCTCGAGCTCAACCGGCAGATGACATGCCTTCCCGTACACCAGCTTGTATGGAGTGCACCCGATGGGTGTTTTGTAAGCTGTACGGAAGGCCCAGAGTGCGTCATCTAACTTATCCGACCAAGAGGCACGGTTTTCGCCAACCGTCCTCTCAAGAATTCTTTTTATCCCCCGGTTATAAACTTCCACTTGCCCACTTGTTTGTGGGTGGTACGCAGTAGATAGACGGTGAGTTACACCATACTTTTGCATGACTCTTTCAAATTGGTCATTGCAGAAATGCGTACCACGATCACTGATTATGGCTCGTGGAGTTCCAAACCTAGCAAAGAGAGATTTCAAGAATTTCACCACAACTCGGGCATCGTTGGTGGGTAAAGCTTTAGCTTCAACCCATTTTGACAAGTAGTCAACGGCCACGAGTATGTATTTGTTACCACGGGAAGAAGGAAATGGCCCCATAAAGTCAATGCCCCAGATGTCAAAAATCTCACACACTTGAATGGCGTTTTGCGGCATTTCATTCCTTTGTGAGATATTCCCGTGACGTTGACAAGCGTCACAGGTTTTGACAAATTCATGGGCATCCTTGTAGATTGTGGGCCAATAGAATCCGGAATCAAACACCTTCTTGGCGGTGTAGTTGGGGCTATGATGTCCCCCAGTAGGTCCAGAATGGCAAGCTTTGAGAATGTCAATAGCTTCCTGACCATACACACATCGCCGGATGACTTGATCCGCACAAATTTTGGTCAAACTCTGGTCAAAACAGGCAAACGCGCCAAAAAAGTCATCCCTCCCAACTGCTTCTGCAACTCACCAGGCCTCCCATCCCCCCTCCTCTCATCCACTTACCCATGTCCCCCCACCTTAGCTAACCTCCAAACTGCATTTAATGCTCCTCCCCCCTCCTCACTCAACCCCATCTGTCAAACACCAATTTTGGCGCCAAAATCCGTTTTAACGGCCATGATGAATCTAAGCAATCCAATGGTCAAGAATTTGATGGGAACTATTCAGAAGAGAGAGACAAAGAGTTTGGTTTATAAAAGAGAGAAGAAGGAAGAGAAAACCAGAGTCTGGTAGTTTTTTAAGTTTTATTAATGTCGTTTTATTCTTAAAGTTTTTAATTAAGTGTAATATCTGTAATCTTTTGTTATCCTGTATCAAACTCATGATAAATCATCAATATAATCTACTTTAAGCTTCAGTTTCATAGTTTATATCAAATTCATACTTTTGAGTTCACTGTTGAAAATTTCCAATTCAAAACCTGATGTACAAGCTCTTAATAACTTGATTTCTCACTCAAACAAGCTTGTATAAGCTTATGATAGCTTTGTATAAGCTCACATTCAAGGTTTAAGTAGTTTTGGGTCTTGGTCAAAGGAAGTCAAACTGAGCACATTTGGTATTGAGAATGGATAATGGGCAATGCAGTGATGGATTTGGGTCAATTCAGAGGTCTTTGGGTTGGATAAATTAGGTTAGAGGTTCATGGGTTCAATGTTGCAACTAGAATGGGTGCTTCCGTAAGCTTTTTCTTAAGTGTTTCAAAAGCTTCGATGCACTCAGGAGAAAAGATAAAAGGAGCATCTTTTTCGAGAAGATGGGTCATAGGCCGAGCGATTTTAGAGAAATCTTGAATGAATCTACGATAAAACCCGGCATGACCTAGAAAACTCCTAATACCTTTGACGGTAGTAGGGTGAGGTAATTTAGCAATAACATCAACTTTTGCTCTATCTACCTCAATCCCGTTTTTTGAAATCTTATGGCCAAGGACTATGCCTTCTTTGACCATAAAGTGGCTTTTCTCCCAGTTTAGACATAGATTGGTGTCTTCACACCGTTTTAGCATTTTGTCTAAGTGGGAGAGACATGTATGAAACGAGTCCCCAATGACCGAGAAGTCATCCATAAACACCTCCATTGTTTCCCCGATCATGTCGTGGAAAATTGCCATCATACATCGTTGGAACGTGCCAGGAGCATTACATAAGCCAAAAGGCATACGTCTGTAGGCAAATGTCCCGTATGGGCAGGTGAATGTGGTCTTTTCTTGATCCAGCGGATCAATGGGGATCTGAAAGTAACCCGAGAAACCATCAAGAAAACAATAGTACTCGTTCCCTGCTAATCTCTCAAGCATCTGGTCCATGAAGGGTAGAGGAAAATGGTCTTTATGGGTGGCTTCGTTTAACTTGCGATAGTCAATGCACACACGCCATCCCGTAACCAATCGAGTTGGAATTAACTCGTTTTCCTCATTCGTGACAACAGTAATGCCACCCTTTTTAGGAACGCAATGAATTGGGCTAACCCAAGGACTATCAGAGATCGGGTAAATCAAGCCGGCATCAAGAAGTTTGAGAACCTCTTGTTTGATAACCTCATGAATCTTAGGATTCACCCTTCTCTGATGTTGGACTGCTGGCTTGAAGTCATCCTCCATTAAGATTTTGTGAGTACAAAACTCAGGGTTGATACCCTTAATATCGGAGAGTTTCCAAGCAATTGCTTGCTTGTGTGACTTCAAGACATTTATGAGAGCAGTTTTCTCCTCTTCAGTTAAGTCTTTAGCAATTATGACGGGTAATTTATCATCACCCTCCAAGAATGCATACTCGAGATGAGGAGGCAGGTCCTTAAGTTCAACCTCGGGAAATTCATCAGTAGAAGTTTGTACTGATTTGATTTCCTCAATTGTGATTTCTTTCGGAGGGAGTGAAGGTAATGGATCTTCATTAAGCAATTGCTCAAGATAAAGAATATCTCCCTTCGAATCATAAACACCATCAATTCCAGGCGGAATTGATTCATCAGTAGCAAGAAATTCATCGATCTCTTCCAGAAGGAAGTCACCTCCCTCAAACGGAGTGAGAGAGGGGGAAGAGTCGGCAATGATAGGTTGAGAAGATGTGGTGGAATCCCCACCCACAAAATTATGAAGATAACCAAGAAACTCTTGAGAGTACTCCTCTGAAGCAATATCAATTAAATCGACTCGATTAACTGATTCAGTATCATAATTTGAGGAGTACCTCGAAGTTTGATCGAGGTTAAAGGTAACAGATTCATTACCCACACGTAAAGTGATTTCTTGCTCAAATACATCAATAAGAGCATGGCCCGTTCTCAGGAATCCTCGCCCAACAATGAGAGGAACCCGATGATCGGCATCGAAATCAACAACCACAAAGTCAGCTGGGAAATGGAACTTTCCTACTTTCACAAATACATCCTCGGCGATGCCAAGAGGACGAGATATAGAACGATCTGCAAGCTCAAGAGTCATGCAGGTAGGAATAAGTTCCGGAAGAGAAAGTTTCTTCCACACTGAGTACGGCATCAGATTGATGCTTGCACCAAGATCGGCAAGGGCAAAGCATTCAATCATCCCAGGAAAAACACAAGGAAGAAGAAATTTTCCGGGATCTCCCAACTTCTCGGGAAGCTTCTTTAACAAGACTGCTGAGCAATTCTCATTCAAAGGAGTCTTAGCCATTTCAAATAGCTTTTCCTTGTTGCTCAACATGTGTTTCAGAGTAGATGCAAACTTGGGCATCAACATGATGGCATCCGCGAAGCTTATGTCAAAATGAAGTTCTTGGAAAATTTGAAAGAATTTTTCCATTTGATGACTAGCTTTCTCGCGGAGCTTTTGCTCATGTAAATGTGAGGGGTAAGGAATAGAAGTTTTGGATTTGGGGTTACCAACTGGAGGTTCAAAAACAACTCCAGGTTTGGTATTGGGTTTGGGGACAACCTGAGGATGGACATTACTGGCACTTCCGTTTTTAGTAGGAATTTCCTTGTCCTTTGTCGCCTCAGGTTCACTTTCCACTACCTTCGGGAGAGAAGAAGAAGAGGTAGTAGGAATAGCGGGTCCATCATAAGAAGCACCACTTCTGGTTGTGATCGCCTTTGCATCGCCCCTCGGATTAGCGATCGTGTTGCTAGGTAGAGTACCTGAGCCCGAGGGTCGATCATTTAAAGACTTCTTGATGTCAGAAATTTGGCTGACCAACAACCGATTCATTTCCTCTTGGGATTTCATGAATTGTTTCAACAACTCATCAGATGATGGTCCAGTTGGAACAATGGCTTGAGTTTGCACAGGAAAATTCTGGCCTCTATTGTTAGGATTAGGGCCTTGATTCTGAAAATTTCCTTGATTATTGGCATGAAAATACCCTGGGTTGAAATTTCCCTGACCTGGGTTTCTATTGAAATTTCCTTGATGTTGGAAATTTTGATTTTGATTTTGAAAACCGTTGTTTGGACTGAAATTACCTTGGTTTTGGAAACCTTGGTTTGGTCTATTTTGATTCTGATTACGGTTTTGATTGAAACCGGGAGGTCCAGGGTAGTGGTTAGGACGGTGGTTCGGGTCTACAGGAGCACGATATTGATTGCCTCCCTGATTAGAGATCCCGCCCACAGCATTGGCTTCAAAAGGGTTACCATCGGTGGCCATACAGTTATAATAAGCATGGGGACCACCACAAGTAACACAGACTTCCACTTTCTTAACTTCAGCAGGAGGTGAAGTTTGTGGAAAAGAGACTTTCTTCTGGTTGGAGAGAACCAAAGCTTGAATAGCTTCCGTGAGTTTATCAATCTTAGCATCGGTGCTAGACTGACTCACGGGCGATGAAGAAGAAGAAGGACCAACACTGACTTGGGAAACAACCGGCTTGCTTCATGCAGTGCGGACTTTAGACTTGTTTTCGATGATCGCTAAAGCTTCTTTGACAGTTTTGCTTAGGAAATTTCCTCCCGCGGAGGAATTGAGAGAATCTTGATCAGATTGACTCACTCCATTGTAGAAAGTATCGAGTTGCATCAACTCGGAGAAACCATGGTGAGGACATTTGCGAAGCAATTCCTTAAAACGATCCCACGATTCACTGAAGGGTTCATCAAACTTCTGAGTGAGCTTGATGATTTCATTTTTTAGACTCGTGGTTTTGGAAGGTGGATAAAATTCATTCACAAATTTCTTCACCAGATCTTCCCATGTCTCAATAGACTGAGGGGGTTGTTTTTCAAGCCAAATCCGGGCTTGCCCCTCAAGAGAAAATGGGAACAGAAGAAGCTTAACAGCATCAGTAGGGACATTCTTATACTTGATGGTAGATGCAATCTTGTTAAACCATCGAATATGAGCATGAGGATCATCCCGCTCAAAACCGTAGAATTGATTTGAGGTTACAAGATTCAGTAACCCGGTTTTGAGTTCAAAATCTTCAGCCACGATGGCTGGAACAACAATAGCATCTCCATACCCGTCGATGGGTGCCTGGAGAAGCTCACACATAGGGCGTTCTTCCGCCATGATAACAGAAGTAGTGTGAGCAGTCCGGATCTCAGATCCGACTGATGGAGCAGAAAGTCTACGGACACGCCTTCTTGGAATCTTGACAAGCTCACGAAATGGGCTCACAGATCTAGAAGAGCGAGTGCGCATACACTAGAGTTAACTCTAAGGAATCTCAGAGTTAAGGAGAGAAATGGAATTATGAAGACGTTTTTATAAAAATGGGGTGAGAAGAATCTTTATGGGTTTTCTGGTTCTGAAACGTAGATATCACAACAAAATCAATTAACACAAAATCGAGGCAAAACAACAGTGAACTTAACTAATAATCACAATATGAATGGCTTCTTTGAAAAAGGTACACCAATCACAAGGACACAAAGGCAAGTTTTAAATCTTTAGTTCGGGAACTTATTATGGTCGCACCCCCAGTTAGGTAGTGCACTGCCTTGGTTTGCGGTGGTAAGATTTTATGTTGTTATTATTAAGAAAACGACAAATCTTTTTTTATTTTTTTTATATTTGATACATATATAGAAACAAAAGAAAAATATTTTTGTGTTTTATACGTTTTTAGCTGTTTTTGGGTTGTTGGATTTTTTATAAAAATATGGATATATATATATAGATAGATGGATGGATGCTATGAACAAAGAGTGAGTATTCAAACTACTAATCTGCTAAACGGAAGATAGATCAGCACAGCTCCCCGGCAGCGGCGCCAAAAATTTGATGCGTGCCAAACCGTCAAGTTTTTCTCACTCAAGCCGGCCACTTGTGAATGGCCGACCGTAAGAAACTTAAAACGGTTAAGACACGAACTCAATGAAGATCTGAGGAGTATAGGGTTTCCCCGGGTCGTTATGTCCCAGCGAGCTATGCAATGGATTACCAAACGTAAAGTGATCGAGGAATTTGAACAGAAAAGAGGGATTGATATGATTATATCTACAGAAAAAGCCAACAAATTACAACGGCTTAAATGCAAATTAAAGGAAATTAAAAAGATAAAAAATATTAAATAAACGCTATCACTATTTGCAAAATGATGTTTTTGTTTTTATGTTTTTATAAAACTGAATTAAAAACTACGTAGCGTACAAATAAAAACGTGAAACTTACACAATATTAATCCTAAAAATATGAAAATGATATTTTTACACACCTAATGATATAAGAAAATTTTTAGAAAAAGAAAATTATTTTTATAACTAATTATCTAATTATTATTAATTAAAAACTATTTTTAACTAATAAATAATAACCTAAAATACAAGAAATTATGAAACAAAGCTAGAAAAATAAAATTATGAATTAGAAAAATCTAAAATATCAAAAGAGAATTTTCAAAACTATTTTTGTATTTTTCTGATTATTTTTGGATTTTCTAGGAATTAAAAACTATTAAAAACTAATTAAATTGCTTAAAAATACAAATTTAACTAAGAAAAATTTGGAAAAATATTTTTTTGTCTTTTTGTATTTATCTTAACTTAATAAAAATGAAAAATTATTTTTTTGAACCTTTTCTTAATTAATTGTATTTAATGCTAATTAAAAATGCTTAAAAACTAATTAAAATCAAGAAAAATAGCAAACTAACTTGGAAAAATCTGAAAATTTCAGGAAAACTCTAAAATTATATTTTGAATCTAGGAAAAATGGAAAAATAGGTGGTTGTGTGTAAGATTAAGCAACTGCTAAGCCAAGGGCTTATAAATAAGCACTTGAATAAGCCAAATGATCAAAACAAGCCACCAACTGATTACAGAAGTCCTAATATGCTATAATAACCTAAATGCAACTAAAAACAACAAGCCATAGCCACTGAATTGCAAGATTAACAGATTTTATATTTTTGAATTTATAAGCTAAAACAGATTTTGGGACAAACTTTGGGCTTAAGCACAAGCTTCTAGATAAGCTGAAATGGAAAAACAGAAATTGGAACTTAATCAAGACCTGGTTGGCTATCTATGAACCAAAGATGAGACTTGGACAAGCTCAAATGAGCTTGTTGCAAGGGCTGCAAGAATCCTGTGCACACTCAGTTAATACTGAGTGTGTACAGGGCACATCCTACCATTTTGGCAAGCACTTTTGAGCTTTATAAAAAATTTACAAAATTATACAAAAATGCTAACAAGAAATTAGACCAACAGGAGATTTTAAAACAACAAGTTTCACCAAGTTTGGCTCAGAACTGAAACAACGAAAAATCCTCCTAGTTAGCTGAAAACAAGGTTTTTTTAGTTTTGACTTTTTAACAGATTTGGTATTTTGACCAAATTGAACTTTGCAACAGATTTTAAGTACTAAGATTGATGTTATATGAAGAAATGGAACCTCTGCAAGCTTGGCCTCTCTATTCTAAACACAAATCAAATTCTTGTTTTGCAAAAGATCCAACAGATAGGCCTATAAGACAGTTAGATGAGAATTTTGACTTTAAAGGTTTTCAATCACAAATAAATGACTCAAATGAATATAATAGGACTTAACAAGCATGAACCAACAGTTATCAACTCATGAGCACACCTCTAGTACAATGTAACAAGCTGATCCAAACACCCCTTATCACCACTGATTTGCAAGTAAAATGAACTAAACACTTGAATTAACTGATGCTATCACTTAAACTGAATATAACTACTCTAAATACAACTGAATCAACAAATTTAAACTACTTATGACCTCAAATTCAGATTAAGCAAAGAAACTTTAAAATGACTTACAATTGTCCATAGCCACTATGGCTTGCAACATTGAACCCATGAACCTCTAACCTAATTTATCCAACCCAAAGACCTCTGAATTGACCCAAATCCATCACTGCATTGCCCATTATCCATTCTCAATACCAAATGTGCTCAGTTTGACTTCCTTTGACCAAGACCCAAAACTACTTAAACCTTAAATGTGAGCTTATACAAAGCTATCATAAGCTTATACAAGATTGTTTGAGTGAGAAATCAAGTTATTAAGAGCTTGTACATCAGGTTTTGAATTGGAAATTTTCAACAGTGAACTCAAAAGTATGAATTTGATATAAACTATGAAACTGAAGCTTAAAGTAGATTATATTGATGATTTATCATGAGTTTGATACAGGATAACAAAAGATTACAGATATTACACTTAATTAAAAACTTTAAGAATAAACGACATTAATAAAACTTAAAAAACTACCAGACTCTGGTTTTCTCTTCCTTCTTCTCTCTTTTATAAACCAAACTCTTTGTCTCTCTCTTCTGAATAGTTCCCATCAAATTCTTGACCATTGGATTGCTTAGATTCATCATGGCCGTTAAAACGGATTTTGGCGCCAAAATTGGTGTTTGACAGATGGAGTTGAGTGAGGAGGGGGGAGGAGCATTAAATGCAGTTTGGAGGTTAGCTAAGGTGGGGGGATGGGAGGCCTGGTGAGTTGCAGAAGCAGTTGGGAGGGATGACTTTTTTGGCGCGTTTGCCTGTTTTGACCAGAGTTTGACCAGAGGGTTTAATAATGCAAGGGGTCAAAATGCATATTGACAGGGGGTCCAAGATGTTTATGACCAGGCCAAAAGGGTTTAAAAGGTTTAAATGACAAGGGAATTATGTGTAAATTCTGAAAATTGAGGGACCTAAGCTGCCAATTCATCAAAGGTGTTTCAAGGGACCAAAAGTGACAATCTCAAAAAGTACAAGGACTAAGCTTGCCATTTTCAATTTTCCAGGGGCCATTTTTGCCAAATTTCAAAGTTGGAGGACCAAACTTGTAATTTTCTCAAACTTTTTATATTTTTCACCAAAGGACTAAATTTGACAAGTTATGATTTTAAAAGGACCTTTGGTGATTTTACTTTTGAAATTATGTGCTCAGGGACTGTTTTTGACAACTTTTGAAACTTGGGGGACTGAAACTGCCAATTATGCAAACTTAGCTCATTTTTCATCTGATTTTAAACATTTTGCATCTGAAATATATAAAATGCAATTTTGGAATATTTTCAGTATTTTGATGCATTTCTGAGCATTTTTAAACGTTTTGCAGTTCAGATTTGACTAAAAATGATGAGTATTTACACACTCATCAGTTGCACATCAGCATCATCGTATAGTTTTAATACCTCTGAGATGAGTTTGTCCTTGGATGGGCCAGCTTGTGGTGAAGAAGAGACCTTGGGAGAAACCATTGGAGAAATGCTAGCCATAAAAATTGTGTGTGCAGTAGGTCCATCATCCACATCAGAGTCGTATGCATCACAATCAGCGACTTGAAAGGCATTCTGATGATTGTGACCTATCTCCTGAATAGGATGCTCATCCACATCTGCATCATAGGTCTTGGCATTGCCCTCAGCAAGAAACATCAATTCCTCTTAATCCAAAGCAGCACCATTGTCCTGAGCTTGTACAAGCAGCATCTTATCTCTGAAGTAATCAGCATTCTGTGGACGCTTTGGAGATGTGCAGTTTCTTGCAATGTGTCCCTCACCACCACAGTTATAACATTTGATCGGCTTAGCTTGACCTTGGTTACCATTCCTTCCTCGATTCTGGTTACCAACATAACCTCTACCAGCTCCGCCTCTTCCCTGATCATACTGTCTTTCCTGAACTGGTTGCACCACGATCCTTCCATCTTTAACAGTAGCTTGATTGTGTGGGTTAGAAGCTGTTCTGAGGTTGTTGTTGGTTTGTGGGAGAGAGTTCATGTTTTGACTAATCAGAAGAGCTAGTTGATTAATGAAGTTGCCCACGTGTGCATCAGCATCAACTTGTTTGAACATGGGATCAGGAATGAGTTTGTGATTACCATTACCCAAGGGTATGACTTGTGAAGCTTTGGTTGTGATTCCGATGTTTGAGTAGAAGGCAGTTGAGTCATTGGACGAGCTTATCTCTCCCTGGTTGGTTTTGAACTGATTGAGAACCAATTTTTCAAACATAGCATGTCTCTCATTCTGAAGGAGGAAGGCATAGAGTTGCTCATAGTTTGTATTCTTCAATCCTTTAGTGAGCTTCACAGAGGTGACAAACTTGTGCCATTCGGGATTCATGTTGTTCACAAATTTTGAGTTCAGCTGAATGTTAGGCATAGTCATCCTGATGTTTCTCATGTCATTCACCAACTTATGAAATCTCACATAGTACTCATAGACAATCTCATCTGGTTTCATCTTGAAGTGTTCAAATTCGTCATAGAGTTGTGATTCTCTGTCTTCCATAGTTAATTCAGAACCTGAGAGAAGCATCTTGACATTATCCCATACTGCCTTTGCTTCGGTGTTGTGATTGATCAGCTTGTAGATGTCTTTAGGAAGACCTTGAAGAACAATGTTAGAAGCCCTGATATCTGCATCGAATCTCTTTTTCTCCTTATCATTAAGCTCATCATACATTTTAGGTCTGTCCATTCCGTAAATAGGAGTTCCATCTTCATTAGTATCAAGTATGTCTCTAGTCGTCTCAACTCGATACGGTCCTTCATCAATGGATTTGAGAATGTTGACACCATTTTCCTTTCCAAGGCAGTACAATCTGATTCGTTGAGCCCAAGAATCGTAGTCAGTTCTGTCAAGCATGGGTGGGCGAGTATCTGAGCCAGCTGCTTGAACATCCTCGGCAACAGTGGAGATGATAGTAGGAATGTTGGTAGAAATGTTAACAGATTGTACGGGATTTTATAACTCTATGATTAAACCGGGAAATAGATTCTTTCACGGGATTTTACTAAATCAAGAGAAAACCGTAAACAATCACCCAAGTCGCTAGAAGAAACTGCATCAAATCGCTAACACCTAATTCGCTACACTCCCAAGTCGCTAGGGTCCCAAGTCGCTAGACAAATGCAAGTCGCTAAGTAGTAACTCGCTAAGCCTCAAGTCGCTAGCAAAATTTTGGCAGCAATTCGCTACTCAAGTCGCTAAAGATACAAGTCGCTAAATAGCAACTCGCTACAGACCAAGTCGCTACCTGTGGTGGAAAGTCCACTACTTGTACTGTAAGTCGCTAGTTCTAAGTCGCTAGGTTCAAAACTGTAACTCGCTACAAATTTGTAAAGCAAGTCGCTAAGAAGAAAGAATTCTGTGTGTTAAGTCGCTAGCAAGAAAAACTCATAAACATCACTTTTCAATCCAAAAACAACCCAACCAAGATGATTCAAGCTTACCAAATGAAAACCTAAACACTTGTGATGATTCTAAACATAAAAGTACTAACAAAATCCAAGCTTTAACACAAGAAATCAACCAAATGATGCAAAAACCACTAAACTTTTTCAAACTCAAAAACCACCTAAAAACCACTAGAAATCCAAAGATGTGTAAGATATGATCTTACCATGGCTCTTGATACCAATTGTAAGATATTAGTTTTCACATACACATCAAACCATAACACAAAGTGGCGTATGAATGAGGTTCTAGAGAGAGAAAGTTAGAGGTTTAGGGAACTTAGTGAGAGAAAGTGAAAGATATTATTATGAGCTCCAACTCTCTACCTTGGAAGGTAGAGAGTATTTATAGTCTTACATAAATCGCCACACATCGGGCTGTGGATCAGGCATACAGTGGGTAAAGACCCGTCCGTCCTCCACGGTGTTACTTAACTAAATACTACTTAACATAAAAGAACTACGACTACGAGCTTTCTAATGATTACATATACTTGAGGTGACCGACTCTTTAATACCTGGAATTTCTAATTCCTAACATCCCTTTATTTGCGTAATAACGTACTCCAAGTGTTTTGATCTTTTCAATTCGGGTCAAATTAGTGTTAGAGTAATAAAACTCAAGTGTAGGGATGTGCCTATAAATCCCTATCATTTTGATGTTATCGTAGAGGATAGTAGAGTAAAAGTGTATGCAAAAAAAAAAAAAAAAAAAAAAAAAAAGAAAAAGAAAAAAATAGAGTGTTTGTTTGTTTGTTTGTTTCAGTTATCTAGAGTTTAGAGTGTCGAGTCTTGGCTTAGCAACGCCATTCTTCGTATGCTTGTAACATAAAGATTTTTGACTTGCCACCACTAAATAGCCTATCCCACCAAACCCTTTGTTTCCCTACCGTAAGCCTATCAATACAACCCTTTAAAAGACCTCTTGGATAGTATTTCCTAGGTGCTTACGCCAAAGCGATGGAGGTTTGATCTATTCTCAAGCCTATGGTAATCTATGTACTAGGACCGGTTAATGAGTGTTTATCTTCCATTTCCAACTTGTTATATTTCATATACACCCGAGAGATGTGAGTACCCAAACACCCCATGTGAGGTGCTAGTGAGTAATTTCCGTGCTTGTTATGACTTTTGCGGGGCTTATATGTGTTGTGGATTGTTCTAAACCAATGCTTCATGACCCCTAACTTATAAATTAATTGGCCAAAAGCACATTTGCTTGAGGACAAGCGAATACCAAGTATAGGGATATTTGATAAGGTTTTAAAATGTACCTTTTAAGGGGTCGCTTAAGCCCTTATTTGATCACTTTTGTATCCGTTATTACTTAATATCGTTCCTTTTCACTTTTTAGGTCTCTTGAAGGCAAATTGCTGGAATGGCACTTATTTGGACGAAAAGGCACGGATATACGAAGAAAATGGCCAAAGTCAAGAATCGAGACACTCAAGCTGCTGAAACACAAGGGGACGGCGTCAGGTGTTATCTGCGACGCCGTCGGAGCACATGTTGTGACGATACAGTAGCCAACTTGCTTATTTTCAAGTGATGGTGTCAGGCTTTAAAAGAGTAGGTCGTTGCAACTCAGACGGCCTAGATTTGATCCAGACGGCGTCAGAGGCTGAAGAGGACAGCGTCACAAGCATAAGGTGACGCCGTCGCAAGACTAACGTGGCCAAGACGAAACCCTAATGACGGCGACCCGACGGCGTCACAAATCATAAGGTGACGCCGTTGCGAATGTAATCTTATATATAGAATCCGAATTTTTTAGTTTTTAGTGTGTAGTCCTTTGGAGTAAAAACCTAAACCAAACCAAGGCTGTCTTGTACAATATTTTAGGGTTCCAAACCCTATCTTACACCAAGATAAGTGTTTTACTTCATTAATTCAATTATGTCTTCAATTATTTGTGTGTATGCTTGCATGTTCTCCATGTCCGGCTAACTTACTTGTGTGTTTGCTTAGGGTATATGAAACTTAACTATTGAATATTGATTGATTGTATCTTATCTTAATTGTTAATGATCTAGTAATGCGATAGGTCATTCGTTGTGTAGTTAATGCTTGATTAATCATTGTGAACCTTATACTATAACACCTAGAGTAGTTGTAGGCTAAACCATCCAAAGAGTACCTTAGAGTTAGAGTTTATAAATCCTAGAGATTTTGTAGACGAGACCTTTTGGTAGTTTCAAAGAGTTACGGATAAACGCATACCCTACGACCTTAGACACACAACGCAATTAAGAATAAGGACGTGATAATTCAACCATCAATAGGAGATAATTAAGGAGTAATAAAACCTAAGTAAACACATCTTTAAATCATCATACGAGCACACAATAATTAGACATAGACTACCCTCACCTTAGTTGATTAGATAATTAGATAGTAGAGTAATCGGTAGAAATACCAACCCCCCAAATCCAAACCCCGAGATTCGTACTTTTCCATTTTCCTAATAAACATAAAAAGATAAAAAATAATCTTCCTCATCCCCAACCTTAGCATAGTAACTCCTCACTAGCATTCCTATTCCCCTAGAGAATGATATCAATTCCCGTGGCTTACCCTAATATTACACTACAACGATTAGGTTCGCTGCCTAGGGTGTTGAAAAACTTGCTCGACGAAAAGGAAGTTCCTTTGACCCCGAACGACGCGTGTAGCGTTATCACCCCTCAATTACACTAGTATTGTTAAATTTACATACGTTTTTACAATTTTTACAAGGACACCAAATTTATCGAACTCCACTACTCGCCCGATTAGCCTCAGCAAATGCAAGAAAAGTTTCCACACCCTTTACATATTCAGGGGTAGAACGTGAAATATCGTACATCCAATGTTGGCGATCCATCTGAAATTAAGAAAACACAATCATAAAGTACACATAAATACAACAAATTTGGTCACGGTGTGTCTCTAACCCACTTTTTGAATACCTTGCTTCATATGTGTATACTTTTTAACGAGTTGACTATTTAAGAAAAAATCGGCAGCATTCCCCTTCAACTCCCCAAGTATGCGTATGAAACGCAAACCCGTAGGAGTAAAAGAGGAATGTTTACCAATTTTTTTTCTTAAAGAGTAAACCCGTTAAATCATATACACATCCTAGATGAAACAAAATATTCAAAAAGCAGTCCCAAAAATGGAGACTTTCCAAAATTAATCTCTATTAGATTAATTTTGGACGGGTATGAATCTTATAGCATATAATTTACAAAACTAATGATACAAACACATAAATATCAACATACACGCAAACAACCTATATAAACAAGTCTAGTACATTTATATATAACATAAGCACTGAAGAGTTAATGTTATTTACCTTAAAAAAGAACTTGAAGCATTAATGATGGTAATGTTAGTTAATGATGGTGGTCTTGCAATTTAATGTCGGAGGAAGTAAATGAGATTTTGCAGTTTAGTTTGGTGTGAGTTGGCAGCGAAGAAGTGAAAAGAGAACTATCCGACCGTTGCAAAATACAGCTTTTTATAAGAGCCGTTGGAAACACAAATGTGGGAATGGTTTTTAGTAAAGCGTTCCAAAAAGGCCAATTATTTGAAGCAATTTCGGTAAGAAGCGTTCCAAAAATATGTTTTGGAACATTTTTTTAAGAAACGTTCCCAATGGTTTTATTTTGGAACGTTTGTCAACCTGTGTAGGTTAGCTTGGCTCTTTTTGGAACATTTTATGATATAACTGTTCTTAAAAGGTAACAAAATAATTTTTTCTGTAGTAGTGATCGTCTATTAACTTTTTTTTCTTTTTTTATTTTTTTTTTATTTATAAAAAAAGGCAAAGATATTATATAAGCTAAAGAACAAGAACAAAAAGTAGATTGTATAAGCAATTTTCTATCTTAGATGAGTGAAAACACCAATGTAATGGTGAAACTATATATATTTCAGGATTTTCTTTGATCGACAAATATTTTAACTGTTTAATTTGTTCATTGTTCTTATGATTGGTTCACGCCTGAAATGTTTATCGTGCATGCATGTTTTTGTTAATTTATTTAAAAAAAATCAGTTTAGTAATCTATATATTTAATAAAATTCTGTTAGGTAGATGTATACTTTTCTCTCTCCTTTTTCTCTTCCATAACCGTTTTTCCCGCCATTATCTTTCATCACTAATATCAAAGATTTCTCTTAAATTACCTACTCAAATAGTTATCAATTTCAATTCTGAAAACATCGATCAACTCGTTTCATCATTGCGCAAACAATGATATGATCTGATTTGTTTTTCATTAAGATTTGGGGAATCCCCCAATTTGTGTGAAATTAGGGTTTCTTGCTTTTGTTGAATTTTCACATAAAAATAAAAAATATTAGTGTAATTTCTATTGAATTGAAGTTTAGTACTAGTTATAAGTATGTCGAATAGTAAGAGATCTTCAAAGCGAATCGTTAGATTTCCAACAAAGTATGGAGATTCAGTTCTTGGTCAGAATAAGCAAAATGGTAAGAACAATGATAAAGGGACCAATCAGGAGCAAAGGAAGGGTGATGATGGAAGTATTAATGGGATAAAAAGGATACTGGAGAGGCTAGGAATAAGGGAAAGAAGAGTATTTTTTATGGTGATCTGAATGGAGAAGGTTTTCCTGTTCTACAGAGCCATGTAAATGAATCTCAAACCATTGATGTTAATATCAATAGTGAAAATGAAGTAACTGCTCATTTGAATGGTGATAAGACTGTTGTTGGGTCAAATAATTAAGGTGTTAGTGGGGATGCATATGCTAATCAAGAAGCTAATAGTGTTAGTGCTAATCAGAACGCTAATAGTGTTACTGCAGATCCTAGTAACAAATGTAGTCCTTGCACTAGTATGAGTGAAACTAAGAAAGAAAACACTAGTACTTTGGTTGATATACTTAATTCCAATGCTTATGATAACACACTGCTAATGGTCCTAACTGAAGTCAATGAAAATGGGGTGGAAATTGTTGTTTTTGATGAAGAAATTGTTGAATTAGGGAGTGCTAAAAGGGAAAAGACTGTGTGTGGCCGGGTCTTAGGTTGTATAGTTAGTTTCAATGAGGCTAGGTACCACCTAAGTAGGATGTGGAACAAATATGGTCATGAGGACATGACTGTGAATGATAAAGGGAAATTCTTCTTTAAATTCCAAGATGAACATGGTATACTACAGGTAATTAGCAATGGTCCTTGGATGGTAAATAACAAACCATTGTTTCTCCAAAGATGGGGCATTAATGTTTGCTTGGATAAGACAGAGCCTAAAAAACTACCTGTTTGGGTCAAGTTGCTAAATGTGCCATTAGAAGCTTGGAGTGTTAAAGGAATTAGCTCTTTAGCTAGCTGCCTAGGTAAACCTGTCATTATGGATGAAATGACAACCAATGTGTGTATGATAGGGATGGGGAGACTTGGTTTTGCCAGGGTGCTAATTGAGTTGAATGCTGAGAAACATTTCAAATATGTTATTGAAATTTTTTATAGTAAGAAAAATGAAGATGCTAGTATGACTAAATATGTGCAGGTTGAATATGCTTGGAAACCTACTAGATCTAGCCATTGTTGTGTGTTTGGTCATGATGATGGAAACTGCAGATTGATACCTAAAGATGTTAAATGTGAAAAACAATGTAATATACCAGGTGAAATGAATGATGGCTTCCAGAAAGTGACACATAGGAAAGGCAAGAATGAGGCTTACAATAACAACAATAAGAGGAATGAGCAAAATGGTATGAATGGTTACACCAGGGGAGTTACTTATCCTAATAAGATGACTGGTCAAAGACAGAACAATAACAAACAGGAATATAGGAACAAAAAGAATGTTGAAGTGGCCACTAATCCTAGCATGGATAAGAATAATGAGATTAATAAGGAAACTGGAAACAATAGTAGTACTGCTACACTTCTAAAAAGTAAAAGTTTAGAAGCTAGACCTAGTGGTGGGAATAACCAAACAAATGTAGGCATCATAGGTCATAATAGTTTCTCGCTTCTGGATTTACTGGTTAATGAAGAGGAACTTAGGCAAAATATTAAGGAAAGAAAGCAAGTTAATAGTGTGTTAGAAACAAATGGTGACCCAACTGTGAATGAATGGAAAAGCTGGAATGATGATATGAAAAGGTACTACAGGGACAAAAAGGAATTGATTGATGCAGCTAAAAGTTTAGAAAATGAAGAGGATGTTGTGCAAGACTTATCCTCAACTGGAGAAAGTCTACTGAGGAATGAGGTTGAGGGTGTCTGCAGTAGTACCCTCAACTGAAAACTGAATTTGATTCTTGATAGTATTGTATATAGGTAGTATAGTATATAGTTTTGAATATCTTTTATGTGCAAAAACAGATAGAGTGAATTGAGAGCTAAAAGAATTGAGAGAATTGGTGAGATCAAAAACAAAAAGAGAGTTTTTATGTGTATAAAAAATAGTTAGAGTGTATTGTTAGCCAAAAAGAATTGAGAGATTGGTGAGTCAAAAACAGAAAGAGAAGTTTGTGTGTAAAAACAGATAGAGTGTTTAAGTTAGCCTAAAAGAATTGAGAGATTGGTAAGTCAAAAATAGAAAGAGAGTATTGTGTGTGATAAAAACAGACAGAGTGTTTGAAAGCCAAAAATAATTGAGAGAAATTGTAAGCCTAAAAACATATAGAGAGTATTGAGTTTCAAAAACAGACATAGTGTTTAAATAAGCTAAAAGAATTGAGAGATAAAGTGAGCCAAAAACAGAAAGAGAGCAGATTGATATTAAAATAGCATCATGGAACATTAGAGGTCTCAGTACTTCTGATAAACGAAAGGAGGTGAAAAAGATCATTGTTGAGGAAAATCTACAAATGTGTGCTGCATTAGAAACACATGTGAAGTACAGCAAAGTCAAGAAAATTGGTGACAAAGTCTTTGGCAACTAGGAATATGTGACTAATGCAGAAGATAATAATCAAGGGTGTAGAATCATGTGTGGATGGGATCAAAATAAGATTGATACTTGGCTGATTACTAAAACAAGACAGAGTATGCTTTTGTTGGTTGAGACTGTATGTCAAAAAACCAGATTTTTTTGCACCATTATCTATGCCAACAATTCTGGAATTGAAAGAAGGAACCTATGGAAAGAATTGGGAGCCTACAAGAAAGTCACAAATGGAACTGCTTGGGTAATCCTTGGAGATTTTAATGTTACTTTGGAAGTTAATGAACATTCTAATGGAAGCTCAATGCATTCAAGTGATATGTTGGATTTCAAAAAATGTGTTGAGGAAGTGGAGATTGAAGACTTATTGAGTTCTGGTTTCCAATATACCTCGACTAAAATCCTGAGAAATCCTAACTGTAAAAGTCTAAAGAAGTTGGATAGGGTAACGGTCAATGAAGCTTTCCTAGACACATTCAGAACTGCACATAGTATGTTCCATCCTTACATCATATCAGACCATTCACCAGCTATTTTAATAATACCAAAAGGTGGGATGAAGAAGAAAGCTTTTAGAATGTCTAACTTTATAACTGAGAAGGAGGAATTTTTGAGAGTGGTCAAAGATGAATGGGATAAGAGTATCAATGGATTTCACATGTATAATGTGAGTCAGAAACTGAAATTGCTCAAACATAAATTGAATCATCTGAGCTGAAAAAATGGAGATGTTCATAAAAGATTCAATACACTGAGAGATAAGGTCAAAGTAGCCCAAGAGGAAGTTGATAAAAATCCTTTTTGTGAGAACATGAAAAAGTATAGTTGCATTTTATTACAAGAATATTGTGAAGCTGTGAAAGATGAGGAGAACCTTTTATTGCAAAAATCTAAGATTGAATGGTTGAAAGAAGGGGATAGAAATACTAAATTTTTTCACAAAATCATTAAAGGGAGACAACACAAAAGCAGAATTATGGCTGTTTGTGGAGAAGATGGGGTGAGATATGAAAAGGAACAAGTTGCTCAACAGTTTCTAGATCATTTTCAAAGATTTCTAGGAACCAAAGATGATGTAAATGAGTTCAAGTGTAATCATGTTACCTTCCCAAACAAGCTGTCAACTGAAAAGGATGTAAAACTGATTCGACCTGTTAATGTAGAAGAAATAAAGGCTGCCATGTTTGATATAGAAGACTCTAAAGCACCAGGGCCAGATGGTTTTGCATCTAGATTCTTTAAAGCTGCATGGGACAAAGTTGGGGAAGAGGTGTGTTTGGCAGTGCAGGAATTCTTCACCTCAGGGAAACTTCTAGGTGAGTTGAATGCCACATTAATATCTTTAGTACCTAAAATTCAAACCCCTAATAAGGTCTCTGATTTCGGACCCATTGCTTGTTGCAATGTACTTTACAAATGTATAAGTAAGGTTATCACAAACAGAATTAAAGGAGTACTAGGGACCTTAGTTAAAGAAAACCAAAGTGCATTTATATCAGGAAGACAGATAACAAATAACATTCTTTTGGCACAAAAACTTCTGAGAGGGTATAATAGGAAGCAAAAAATCAAAAAGTGTGCCCTTAAGATTGATTTGCAAAAGGCATATGACACTTTGGATTGGAAGTTTCTAAAAAGTGTCTTAGAACAGTTTGGGTTTCATAGTAAAATGGTAGGCTGGATCATGACATGTGTAACTACTACCAAATTCACTTTGAATGTCAATGGGGAAAGGATAGGATATTTTAATGGAGGTAGAGGATTAAGGCAGGGCGACCCAATCTCATCTTACCTGTTCACTATGGCCATGGAAATTTTTAATATGCTCATGAGGAAAAACATTAACAATGCTGAGAGTTTTAAATACCATCAAGGTTGCAAGAAGCTTAAAATCACACACTTGGGGTTTGCAGATGATTTGATTGTATTTAGTCATGGTGATAATTAGTCAGTTAAGGTGATAAAAGACACTTTAGAAGAGTTTAGCAAGTTACTGGTCTCAAAGTCAATATGCAAAAAAATACTATATTTTTTGGTGGATTATCTAAACCTGAACAAGAAAGCATTATACAAGTTATCCCTTTCACAATTGGGAAATTTCCTGTTAGGTACTTAGGGGTACCACTGATAACAAAAATACTAAGCATTAATGACTGCAAGCCATTGATTGAAAAGGTTAGAAGTAGAGTACATGATTGGAGGAATAGAGCTCTCTCATATGCAGGAAGATTGCAGTTGATAGCCTCAATCCTATCTTCAATGCAAGTATATTGGGCTTATGTCTTCATACTACCCAAAACTGTTGTAAAGGATATTAATAAACTTTTGAAATGTTTTTGGTGTCAAGGGGAACTAACCAAAGGAAAAGCTAAGATATCATGGACAAACATTTGCAAACCCAAATATCAGGGTGGTTTGGGGATAAAGGATTTACAATTATGGAATAAAGTGTTGATTATGAAACACATTTGGAATATAGCTGCAAAAAAAGATACATTGTGGGTTAAATGGATTAATGTTGAAAACCTGAAAGGGAGAAATATATGGGAAGTGGCACAAGAGAATAATAGCAGCATTGGATGGAACAATATTCTAAAGCTTATGGAGAAAGTAAGGAAGCATGTTGTTTATGAGCTTGGTAATGGCAAGACTGTTTCAGCATGGTATGATAGATGGTGCATTGAAGGTCCTTTGAGTGAATTCATTTCTGCTAGGGAGATCTAGTGTAGTGATTGTGGACTCGTACAAGGATATTGAGTAGACGGTTGATGTATCAGACTCGACCCTATCTTTCGTAGCATGCATTCCCATCCGTGTCGTAACTGATTCGGTAAGCTATGTGTCGTCCACGAAGAACTGCCTTCGGTCCCCCAAACTGACTTACTCGTGGCAACCTTTCGGCCGCCCAACGACCTATAACGCTAGTCACTACTCCCACTAGGGCTAGGAAGTAAGCTCCACAACCCAAAGCGGCGAAGAACAAATAAAATTTGCTACAAAATCCAGCTAACGGGGGTATTCCTGCGTATGAGAACATAGTAATGGAAAAGGTAATAGTCGAAATAGGATTTGTTTAATGCAAGATTTATGAGTGACTGCACAGTTGATAAATTTATTAAGAATGGTAAATGGTGTTTGCCTGTGGAGTGGTATACCAAGTTTCCTAACCTTAATAATATTCAAATCCCTACGTTGCTTAATGATACTTTGGATAGAGCTTAATGGATCAGTATTACAGGGCAAAGAAAAAAGTTTGAAACAAAAGTGGTTTGGAAGGATTTATGCTGCAATGGTAATAAAGTGTTATGGAATGCTTTGGTTTGGTTTTCACATCATATTCCCAAACACTCATTTGTCCTCTGGATGGAAGTTCAAGAAAGACTTATTGTTAATACAAGTAAGCCATAAAAACATCTATTTATATTTTACGATCATCTAAGGTTTTGTCGATAACAAACGAAAAATCATTTTAACGAAACAAATAAAATACGTAAATAGTTTGAGCCAATAGTTTACTAACACACTTACATTTTCATATACAACACTAAACAAGTAATAGTGTTTACATTTTATAGAAATGCATATGTATAACAACTAGTGTTTACATAATACGAATATGTACTTATATATATACTTAGTATATATTGTAATGGGTAATGTAATGGGTAAAAATCTAAGTACTTGACCCATTGACTAGATACATTGAATGTAGTTGGGTAAAACCAAAAGTCCATGACCCATACCCATGGAGCTTGATCCATAACCCATGACTCATTGCATGACATCATGCATGAAGTCATGTTGGGTATTATTCATGACCCATGGACCTAAACCATACCCATGATTCAATGTCTAGATACATTGTATCTATTTGGGTACCCATGACCCAAAGTCCATAACCCATGACCCATGATCCATAACCCATAACCCAAATATGGAGGAGCGTCCACAGATCCCTAGGAATACACTGGACGAATCCCTCTAGTAAGGGACCTGTGGGATCCAGGGAACAATAGATGTTTTTGCCTATAAATAGTGAGCTATTTCTTCATTGTAAACCACCCCTTACACGCTCATTCTCTCTTAGTGTTGTAAACTCTATAAGCTCAGATCCAAAGGATCTTTCTATGTAGTTTTGTATTTGTGTGATTCTCTAGGTTCCTGTGACAACTCGTAATTTCAGGTCATTTTGCAAACTTTGAAAAATTCACTATTTCATCATTTATCGTAAACTAGGTTTACGAGTATCAAATTCGCGTAACCTTAGTGGTTTAGCTGCGAATTCATTAAACATTTTATCGAGAACATTTCATATAGACTAGATTTAGTCTACATATCATTAGCATCATTATCATCATACTAGTTCATGCATGGTTTTGCATTTTTCATTAAACGTATAATTTCATATTAAATAAACGCTATCGCGTAATTAATTATTTTGAACAATTGATCCGATACTTCCAAAAGTTATCCCGATATATTTTATACTCATATGAAATGTATTTTTATAATTTTTATGACTTCAATATATTTTATTTTGCTTTGTGAACTATTACAATAACGTGTGCATGAACATAAACTAGACATATTTTGGCAGTGGGTTGTGAACACACAGGTTGCAAGTTTTGTATAGGCGGAACTTGGAACTGAGTGGATTTACAATGCCTTTGCTTTGTGGACCATTCTAAATGACCAAAAACTTTGCCTTTGTTGCATGAACGCTCTTTAAAAGCTTTACTTGTTAACCAAACTCTATGAAATCAATCAACCATTGTGTTGACACTTTTAGCATGTTTTATCTCAGGTATCTAAGGCATTCACTTCATGGCATGCATGTGGACTTATCATAGAGTCGCGATGACGACGCGTCTCACATATATTTTATGCACTTAACTATCGTTTGATTGTAACAAACTCATTTTTGTATATTGGAAATCTTTTGGGACCTAATGTTTGTAAACTCTGATTATTTTAATGAATCAAACGATATTTTCAAAACGACACGTTAGGTCGTTCGATATAACTGTAACTTTGATGCTATGACAGTCCTCCCAAAGGTATTCCATTCCGCTGTAAAACAGGTAATTTGGGGGTGTGACAGATTGGTATCAGAGCGAGAGAACAATTCCAACATTTGTAAAATATATGTGAGACGCGTCGTCATCGCGACTCTATGATAAGTCCACATGCATGCCATGAAGTGAATGCCTTAGATACCTGAGATAAAACATGCTAAAAGTGTCAACACAATGGTTGAGTGAGTTCATAGAGTTTGGTTAACAAGTAAAGCTTTTAAAGAGCGTTCATGCAACAAAGGCAAAGTTTTTGGTCATTTAGAATGGTCCACAAAGCAAAGACATTGTAAATCCACTCAGTTCCAAGTTCCGCCCATACAAAACTTGCAACCTGTGTGTTCACAACCCACTGCCAAAATATGTCTAGTTTATGTTCATGCATACGTTATTATAATAGTTCACAAAGCAAAATAAAATATATTGAAGTCATAAAAATTATAAAAATACATTTCTCGCAAGAATTTAGTGAAATAATAATTATCGTGTAGTATTTACGAAAACCGTCGTAATTATATAAATATAACAATTTATATACCAAATAAATTTAAAACACCGGGTAAACTATTAATAATATTTTTATAATCTTAATATGAGTATAAAAATATATCGGGATAACTTTTGGAAGTATCGGATCAATTGTTCAAAATAATTAATTACGCGATAGCGTTTATTTAATATGAAATTATACGTTTAATGAAAAATGCAAAACCATGCATGAACTAATATGATGATAATGATGCTGATGATATGTAGACTAAATCTAGTCAATATGAAATGTCCTCGATAAAATGTTTAATGAATTCGCAGCTAAACCACTAAGGTTACGCGAATTTGATACTCGTAAACCTAGTTTACGATAAATGATGAAATAGTGAATTTTTCAAAGTTTGCAAAATGACCTGAAATTACGAGTTGTCACATTCGCCCATCCAAAAAGGAATTCAGTCACTGAATTCAGTCCATGTTAGGTTCTACGGTGTTATCGGTGAAAGGTGAGGATATTTGAGTCGCATCGGGTCGTTCAATGTTTTCTGAATCATATCGCGCCTTTCCAAGACGGGACTTTGAACGTAAATCTGTTGCCAACTTGAAATTCTAATAGTTTGCGACTTATGGAACATACTTCTAATATTTTGCGTCGTACATCGACGTAGCTTATCTAGCTATTTGTTGTTGTTTGTAACTGATTCTTGATTTATACGATTACTTTGTTGTTTCATGAATAAGTCATGGGCTAGTGAGTTGGACTTTCTGATTTTGACCAGTGAATAAGTGATTGACACCTCAACCATAGAGTGCCTCAAATGGTGTCGTTAATATGTTCATGTAATAACTATAGTTGTAAAGCAACTTGTTCGATGTAGAATTATTTGCCTAATTATTTCTAGAATATCACACATGCCTTGAGTATATCTTGAAATGTTGGAATTGTTCTCTCGCTCTGACCATTGAGCTGAGGATAATAGGTGGTACTCATGTCCTAATAGATTCCATGGGAGGATTGAAATGATTATATGGAGTCTAAGGTGAATTGAATAGCTTATAATAGGTACAACTGGAATTGATACCACGTGTCTCATGCCAAATTTCAAATTGTCAAGTCTGTCGAAAAGGGCATTATTGAAAAGAATAGTTTATGGGTAACAGTGTGATTCCTCGCATTTCTCATTCTAGCGAATGTCATTACTTGAATCTTACTTGCCTAAGGTGCTTAGTCTTCATATTAAAGTATACTAATATATATTTGATAAGTCGACACATTTTATAACGCTTAAGACTCATTTTTGACTCGTACAAATTGGACGTAACATGCTGAATCTTCAGGATTTTATAGTTTTCGTTGTCTAACTTGAAAAATTCGTATCTTCTTCGTTATAACTCCGTTTTAACCCGTTCAAGCGACCACGTTTTCGTTTTAAAGTATATTTTCTAAATATATAGGCCAAAAAGTTTTACCTACTGTTGAGAATTCCAGATTTCAAAAATATGGACAGACCCTTAAGTAAACTTGTCGAAATGAGTTTTTATCGCGCCAAACCTATTCTAACCAATTCAAAACAACTCCGAAGCTATTCTAATCCTACCATACACCTTCTTAGGGTGTCTAGGAACCCATGACACCCTAAGAAGGTGTATGGTAGCATGTTTTATGAACTCTATGAACTCACTCAACCATTGTGTTGACACTTTTAGCATGTTTTATCTCAGATATTTAAGGCATTCACTTCATGGCATGCATGTGGACTTATCATAGAGTCGCGATGACGACGCGTCTCACATATATTTTATGCACTTAACTATCGTTTGATTGTAACAAACTCATTTTTGTATATTGGAAATCTTTTGGGACCTAATGTTTGTAAACTCTGATTATTTTAATGAATCAAACGATATTTTCAAAACGACACTTTAGGTCGTTGGATATAACTGTAACTTTGATGCTATGACAGTCCTCCCCAAGGTATTCCATTCCGCTGTAAAACAGGTAATTTGGGGGTGTGACAGTTCCTCTTAAAGGGGACATCACCACCTCTTGAAGTCGAGCAAGCTCAAGTCCATGAGTTTCCAAGCTTCGGCATCATCAAGACTACTGAAGTGATCTTGTTGATAGTTCTTTCTCCCTCCTAGAAGTGTTGTGATAAAGGAATTAGTGAAACGTGCTTATAGTCCATGTTGAAGGCACTAGTGAAAGGTGCCGAAGGGTCAAGTAGAAGGCATAAATGAAAGGTGTCGAAAGTCCGTGTCGAAGGCATTAGTGAAAAGTGCCGAAGGTCCGTATCGAAAGCATTAGTGAAAGGTGTTGAAGGATCATGTCAAAGGCATTAGTGAAAGGTGCCAAGGGTGTACATTCGATATGGTGCTTCAATGTACAAGATAGATTAGTTTGGGTAAAGGATATTGATATCCTTAATGATGTTGTAATAAGGAGTGTGTCTCCTTTAGGATAGTTGGGTAGTGTTGGGTAGTAGTTACTCCTTTGTAATGGAACTCGGTATCTAGCCTTGTACCGGATAAAGTGTAGGCGACGTTGTGATAGGTTTGGTTCTACCTCGTGGAAGAACCCGGTGTCTAGCCTTGTACCGGATAAAGAGTAGGCGACGTTGTGAAGGCTTCTCCGCCACAAGGAGCTTGTGTTGTGTAGTGATTACAAACTCTCGAGTTGGTGACTCGAGGAGTGGAGTAGGGCAAGGAAGGTGTCCTTGTAGCCGAACCACTATAAATACTCGGGTCGTGGTTTTGTGCTTCTTACTCTTTATCTTTCCATTGCTTATTTATTTTCTTATCTATCAACATCCAATACACACACAATTAATAGATTAACATAAGTCGATCTAAATAGTTTAAAACAAAGTTTTAATTGGTAAAACTATTCAACCCCCCTCTTTCTAGTTTTCCACAATTGGTACCAAAGCTTCGTTACCAAGTTTCTTAGAGTATGTTGTACTTTAAAAACTTGATACGATCCATGTATGATTGTAAACTACAATGAAGGAAATCTTTTAAAACGAATTTTTTATTTTTATGTTGGATAGTGATAGATTATTCTAACAGTTCTTCTTTAAGAAATCTTCTTGCTAGGACTCTTCCAAAGTCTTCATTTCTTTCTAAAGAAAAATGAAGTCAACACTCAAGGAAGAATCCAAAAGTAATCACAACCTACTTCTACCAAGTACAATGGATTACTTTAAAAGCTCATGCAGTATTTCGAGTATATGGTCTCTAAAAACCATATCAAGAGGTTAGAGGTATGTTCACTTACCCAGAAACTAGCAAATCTTTATCTATAGTACGCTTATTTGAATATGGTGATGATATGTGTTTTTCTCCTATGATAAAAACCATGCTTTTAAATATTGTCTTATAAAACTATATGAACACATGAATTAGGACGTTAACTTCAATAGTCACAAGTCTTTAAAAAGTCTCTCTTCGCCACTTTCCTTACTTACTCATCATCAGGAATAGTATTCCTCTTTGATACTCTCAGTTATACTAAAGATCATCAAATCTACGCCGTCCTCGCAAAATAGATCTTTGATGGTTAACTTATCAAAAATCAATTAACCATAAAAACACCTTGGCCAAATGTCTATTCAAATAGGAACCTCATTCTACAAGTTCTTTTTTCAAAATAAGTTATTGTATAACTTATCACAAGTAAAAAGAATAAATCCAAATCCTTTTTCTATCTGCAGTAGCTGGATCCCACAAGTTGTACTAGCCGGATCCCTAAAACAAGGGATCCGGGGGAACCATGTCACATAAATCATCTATACGCTTTTCAAAACCAAAATAATCCATTTTCCCTCTCTCCACAAACACAAAAATGACCTAACTTCTGATTCCATCTCCATAGGGCTTCATATTCTCAAGCATCTCATTCTTGAACATCATTGTAAGTAATTACACTCATATGTTCCATTCATCATCTTCTTCATCCTAGGGTTTATGGTTTTAGACTTTTCAATTAAGATTCAATTGATCACCAATTGAAGAAATTAGGTATTGAAAAAAATTAATTAACAAAAGGGTTCTATATAATTAAAGGTTTTTCAAAATAACATTGTTAATACAAATCAAAACTATAAACCCATCTTGACAAATTTTACCTAATTGTGTTAGGTCACCATGTTTGTAACACAAGCATCAATAAGAGAGGGTGGATGAACACGATACACACACACACGTCAAGATGAGAGAAAGTTTATGCTTAGGATATATGTGAAAGTGATCAACCAACCTTCAAGTGAAGGTTTACAAGACTATTTATAGGAAGGAACTAGGGCAACATGCAAGTTCCCTTCCTTTCCTTATTGGGCTTGGGCCAAGGCTTATGGGCTTTCTACACAAGCCTTGCCATAATTACTAACATAAAAGCCTAAAAAAGCAAACTATTACATATTAATTACTAACACTTGTAATCTAGTTTAGGAGTGATTCCAACAATCTCCCCCTAAGTGTTGGTGATTAATGATTAGAGTGAAAATCTTGTAGGTGCTGATGTAATAGTTGCTTTGACGTCTTCTGACATTCTTCTTTCTTGTGAGAAGAAGTGTCTTGATTCCAACAATCTCCCAAGTGTAGGGATCTTGTTTTCTTTGAAGTTTTTCAGCTTTGACGTCTTCATTTTCTTTGTTCTTTGATCTTTGTTCTTTGTGGTGGTAGTGATAGTATGTTGTGGTTATCTGCATCTGGTCCGCTTCGTTGCTCCAGTGTCTCCACGTCTTTCTCCAACATGCTCACACGCTCTTTAACTTTGAGTTTCAGTACTGATGTAGTTCTCTTAGTCCTTAAAATTTGTAGATTCTTTGACTTTGACGAAGAATCATTCTGACTTTGTGTTGCCTTTTGAGAGATCTTCAATTAGTGTTGTTGTTGGTATGAGCATGTGAAGAATCAGCACGATCTTTTCCTCCCGCGAGCATCCATAAGAAGAAAACATAAAATATGGGTTAGAAATAATCCAGCGCTTACAAGTTTGAACTTCGAGTGTGTTAACAGCATAGTGTGAAAACACGTCTCTAATTCTCACAAAGGCTGTTCCTAAACTGGATTCCCACAAGTGAGATAACACGATGTACCGAAGTACACCTACAGTTTAGGTGAGTCGCTGAGGTACACCGAAGCATCACCCCACGACTATAGATCGTTTGAGACACACTAAGCGTAACCCATAAGGAGTTACCGAAGTGACCTGCTGTCAGGGCTGTTTGATGTTGACCCTGGCAGGAGTTTCCATTCAATCACTGAGGATCACATGTGTGAACCTCTCATAAATGTTCTCGACAGATTGCTAAGATATGTGTAGGACTTGATAATGTATCACTTGCGTCCTTATTGTTGAACGACAAGTGATGAAATGTCAAGTGTACCTAAGAGATCTTTTGATTAATCTCGTGGCTCTAGACTCAATTGTGCGCTTTGGTTTTCCTGAGCAGAGACTAGGGAGAGGGTCTCCTTCTTCAATACCAGCAATCTCTAAGAGAAAGCCGATAGTTTACGTAGGGTTCCCTGTGAGAATGAAACAAGCTTCTGTTGAGAGAAACTTGAGTGGCTAAGAAGGTTTAGTGCATGCGTCACTGGGTCCATGACAACTTTAATCTTCAATACCGGTGTCATCTAGTGACAACCAATAGCATATGAATTAAACCCAGTGTCTGCCCTAAGTTGAATAATCTGGAGGGCTATTTCTTTTCACCCTTTTCTTTACTTTTCTTCTTAATTCTTCAACTCCTTCTTTCTCCGATTCTCATTTTCTCCTTTTTATAATCATACCTAAGGACTTCTAATTTCAAACTATTGGTGGTGTCCTTGGGTAGATCCCTCCGGCTTTGGCGGATCATAGGACGGTTATTCCTAACCTTAGTCACCTTATAACTCCATGACTAACCTATGTTTCCATAAAACCAATTTTACTAAAATACTCTTAAAGTGGTTATGAGTAAAGACATTTCGTACCACTGAAAGAGTTTTATATTTAGTAGAAATACTCCCCCTCAACACGTGCTTAAGTATTTTGACAGAAATCTGCACAGTGAGAGAAGAGCGCGCACTTTTGAATTGATCAACTCAAGATAGGCAATTCCCTGCGAGACACGGTTACATCACTGACTAGGTCAGCTTGAAGTTGTAAACACTCCTTGGAGAGGAGGTTTGACCCGTCAAGGTTCATGTCTACCAAGAGTTTCTCGAATGGTACATTCTACTAAGACAAGTCCTTTGCGAGACACGTTTACATCACTAGCGAACTAGTTTGAAATTATTACCCGTCCCGGACAAGTCTTTTCGAGTTACTAACATTTAAGAGCTCGTCAATTCATTGGTCAAGTCTTTTAACACGAATATTCAATAGCAATTCACAACATATTTCTTATCACATAATTTTTCTCCCCCTCAAAAATGGCATATAAATGTTATTTTTGACGAAATTTTGATATCGAATATGACCATTTCGACTTTTGTGGGAAGATTACCACGAAGAATAATTTGTGAACAAAGTTTTAAGCAAATACTCCCCCTCAACAAGTGATATAAACTTTTGAGGTTTTGAAAACATGTGGGGAAGTACTTGTTCTTTTGAGCAAAACTTTGAAAGTGAAAGTTTTGATTAGTTTTACTCAAAAGTAAGAAGCTTTTGCTCTTTTTATAAGGATTGTGGCACTGAAGCATACCACAGGGACCTTTCATGACAAGTACGGGTTGTACACTGTTATGTGTGCACAAGCCATTATGAATATGTCAAACAACAAAATCACAATCAAGAATGTTAAGAGAGTACCCAATGATTACACACGACCAACTATTTTCTGAAGACGTTGGTATGTCTGAATCGGAAAGCTTGGTCTTCTTCCTACATAACTCTCCAACCGTCGCATCTGATTCTGATGAATCAACCTTTCATCAATCCTAGAGATAAACCGAAGAACATCCTTGCGATCCTTTGAATTCCAACTCTTCGTCAGAATTGTACCCAACTCAATGTCCTTCAATCGATAAACCAATCCATCTCGAACCATCTTCAGGGTGGCGTCATAGAACTTGTGAATTTCATCGAAAGCCATGAAGCAAGTATGATGATTTTCACATCGGTAGACAAACCCAAACTTTTTTTCATAAACGATTTTGTACTGAGGTTCTTGATTGATTATGTTGAAGTGTAGGAGTAGGGCAGTGAGATTGAGTTACTTTTGGTAAGATTCGACCCCGAGTTAGAGATCTTCAACACGCTCTTTGATTTGATGCGTATGAATACAAGGAGTGCAGTAATGTACTTGATCTTAATCTCGGTTGAGGTTCAGGTGGGGGCTCAAGGTCCTCACCATCAGTGTAAAGTGATCAATGGTTTTCTCCATTGGTGGTGTGGTTTCTGAATCCCTTGGTTGATCAGATGGTGGTGGCTTGTTTAGCTTGTTGTGTAGTGGTGATAACCTGCATAACCATTTATCGAATCACTGGATGGAGTTGCCTTCTTAACAGAATTTGTTGTTGACTTAGTTGTTTCTTTTGTTGATGGAGGTGATGATTGAGATGATGATTTGGGTTTGGTGGAAGAGTCAAAAGGTGATTCAAAAGACTGTTGAGGTATGTGTGTTGGATTGTCAACTATGTAGTTGTCTGATTCCTTCTTTAACTTTTCCTCTTTGGCTCTAGCAGCTTCTTCAGCCTCTTTTCGCATCATTTCCTCTTCAGCCACCAAATTATCATCATCAGTGACTCTTTCATCCTTATCATGATCGAAATCTCCTACGTCATATATTTCTACATCTTCACCATGCTTTTCTTTTTGCGGTTGTTTTAGTTGTTGTTGTGGTTGCTTCATTTCAACAGTTGTAGTGACGGTGACACCCTGATCCTTACAGGGTTGATTAACCGGATCAGATGGGGTAAGAGTTGTTTGCAATGGATCTTCCATAAGTGGAGGACTACTGCTTGACCCTTCTGCCCCACCGGGTTGATTAACTGGAAAGGTTGAAGCATGGTATTCCTTCCTTTTATGCTTTAATGTCTTGCGAAATTGTATTTCCTCATCCATTAAATCATACTCATCATCAGGATGACTTTGTGAGCATGAATTTGAATAGATGTTGCAGAAGGATGTCCACAACAATTCTGCAAGATGATTCAGAGCATATGAAGTTTTTGAAGACGACGCGGAGATTGTTCTTGCCAATTGTTTTGTCGTATCCAGCTAGGAATGTGTTTGCCATCGAGAGCTCAGCTGGGACAATGATGTTTGCTTGATTTGCAGCCATTTTGTGATCTGAAAGTCATTAGAGAAAGAGACAGACATATGGAAACACAATGTGTTTGTATTAGTCTGATTTATTATCTAATTACTTGTTTGATGGTAACATGTTTATGTTAGTTACAAATCCAAAGACACATTTATCCAATTGTATGAAGTTGATGTGATAAGTTACGTGAACATGTTAATTTTGAAATTTCAAAGACCAATTTTTCACTTAACACACAACATATTAACTTTTGTAAGCTTATACGAAACATCAGGTATTTGTGACTTATGTGTAACATTTAACAAGTAACATATGCGTAACATGCCAAAATGTAGTGAACAGTGGGTTATGAGTAACAAGGATCCTTATGCGTAAGAAAGGAGCTTATGCGTAGGAGTAAGCTAAAGCGTAAGACCAAGCTTATGTGTAGGAGTTTCTTACGCGCAAGACGAGTTCAAAGGCTTTAGACTTACGCGTAGGAATAAGCTAGATGTTACGCGTACATTTTACTCGTAAGAGAAAAGCTTATGCGTAACAAGCCTTGTTTACGAATATCTTTCCAAGATACGCGTAATCCACTGTAGACCTCTTATGCGTAAGATTTACGCGTAATATTTCTCTTAGGCGTAACCTTTACGCATAAAATAATCCTTAAGAGTAACGGTTTGAACACCTAAAGATTCTGACATTACGAATAATTAACCTGTTGAATATAAACATGAAAACTTGATATCAGTTTATTCTAAACATCTTTTTAGATCACAAAGCAAGCACAAGAACACATCAGATACACACAGAAAGGCTTAGGCGTAAAATTTCTTAAACCCTAAACCCTTAATCTATGCGTAAGAGATATAGCTACACAAATCAAACAAGAATGTTTCTGGAGTGTCCTAGATGTCATATGAGTGCAATGGAATAAGATATAACACATCTCCACCACAGAATCAGAAGATTCATGGGATATGAACCCTAAATACCTAAAACTTAAATTATTACACTTTAGATGTTTCTGGGCTAATTTAAAGGTTCAAATCATGCATATGTACTTATTCTAACACTTTCTTGACCACCTAATAACATATCACAGAATAGAAAAACCCTAAATGAGCGCAAGAACCCTAGAATTCAAATTAATGAAATTTAAGATTCTGGATGGTTTTGGATGATTGAAACAAGTTTAATAGACAGTAAGAAAGGTTTTAACATAACTCATTTCAATCCAAACACTTTTATGCATAAACACTCAATTCGTTCGAGTGAACAATTTTCCAAAATCAGTTTAAAGAGATTTAACCGTTGGATTTGAAAGATTTTTGAAATCCTTGTTTAGAATCTTGATCAAAACAATTTAGAACTTACAGATTATGAACAGCTTGAACGGATTTTGAAGATTTGATTTGGGTCGTTTGATCTTGGTGGTTTAGGAGTAAATGCACATGAAGTGATGCATTGAATATGTTAGGTGAATGATTTTGTTGAAATTAATTTGCCAAGTTGACACATTCAGTCTCTAAACCTCAAAGAGGTTCCAACCAAGATCCTTTAAATTCCGTTTAGGTTAGACAAAACACTTGTAAGGCAAGAAACTTAACGATACTCCCCCTCGACTTCTGGAATAATGAATTTTGAAAACATTTGAGTCCGAGGAGAGTATTTGACAAGAAACGTATCCACCATTTTAGAAGAAACAACATATTTTTGGAAACATGTAAGTACAAGGTTTTATGAAACGGAAAAATATTTACTTTCTCCCCCTCAACACTTGTTTGGGAAAAATGTGAAAAGTTTGATAGAACACAGTGTTGACGGAAGATTTATACTTGAGATGTTTGAAAGAAATTTAGATAGAAGAATACTTTTGGATTTTATCAGATTTTCTATTTCTCTATTTTGTTTTTGAGAAATATTTACAGAAGACGTTTTGGTGTTTGACTGGTTTTAAGATTGTTTTAAAAGTTCGTCCAGTTCCTCTGGAGTCAAACACCGCATACCAATCCGGTGGACCAACTCAGTAAACCGAGCAGGAGCTAAGGCTTTGGTGAGAAGATCTGCCAGTTGGTATTCAATACCCACAAAGTATAATTCAACGGTACCCTTTTCCACATGCTCATTTATGAAATGATATCGAAGATCGATGTGCTTTGATTTCGAATGTTGAATAGAGTTGCACGAGATCGCAATAGCACTTCGATTGTCGCAGTACATCGGGATTCTGTCAAATACGTAACCATAGTCTTTGAGTTATGTCCTCATCCAAATGAATTGAGCACAACATGCCGACATGGCTACATATTCTGCTTCGGTTGAGGACAGCGATGTATAATCCTGCTTCTTCGATTGCCATGATACCAGTTTATCACCAAGAAATTGTAGAGCTCCTGAAGTACTTTTCCGTGAATCTGAGCAGCCTGCATGATCAGCATCTAAAAAAGCTATTAGTTCAAAACCATAATCCTCGGATACCAGATTCCCAAGTTAATGGTTCCCTTGATGTATTGGAGGATTCGTTTAGCCTCAGAGAGGTGAATTTCAGTTGGTCTTGACTGATAACGGGATCAAAGATATACAACAAATACCATGTCAGGCCTACTGGCTGTTAGATACATGAGAGACCTAATAATACTTCGGTATTTGGTAGGGTCAACCAATTTCCCATGTAAATCAGCATCCAGTTTCTTAGTATGTGCCATTGGTGTGGCATAGGTATCACATGTTTGGATTCTATGTTTGTTTAAAATTTCAAGAGCATATTTGGACTGACTTAGGAAAATACCACGGGGTGATTGATGAACTTGCAATCCAAGAAAGAATGTAAGTTCACCTATCATGGACATTTCAAAATGTTTTTTTATAAGTTTTGAAAAAGTGTTTGAGTATTTTATATGTGTTGACCCAAAAATGATGTCATCCACACAAATTTAAACGATTAAAATGTGTTCCCCGTGATATTGTATGAAAAGTGTTGGGTCGACCGAACCTTTAGTGAAATTATTGGCAATAAGAAAGGATGATAACTTATCATACCACGCCCGAGGGGCTTGTTTGAGACCGTAGAGAGCCTTGTTCAGTTTGTAGACATGATTAGGGAACCCTGGATCAACAAATCCTTCTGGCTGACTAACATAGACCGTTTCCTTCAGTTTACCATTCAGAAAAGCGGTTTTGACATCCATCTAAAAGACCGTGATGTTCATGTGAGCCGCAAATGCCAGAAAAGTCCGTACAACCTTAAGTCTAGCAACCGGAGCGAATGATTCCTCGTAGTCGCCACCAGACGTGACTTATTTCTGATAACCGTACCTTCAGCATCCAACTTGTTTTAAAAGAATCCAATTCAGACCAATAACATAGACCCCTGTTGGTTTTTCAACCAATTCCCATACTTCAAGATGTTTAAACTGATTAAGTTCTTCTTGCATGGATTCTATTAGGAATTAGAAAATTCAGTCGTTAAAGAGTCGGTTACCTCAAGTATAAGCATTCAATAGAAAGCTCGTAGTCGTAGTTATGATATGTTAGTTAGTAGTTTGTTAAGTAACACCGTGGAGGACGGACGGGTCTTTACCCACTGTATGCCTGATCCACAGCCCGTAGGAGGCGTTTATTTGTAAGACACTATAAATACCCTCTACCTCCCAAGGTAGAGGGTTGGAGCTTCAATACTATTTTTCTTTGTTTCATATAGTTCCCAACTCTCTTCCATTTCTCTCTCTAGAACTTTCTCTCTCTAAACTATCTTGAACGCCCCATGTTGATTCTGGTTTAGTGTGTTTGTGAAATCCCATATCTTACAATTGGTATCAAGAGCCATGGTTTGATCACTCATCTTTCATGCTCTTTGTTTTGGTGGATTTCATAAGGTTTTTGGGGTATTAAGTGTTTAGAAGAGTTTGATTCATTTGGACAAATTCTTGTGTTAAAGTTTGAATTTTACTTGTACTTTTGTGTTTAGGATCATCATATGTGTTTATGTTTTGAATTGGAAGGCTTAAATCATTGTGGTTTGGTTGTTTTTGATTGATAAAGTGGTTACTTTTGAACAAAGGACGAAGCGAGTTGAGTCTCGGACTTGTGTTTCCTCAAAGCGAGTTGCTTTGTTGCTGGATGCGAGTTAGTGTATGCGACTTGGCTATTTAGCGAGTTGAGTTTTTAAGCGACTTGAGTTCTAAAGCGACTTAGCTATTAAGCGAGTTGATACCTAAAGCGACTTAGCTATTAAGCGAGTTGATACCTAAAGCAACTTGTTTCATTAAGCGAGTTGATTGTGCTGCGAGTTGATACTAAATCGAGTTGGCTATATAGCGACTTGATTCATTAAGCGAGTTGATTGTGTTGCGAGTTGATGCTAATGCGACTTGGCTATTTAGTGAGTTGATTTCTTAAGCGATTTGTTTCGTTTAGCGAGTTGTGTGTTAAGCGAGTTGTTAATTAAGCGAGTTGTTTGTTTTGCTACTTGTCACTTCTTCGTGATACATTCTTACGGTTGTTATTTTGGTTTAGTAAAATCCCGTGAAAGAATCAATTTCCCGGTTTAATCAAAGAATTGTAAAATCCCGCAGAACTTGTAATCATGGCAAACATCATTCCTATTGTCTCTTCCGTAGCTGAGGACGTTCAAGCAGCAGGGTCAGATACTCGTCCACCTATGCTTGACAGAACTGATTATGATTCATGGGCTCTAAGAATCAGACTGTACTGTCTTGGAAAGAAAAATGGGGTCAACATTCTCAAGTCAATCGATGAAGGACCTTATCGGGTTGAGACTACTAGAGACTTAATTGATACAGCTGCAGATGGAACAATGATATATGGAATAGACAGACCAAAGACATATGATGAGCTCGATGATAAGGAGAAAAAGAGATTCGATGCTGATATTAGGGCTTCTAACATCATACTTCAAGGTCTTCCAAAGGATATCTACAAGCTGATCAATCACAACACCGAAGCCAAGGCAGTGTGGGATAATGTCAAGATGCTTCTCTCAGGTTCTGAATTAACTATTGAAGACAGAGAATCACAACTATATGATGACTTTGAGCACTTCAAGATGAGACCAGATGAGAGTGTCTATGAGTACTATGTGAGATTCCATAAACCTGTGAACGATATGAGGAACATCAAAATGACCATGCCAAACATTCAGCTAAACTTAAAATTCGTAAACAACATGAATCCCGAATGGCACAAGTTTGTCACCTCTGTGAAGCTAACCAAAGGATTGAAGAATACTAACTATGAGCAACTCTATGCTTTCCTTCTTCAGAATGAGAGGCATGCTATGTTTGAGAAAAGGATTCTAGAGCAGTTCAAAACCAATCAGGGAGAATCAAGCTCACCTAATGATTCTACAACTTTTTACACCAATATTGGTGTTACCACCAAGGCATATCAAGTCATACCTATGGGTAATGGTAATCACAAACTCATTCCTGATCCTATGTTCAAACAACCTTATGCTGATGCACACGTGGGAAACTTCATTAGTCAACTGGGTCACCTAATTAGTCAAAACATGAACTCTCTTCCACACACCAACAACAATCTCAGAACTGCATCCAATCCATACAATCAAGCCACTGTCAGAGATGGGAAGGTTATGGTGCAGCCAGTACAAGAAAGGCAGTACGAACAAGGAAGAGGTAGAGCTGGTAGAGGATATGTAGCAAATCAGAATCGGGGAAGGAATGGAAATCAAGGACAACCTAAACCAATCAAATGCTACAACTGTGGTGGTGAAGGACACATTGCTAGGAACTGCACATCTCCAAAACATCCACAGAATGCAGAATACTTCAGAGATAAGATGCTGCTTGTACAAGCTCAAGATAATGGTGCTGCTTTGGATGAAGAGGAGTTGCTGTTTCTTGCTGAGGGCAATGCCAAGACCTATGATGCAGATGTGGATGAGCAGCCAATTCAGGAGATAGGTCACAATCATCAGAATGCCTTTCAAGTCGCTGATTGTGATGCATACGACTCTGATGTGGATGATGGACCTACTGCACATACAATTTTTATGGCTAGCATTTCTCCAATGGTTTCTCCTAAGGTCTCATCTTCACCACAAGCTGGCCCATCCAAAGACAAACTCATCTCAGAGGTATTAAAACTATACGATAATGCTTATGTGCAAAAGATGCATGACAAAGTACAAACAACTGAAACTATTGAATCAAATATTGAAAATATGGGTAATATCAATGTTGTCCCATATGATCAATATGTGAATCAAAGTGAAAGTGAAGTTGTACCAAGTGATGCATCTTCTGCAGTCAACAATGACTATGTTTTTGATGAATACACTGCATGTGCCCCTGATGATTCTGTTATCTCTGAACTTAATGCTTATAAAGAACGTGTTTCTATTTATGAACAACGAGCTAAGTTTGAGTTAACCACTCGTGAGCAGGAGATGGATGACCAAATGCGTACAACTATTAGACAAAGTAAGTTTAGAGAAGAAGTATTAAAACAAGAGTTAACCTCCTTACAAGAAAAGCTTTCTAAAACTGCTAAGCAAAAACAAGAACTTCAAGAAAATGTTAAAATGCTTAAGCAAGAATTCTGTGCTAAGGAATCAAAACTTTTGAATGATTTCTCTAATCTAAAAACCTTGAAAAACAAGCTTGAAAATAAGTTGTACGTACAAGGGAATACCATTCAAACTGCTCACATGGTCACTAAGCATAGAGTTTTAAGCGATAAGTATAGTGTTCCCATCATAGATAAACCCAAACCTGAGTACAGAAAGATAGCTAAAGCAGCTAAATATGTAATTTATGATGGTAATGAAATCCTTAAGCCTAGACAGAAACCTAGTTGCGTTGAGTGCACTGAGGAAGATAGAAAATTAGATGATGCATCTAGGGAGAAAATGAATAAGAAGCTAGATGATCCTGAATGTAAAAAGAATAACATAATGATCAAACCCCATGATTACAAAAAGGAAAATTTGATTTCCTTAAACAAGTTTAAGCCTCAAACTTTGTTAACACCTCAACAAGTGTTTTGGAAAAAGGACTTAGATAAACAAAAGCTGAAAATATTGTTGAAACAAACCCTCCCCTTAGGAGACGCCTGTAGCGACTGTGTATCCTCCTAATACACCAATGCATTTAGTTCCGAGAACTATTGCCACTAAGAGCAAGACCTTAATCAGTCAATATGTGATCTTTTAATTATTTGTTGATTTTGAGAAAACTTGTAAGAAAAGAATCACACCCACTGGGATAACTGAAGGGGAAAGGGGTTTTGAACAAACAAAAGAATGTTATTTAACTGAAGTCATGCCTTTCTTTAAACAATTAAAATATCACTTTGAGAGTCTTAAAAAGGGGATGGATACAGATATTAAAGGGATGGAAAAAGAATTTGATGCAATGATAGTTGAAGTTAGTGACTATGAGCGGGCATTAAAATATAATGAAATTGAGAGGAAGAACTTGCATACCTTAAATGAGAATCTGATTTATGAATGTATCTCTCAAGATGTGTTTTATACTGCTACTAATTGCTCTATTACTGCTTCTCAATTTCATGAATTATCTGTTGCTTTGAAAGTCTCCCGTGATCGTGTCATTGAACTTGAAATCAAAAACTCTAAACTAAGTGATAAAATTGAACATGATGATCACGATAATTTGGTAAAACATTTTTCTAGGCTAGAAGTTGAACATTTTGACTTGCAACTAAAATATCAACATCTTAAAGAAAATGTTAAAACCTCAAACATCAAGATATCCTCGGATGTTCCAGAGTTTGATGCAGTTTTTGAACTAAACAAACGTGACGAACAGATTCAAGCTCACTGTAACACGATCAGAAAGTTGAAAGCCCAAATCTCTCAATTAAAGGGTGAAAAGAACAATATGACTGGCTCCCAAATGCCTCCTCCTTTAGATTCTCGGAATTCTCAAAATTTTCATCTTCAAAACTTGGTTAATGCCTTACAAAAGGAAAATGAAAGTTTTCTAGAAGAAAATGAAAAGGTTAAACGTCATTTCAATGAGTTATTTGAGTCAATTAAAGTCACTCGTAACAAAAATAACGAAAAAATAACCTCGTTGCAAAAGGAAATTGAGAATCTTAAGAGTCAGGTAAAAGGGAAAATGCCAATGACCAATGGGGAGAACGGTGCTTCAAAGGGGCATGTCTGTAATAAATATGCTTTGTCTGTGAAATATGTTCCTCCTCATCTTAGGAATAACAAACTGGCAATTCAAACATATTTCTCATATCTTAAGGACAACCTAGAATGTCTCCGTGAGATTGTAGAAGAGGATAAGTTAGAGAAACCACTTGATAATGCAATCGGTCATGCATGCTTATATGCCAAACGATCTCAAGAACTTCTAGAATGCTTAATTACAATATGCCCTAAAACCTTATGTGAAAACGTAGAGGGGGGGGGGGGGGGTGAATACGTTACCGTTTAAAATCGTTAGATCTTTTGTATCAAATCACTTATGAAGCTTGTTATTATATGAAAGTATCAATTATTGTTTATGACTAATATAAAGCATGGCAAACCAAGTTGTCACACAAGCATCATCATCAAACCACATCATAAGCAATTATAAAAGTAAAGAGATAAAGAAAGGAAAGTGCAAACCGAACACGAGGATTTATAGTGGTTCGGTCACGGATCTCCTCTCCGCCCTACTCCACTCCCCGAGTACCCAACTCGAGAGTTACTTCACTAAATCAACAAGCTCCCTTCTCGGCGGAGAAAACCTTACAATCGTCGCTTACACTTTTTCCGGTACAAAGCTACATACCGGGTTCTAGTTCGAGGTAGAACCAACCTAACGTCGCCTATACAATATTTCCGACACTAAGCTAGATGTCGAGTTCTTTTCAAGGGTAAAACCACTCCCACTATGTTTTATGGCCCAACATAACAAACCTTGTGTTTTATGGTTCAAACACATAAACCATCTAATCTAGTTTGGTGAAAGTGTTGTGATGATGCAATAATGTTTACAATGATGATCCATGACATAAATGTCTAATGGATATGAATGACTAATCTAATGTTCTTCTTAAATAAGAAGACTTCAATCAATGAGGATATCAAGAGATCTTGAATCTTCATATGTTGATATGCTTTGGTGAATGAGGATGGCTAGATCTCCAAGCTTTCCTCGGTTGATCAAAACGTAAAGTATGCTTACAACAAAGATGAATGTTAGAAGCATTATGATCATGTGATGATGAGGGTGATTAATGTATATTACTACATGGTTATCTATAGATCTAAAAGATGAAAGAAAGATAGAAATAATGTGTGTTGGAAGGGATGATTGAAATGAGAAGACAATGGGCTCTATCTTGAAATGAGAAGACAATGTAATCTAAAAAATAATACTTTATTAGATTTGATATCTTAGAATATCTTTCAAGATCTTGCAAATCTAACCAAATATTGACCAAATATTCTAAAGATATGATTATGCATGAAGTGATGTAAAATTGTATTTTCATTTAGATTAAAATGTTCATGAAAATAAACTTGTAAAATGTATTATGTAAATAGTTTATAAAAAGTCTAGTTGCCTTTTATAAAATAAAATATCTAGTTAGGTGCTTGTCAAAATAATATATATTTTGTCAAGTGTAAGTAAACTTTAGTACTTGTATGAATATTATAGTTAGTTTACTTGTACAAATAAAAGTATATATTTGTTAGACATTTTACAAAAGATGTATTTGTATAAAATACTTGTGAATGCAAAATGTAAAAAGAGGTTCGAAATAGAATGGTTAACCTATTAAAATACTTAGTGACTCTAAACGTATTTTAAACATTCTAAATGATTTGTTAATGGGTTTGATCATAATGCCACATAACAAACATGTACGAACCTGTGTTGTAACATATGAGGACTTGATTCATCGAGAGGTGTTGAATGTATGTTGAGACAAAGTGTGATTACAAGTAACTTGTACATTTGATGTTATGTATTACAAGTTACATGTTTGTCATCAATCAAAACAAACGAGACTGTATAGATTAAATATCGTAATATTTGCACTAACAATCTCCCCCTTTTTTATGATGACAAAGATATGTAAACGTAATAGAAAGTAAAATGTAAAAAGTTACTTGTATCCTTACTACCTTTACATTACCTTCTCCGTTTACACTCTTCTCCCCCTTTTGTCGAAACAAAAAGGGCGTGTCCTTGGAGTTTAACTTAATTTCTCCCCAAAAAGGCGAGCTTGCATCATCCCTAGTGAATTTAAATCATCCACTTCAATCCGTCCCTTGTTTGGTAGCGAATCCATGGATCAAATAAAGAGGCTTAACCTACATCAAGGTTAGTTTTATGCAACAAAAATTATGAGAAATATATGAAAAAGAAAAATGCATAGCAATGTTAGCCTATTTTCTCCACTTTTTATCGAAGCACAAATGCTTGTTGAAAAGTGAGAATGATGCTAAATGCATGCATGCTCCCCTTTGACGGTTGCTCCCCCTTGTTTGAGGCGTCAGGGTATGATTAAAAATCTACAAAATAAATATTAGTGCAAAACTATTTTCGTCATTGGACGAGTAAGTGATATACAACAAAGTGTGTATAAGATGCATTCAGTAAATTCTTGACGGAAGCTCCCCTTGCTCTAGGGTGTCAAGATGAACCTTCAAAATAAATATTAGTATAATAGAAGCTTTGTCTTTAGACAAATATGTCATATACAACCAAGTGTATAGACGATGATATATGAGTGCTTAAAGGATATTCCTCCTTGCTCGAGGGTGTAAAGAAGCACCTAAAATAAGAAAAATAAGTGATGCAAACTTCATCCTTAGATGAGTAAGTTATATACAATCTAGTGTATATAATGATGAACCTACAATGAAGAACATTAGTGCAATATATTTCATCTTTTTGACAAAGAAAAATAAGATGTATATATGTGATATATATAAATGATATAATCAAATATCTCATGAAGTGTAGTCTCCTAATTACAATCATAAGAAAAGTGAGAATATAATATGATAAAAGTCTACAAAATGGTTCCTAGAAAGAAGTTATGAAGTTAAGTTGGAATATAAAGAGTTAAAGCTAGTGGTACTAGTGTTGGTGTCAGTTTACTAGTAGGATTCATGTGGTGATAAATCGGTAGATGACTCATGATTTATAATGACAAGATTTCGCTAATCCATGGTGGTGATGATTAGTGAAAGATGTGATGGAAGGTGGTGGTGATTAGGTAGGAAGCTATTAAGGAGTTAGAAACTCGTATGTATAGCAAATATAAAAATATGGACTCATGCAATCCTTTCGTAATGTCAAGTGACCAAGACGAAGAGGAAAGAAAATATGAATAGACATGAAGAAAACTTCGTTCATTGATTGATACAAAAAAATGATCTATTCTAGGTGACAATGGGAGAGATAGTATTAACATGGTTTTGACCGACATGGATGATTATGACATTGAAAAAAAAATGAAGACAATATGTAAAATAACTAATAATAATGAGTACCTATATGAGGATGAGAATGACATCATATGAGCGAGAGTTGGATAGACCAACGTGTTGAGAAGGTGTTGGGAATGGCGGTTTTGATTAATATATCATTTGCACTGACAATGACATGTATGACATGTGTCAAGCGAGAAAAAGGAAAAGACCCTATGATGGTGTTCTAGATAGTGAAGTTGTAAAGTGCTAGTTTAAGGAAAATCCTAGATTTGTTGATTGTGGAGATGAAGAAGTTTGTAAAAACACATGATGCGTTTTTCACTTGATGAGGTATTGGTGCAAACTTGTGATACAGAGTTAAAAAGGTTGAACTAGTTGTGGTTTCGTGAACCGGTTTTTAGCTAAGTGGTGTTTACCTATGTGTGGGTATTTTAGAGTCTAAGAGACATAAATTTTGACAAAAGACAATTATGTGAATGGATTTCTCTCCCCCTTAATTGGTGGACATCCAACATAATGTGTAATGTATCAAATAAGGAATGACAACAAAGTGTTTAGGAGGTTATTCGGTTTAACGAAAGAGATAAGCTTAGTGATGTTTTTCTGGATGATGGTTAGCATACAATGAACTTCATCCTTAAAGTCACGTACCTCTTCTAGATTAGAGTGTTGTTATAACTAAATAATGATGGAGATGATTTTTGGAAAGCGGAAGCAAAAATGAGATTTGGAAAGAGGTCGGTTGAAAGACAAAAATGCAAAGCCAACCCTCTAGAACTTAATTCTATGTGCTTTTGAACTATATGCAAGTGTAGGGGTCCCATAAAGCATAGTACTAATCTACGTAGTAATAAAGGGGATTATGCAAAATGAGCATATAAAGGTTAGAACCAAGTGAGATAACAAATAATTTGCCATCAACCTACAAAACAAATTTGTCAGTGACAAAAGATGTTAACATGATAGAAATCAAATGATAACATATTATATAAGCACAAACAACACATCGCACTTAGTAGACAAGAAATCACCACACAAGATAGCATCAAAACAATCATATTATGCAAGAATACGACTTTATTCAAGACATTTCATTATGAGATTGTTTTGTCGTTAGACTTAGACACTTAAGCATACTTGGATATACAATAATCTATGTGATTAATTTGTAAGATAAAAAGGCTTCTAAAAGTTTGTCATACCAAAAGCACTTTGACAGATTATATGTGCACACGTAGCAAACAAATAGTGTGACAAGAAGCGAAAGAAACAAGATGAAAGATTCATGCAAACCATGTTTAAGACATAAAAATTTGGAGCATGTATCATTTGGATCGTACTACACATAATTATAATGAATGCCAACTAATAGCTTTCAAATACAAATATATCAAATATCATGTATCAAAATGACATATTATGAGTTCATAAGTAACATGTTAATCATGCTAAAAATTATTCAAAAATAAGTATCATACAAATAAAGTTTAGGTTTAAACGTTTAGTAGCATGAAACAAGAATACAATCATTATAAAGATAAAACCGTACTAAGGTTTACACATTTGACTTGTTATCAAACACTAAGATAATGTCAAATCAACTTATCGTATTAAACAAGAACATGTAGTCAACACATGTAAGTACAATGCAAGTGGTTTTACTAAGGTTTACACATTTGACTAGTTATCAAACACTAAGATAATGTCAAATCAACTTATCATATCAAACAAGAACATATAATCAACACATGTAAGTGCAATGCAAGTGGTTTTAAAAGAAAAGTCATATATACTACTTGTTTGATTAGTATTCCTAAGGCGAGGCAAACTATCAATGTTTCAACACTTACTTTAGGCAAGTATAGGAAAACAGATTTTTCAAGTTGGAGAATGAATATGAGACTATTACTAGCGGTGCTCAATTAAGGCTAAACACGACCATTTTTACGGGTGATTCCACATACCCAACTTCTCTCCAGGAAGCAATTCAACCGTTAGGTCAAATTGAGTTTCTAGTGCAATAGGTTCTCCAGTAGTCATTCTCATGTTAGAAAGATGGGAATTCCTACTTTTGCCTATTAAAGTGCATAAAAGATGATAGTTTACCAATACTTGGCTTAATGTGACACAACTAATATGCAATATAACTAAGGTGATGAAGATGTCATGTTATACACATGAATTTTATCAATGGTGTGTTGATAAACAATATGTTTTAATCTTGTGTTTAGAATCTAAGGTTGTTCAAATTACATAGCTAATTGTATGATCTAATGGATGACATCTTTTGCGTTGAGTTGAAATGTATACTTTAAATGTGATTTGATTATCTAAGACTAGGGAATGGAATATGTTAAATTAAGAACGTTCTCAAGAAAGCTCCTTTTTATTTAACAAGAATCTAAATAAGGTTACTAAATTCAATAGATCATGTGTATGTTCTAGAGATGTGTAGTTTTAACCTTGGATGTGCACAAGGTTTGAGCAAGGTTAGGTTATGATGTATGCTTGAAAGGAAATGGATACAAATAGTATCTTTCAACAACGCATGGGATAAATTTATCATGCTTATGAAAATAAGTATGACAAGATGAATTGGATATGCTTGTTCATAGAACTTGTGGATGTTCATTTCAAGATCATTTAGCAAATGAGGTGTAATGAAATCTCTTATAACCATTTATGTCGCAAGGAGAGAATGATGCATAGGATATTCAATATCCTTTTAACAAGATGAATACTTAACGCATAATTTCTTAGGCATATTGTTCTTCAAAACATCATGTTTTCCTAAATGAAGATATGAAGCCAAAGTGTTTGAATCGGATAGTCCCATCTAAATAAACTTGGTCTCAAGATTATATTCACTAGATGATGACAAGAGGAATTCACTCGAGTTTCTTATGTATACTCCTTAAGAGTCATTGTTGCTTGGGGTGTATGATGTTGGCTTTGAGATTGCATTTTAACATATGTTGTTAAAATGTTGATTTGAGGTTTAACGATATTTATGTAGAAGTTTAACAACAAAGTATTACTAATACTTTGATAATTTGTGAAGGTAGTACTACGTATACCTAGTGGAAATTGACAACAATTACCAAGAGCACCATGCTTATTTGATAGTTGAGGTTCTAGCCATAATCAATTATATAAGTCCTTATATGTGGGAAAGGATGGTTGAGTTTGTTCAAACGTGCATTTGATTCAGTACAAGTGTTGGACACAAGGGCCTTTTGAGCAATACACTCAACAAATTCAAATGATGGTAAGGATGGTGAATTGGTTGATCTAGGTGGTAGTTCTTCTAGTGTGTCTAAATAAAGATGTGGTGATGTAGGGGTTTGTTGTGCTATGGGAGTATTTAGGTTTATTTTTCCATAGATGTTGAACACAAAAAGTACGGATACTAATTCTTATGGTTCATTGGTTGCTACAACTAATGGGTGAAATGCTTGAAGTTTTGGTCATGTCTATGAAGCTTATCGACTGAGGTATAGGTTCACCTTGAAAGGGAACGTCTGATTTAAAGGATGCTCTTGGAAGTCCATGAGCAATATGCTTAATGGTGACAAAAGATAGAAGAGGAATAGTAGGTGTCAAAGAGGGATAAGTAGCACAGTGGGTTGTTTGTTTTGGATAAGTGTTTGATTCATTTTAGGATTAGTGTTTCAACATGTTTTGTTAAAATACTTGGGTGTTGATTTTTCGGATATGACTTTTAATGACTACAATCGTAAGTCGCATATACTTGAATATTTCGGATGAAATACTTAAGTTGTCAATCCTATTTTGTTGAGATTATAAAGCTTAGATTGAACTCATGGATAACAAGACTTGATAATATGTCTTTAACATACGTGTCAGTTATGACTCTATGTAAATACTTATCGTCTTGAAGGATGACACATTATTTTCATGTTAGCCAAGTGAGGCAATACATGTAGATACAAAACAATATCTATAGTCATATGATAGACTTGTGTATGATATCTTTGCAAATAATGAGTCCAGATTTGTTAGTCTCGGTAAGTCATCTACGTCATCCGTAAACGGGGTGAGGAGATGTTGGTGGTGTTGCACAAAGTACAAGTTTTGGAGACTTTGGTTGTGAAGGTGTTTTGGATGGTTGTGAAGTAGTCATAATGATGGGTGATTTTGGTGGTGGAATTGGAGTACTTAAGTTTAGAAAGTTCACATCTTGAATGGGTGATGAGATGTTGAGAGGTAACGAGTCCGAGGATGAAGAGTTCAAGTTTAATGAAGCAACAAGATCGAATGCTAATCCTAGTGGTTTATTTGAGGTTGAGGATTTAGTCATTTTTACTTTGCTTTAAGAAATGCTAATCTTAAGGAAAAGTAACAGTGTAGGTGTGAAAATGACCATCCTGAATGTGTCGATTTATGGAGCTAAGGATTCACGGAGAGATGTGTTTCATTTGAAGTTAATCCATACAAAGATGGTAGTTTCTAATGAGATGGAAGTGTCTAAGATCATGTCAAACATCCTAAGTTAATCCATTGAGGATGTGTTGAGTGAGATATGAAAGATATGCATTAACAAGTATTCTAGAAACGAGATTTGGTAAATTAGATTGCAGGATTTAGTAAAATTCAACAACTTACCTGTAGGATCCACGGCACCATTTCTTTACACAGGCGGAACCCTTAAATTGGTGCCGCCTGGTCCGCCTGTACAGGTATGGCGGTACCAAAATGCATAACAGACGGTACCAACATTTTGGTGCCGTCTGATCCGTGGACACTAGAAAAGTTCACAGACCCATTTTTTAGGTGTCGGGGAGTTTTACGAAACCTGAAATTTTGCTTAAAACATGTGACATTAATTACTTCTAGTTAGGAAAAGTCGATAACACATATACAAACATAGTGGAGCATAGACTTTGACCAAGGGCTAACGATTTTCACATAAAAGTGAAAATGGGTAAAATTTGATAACACACTTGTGCTATCCACCTGCATAAACCGGTTAGCATACAACATTGTTTTAAGTCATACTATCATCCTACAAAGTAAAAACAAATAAATTACATCATACAACATTGTTTTTGTCCTTGTACCAAACACTCTCTTAAAACCTCCATTTTTCAAAGTACTTGACTAATTTACTTAGTACTCATTGCTAAGCGAGTCATGACATTTCATAAGTTATGTGAGATGTTAGTATAACCTATGCAAAGGAAGTGATCTAAGTCTATAAGTGATGGTAAAACAATTTTCCAACTAAGTACACAAAATCTAGCAAATGTCCTATTGTGCATAAACAAGAAATCGTCAAGCAAGCGAATAAATAACATGGCAAGATTGACACTTATATTATGCAAACAAACAAGTGTAAACAACAATTTGAAAATAAGCAAGCAACATATATGCAAACAACATAAACAAGTGGTCATTTAACATAGCATAACAAGAAAAACACTTTTCGTCATTTTGCGTTTAAGAATGACGATGTATACCAAGCTTAATTAGTTTCCTTTAAACATATTACCAAATTATTTAGTTTCAAAAGAAATTGTATCCAAGTTTCAAGAATACCAACTTAAATTACTTGATTCAAAAAATTTGAGTTTTTATGTTAAAGCGAAACTTAATATCTTAGATATACGGTAGTATTTGGTCTATTTCACCTATTTAAAATTAGACTCAGGCCATGAGAGTATTTTTAAATGAAAGTAGACTCAATTCCCTTTAAAATGATAGGTGGTTCGACTCCTACGGACTTACGGTTAATAAGTTATGAATTTTTTAAGTTGGCCAAAAAACTGCGTACTGTGCAGACCAAGGAACCAAAAGTTTACAAGGAAGGAGCCCTTTTTGTGGTTCCGCCCAGTCCGTGGTCTTCACAGAAAGTTAAAAAATGTACTTACTCATGGCGAAAAAGTGTAGGACTTACTAGATTTGATAGAAAAAATATAATACACATATTTTGTTTATTATTTTTACTAATGTGACTTATCTAAACATTTAACAACAAAATTTCTAAGTGTAATTAGCAAAACATTTTTCATATTATATTTCGCTTCAATGGTAATTTGATACATGGATCGTGCTCTATTTTAAAAACCGTTTGTTTTGAAAATAAGAGCTACGAGGCTCTGGTACCAATTGTGAAAACGTAGAGGGGGGGGGGGGGGTGAATACGTTACCGTTTAAAATCGTTAGATCTTTTGTATCAAATCACTTATGAAGCTTGTTATTATATGAAAGTATCAATTATTGTTTATGACTAATATAAAGCATAGCAAACCAAGTTGTCACACAAGCATCATCATCAAACCACATCATAAGCAATTATAAAAGTAAAGAGATAAAGAAAGGAAAGTGCAAACCGAACACGAGGATTTATAGTGGTTCGGTCACGGATCTCCTCTCCGCCCTACTCCACTCCCCGAGTACCCAACTCGAGAGTTACTTCACTAAATCAACAAGCTCCCTTCTCGGCGGAGAAAACCTTACAATCGTCGCTTACACTTTTTCCGGTACAAAGCTACATACCGGGTTCTAGTTCGAGGTAGAACCAACCTAACGTCGCCTATATAATATTTCCGACACTAAGCTAGATGTCGAGTTCTTTTCAAGGGTAAAACCACTCCCACTATGTTTTATGGCCCAACATAACAAACCTTGTGTTTTATGGTTCAAACACATAAACCATCTAATCTAGTTTGGTGAAAGTGTTGTGATGATGCAATAATGTTTACAATGATGATCCATGACATAAATGTCTAATGGATATGAATGACTAATCTAATATTCTTCTTAAATAAGAAGTCTTCAATCAATGAGGATATCAAGAGATCTTGAATCTTCATATGTTGATATGCTTTGGTGAATGAGGATGGCTAGATCTCCAAGCTTTCCTCGGTTGATCAAAATGTAAAGTATGCTTACAACAAAGATGAATGTTAGAAGCATTATGATCATGTGATGATGAGGGTGATTAATGTATATTACTACATGGTTATCTATAGATCTAAAAGATGAAAGAAAGATAGAAATAATGTGTGTTGGAAGGGATGATTGAAATGAGAAGACAATGGGCTCTATTTATAGCCAAAAATGTAATCTAAAAAATAATACTTTATTAGATTTGATATCTTAAAATATCTTTCAAGATCTTGCAAATCTAACCAAATAGTGACCAAATCTTTTAAAGATATGATTATGCATTAAGTGATGTAAAATTGTATTTTCATTTAGATTAAAATGTTCATGAAAATAAACTTGTAAAATGTATTATGTAAATAATTTATAAAAAGTCTAGTTGCCTTTTATAAAATAAAATATCTAGTTAGGTGCTTGTCAAAATAATATATATTTTGTCAAGTGTAAGTAAACTTTAGTACTTGTATGAATATTATAGTTAGTTTACTTGTACAAATAAAAGTATATATTTGTTAGACATTTTACAAAAGATGTATTTGTATAACATACTTGTGAATGCAAAATGTAAAAAGAGGTTCGAAATAGAATGGTTAACCTATTAAAATACTTAGTGACTCTAAACGTATTTTAAACATTCTAAATGATTTGTTAATGGGTTTGATCATAATGCCACATAACAAACATGTACGAACCTGTGTTGTAACATATGAGGACTTGAGACATCGAGAGGTGTTGAATGTATGTTGAGACAAAGTGTGATTACAAGTAACTTGTACATATTACATTATGTATTACAAGTTACATGTTTGTCATCAATCAAAACAAACGAGACTGTATAGATTAAATATCATAATATTTGCACTAACACCTTAGGTGAGCAAGTCAATTCCTTGATACCTTGTTGAATGGCTAGTGCCAAGCATGCAAGTCATTCAATGCCAAATGTTATGAACGTGAACCTTAGTGTGCCTTCAAGTAGTTCCGATTCCAAATCTGTTAGTGCTAAGAATGTGAACTCGAGTGTGCCCTCTAGGAGTTCACATCCCAGCACTTCTACTGTTAAGAGAGTGAACTTTATTGTGCCTTCAAATAGTTCAGATCCCATCACATCTAAACAGGAAATGCATAAATTAGCAGAACCAACTAATGTTCCCATTCCCTCTACAGGAGTTAACAGTGACATTAAAGCGAGCAGGTCAAAATCTCAAGACAATACAAGGAATGATAGGACCTCGCAAGTTAAGATTGTGCATTGGAAGAAAGTAGAAGATCAACCTAGGAACTTTAAGTTTGAGTCGAATAAAACGAATCGTATTGATTCTAGTATTAGCCATAGGCGTACTGTAATTAATTTGAATTCTGATACTATTTGCAAACCCTGTAATGATGTCTGCTTGAACTCTGTTACTAATCATGAATGTGGTGTAAATGCTTTGTCTAATGTTGATATATCCCCAGTCAATAGTGTTAATGCAAAATATCATGCTAAGAAGGCAAAAAGGCAAAGGCGAAAGAAAGTTAGAAAACAGTGGAAACCCACAGGAAGAACATTTAGTAAGATAGGTTATCAATGGATACCTGTTGGCCAAAAGGTTAATCAGACAATGCCCTAAAAAAATGGATGCCTACTGGTAGAAATATTCCCTTAAGAAGTAAACATACTTTGAATAGGGCAAATACGGACACTAGTACTGCATCTATTCATAATGATTCCATTGCTTCTATTTCCGATATGAATGTTTCTATTTCTGATGTGGGTGTTCCAATCACTGTTACTAACCAAATGGAACCCATTCTTGCATGGGGATCCCAATTATCCAGTTATCCACTCTTGTCTGTGTTCAACTGCAGATCGTTCAAATCGTTCTGTGGTACCTGGACTCAGGCTGTTCCAAGCATATGATTGGAAACCGGTCACGGCTCATGAACTTCGTGAGTAAATTCATCGGGACTGTTAGATTCGGGAACGACCATTTTGGTGCTATTATAGGTTATGGAGATTATGTTGTTGGTAAAAGTGTTATCTCCAGGGTATATTATGTGGAAGGTCTTAGTCATAACCTGTTCTCTGTTGGTCAATTTTGTGACTCTGATCTAGAAGTAGCCTTCAGAAAACATTCGTGCTTCGTTAGAGAACTTTATGGTAAGGAACTTTTAAGAGGAACACGTGGTTCAAATCTATACACCATCTCTATCGAAGATATGATGAAGTCTTCTCCAATTTGCTTGTTGTCAAAGGCTTCGAAAACAAAGTCATGGTTATGGCATCGTCGTCTCAATCACTTGAACTTCGGCACGATCAATGATCTCTCCAGAAAGGACTTAGCTGTAGGTTTACCTAGAGTTAAGTATGAAAAGGATCATCTTTGTTCAGCATGCCAATTGGGAAAAAGCATGAAGTATGCCCATAAACCCAAACCTACAAACTCAATTACAGAAGTTCTTCATACAATTCACATGGATTTATGTGGACCCATGAGAGTGCATGATATCTTTGGGAAGAAATATGTGTTAGTTGTGGTTGATGATTACTCTAGATTCACCTGGGTCAAGTTCTTAAGGACAAAGGATGAAACTCCAGATATCATCATCAAACTCATCAAACAGCTGCAGGTTCGTCTTAACAAAACTGTCAGAATCATCCGAACAGACAATGGAACTGAGTTTGTTAACAAACAACTTAGTGAATTTTATGAAAGTGTGGTTATCAGTCATCAAAGAAGTGTTCCACGAACTCCTCAACAGAACGGTGTAGTTGAAAGACGAAATCGAACTCTTGTGGAAGCCGCAAGAACGATGCTGATTTACTCAAAGGTACTAATGTTTCTCTGGGGTGAAGCCATTGCCACTGCATGCTACACACAAAATCGATCCCTGATTCACACTGTTCATGGAAAAACTCCATATGAACTTGTTCACAACAGAAAACCTAATCTCTCATTCCTTCGTGTATTTGGTGCTTTGTGCTATCCTACGAATGATGGTCAAGATTTAGGTAAACTAAGAGCTAAGGCAGACATTGGAGTTTTTGTAGGATATGCACCAAACAGAAAAGGACACCGAATCTACAAGCTGTGTTACTTGATTAGAAGCCATTGCTGTTGTACTTGTAAAGAAAATAGGAGGGGGCAAGATAGAAAAGACATGGATCCCCAAGTGTAAATGGGTTCCAGATGTTAGAAGCATAAAGATGTAGTGTCAATAATCTTCTTGACACCTGAACATGCTATTTTGATGATTTCCTTTCCTACCTCAGGGATGGATGTTGTGGGTATCACAGTTGTTTTAGTGCAACTACTTAGTATCTTGCCTGTAGGAATCCACCTAAGACCAACAGTTTTGAAAACTCTAACCGTTGGTATCCATCTAAGGTTAGATCTAGGGGATGTTAAACCTTTTTTGGGAAGAGTCTGCGTCCTATATTGATCCACCTATTAAGTTTCTGAAATTTTACTTTTAGATCAACAGGTTTATTTCTAACTGTTTGTTGAGTAAACTTAGGTTTTGGTTTGCTACTACAAGCAGTGTTCAGTAATACACTCGAAGGTGATACAATAGGTCGCGAACCTAAGATTCCATCCTTTTGGAGTAGTGCCCTTTTCCTAGATCATAGTTCTTGTGCAAGTCATTTGTATCATATGAATATTGAATTTTGATGCTTGGTTTAGACATTGTTTTCGAACTAATCCTAGACTGGCCAGGTGCAGCCACTTGATGAGGTATAACAGAAACAGGTTTGGCAGAAACATGTATAACAGAAATAGAAGCATTTTTCTTAGGCCAAGAATGTGGAGTGACTGGTTTTGACAAATGATTATTCTCAACAACTTGGGAGGCAAACTGTATTTTTGATTATTTTGAACGTTCATTTTTAAAAGCAGTTGGTTGTCTAACTACTGATTGGTTTCTGATTGGTTTTAGAGACGATTTCCCCAAGATTGTTGGTTTTGCAAAATTAGTATCCATACTCTTGTCAGTTAATCTTCTCAGTTTGTTTTGTAAAGCAACATGTGCAAGCCCCTTTGCTTGAATTTGAGCCTTTAAATGCTCATTTTCATTTACTAATGTATCTACACGATTACTTTGTTCATTCAAAGATTTACTATTTGGCTCAGAGTTTAAAAAAATGTTTTGCATTTTAAGTTCAAGAGAGATGCAATGAGCCTCTAGTTTTGAAAAATCTTTTTCAAACTGAGCAATGGTTTTTTTTAGAAGAATGTTTTCAGATTCAAGAGTTTGATTTGACGTTTCAGTTGAATTGTTTGCAAGTAAGGGCTCAGACATACGACAGTTGTCTGGACATTGTGCAATACACTGGTCAACCTCTCCTTCATTTCTGAGATCAGGTTGCTCAGTATGTTGTTTCGCATTAGCAGGCAGAATATGATCAACAGTAGATTGTACCTCGACCATCTGTTCTGTGTCGGTGTCATAGGTGGGTACGATATCTTCCTCAACCATTTGTTCTTTGTCAAAGTTGGGCTCTGTGTCATACGTGGGTATGATGTCTGCACAGTTAACATCAATATCGTCCCCTGATCTGCTGCTGTCATCCTGCTTTTCAGATTCTGTCCCACTGCTTGTCATGACAACCAAATTAGCATCCAATACTTTAGCCATATTAACTTCCTCTTCTTGAATCTGCAATTTCTGTTCATTTACTCTTTTGGGATGCACTTTACTATGAAGTACTCTTTCAGCGATTGTTTTCTCAATAGCATCCATGTGTTGGAGCAATATATATTTGAAATTTTGAGTCTGCATTTGAGTGAATGCTAAGAAATACTCATTTGTCATTTCAGTGTCATAGAATCACGAATCGATGTATTCTGAAACTGTTCCTTGAGGACTCTAAAAGCGGCTGTGGATTCATTCTCGTTAATGTCTTCATTGTTGAGTTGGAATTCAAGTTGATTCACGTTGTGAGACATTATATCAATGAAGTTGTCAAAGTGTTCTCCAAAGAGTGATGGAAAAGCTCGTTTGAATCCATACTCAGAACGAGTTCCTGCACATTCCTTGTTTGAGAGGACCTTAAGGTGTGAATTAAGTGATCTAAACTGTTCCATTCATCGATTTATCAAATGTGTCTCAATCACATTCATCTGCGACCTTGATTGATACATTTTCACTCCCCTGCAGAAGAATCAAAGAAAGAAGGTGCAAAGTCGATATAGCACACACAAGGTCGATATAGTGAATTTCAATTTCCCTCCAAAAATAATTTTGAAAAATTTTGACTTCCAAAATTTGAAATTCACTATAAAATCCAATTATAAGGTTGTAAGAAAATTTTGAGTTTTTACAATTTTGACGCCAAATATGACCCGAAAAAATCGAATTTGGGCCCAAAAATTTGAATTTTTGTCAAAAAATTTCGCTGTTAAACCAAAATTTGAATCTCGCGTAAAAATTGAACATTTAGTCTCCCCTAAAAATTAAATTTTACTCAAATCTCACGTAAAAATTGAACGTTTTTTTTTTTTTTTTTTAAATTTTACTTGTGTTGATGGATCTTTGTAGTCGAATGAAACTTGATGTTGTTGATGAAGTTTTATTATGCGTAGAAACCAGCTTAGGCGTAGAAAGTAACCTTACGCGTAAAAAGAAGCTTACGCGTAGAGAGAAGCTTACGCGTAGGCTTGTGATAAAAACTTAGCTTAGGCGTAAACCAAAGGCTTAACAGTAAGAACCTTATGCGTAAGATTTCCTTAGGCATAAGACAAGCTTATGCGTAGAAAATGCTTATGCGTAAGATGTTTACTCGATGCTTAGGCGTAAAACTAGGGTTTTACCCGAAAAATCCTTTACACTTATACCAGTGTAAAAGATATCCAAAGTCGAAGTGTTTTCAGGCTTATCCAAGCAAGAAAAACACTGAGTAAACCAACAGCGTCGAAGATCAAATAAAGAATCACTTATGCGTAGACTGCAGGCTTAGGCGTAAACTTAGGGTTTTCTTACGAGTAGAAAGTACCAACTTTTACCAAAAACTGATTTTATGCTCAAAAGTGTTTTGAAACCAGATTTTTATGATGAAATACCTTCAAAATCACCAAAATAACAAGAAAGTTGTAAACTTGATGATCCAAAATACTTTTTCACCTTACGCATAAAAAGTAGTACACGAATAAAATCAAGCTAAAAAAACAATGCTACACACGTAAAGTTTCAAACTTGATGCAAAAAACTTAAACTTTAACACTAAATAAACCTTAAAGTACAAGAATCTTGAGTTTTTAAGTGAAAAAATGAAAGCTTTTTGTGTAAGAAAGTTTATGAATGAGAAACTCACGCGTATACCTTAAAACTTCAAAAACAAGAAAGTTTCACCCAACTAGATGGCGAATGATACCACTGTTAGGTCACCATGTTTGTAACACAAGCATCAATATGAAGAAATATAGATAAGAGAGGGCGGATGAACATGATACACACACACACGTTAAGATGAGAGAAAGTTTATGCTTAGGATATATGTGAAAGTGAACAACCAACCTTCAAGTGAAGGTTTACAAGACTATTTATAGGAAGGAACTAGGGCAACATGCAAGTTCCCTTCCTTTCCTTATTGGGCTTGGGCCAAGGCTTATCGGCTTTCTACATAAGCCTTGCCATAATTACTAACATAAAAGCCTAATAAAGCAAACTATTACATATTAATTACTAACACTTGTAATCTAGTTTAGGAGTGATTCCAACAAATTGGAATATTTGTTTTCTAGGATCAATCATGCCCAAAGCTACCCAACAAGATCACCACGACACCATCCACTACCTCTTTAGATACTATCGAAAAGAAGAGCTTTCTAAAACCAATCGCAAAATCTTCAAAAAGCTTGAAAAACGACTTATCCACGAAGATCGTGTAGTTAAGGAATGTTTCCTTGAAAACACCGACATTCGTCAAGTCTTCTCAGCAATTAAATTTGATTGTCTCTTAGATATTGATGAACAAATTTGTCCGGTTTTTATCTTTGAGTTTTACAAAAGTGTTAGGATCATTCGAAACAATGATGAAAGCATCTCGATCGCTTTTATTGTTAACAACCAAAGCATTACCTTACCCCTCAACACCTTTGCACAAATTATTCGCATTCCATGTGGAGGAATTGGTATGTATTCCCAAGATTGGGCAATATCCGCTCAATCCTTTGCACTAGAACCCAAACCAATCTATCACACTCCTCTCGATGACCCTGTTAATACAAATAAACCGTAAAAACGTTTATTAATATTTGGCGATCTCTTTTGTGTTTTGTTGATAACAAATATAATGTTATCATAGTTAAAACTATAAGGATACATGTTATTTTTGTAAAGCATCTACATATAGTCATTTAATACAAATTGTTGTAATAATTCATTTGTTGTAATAGTTTATTATGATGGGTAAAAACCACAACCCATGACCCATACCCATGGAGCATATCCATAACCCATGGAGTTAACCCATACCCATTGACTAGATGCAATGCATCTGTTAGATACATTGTATCTACTTAGATACCCATGGTTCAAACCATAACCCATGACTGATAACGTCTAAAATGAACATGTTTTTAGTAGCGTTATTGTCAGTTTTGTGCATGATATTCGGCTATATTTACTCATAACTATTGCAAAAGTGCAAAGATGCGTCTTGTGTATGTATATGTAGCCAGGTATTGCGAATATTGAAGAAATGAAGTTTTTATGCACATTTGGAAGCGTCTAAAGGAAGGAAGTTGAGATTGGAAGTTTGTGGACTCAATGATATGGAAGCGTAGTGATTTCGAAGCATCTACAGCAAGGAAAGATCAAGTTTGGCTTTGGAAATCATTAACGTAAGCAAAGAACGAAGCGTAAAGGGAAAAGTCAGCAAAAAGTCAAAAGGAGCAAAACCCAGCCGTTCGGTCGCAACCCGCAACCGGATCCGGCTGGGCTAATGGTCAAAGTTGTGACCGATTCGGTCGACAGAGAAACCGATCCGGTTTCTGGCACTGCAGTTACACAATTCGCATTTATTGTTGTCTTAACTCCCCATAATCATTAGAGTCCGATCATTTCTTGATATTAACTTGGAGAGAACGTTTTTTGGGCAGTTAAGCAAGTGCTTTGGCTATTTAAAGGTCCTAGTACTTGTATACTAAGTGTGACACAACAAATAGAGTATTAGTTTACACCAAAACTCATACTTACCCATTTATTTCAACCCAAAAGCTTGGTAGTTACTGGAAAACGTCCAGAAGCAAGGAAGGAACCATTCTTGTCCATTGTTTCGGTAGTTTGGAGTTGTGCGGTGATCCTAGGTGATTGGAGGCGTGTGGTTGCTACATTCCACGATTTCTAATTCTTGTAATCACAAAAGATTAGGTATTCTATGAACTTTGTTATGGAAATCTATTCTCTTGAATTGTTTGAATTACTTTGTTATGACTTGTGCTTAGATATGATTGTTTTCATGGAGTAGTTTGTGTTATACTTGTGTGTTGGAATGTGATTAATCATAATAATGTTCTCAAAATGTGATGCATGTATATATAATCTTGTTTAAATGAGTTTGTTGGAAAAATACTAGTCTTGGATTGATTTGTCAATAAAACATGTTTTAAGAAAAAGGACCGAAAGGATTTCTCTTGTGTTTTATTCCAAAAAGTGTTGTGACAAACTAGTATGGGGATATGGTGATTGACATCCACCATGTTTTGCTTATTAAAACAAGACTAGGAACGTTTTCATCACGAAGGGTCGAAAGATTCGTAAGAACAAATTTAATGAGAGCATGTTGCAAACAAATGGAATTTTTATAGGATAATCATTGGGATAAGGACCGAAAGGATTACCTAAATGTTTTTGTTCTTAGAATGATTTTTACAAACAAATACCATGGTTGGGGAATCATTTGCTTATGATTTGTGCATCATAATAAGAGTATACACCAAACCTTTATGAACATTATCTATGGTTGATTATGAGACTTCACACAAGTATATATTTTTATTCTTGATTCGTATTTTCACTAGAACACTTATTCGAGAGAGCCTTGACAAGCTTTCTTGTTAGAAACTTTTTAATAAAATCTATTTCAAAACAAAAATCCCTTGGGACGATCTCGACTTACCAAAACGTTACTATTGCGGACGAGTATACTTGCTCGTATGTGTTAAAAGGTTATACGGTTAATTCGTGATTATAAATTTTTAAAACTTGCACCAACCGGAGCACATCAAGTTTTTGGCGCCGCTGCCGGGGATTTTTCTGTAATTTTCTTTGAAATTAGTAAAAAAAAAAAAAAAAAAAAAAAAAAAGTTTTGTTACAAACTAACCGATTCGGTTGGTTAGCCAACCGAATCCGGTTAGACATTCTGTGAAAATTTTTCTTTAGTTCGAATTTTATTTCTATCTTTTTAGCTTATTGTGTTTTGATTTCTAGAGTAATTGTGTGGTTTAATCAGTTCTTAGATTTATTGTCTTTATTTTATTTTCTTTTCTTTACATTTGTTATTTAATTAATCTAGTTTTATTTATTTTAATTTTATAGTTGTTGGTAATGGTTAAGAGTATCTTATTTTCAGTTATAGTTTATTTTATGATAGATTTATTAGTAGTTTATTTAGTTTTAGTTTTAGTTTTAATTTTGGTTTTAATTAGAGTTAATGAGTTATTTAATTATTAGTTTATGAAGAGTTTTATTTAATTAACTAGAGTTAGTACATCCTTAATGACATTAATTTGCTTTCAATTATTATTAAATTTGTTTTAAATAAAAAAAAAAAAAAAAAAAAAAAAAAAAAAAAAATATTTTCAAACAAACCGTTCGGTCGCAACCCGCAACCGAATCCGGTTCGTGTTTCTGTCGTAGAATTTTTCAACCAACCGATTCGGTTGGTGACCCAACCGAATCCGGTTGGAGTTTCTGTGCCGAGTTTTATCATTTTGAGGTTTTGAGTTTTTATTTGATTTTCTTAATTTTGTTAGATGTCTTAGTTGTTTATTATATGTTTTTATAGTTTGTTCTTGTTTTACTAACGTTAACGCTAATCATTCGGGATTTGATTTGTTTTGCTTTGTTAAGTTGTCTAGTAACATGGATAGTTTGAGCGGAATCTCGGAATACCTTCGTACTTTGGATGACATGTTCAAGGATACGGGAAGTTCATTAGAAAAGATTGGAGGAATTCTGGAGGAAAGCAAGAAAGAATTGGGAATTGACACGGGTGATATGGAAGAAGTATATGAAAACAAGGTTCAACTACCCAAAAACAAAAGAGTGGTAGTGTTTACACAAGCACCGTCAACGGTGTATGATTCACGGATGATGAGATTTGGAACACCTTGTGAAGTGGAAGGAGTACGTGCTTGGGATGCACAGCTTAATATGGCGTATGGAGAGAATTATATCCTGGAAGAGGTTCTTGACGAAATCGGTCATGTTCGTATGGATTATGAGGCATATGGGAGAAAGATGGTGAAAAATCTGAAGGTTAATATTCATGGGCATATGTTTGAAACTGATTTTGTTGTTCTAGAGGAAGGTAATGCGGATGAGCCAAATGTTTGTTTTGGTAGAGATTTTCTTGTCACTACCAAGTGTCAAGTAGATTTTGGTATGGGAGAGATGCGGATTAACATAACCGAGTTGGAAGAAGAAAAAGGGATCAACGAGATGCTAGTGGAAGTGTGTGCAAATATGGAGGAGAAGAATGTGGAAGTGGTGAAAATGGGGAAAGCAAACCGAAAGAAACCATCATCAAATAAATTAACCCCAACAACAACCTCCACCATCAAAAATGATTACACACCATTGTCACCTACTACTACTATCAAACCCTTAACCGAAAGCCAAAAAGAAGCTATCTTAGAGAATCTAGAACAAAAATTTCTAGAGCTCAATGAAAAGAAACCGGTTATTGAAGTTCTCCAAGACTATGTGCTTTATCGAAAGAAGTTGGATGCATTGATGCTAGCGAGGGCTAGGTTGGAAGATAAGAATCTCACGGATGAGGATCGAGATCGAATTCTGTTTAAAGGCATGCCAAGGAAAGAAAAGGATCCGGGTAATTTTGTGTTGCCAATCAAAGTAAATGGAACTACACCAGTTTATGCTTTAGCTGATACGGGGTCGAGTGTTAACGTGATGCCGTATCCATTGTTCAAAACTTTGGGACTAAGTAATCCGCAACCTAATCATTCTAAGCTCACTATGGCGGATAACACTCAAGCAAAGGCAATGGGAGAAGTTAAGAATGTAAGAGTGCAAATTGGCTACCAACCGTATTTGGCAGATTTTCTTGTCTTGGATATTCCGGTGGACAAGAGTTTACCACTATTGTTGGGGAGGCCATTTTTACGAACTTGTGGAGCAATTATAGACATGGGAAGAGGCACCATGACCATTGACGATGGAATTTCGAGGCAAACATACTACCCAAGACCAAGAGGACCAATTTTGGAAGGTATGGAAGATTTGGAATGGATGGATGCAAATGATGATTTAACTTGTTTTGAAGTGGGACGTGATGTCCACGGTAATCCAATGTACGGACCTTTAACTCCACCTTATTTCGATATAGAGGACGAAATGGAACGTGCATTAGCGATAGAAGCTTTCTACAACCCATTCAAAAACATTTTGGTTTACAAGAAGTTGACCGACTTTTTAGGATCTTTACCGGTGCAACTTAAGAATTTGGAGTGGAAACCCGAAGGATTGGGAACTTACAAAAGGCAAACCGGAGATGGGGCATGGCATGTGAAGTTTGATATATTATGCCCGGATGGACGAAGATTTATGAGGAAATTTAAAACTTTTGAAACGTTCCGTGAATTGACCGGAAAATTTCAAAGCGAGGATATTCTTAGGCAAGAATATTTTGAGGAATTTTGAGGGAAGGCAAAGACCGTAATAACAAGCAATCATTTGCTTGAATTTCTTGAACTATTTATTTTATTTTGATTTGATGCATTAGGATTTTTGTTTCTTATTTATTTTTCATGTTATGATTGAGGTAATCTGGTTTTAATACATTATGACTATGAGTTTGAGTTGAGTTGGATTAGTTCATTTATATGATGAGTTGAGTTTTTGGATTGAATGATTGTTCAAAATTTCATTTGGTGAATAAATGTTGTGTGAATTTTTAGCAGGAATTTTTGAGTAAAATATGTTGCTTGGAGGGTAAATGCCTAAGTAACATGTTAAACAAGTAAAAAAGCAAATTTGGCAAAAAGCATACCGAATCGGTTGTATCCTTGACTGAACCGGTTGCACCAAAATATAAAAAAAAAATTTTTTCCAAAAACACACACACACACTAATTTTCCAGGTGGGTTTTGCAAAAATTCATCCAAGAGAGCGGATTGGAAGTTGTTTTGAATTGTAGGATAACATCATGGCACCCAAGCAAGTAAGCAATTACACTCAATTTACTCAATTAAGGTTTTATTTAGAACATTTGATTCGAATTGGATTTTAGGTCACCAATTTGGGGGTTTTTGTTATAATTCGAATTAAGTGGTAATATTTTAGGATTGAGTGAGTGATTGATATAGGAGTGCATTACAATAAGTGATTGATTGATTGATTCACCATGAATGGATTTTAGATGATAAGATTTTTGGGAATTAATTGGGTTATGCTTATGGAATGAGATAAGTTACAATTGGTGATTCATTGTGATGGATGATATGTTTGATTTTTAAGAGTGATGGATGCTACACTATTAGAACTATGATTTTTAAGAATGATGAGATGAGTTCTTAGATGTTTGATGATTTGGAAGCAAGATAGAGTAATTCTAGGATGTGGGAAATCATTGAGGATGATAGAATGCGATTTAAGAATGGTTTGAGCGTTAGAAATTCGAGATGTTGAGGATTTTAAGGTGAAATTTCTTATGCAGTCTGCACAACCGATTCGGTTGCGCATGGCAACCGAACGGTTGTTGCCTGAAATAGGAAACCGATTCGGTTGGTGATCCAACCGAATCCGGTTGCGGTTTCTGAGAGAATTTTTTGTGAAATTTTGAAATGTATCCTGGAGGGTTCTCTAACCTTTTTGTTTGTTCTAACACTCTTATATGATCTTATTTTTGTGATTTCTACAGAGAATTATTGTAGGAAGCTCGAGTGGGGAGGAAATTCCAATTAACCCGCTTGTTACGAAGTTTTGTGAAAGAAACGAGAAGAAGAAAGTTAAGTATAGTGTGAAGAAGGAAGCAAATGCTAATTTAAAATTCAAAAATCTCACCGATGGAGAGAAACATGCTTTTCGAGAAAGATTGTCGAAGTTACAACATAGGCAATGTTTAGTTCCAAGGGTGATTGATTGGGATTTATTTGACGAATGTGAGTGTGAAGACGAGTTAAGAAGGATGATGCGAACGTCTTATGTATATCCAGGGGATGGAGATTCGTTCAATGATTTGTCATGGGAAAGAGCATTCAGTGTTAATGAAGAAGTCTACCGAGAATGGTGTATGGAATTCTTTTCAACCATGTATTTTGAAAGAAAAGTAGATGTTCGGAATTTGATGTCGGAGATTTGTATTTGGTTTAGACTTTGTGGTAGGGATCATGCTTACACATTGCCAGCTTTTGGTGTAGCTCTTGGTTTGTATGAGCCACATGAGGTAAATCATCGATTATTTGAAACTCACTTTTCTAGACTTCGGAGGTTTGAAAAAGATTACCCTAGTATTCCCGCTTATTGGAATCAAATAGGAGATCCTACTTGTGCTAGGAGGAATGCTTCAACCATCAGGAATCCGTTGATGAGGATACTTCACAAGTTGATTGTGACCGGGCCATTTAATAGATTTGGAAGCAGGGACAAATGTCAGAAACCGGACTTATGGATTATGAAGTTGCTGGAAGAAACTAAGGATGGTAATGCTATTTGGCAGGTTGCCGAATATTTGTCTAGGAGAGCCCCGGGAATCAAAAGCAACAGTAACATTTGTGGAGGACATTTTGTGACAAGATTGGCGAAGAATCTTGGGTATTATGTTGATGAGGAATTGGCTAAGTGTGGAGAGCCAAAGTATAGTGAAACGTGGACTGCGAAAGGTTTTGGTAATGCTTTGAATAGGAGATCGAAAACCGTAGGGTTATGGATTGAACCAAGACCACAACAGCAACCACCACAACAGCAACCACCACAACAGCAAGGGAATATACCAATGGAGAACGTGCAAATGGGTACGTCCAGTAGTTTTGATTCAGGATGGGGAGAGTGGAACCAACATCTAGATGAGATTCAATGTAGGGATGTGTGGAGAGATTCGATGATGTTAAGGACCAACTACATCAATGATTATTCGATGCCTATTTTTCAACACATGGCTCGAGAAGCAAATTACGAGTTGCCACCCTACAATCCACCAAATGTTCCACCATATCCTTTTCCTTACACTTCATATCCTGGACCCTATCCGTATCCATATCCTGGGTACGCACCGTTTCCTGATCCAATACCCCCATATGGTCGATTGCCTGAAGCTGGAGGAGCAAGTTATGAAGTAGGAGGATCATCATCAGGAGTTGGAGGTAAGAAGAAAAAGAGGAGAGTTCGTTCAGAAATCATACACGAAAACTATGTAACCGAAAGTGATGATGATGATGAGTTTGACGATGAAGAAGGAGAAGAAATGAGCGAGGATGACGAGTGATTATGGGTCATTCGAGAGTTATGGTTTCAAAAACAATGGTCATGATGTGTTTTAAACTATTTCTATCTTTGGATTGATTTTCTTTAGGATATTTGGTATATTTTGGTTTTATCTAGTTTTTAGTAGTTTTGTTTGTTTTGTGCATTTCGTGTTGCAGTTTTTGTTTGCAGGATGGATATGTTGGAAGCTTCTTGATGGTCAAATATTTCGAGTTGGATAACTCACAGGCTTGCTAATGACCCAATGTGCTTATTGCATATTTTATTCCGTGGTATCTTTTAACTATTTCTTTTTCCCATTTTCTTTACTTTGAAGTTCATTTTTCATTACATTGAGGACAATGCAAAACTTAAGTATGGGGGAGGGAAGAAAATAGGAAAATGATACGCATTTTTATTTTTATTTTTTTTTAGATAACTTTTGGATACAAGTGATTAGAAGAAATTCGCCCTTGATGGTCTAATGGTTTTCGCACGTTATTGATAATTAAAATACATAATTTGGGATTTCAATGGTAAAAGGAGGTTTTTGAAAATTTTTTAGATTTGAACCAAATTACTGAAATAATTCATTTTGGATTCGATAGCATTTTCTAGCATGCATAATAGCCTTTTTTTTCCACATTTTTGTGAGGTTTCTTTTTGTATGAAACATCTTTTGTTTTATATTTGCTATGAGTGTGCCGGTGATTATGTCGATTCTAGAACTTGTACTAGTTATGCATTACGGTTAAAATTACTTTCGAGTGATCTAAATATTTTCAAGTGATAAGAGGCATTTTAGGAATAACCAAATGGCCTTCCATTTTTACATCTAATGATATATTAGCTGACCACATCGGTTAGTTAACCACCCACATGGACCCATTTTGTTAGTGCTCATTTTTAGCACTAGATACCCCTAGTTACACCCTTTGAGCCATTCCTTTTCGTTTTTGTTACATCCAGAAAAATACAAAAATATTTTACACCTTTAAACCTTAGCCAACCCTTATGAAGTCTAATGGTTTGTTGCTAGTTGTTTGGAATGATTGGATTGTTTTTGATGATTATGAGTTAGTTACACTTTGTCATTCATGTGTGCCATTTCGACAAAGACGAAGGATGCATACTTCTTATTTGTATTTTTGTGGTAATGCTTATGCGAAGTGTGGGGGAGTTGTGAAAAAAAAAAAAAAAAAAAAAAAAAAAAAAAAATTATAGCCAATGTGCTACATTTTATGAAGATGAAGGAAGATGAAGTATGTTTGAGTTATCGATTAGCCAATGTGCTAAGACGTGATATATATATATTTGATAATCGATATGAGGAAGAGGAGTAATAATCATTTTTCGGGATTGTGGTTTGTATGATGACTAGCACCATGGAGGTTTGGACTTGATTTTATTTTATTTTAAACCAATTTCATTAACTATCCCATGTCTTATCCATACCCTTAACCCATAGCCTTAGCGTTATAACCCGAATAAAAGACCTCTTTGATGAATTTATTTTCTTTGTTTTGATACTTGTACAAGCTTATGGTAAAAAGCATTGATCATGACTAGGCATTGAGTGATATACCCACCAATATATGAGTGTTGAGTGAAATCTTAAAGCCACTTGTGAGGTATCCTAGTTATGTTATCTATAGTGTTTGGTTCATTTTTAGAAGATTTTCTCATATTATAAAAATAATAATTATCTTTTATGGTAATTGTTACATTTTCTGAAACATGGTGATATGGACCATTGAAATCAATCTTTGCAAATGTTTGACCTACTCGAGGGCGAGTAGAGCTTAAGTGTGGGGGAATTTGATAACGTCTAAAATGAACATGTTTTTAGTAGCGTTATTGTCAGTTTTGTGCATGATATTCGGCTATATTTACTCATAACTATTGCAAAAGTGCAAAGATGCGTCTTGTGTATGTATATGTAGCCAGGTATTGCGAATATTGAAGAAATGAAGTTTTTATGCACATTTGGAAGCGTCTAAAGGAAGGAAGTTGAGATTGGAAGTTTGTGGACTCAATGATATGGAAGCGTAGTGATTTCGAAGCATCTACAGCAAGGAAAGATCAAGTTTGGCTTTGGAAATCATTAACGTAAGCAAAGAACGAAGCGTAAAGGGAAAAGTCAGCAAAAAGTCAAAAGGAGCAAAACCCAGCCGTTCGGTCGCAACCCGCAACCGGATCCGGCTGGGCTAATGGTCAAAGTTGTGACCGATTCGGTCGACAGAGAAACCGATCCGGTTTCTGGCACTGCAGTTACACAATTCGCATTTATTGTTGTCTTAACTCCCCATAATCATTAGAGTCCGATCATTTCTTGATATTAACTTGGAGAGAACGTTTTTTGGGCAGTTAAGCAAGTGCTTTGGCTATTTAAAGGTCCTAGTACTTGTATACTAAGTGTGACACAACAAATAGAGTATTAGTTTACACCAAAACTCATACTTACCCATTTATTTCAACCCAAAAGCTTGGTAGTTACTGGAAAACGTCCAGAAGCAAGGAAGGAACCATTCTTGTCCATTGTTTCGGTAGTTTGGAGTTGTGCGGTGATCCTAGGTGATTGGAGGCGTGTGGTTGCTACATTCCACGATTTCTAATTCTTGTAATCACAAAAGATTAGGTATTCTATGAACTTTGTTATGGAAATCTATTCTCTTGAATTGTTTGAATTACTTTGTTATGACTTGTGCTTAGATATGATTGTTTTCATGGAGTAGTTTGTGTTATACTTGTGTGTTGGAATGTGATTAATCATAATAATGTTCTCAAAATGTGATGCATGTATATATAATCTTGTTTAAATGAGTTTGTTGGAAAAATACTAGTCTTGGATTGATTTGTCAATAAAACATGTTTTAAGAAAAAGGACCGAAAGGATTTCTCTTGTGTTTTATTCCAAAAAGTGTTGTGACAAACTAGTATGGGGATATGGTGATTGACATCCACCATGTTTTGCTTATTAAAACAAGACTAGGAACGTTTTCATCACGAAGGGTCGAAAGATTCGTAAGAACAAATTTAATGAGAGCATGTTGCAAACAAATGGAATTTTTATAGGATAATCATTGGGATAAGGACCGAAAGGATTACCTAAATGTTTTTGTTCTTAGAATGATTTTTACAAACAAATACCATGGTTGGGGAATCATTTGCTTATGATTTGTGCATCATAATAAGAGTATACACCAAACCTTTATGAACATTATCTATGGTTGATTATGAGACTTCACACAAGTATATATTTTTATTCTTGATTCGTATTTTCACTAGAACACTTATTCGAGAGAGCCTTGACAAGCTTTCTTGTTAGAAACTTTTTAATAAAATCTATTTCAAAACAAAAATCCCTTGGGATGATCTCGACTTACCAAAACGTTACTATTGCGGACGAGTATACTTGCTCGTATGTGTTAAAAGGTTATACGGTTAATTCGTGATTATAAATTTTTAAAACTTGCACCAACCGGAGCACATCAATGACCCATAACCCAAAAACCCATGGGCAAAGAGGAGCGTCTCTCGGATCCCTGGAGTTACACTAGACGGATCCCTCAAGCAAGGGATCCGTGGGATCTGTGCAACAGTGGCAAGAATTTGCCTATAAATAGAGAGTCATTTCTTCATTTTTACTCACCCCCTCTTCTTACAAACTCTCTCATACATTCTTACACTCTTCTAACAAAGATCACTTGATCTAGAGAGTTGTTCTTCCTACTTCTATTGTGATTCTCATATATGTCCTTCTCTAATGCGAGATCACGAGCATTCTACAAGTCATCCAAGCAAGGGGTCCTTGATTGATTTGTTCCTCCACACGATTTCTGTAGCGAAGATCTTGTATTTCATATTTCACATACTTGTTGTGTTATAGTTGTGTTGGTTTGGTCCTCCGTTTTACGGACTCGGTATTTAGCTTTGTACCGGAAAAAGGTGTAAGCAACGTTGTGAAGGCTTCTCTGCCAAGTTGAAGGAGTTTGTTGACATAGTGCTTGAACTCTCGAGTAGGTGACTCGGGGAGTGGAGTAGGGCAAGGAAGGTGTCCTTGTAGCCGAACCACTATAAATCGGTTGTGTCATTTCTATCCTTTACTTTATTTACTTTAATTGCATTACTCTTAGATCTATACTATCTCTTCATTCATACAATTTCACATAACATCGAATCTAAAAGTTTTTGAAACTAACTTAAAATCGGCAAAACTATTCAACCCCCCCCCCCCTTCTAGTTTTCCACAGACCCCATAGTTGTTCGAGACACCATCTTCTAATTAAGAGCCAACCAATCTCGTCTCAACCGCAACAAAGAACTCATCCACCGTGATCCCTTTCAAATGGAACTCTCCGAGATAATTCCCATTTACAAAAAGTGGGAAGAAATCCTTAGAGAAAATGTCATTTGTTTGGTCGGGAACAAAGACCATCCCAATGCGTGTCTTGTCCAAATGATCTATTGTCTCATCCACCAAAGACCATTCAACCTTGCTTATTACATGGTGAAGAGAATGGTAGATATGTTCAAAGTCAACAACATGGTACTTCCCTATGGTATGCTCCTAACACGATTCCATGAGTATGCAATGCAACCTTCTCCTATTAACGATGATCATTTTCTTGCCAACCATGTTATGGTACCACTTACCAAACAACCTTCCAAACGGCTCATGATCAATGGAAAAAGGTCTCGTGCTCTCTCAGACTCTTCGGACGAAGATGAAGAAGAATTCGACCCCTTTGCTAACTTCCGAATCGACCCCATGACCTACTATGAACAACTTCCTACTCTTCCAAATGAGTCTGAAGAATTCAAGCAAACAAAGGGGATGATTAAATGCCTAACTCACTACCTCATGAATTCGGGAAAGAAGAAGGGAAGAGATTGATGAAAGAGACATTATGCTTGTTTCTATGGTTATTTTAGATATTTTGTGATCATTAAACAATTGTACGCTTATGATTGTGCAAAGACTTAATTTGTTATCTTTATGTTTGGTTGTTATCATAATTACTCGCCTTTATGTTATGATTGTGTGTGATATTTAATTACCTTGATGTTTACTTACAGTAGAAACTTGTAGTATTAGTATGCATCATCTAGTGCAAAATTTGCACACTTTCTGTAAAGCTACTGATTTGCAGTGGTCGGATCCCTTAATTTGAACTAGCTGGATCCCTCCATTAAGGGATCCGGGCAGACAGAAGTGGATTTGCATACCTCCACACATCAAACCATTCCTATAGACCACATCATACTAGCTAAACATGATTCTTTAGGATCACTCAAGTAATCCTCAAGCTCAGTAGGTCTCACACTCACTCATATTTAACTTAAGATCACATTCAAGGTGTTTTTAATTTATCACTCCACTAAAACTCACCATATTTCTATTTCAACGCTCACACATTGTTCCTCACATCTCAAAACACTTAGCTTGATATTTCTCTCAATTTTAGCAAATTGATTTTAGTCATTCTTACCCCAAAATAGGCCAAAAACGAGTTTTTCATTTATCATAATTTTTAAGGAATTTTCCAAATTTATTTTGAGTTACCTTATGATCTCTAGGATCATTTGACTCCACTTGACACTCTTAAAACTCTTAGTTTCATCCTTGATCACCCATTTGTGCTCATAAAGTCCCATTTCTTTCCAAAAAAGACAATCATTAGCTATCCTCACTCATTTCAGTTGATCATTTAAGTCCCTCTTCATTTAAGACACCTGAGAAGACTAAAACACTCAAGATGTATATGTACTAGACCTTACAAAACATCATTTTCCTTTTTATTGGCTGCTGAGAGCCGGATCCCTAGGTTTAGCCTAGACGAATCCATCTTTGGAGGGAACCGTGGGAACCGGCTGCACAGATTCAGCTAATCCTAGCTAAAACAATCATTTCAAGCTTTCCTTGCTAACTTGAACACTCCATCTTGCCTTAATTCACCTCCTTGATCAGTGCAACTCTGAAGTTGACTCTTGTGCATGAAAATCATTTCATTTTAAAGGATCTTAGTGGTTCAAGCTTTAAATTCACTTACCAATTCCTTTCCTTTATAAACCACATTTGTTAGTACCTCTAAGTCACCATTCATAACATCATTCTCAGCAGCTATAAGCCTATACTTAACTATCCATTTATCATTTCAATCATGAGGAAAGTTCCTATTGCTAACTCATCCACCAAAGGACCACCCAAGAAACTTGCTCGGGTTGTTTACGAAATTTCTTCAACCGAATCATCACCCGTCAAAACCACTAATGCTAGGATTCCCTCTCAACCAATCAAACCAATCCTCAAAAGGATTGTTCCCACAAAACTACCCTTGCCAAACGCTACTATACCTCCCAAACCAAACACCCTTATTTTCACTAAACCATCACCTCTAGTACCTAGAGCCATATCATTCACCACTCCACTTTCATCTCCACACATCTACAATTTAGAGGACTTGCCTTCTAGTCCATCTCATCCTCCACCATTGCCAACATTCTCCTCAATTGAGAAAATAGCGCAACAACAAAACCATGGTATTGAAACAACACTAGCACCGGTATCCTTTTCTCCATGACCCTCGAATAGTCCCTTTTGGATTATGAGGAATCATCAAAGTCAACTACCCGATCACATGGAAGTAGATACCCCTCTACCACCATCCTCGACATACATTCCACCACCATCACCCTTAGTTGATCCACCTCCAAATGTACCTCCACAAATCCCTTCTTCTTTTGTGAATCATTAACCTTCCTCATTCAACTTTCCACCTCAAACCACTCCATTTCTACCACCACCACTTCCAAGCCATGACAAAGATTGTTATCATTGTCAACATGTTTAAGGCTTAGTACATGAACTACGTGAAGAGCTACGTTTCATGTGTTATCACCTTCTCGAACGTTTCGATGAAGTCAACAAAACTAAACATTCCTAAGCTTAAGGATTCAAGTGGTGTTCTAGCCTTAATCTTAAGTTAGATTGATTCTTGTCATTCTCTTAGTTTTAGAGATATATATATCATTTCTCATATTTTTTATTGAATGAAATTACATGTTATATGCCATATGGTCTTGAGAATATGTTTGATGCCTTAATACATAACTCATTTTGTTGTTGACATCACATTTTACATCTACATTGCTGTCATAAGTATGCAAGCAGACGAATACCTGACTTTTTCTTACACGAATCCCTCCCAAGGAGGAACCGTGGGATCCGTGCAATAAAAGATTGTTTTTTTTACTAATTTGAGTCTCATTTGCAGGAAATTGTGCATCATATACTTGTTTTCTAACCTTTGTTTTGTAGATTTTCAATATCCACATGAAGACTTTGACACCCTCAACAAGGGGGAGTTTCTTGTCAAAGCAAAACATTGCAAAAACGCTTGAAATACTTACACTTAGGATTACATGATTACTTGACGTCATCCTCACAAAGGAGCACTCGTCAAGGGGGAGCATGTTCGTCAAAAAGACAAAACAATTTGCAAACAAAATTACAAAACACTCACTTAGTCTTCTTAATTACTTGACGCCCTCACAAAGGGAAGCACCCGTCAAGGGGGAGGTAAGACGAGAATTCTTCTTTTCTCTTACTCTCTATTTTTCATATCTTTAATTTTCACATGTTTTTTTTTAAAACAATGTGTTAGTTTATTTTCGACACTCTTTTTGTTTCGACAAAACGGGAGAGAAGAGAGTAAAAACTTAAATTCAAACTTTTACGAATTTTTGTTTTTTCTTAAACTAATCTTATGTTTTTTCATCAACAAAAAGGGGGAGATTGTTAATACAAATAAGCCGTAAAAACGTCTATTTATATTTTACGATCTTCTAAGGTTTTGTCGATAACAAACGTAAAATTATTTTAACGAAACAAATAAAATACGAAAATAGTTTGAGCCAATAGTTTACTAACACACTTACATTTTTATATAAAACACTAAACAAGTAACAGTGTTTACATTTTATAGAAATGCATATGTATAACAACTAGTGTTTACATAATATGAATATGTACTTATATATATATATATATTTAGTATATAATGTAATGGGTAAAAATCTAAGTACTTGACCCATTGACTAGATACATTGAATGTAGTTGGGTAAAAACCCAAAGTTCATGACCCATACCCATGGAGCTTGATCCATAACCCATGACCCATTGCATGACATCATGCATGAAATCATGTTGGGTATTATCCATGACCCATGGACCTAAACCATACCCATGATTCAATGTCTAGATACATTGTATCTATTTGGGTACCCATGACCCAAAGTCCATAACCCATGATCCATGACCCATAACCCAAATATGGAGGAGCGTCCACGGATCCCCAGGAATACACTGGACGGATCCCTCTAGTAAGGGATCCGTGGGATCCAGGGAACAGTAGATGTTTTTGCCTATAAATAGTGAGTCATTTCTTCATTGTAAACCACCCCTTAAACACTCATTCTCTCTTAGTGTTGTAAACTCTCTAACCTCAGATCCAAAGGATCTTTCTATGTAGTTTTGTGTTTTTGTGATTCTCTAGGTTCCTCTTAAAGGCAAGATCACCACCTCTTAAAGTCGAGCCAGCTCAAGTCCATGAGTTGCCAAGTTTCGTCATCATCAAGACTACTGAAGTGATCTTGTTGATATTTCTTTCTCCCTCCTAAAAGTGTTGTGATGAAGGCATTAGTGAAAGGTGCTTATAGTCTGTGTTGAAGGCATTAGTGAAAGGTGCCGAAGGGTCAAGTAGAAGGCATTAGTGAAAGGTACCGAAAGTCAGTGTCGAAGGCATTAGTGAAAGGTGCCGAAGGTCCATATCGAAAGAATTAGTGAAAGGTGCTGAAGGATCGTGTCAAAGGCATTAGTGAAAGGTACCAAGGGTGTACATTCGATATGGTGAATCAATGTACAAGATAGATTAGTTTGGGTAAATGTTAGCCTTAATAATATTTAATAGAAGTGATGGTCATTCACGTTTAGGAACTGTGTAACGTGTGTTAGATATCGTACTAGAATAGTAAACGGGCTCGTGGATTGGGCTAAGCTAAATGGCTAATAGTTATGTTAAGCTAGCCTTATGTAATTTATTGTCCAATCCAAGCCCAAGCCCATAAGGGTGATATGTAAGGAAGTATAAATACCCCTCAAAAGGTCATTTGAGGGGTGTGCTTGAGTGTGTATGTGTGTGTTTTCTTTGAAGTAATACAAGTTTCTTGTTTTATCTTTTTCTCTCCACATACGAGTTACATATTCACGCATAAAGTGTGGTTGTATTTTACGTGTACACTTTTGTGGTAAGGTTGGTATTCATGATAAGGTTGAGAAAAACAAGGTCCTACAATTGGTATCAATCGCCTAACAATGGTTTAGGAGTGTTTGTGTTACGTTTTTTGGTTAAAGCTTTTCAAAAACTTGTGTTTTTTACATAGAACGTGAACTTTTTGTCATAAAGTTTTGATTTTTACGTGTTATCTTGGTTAAAGTTGTAGTTTTTATTAATCTTTAAGTGTTTTGGAAGAAGTTTGTGCAAAAGAAATCATTTGGAAACGTGTTTTTGGGTGAAAAAATCGTGTTTTTGCATGAAACTGGGCATTTTACGAGTAAGGAAACCAAGTACAAGAAAGTCAAAACCCTATTCTTACGCATAAGAAAAGTCAAAACCCTAGTTTTACTCGTAAGGATTTCTACGCATAAGAAATGAAACCTACGCTTAAGCTTTTGGTGAACCATCTTCGTGCAACAACGGTTACTCAGTGCTTCCCTCACTTGGATAAGTGTGTGGAACACTTCGACTTGTGGATATCTTTTACACTTGGACGAGTGTAAAGGATTTTGGGTAAAACCCTAAGTTTACGCATAAGCATAAAAGCTTATGAGTAACACTCTACGCCTAAGTTAACACTTACGCGTAAGGTTTCTTACTTCTAAGCATTTAAGTTTACGTATAAGCTTACGCTTAAGCCTAAAGGTTACGCGTAAGATAGTGTTTATGCATAAGGAATCCTACGCATAAGCAGTCTACGCATAAGCATCCTACGCCTAAGGAATCTTATACCTAAGGAAGTCTACGCCTAAGCACCAAATCCTACGCCTAAGCACCAAATCCTACGCCTAAGCTCAAGTTTACCAGTAAGATCTTAAGCAAAACTTCAAACGGCCATAACTTTTGAACCGTAACTCCGTTTTCAGCGTTCTACCCATCCAAACGACCGTGAGAACGAGGAGAATGACACGCCGAATGAACCTTTGGGTCAACCTTCAAGTCCTAACAACGCTCCAAACATAAGTTACTGAGGTTTTAAGTTTTTAACACCAAATTTTCACTACAACAACCGAGCTTAATCTTCATCAAACACAACTCCTTTATCGTTAAATCGATCCTACATAAACTTTATCATACATACCTTCATCAATGGCAACTCAACAAGACATTCATGCAGCCGGTGCTGAAAACCATCCTCCTATGCTTGAAAAAGGTGGTTATCTTCAATGGACAAGTCGTATGCTCCGCTACATCAAGACCAAAACTAATGGAAAACTCATGATTCAATCCATTACGAATGGACCCTTCAAGCCTCGACAAGTCCAAGACCCTGGAAATCTTAATACAACACCTCCCGTCCCACCATCTTTTCGTGATCAGGAAGAATCAGAATACACTGAAGAGGATAAGAAGCAAATTGAAGCAGATGACATGGCAGTTTACATTGTCCAACTGGGGTTGCCAAGAGACATCTTTGCTGCTGTAGACAGTTGTGAAACTACTTTCGACATGTGGGAACGTGTTAGACGACTATGTTACGGAACAGAAATTGGTAAACAAGACATGGAGAACAAGCTGCTAACTGAATGGGAGAAATTTACATCAATTCCAGGAGAATCAATTGAATCCTACTATGGAAGGTTTTGCACTTTGATGAATGAACTTATCAGAAACAAGTTGGCACCCAGAACTATCGTGAGTAATATCAAATTCCTAAACAATCTTCCAGAAGAATGGGGACGATATGTCACTATTGTCAACCAAACAAAGGACTTACATCAGGTGAACTTTGATCAACTCTACGATTTTATGAAACAAAACCAAACTGAAGGCAATGAAGTTAGGAAAGAAAGATTGGCAAAGAATCATGATCCATTGGCACTAATTGCAAAGACTCAAACTTCAGTGAATACACAACAACAAGCTTCATCATCTTCCACTAACAACAACTTGCAGCAATACATTCCTCAACCACAAGCTGTTATCCCTCAACAACAATTCTATCCACCAGAACAACAAGTCATTCAACATCAACAGTATCCACAATACCAGGAACAAGGAATCACTGATCTTGAAATTGAACAAGAAGAGGCTTTGTCAAATGCATTTGCATATTCCACACCAACTAACAACAACCAGAGGATTTCATCAAAAACTCGCAACAGGCAAATTGCACAGCCGGGTTTGAATATGGGTCATCAAGGACAAATGGTTGGAGTTATTGGGAACCAACAGGGATATGCTACTGGATTTCACATAGGTAATCAGTCGGTTTCGTATCAGGGTAATCATTTGGGTCAAAATGTTGGAAATCAGATGGGACAGAATGTTGGGAATAGAGCAGTGGGTAATCAGAATGGGAATGTTGCAGCTCCAGTCATTGGGAATTATGGAAATGTGAATCAGGCTAATCGGGTTACGTGTTACAACTGTCAAGGAGTGGGTCACATGGTAAGGAACTGTCCTACTAAGCCAAAAAAGAAGGATGTTGCGTATCTTCAGAGAGCTATGCTGTTAGCACAGAAGTCAGAATCAGGGATGCAACTAAGTGCTGAGGAACATGACTTTTTCGCTCTTATGGATGATTTGGAAGACTGAGAGGACATCAATGTAAACTGCATCTTCATGGCAAATCTTCAGGAGGCTAAGTACGACACTGACTCTGACGCACCTCCTGTTTATGACGCCAATGTAATATTTGAGGTTCCAATCATTGATCCATGCTATAACAATGTCATATTTGATGCGTTTACTCATGACGAACAGCATTCTGTGACACCAGCAACTACTTATGATACATACCTGGACAATCCGAGTTGTAGCAATACTAACTCTGAAACTCCAGATGTGGATCCTAATGGAGGCTGTGTGGCACAAAATACTGAGAGTGATGAGGAAACACGTGCCTTATTTGAAACATTGATCAATAATTGTGGCATTGAAATTGAGAAAGTTAAAAAGGTCAATCGCAATGTTAAGGCCGCGAATGAGAAATTGACCGCTGAGCTTGAGAGGTACAAGGAGAATGCAAAATCTTTTGAATTTCACAAAAACAAAGAGTCAGAATTAGAAATTGGTTATCGAAATTCCGTTTTAAGAGAAAAACAGTTGCAAATCAAGTATGACACACTTGATGTGAATTTGAACTTAAAAATAAAATCTTTAAACAAGGAAATTTCTGATCTAAAAAACCAAATTTCTAAACAAATGGCAACTTATTCTGATCTTGAAAAAGAGAAGAAGCAGTTGATTGCTGATTTTTCAAAACGAGAAGATTCTCTTCTTGATGAAATTCTGGATAAAAATGAAAAAAATCAAAAAACTGGAAAATTTGCTTGTTACAACGGGTCATTCAGCCAAATCAACCAATATGCTAATTAATCAAACAAATCCATATTTTCATACCACTCAAAAAATGGCTCTTGGTAACAAACCTCTTTGTTTCCTCAAGAAAGCTCAGAAAGAACGGAATGTTTTGAATAATGGAAAAGCTTTGCATGAACCCATAATTGTTCATGATTCTCTTGAAACGTCAAAACTATCTGATGAGAGTAGATCAAAAATGCAACAAAAGAACCCAGATGTAAAACCAATCGACTACAACAAATGGAACAAAATTTATGTAATTTCTTTTGTACCTCAAAAAGAAAAATCAAAGTTTTCCATAACGCCCAGTGTTTCAAACAGTGTGTCAACACCAGTTTCAAAACCTGTTGTTGTCTCACAATCTCTTTCGAAAATCGAACAAATGTCTTTAAACAATCCTTTTAACACAAGTGATGCTAGAAACATTTTAGATGACGTTAAAACTAGAATTGGGAGACTTCAAGAGACTGTTAAATCTAAAACCAATATTACAACTAATATCTGGTTTTCTAGCTTTGATGATGAAATGAAAAAGTTTTTTGAAACTCAAATTGCCCCTCCGCTGAATAACATCAGTGCAAGGGTAATTCATTTTGAACAAGCCTTTTTGAAAGAAACAGTTGACTTTGTCAAGGACCATAAATCCCTGGTAAAGAAAGCTAATGAAAGTGTTGAACACATCAAAGTTTTGGAAAATTTAAATGATTCTCTCTTCGAAGATGTTATAACTACCGATATCATGTCCATTTTTTTACAAACATATTCTGTTGAAGATCATGAAAGACTCCAGTCTGAGACCTCCGAAATTTTTTCCAAATATAAAAATGCTCTTGCAAAACTTGAAAAAGAAAATGTCTCATATTTTAAACAACTTGATCGAAAAACTGAGGAATGCAAGTATGACAAATTGTCGTATGAGCGTGCCTACAAGAACATGCAAGAACAAAATGATCTTTTGAGGGCTCAGCTGGACAGTCAAAAAGGAAAGGCTGTGGATACTAAGATTGCAAAACCATTGACTAAGGAGAAAGCAAATGTTCCCAAACCAGTTTTCAAACAAAAAATGTCTATTTCTCTGCCTCCTCCAAAAGTCAATGAGAACAATGATTTGACAAAACCAGTCACTCCACCTGCCTTGTCAAATCAAAAAGAAAGAATTGTTGAAAATGAAAAAGCGGTTATCGAGAAACCAAAAGTTTTAGCACCTGGCCTTTTTAGGATGAGTACCACTAATGCTTCTGCCTCCACATCTAAACCATATGGAACAAACGACATAAGTTTAAACAAGCACTCTAAAGAGACTAGGAAAGCCGGAACCACTTCTCTTGATAAAAACGTGAATCCTAATGCGTGTGCCTTACCTTCTACAGGACTAGAAAGCACCTCTAGGAGCAGCAGACTAAAGCCTAAGAGCAATACAAGGAACAATAGAGTCTCGCTTGCATCTAAGAGTAGTAGCTTGAATAAAGAGAAGAAAGTAGAAGAACACCCTAGGAATTTACCGCTTTGTAATAAGAAAGACATTTCATCTGAATGTAATGAACCTATGAAATCTGCTAAGTTTAATGAATCTGTTGAATCTGTTTGTTTAACTAGCAAGAAATATTTAATTAATGTTCATGATGATTGTGTTTCTAAGAATGAGAATGATAAGCATGTTCAGAAGAACGTTCCAAAAAGAACTTATGCTAAACCAATAGGAAGACTAGTTGCAAGATTTAGGTCTTACACTACTGATAGGAAGCATACACTTTACTTTAGGGATGATATTTGGAAACCAACGGGTAGAACTTTCACACTCCAGAATGGTAAAATGAGTGATAAACCAGTTTTCCCAGTAGAAAACTTCTATGAGTGTGATCAGGATTTTACCTCTAACCCAAAGGAACCAAAATCAAAACGGTTTCCAAAAACTTCTTCTTCTGTATTTGGCAGGTTATCGAAATATGTCTTTGGATCGTCGACTCGGGTTGCTCCAAGCACATGACCGGGAATCTGAAGTTGCTGATCAATTTCGTCTGGAAATTCATGGGAAATGTACATTTTGGAAATGATCATGTAGCAGCTATCATGGGTTATGGAGATCTACCTTTTGGAAATTATTTGATCACTCGGGTTTACTATGTCGAAGGGTTGGGACACAATTTATTTTCAGTCGGGCAGTTCTGTGATGCAGATTTAGAGGTTGCTTTTAAGAAAAATGCTTGCTTTGTTAGAAACTTGGATGGCACTAATCTCTTAAGTGGGAATCGTGATACAAACTTGTATACTATCGACATAAACCAAATGGCCTCTTCATCACCCATATGTCTTATGACAAGAGCATCTGGAACAAAGTCCTGGTTGTGGCATAGACGATTATCCCATCTCAATTTCGACACCATCAACAAACTTGCCAAAGACAACATCGTCAACGGACTTCCAAAGTTCAAATACACCAAGGATCACCTATGTCCATCATGCAAACAAGGAAAAAGCAAAAGAGCATCATATAAACCCAAATCCGTACCAAGTTCGGAAGCAAAGTTGCATATGTTGCACATGGACTTATGTGGCCCAATGAGAGTTGAAAGCATTAACGGGAAAAAGTATATTCTTGTCATTGTTGATGATTATTCAAGATATACATGGGTTAAGTTTCTTAGGTCAAAAGACGAAGCACCAGGCAACATCATCACCTTTCTGAAGCGTATTCAAGTACTTCTTCAAACTCCAGTAAGGGTAGTAAGAATAGACAACGGCACAGAATTTACTAATCAGGAGTTAAGAACTTACTTTGAAGATATTGGAATCACTCATCAAACATCAGTTGTTAGAACTCCACAGCAGAATGGGGTAGTTGAAAGAAGAAATCGAACTCTTATGGAAGCTGCTCGCATAATGCTAATCTATTCTTGTGCACCGTTATTTTTATGGGCTGATGCTGTTGCCACTCCTTGTTTCAATTAGAACTGATCCCTAATCCACCCAAGATTCAATAAAACCCTATATGAGCTTGTGAACAACAGAAAACCTGATATATCTTACCTTCACGTATTTGGCGCTTTGTGCTATCCGACGAACGATATAGAAGATCTAGGAAAACTGAAAGCTAAAGGTGATATTGGAATCTTCATTGGATATTCAGATAACTCGAGGGCATTCAGGGTGTATAACAGGAGAACTAGGAAGATAATGGAGACGATGAATGCGAATTTTGATGAAATTTCACAAATGGCTTCTGAAAGACTCGCTCTGGAACCCGCACTAAATCCGATGGCTTCTAATCAAAACAGATTAGAACCCGCACCATATCCGCAGACTTCTGGACACATCAGTTCAGGACTCATACAACAAAGAGCTCCATCAACTTTTGCTGACACACCTCATGAACAAGAATGGGAGAATTTCTTCGAGTTAATGTTCGATGAATACTACGGTGGAACTTCGACAATTGCATCAAAACATCATTTCACTGCACCCGCTCAAAATCATCCACCACCACCAACAGAAGATGCATCTACAACGATCGAAACCAATGCACCAACTCTATCAACGTCATCTACATCGACTTCTGAAAATCATATTCTTGAAACAGTTTTACCAGCAGTTTGTGAGCAAAACCAAAACATATCATTTCAAGAAGAACCTTCACTAAACCAGAACAATGCTACGGAATCAGCTGAATCATCTTCAAGCTTACGAGAACCATCTAACTCGCATACGTTTAACCAACGGTACCCTTCTACTCTGAAGTGGAAAAAAGACCATCCAATTGAACAAGTTATTGGTGAACCTTCATGGCCAATTCAGACGAGACGCCAACTTGCCACCGATTGCGACTTGTGCATTTATCTTTGCTCAATTAGCAATATTGAACTGAAAAACATTCGGGAGGCAATGGCAGATAATGAATGGATAGAAGCAATGCAGGAAGAACTTCTCCAATACCGTCTACATGACTCTTGGGATTTGGTTCCAAGACCAATTGACATTCGCGTCATTGATCTCAAATTGTTATGGAAGAACAAAAGGGATGAAGAAATGACTGTAATTCGCAACAAAGCTCGTCTCATGGCCAAAGGATACAGACAGGAAGAAGGGATAGACTTTGAAGAGTCATTCGCGCTGGTAGCTAGACTTGAAGCAGTCAGGATATTCTTAGCCTATGAAGCTCACAAAAATATCACGGTTTATCAGATGGACATTAAGACCGCGTTCTTGAATGGAACTCTGAAAGAAGAAGTGTACGTGAGTCAGCCAGAAGGCTTCATAGACATGGAACATCCAGACTATGTCTACAAACTCAAAAAGGCAATCTATGGTTTGAAACAAGCTCCGAGAGCGTGGTATGACGAACTATCTTCTTTCTTGATCAAAAACAATTTCACCAAAGGAACGGTTGATCCTACCTTGTTTACAAGAAAATATGATGATGACATTTTGATTGTTCAGATTTATGTGGACGACATCATTTTTGGGTCCACTAATCCGAATCTATCAAAACATTTTGAAAATCTCATGAAAAGCAAATTTGAAATGTCCATGATGGGGGAACTAAAATTTTTTATTGGTTTATAAATACATCAGTCCCCCCGTGGAATTTTTATTAATCAATCTAAATATATAACTGAGATTTTGAAAAATCATGGTATGGATAATTGTGATTCGGTCGGTACACCAATGGTAACTTCACCAAAAATTGGAGCCGATTTATTTGGGAAACCTATCGATCCGAAGAAATATCGGAGCATGATTGGTTCTCTCATGTACCTCACTGCTAGTCGACCAGACATTCATTTTGTTGTTTGCTTATTAGCACGGTATCAGGCAAAGCCTACCGAACTGCACCTCAAAGAGGTTAAACGGATATTTCGGTACCTAAAGACATCCAATGACATGGGACTTTGGTATCTGAAGGAATCCGGATTTGATCTAATCGCCTTTTCAGATGCGGACCACGCAGGTGATCAAGTTACAGCAAAAAGTATATCAGGAGGAGCACAATTTTTGGGTGAAAAGTTAGTCAGCTGGTCTTCAAAGAAACAAGATTGCACTGCACTTTCAACCGCTGAAGCTGAGTATGTGTCTCTATCTGCGTGTTGTGCTCAAGTTCTATGGATGAGAACACAACTCACAGATTATGGCTTTACTTTCGATAAAATACCTATGTATTGTGACTCGAAAAATGCCATAGCCATATCATGCAATCCTATTCATCACTCGAAGACTAAGCACATTCGTGTTCGCAACCACTTCATCAAAGAGCACGTAGAAGAGGGTACTATTGAATTATTTTTCGTGAAGACAGATTACCAACTCGCCGATCTATTTACTAAAGCCCTTCCAAAAGAAAGGTTTAACAATTTAGTTCGACGAATTGGAATGTGAAGCCTAACCCCTGTGGAGTTAGATAGTCTTCTTGAATCTTCTTGAAAATGATTTTCCAAAAAGCTTCGTTGTACATATTTTTGAAAAACAAAATACAAAATTTGAAAAACCAACAAAAGCAAAATATAAAAATATAAAACTTTCAAAAAGTACAAAAACAATATAAAATCAAAAATCCAAAATATTCTTCTACGACATGTCTCTCGTATAATCGATATTCTGTACGTTTCTAGAAATGTCATTCAACAATGATACGGACATGTACAGATGCTTGAGCGAGAATTCTTTAATGTTTTTCTAAAACATGTCGCTTCTGTTAGTGCAAATATTACGATATTTAATCTATACATTCTCATTTGTTTTGTTGATGACAAACATGTAACTTGTAATACATAACGTAAAATGTATAAGTTACTTGTAATTATATTTTGTCTCAACATACTCTCAACACCTCTCGACGACTCAAGTCCTTGTATGCTACAACACAGGTTCGTACATGTTTGTTATGTTGCGTTATGATCAAACCCCTAACAAACCATTAAACATGTTTAGTTAAACACTTTATAAAATACATAAACATAAGTAATTATGTTGGGTAAAACCCATGACCCAAGAACCATACCCAATGTCTAGATACATTGTACCTTGGTGGGTACTCAAAACCATGACCCATAGCCCATGCTTTCAACCCATAAACTATGGGTAAAAAGGAGTGTGCACGGATCCCTTAAATGACCCACGGATCCCTTGTAATTAAAAGGGCCGGATCCCTCCAGGAGGGATCCTTGGGGCAAAACATGGTTTTGGTCTTTTTGCCTATAAATAGCAAACCACTTCTTACCATTTCTTCATACCTTCACACATAGTTTCTCTCCACCAAATCTAGGATATTTAGATCATTAGAAAACATGTAAACCACCATCATCTCATATGATCATAATGCTTCTAACTCTCATTTGTTGTAAGCATACTCCGGAAGTGATCCTCCAAAGCAAGCTTACAGATCTTGCTTCCTTACCTACTGAAGTGATCACCCATCACAAGATACAAGCACATGAAGATCTTATACAACAAGCTTGGGAAACTTGTCATCTTCATTCATAGAAGACTAACTACATCATGCTTTGGGTTCTTGATGTTTAGTCTAGGAGTTCATATCCATTAGACACATTGTCTTGGATATTGTCTAGTATCATATTCTTGTATCTATATGACTAGACTAGATGGTTTATGTGTTTGTGCCATAAAACACAAGGTTTTTTATGTTGGGCCACAAAACATAACGAGTGTCATAGATGTGTCAAAGGTATTAGTGAAGAGTGCCGAAGATCCGTGTTAAAGGCATTAGTGAAAGGTGCTGAAGGATCGTGTAAATGGCATTAGTGAAGAATGCCTAGGTCGTATAATCGATGAGGTGCATCGTTATACATATAGTATTTGTTTAGATCCAAGGATGGTGATATCCTTGATGGTGTTGTAATAAGGAGTGGATCTCCTTAAGATTAGGTGTTGTGTTGTGATGGGTAGTAGTTCCTCCATAGTAATGGAACTAGGTGCTTAGCCTAGTACCTAATAAAGGGTAGGAGACGTTGTGTAGGTGTGGTTCACCTTGGAGTGAAAGAACCCGGTGGTTAGCCTAGCACCGTATAAAGGGTAGGCAACGTTGTGATAGGTGTGGTTCGCCTTGGTGTGAATGAACTCGGTATTTAGCTTTGTACCGGAAAAAGGTGTAAGCGACGTTGTGAAGGCTTCTCTGCCATAAGGAGTTGGTGTAGTGATTACGAACTCTCGAGTAGGTGACTCGGGGAGCGGAGTAGGGCAAGGAAGGTGTCCTTGTAGCCGAACCACTATAAATCCTCGTGTTGGTTTGTTTATCCTTTTACTTATCGCTTTACTCTTATTCTTGCATTACATTGTTTATTTTTTATGTGGTTGATGTCTATGTTTGTGACACATACTTGGTCTTTCATATAGTTACAAACTATATTTAACACTTTACATATTATGACACGCTTGATCAAGAAAAAGCAACCGGACTAATAATGGTGAAACTTGATTTTTAATGAACCATTAATCTTGCGGAATCTTATGTGATATTAAGGGGTTGGACTTACATGCCGTAATGCGTTAAATGCATCCTCGCGTCGAGATTAGCAAATTCAATGGTTTATACTATATTTGATACAAAAAGTTTTAAGTTTGAAACAGAAACGTATTCACCCCCTCTACGTTTTCACAATTGGTATCAGAGCGGGTTGGCTCTAGTTTTTAAAACAAATGGTTTTCAAAATGAGTAAGGTCCTCGTATCAAATTTTTGGTGAAGTCAAGCATAATATGAAAAGTGTTTTGTTGATTTTTTTTTCTTTGAAGTTTTGTTGTTAGATATATTGTTAATCAAGCTTGAATAAAGGTAAAAATGGTTAATATAACTTCACTAAAAAGTCTACAAAGGTTAAACCTTTTCGTCGGGTCAAAACGTACATTTTTGTAATTCTGTGTCAGATCCGCGGATCCCTCAGGTTATACTGGACGGATCCCTCAAGCAAGGGATCCGTGGGATCCGTGGTACAGAAGACAGTTTTTGTCCGAATTTCAAAAATTCATAACTAATAAGTCGTTAGAAGTCGTGCCACCTATCATTTTAAAGGTATTTGAGTCTACTTTCATTTAAAAATAATTTCATAAACTGATTAAAAACAAAAATTTACAGAATCATTGATTTATAATAGAAAGTCATTTTTCAGTCATAACTTTTGCACAAACTTTTGATCTAATTGGAGACGGATGTTTTCATCTTTGAATAAGAATGTGTCCTCTTTTGAAATTAAGGTTTTGATCATATTTATAAAGGAAACTAATCAAGCTTGGTATACATGTTTAACACAAAGCGATAAAAAGAACTTTCGTATGCTATGCTAAATGATAAATTGTTTCCCTTGCATTACTTGATTATTTGCTTATCTCAAATAACTTTTGTGCTTGGTTGATTGATTAACATATGTGGTTTCCTTACCTTACTATTCATTCTCTTGCTTGTCGATTTAGTAATTTTCTACTAATCAATGTGCTACTTGAAGGAGTGTTTGGGATAACATCTAGTTGTGTCGAAAATGTTAGTTTTATAAGTTGAAAAATGTTTAAAACATATAACACACTAAAATGGCTTTTTGATTGAGTTTGTCATGTGTGCAACATAAATGTTTTATGTGCCTATATGATTTCTTGAGTTAATATTTTCTTGTATCGTTTTCTAAAAAACAACAAGAATGTACATCGGATCATAACCTACACTTGTGTTGATGATGTACTCTCCCGTTTTCCTTTTCATGATCGCTCTCCAAGCTTCATAGTAGGATTAACAACTTGATTATTTCATCCGATATACTCAAGTAAATTATTTTGCAACGCAAATATAATTGTTCATATCCGAAAGTCCAAACTCGAGCTTTCCAACAACATATGTTGAACTAGCTCATGCAACCATTTTTTTTTGTTCACCATATGGACAACTTTTAATTTTTTGACACCTTCGTCACCTTAGTTGTTTCAAGTATAATATTAATATAAACGAAGCAAAGTATCATCATTGTTACTCTTCGATAGGCCATTGTAGGAATATAAATTTTCCAAACTTGAGAATGAACACTAGAGAACTTATTGCACTAGAAACACAATTTGACCTAACAGTTGAATTGCTTCCTTGAGAGAAGTTGGGTATGTGGAATCGCCCGTAAAAATGGTCGTGTTTAGCCGTAATTGAGCACCGCTAGTAATAGTCTCATATTCATTCTCTCACTTGAGAAATTTATACTCCTATGTTTTCCTAAAGTAAGTTTACAATGAAAATACTTTGCATTGTCTTAGGATTACTAATCAAACAAGTTGTAGAATTAATTTTTCTTTTAGTTAATCACAACCACTTGCCTCATCAAGCGATTATCTTGCTTTGATTGGGAAGAGCTACATGAATTCATGGACGAAGCTCATTGTATGCTAATCACCATCTATAATGACTAGATTCTCCTAAACTAGCACCTCACAACTCTTTTATCTTGAACACCATCATATGCTCTTTTCTTTCTAGACACATACCTTGCATGTCATTATTCGTGTAGATGATTTACTAATCTAGACCGTAAATCTGTTTTGGGCTTCTTGAATAGTGCTTGTTAAGTTTGCTAAACCCTTGTGTCATTTGTGAGCTCGGTCTCATTTGATTGCCTATATGTTATCTGTACATGCTCTCCTTGCTTTGCTTAAAGTGTATACATGTATACTTGCTGTAGAAATCATTAGTTTCATAATTCGAAACATAGAGCAAAATTCTGCAACTATTCTGTTAAGAAATCTGTCTCTGACGCCGGACCCCTTAGATGTAACTAGACGGATCCCTCAAATGAAGGATCCGTGGGATCCGGGTGGACAGAAGTTCCTTTTTAGCCTCCTTGCATCAATCCAACATTCTAGACCTTATTGGACTAGTTAAACATGCTACATTAGGATCACTCAAACTTTCCTTAGGCTTAGTTGATCTCACATTCACTCATGAATGATTTAGGATCATATTTCAAAGTATTTTTGATTTAGCATTACTTTGAAACTCACCATATTTCCGCTCCAATGTTTACACATTGTTCCTCTCATCTCAAAACACCTAGTTTGATATTTCTCTCAATTTTAGTAAATTGATTTTAGTCATCCTTACCTCAAAATAGGCCAAAAACTAGTTTTTTTAATTTCTTATGATTTTTAAGGAACTTTCCAAATCTCTCTTAAGTCATCATCTGATCTCTAGGATCATTTAACACCACTTGACACTCTCAAATTTCTTTGTGTCATCTTTGATCATCCACTGGTGCTCATAAAGCCCCATTTTCAATAAAAGGCAATCATTAGCTACCATCAATCACTCTCTCTTGATTATTTAAGTCCATCTTCATATAAGACACTTAATAGACTGAGTAACTTAGGAAATGTAGGTGTTAGACCTTGCTAGAACCCAATCACCTCTTTTTCACCTCATCTGTTAGCCGGATCCCTAGACTTAAGCTAGCCGGATCCCTCTAGTGAGGGAACCGGAGGAACCGTGGAACAGTAGGTACATTATCTCTTTAGATAATCATTTCAAATTTCCTTTTTCCACACAAGCACTTGTTCAACACTTAGGATTATCAGTTTCTTATATGTTTATAAATGAGTTGCATTTATATGATTCTACGTGTTCTTTCTTTTCGTTTCATGATTTTATGTGAACAATTTATCCATTTGTATATATGTTTTCCTTTTGTACTAACTCTTTTGGATTCTTGTAGGATGACAATGACCGATTTCATCATCAAGTCAAGCTGTGCTCATTCGCACATTTTTTATTCCTAATCTTGCATCATCCTAACCATTTTTACTCCACCTTTATCACTACTCACAAAGTCATCATGTCTACCGCCTCTATTGAGTCATCAACCAAGTCTAAGATTCACCTAGATACCTTTCATCACCTCTACCACAACTTCCATACCTCTAAGTCATAATGATGATTTCTATCATTATCACCGTGTCCAAAGGTCTAGTTCATGAACTACATGATGAAGTATGTCTCATGTTCTACCACATCCTATTTTTGTCAACCACATCCTACAAGTGTCTTACTACCACTACAATTCATGGTCGCTCAACCATCCTTCACAAACATCTATGTTGTCAAAAGTCAAGTGAATTTCGTAATGAAATGCGTCTCATCCCTAAGCACATTTTTTTCTTACCTTGAACAAACCTTACAACCTCTAAACCAAACATGATGATGCAAGTAGTAGGATTATTTTCTTTTTGACACTAATCCTTTCTTTGTAGGTTCATATATATACACTTTGATGTGTATGGGATTCTCGTCTATTTATGGACGAATTTTACACTAATTTTTTTTGTAGGTTCTTCTTGATGCCCTCGAGCTAGGGGGAGCTTTCGTCGAGCATTTATAAAGTGCATCATATGACTTACTCGTCCAAGGACGAATATAATTTTGCACTAACTTTTTGTTTTGTAGATTTTCAAAACACACTAGGAGAACTTGACGCTCTCAATAAAGGGGAGTTTTTCGTCAAAGCAAAAACATTGCAAATTTTGCAATAATTTCGTCTTAGCCTTCCTAAAATACTTGACGCCTTTAACAAGGGGGAGCAACCGTCAAGGGGGAGCATGCACACATTCATTCTTCAAAATTCCTTTATGTTTCAACAAAAGGGAGATTTCTTTCTCATCACATATTTTTCCTTTTTCTTTTCTTCTTAACACTAACCTTGATGTAGGTTAAGCCTCAAAAATTTGATCCATTGAGTCGTTGGCAATAATGGTTATAATTCAAAGGATCTTTCTATTTTTTTATGTGTGATTCTCTAGGTTCCTCTTAAAGGCGAGATCACCACCTTTTGAAGACGTGCAAGCTCAAGGTCATGAGTTGCTAAGCTTCGTCATTAGTGTTTCGTGTTGAAGGTATTGGCGTGGTGTGCCAATTGGAGCAATGAGGTGTTTTTATTTTAATTTCACTAGGGATGATGCAAACTCGCCATTCTTGGGAGAAAGGACACACCCTTTTTGTTTCGAAAAAAGGGGGAGAAGAGTGTAAACGAAGAAGGTAATGTATAAGAAATACGGACACAAGTAACTTTGACATTTTACCTATCTATTACGTTTACATATATTTTGTCATCATCAAAAAGGGGGAGATTGTTAGTGCAAATATTACGATATTTAATCTATACATTCTCACTTGTTTTGTTGATGACAAACATGTAACTTGTAATACATAACGTAAAATGTATAAGTTACTTGTAATTATATTTTGTCTCAACATACTCTCAACACCTCTCGACGACTCAAGTCCTTGTATGCTACAACACAGGTTCGTACATGTTTGTTATGTTGCGTTATGATCAAACCCCTAACAAACCATTAAACATGTTTAGTTAAACACTTTATAAAATACATAAACATAAGTAAATGTGTTGGGTAAAACCCATGACCCATGACCCAAGACCCATACCCAATGTCTAGATACATTGTACCTTGGTGGGTACTCAAAACCATGACCCATAGCCCATGGTTTCAACCCATAAAATATGGGTAAAGAAGAGCGTGCACGGATCCCTTAAATGACCCACGGATCCCTTGGAATTACAAGGGCCGGATCCCTCCAGGAAGGATCCTTGGGGCAGAACATGGTTTTGGTCTTTTTGCCTATAAATAGCAAACCACTTCTTACCATTTCTTCATACCTTCACACATAGTTTCTCTCCACCAAATCTAGGATATTTAGATCATTAGGAAACATGTAAACCACCCTCATCTCATATGATCATAATGCTTCTAACTGTCACTTGTTGTAAGCATACTCCGGAAGTGATCCTCCAAAGCAAGCTTACAGATCTTGCTTCCTTACCTACTGAAGTGATCACCCATCACAAGATACAAGCACATGAAGATCTTATACAACAAGCTTGGGAAACTTGTCATCTTCATTCATAGAAGACTAACTACATCATGCTGTGGGTTCTTGATGTTTAGTCTAGGAGTTCATATCCATTAGACACATTGTCTTGGATTTGTCTAGTATCATATTATTGTATCTATGACTAGACTAGATGGTTTATGTGTTTGGGCCATAAAACACAAGGTTTGTTATGTTGGGCCACAAAACATAACGGGTGTCATAGATGTGTCAAAAGCATTAGTGAAGAGTGCCGAAGATCCGTGTTAAAGGCATGAGTGAAAGGTACTGAAGGATCGTGTAAATGGCATTAGTGAAGAATGCCTAGGTCGTATAATCGATGAGGTGCATCGTTATACGTATAGTATTTGTTTAGATCCAAGGATGGTGATATCCTTGATGGTGTTGTAATAAGGAGTGGATCTCCTTAAGATTAGGTGTTGTGTTGTGATGGGTAGTAGTTCCTCCATAGTAATGGAACTAGGTGCTTAGCCTAGTACCTAATAAAGGGTAGGCGACGTTGTGTAGGTGTGGTTCACCTTGGAGTGAAAGAACCCGATGGTTAGCCTAGCAGCGTATAAAGGGTAGGCGACGTTGTGATAGGTGTGGTTCGCCTTGGTGTGAAAGAACTCGGTATTTAGCTTTGTACCGGAAAAAGGTGTAAGCGACGTTGTGAAGGCTTCTCCGCCATAAGGAGTTGGTGTAGTGATTACGAACTCTCGAGTAGGTGACTCGGGGAGTGGAGTAGGGCAAGGAAGGTGTCCTTGTAGCCGAACCACTATAAATCCTCGTGTTGGTTTGTCTATCCTTTTACTTATCGCTTTACTCTTATTCTTGCATTACATTGTTTATTTTCTATGTGGTTGATGTCTATGTTTGTGACACATACTTGGTCTTTCATATAGTCACAAACTATATTTAACACTTTACATATTATGACACGCTTGATCAAGAAAAAGCAACCGGACTAATAATGGTGAAACTTGATTTTTAATGAACTATTAATCTTGCGGAATCTTATGTGATATTAAGGGGTTGGCCTTACATGCCGTAATGCGTTAAATGCATCCTCGCGTCGAGATTAGCAAATGCAATGGTTTATACTATATTTGATACAAAAAGTTTTAAGTTTGAAATGGAAACATATTCACCCCCCCCCCTCTACGTTTTCACAGTTTCTCAAAATTTCTTTCACAATGGCTTTCGTATACTTCAGTACGAAAATCGTACCAAAAATGATGAATTTTGATTATTTTTCAAATCAAAACTCGTGTTTGTATAGAAAAAATCTAGTGTACGTTTCAGTGCACTACATTTAAAACTAGTGAGATATCATCATTATCTTGCGCACCTTTTTCAAGATTGTTCAAAAAGATTTTCAAAATCTTTCAAAATATTTTGTGCTCAAGATAACTCCCTCCAAAACCCTTTAATTGATTATGCTTTATTAAAGGGGGAGTATAATAAAAAAATGTTCCAAATTCATGCTTAAATCAAATCCGTTTGTCTCCCCAAAAGATTCTAAAATGATGTTTAATCCGTTGATATAAAAAATATCACGAATATGGTATTTTTGAGGGGGGGAAGACGTGATTAAAATGTGATCAAAATGTTTAATGATCGTTGCTTGAATCTCAAAAGAGCTCGACTCAATTGAAACTATTGAATTGACGAGGAATCAATGTTAGTAAATGTACCATTTCGAGAAACTCGTGATAGACATGCACTTTCATGGGTCTAACCTTCTTTTCAAGAAGAGTTTACAACTTCAAGGTAGTTATTGGAGCTAGTTGTCACCTAAAAACTGACAATGGAACTCTTTAACTAAGCTACGTAACCGTGTCTCGTGGGGAATTGTTTATCATGAGCAGATCAATTCAAAAAGTACGAACTCTACCCTCTATGTGCAGATTTAAGTTAAAACAATATAAGCACATGTGAAGGGGGAGTGTTTCTGAAAATATAAAACTCTCAGAGTGTTTCAAACATGTTTTCAATCATAAACACTCTGAGATATTTTAAAGAAAATGTTTTATGGCAACATGTGACAGTCATGGAGTTATAAGGTGACTAAGGATAGGAAATCCGTCCTATGATCCGCCAGAGCCGGAGGGATCTACCCAAGGACATCACCAATAGTTAGTATTAGAAGTCCTTAGGTATGATTGAAAAAATGAGTAATGTAAGAAAGGAGAAAGAAGGGGTTGAAGAATTAAAAAGAAATGTAATGTAAAAAGGGTAAAAAGAAATAGCCCTCCATAATCAACCTTAGAGCAGAAACCGGGTTCAATTCATCTGCTACTGGTTGTCACTAAGATGACACTGGTATTGAAGACAAGACTTCATGGACCCAGTGACGCACTGCACTAAACCTTCTAGCTACTCAATTCCTCTTAAAAGGATCTGTTTCATTCTTACTGGAAACCCTACATAATCTATCGACTTTCTCTTAGAGATAGTTGGTATTGAAGAAGGAGACCCTCTCCCTAGTCTCCGCTTAGGAAAACTAAAATGTACTAATTGAGTCTAGAGCCACGAGTTTCATAAAAAGATCTCTTAGGAACACTTGACATTTCATATCTCGTTGTTCAACAAAAAGGACACAAGTGATACATTCTAGAGTCCTACGCAGATCTTAGCAATATGCCAGAACATTTATGAGGGGATTCACAATTGTGATCCTCAGCGATTGAATGGAAATTCCTACCAGGGTCAACATCAAGCAGCCCTGACAGCAGGTCACTTCGGTAATTCTTTATGGGTTACGCTTAGTGTGTCTCTAACGGTCTATAATCGTGAGGTGATGCTTCGGTGTACCTCAACGACTCACCTGAACTGTAGATATACTTCGGTATGTCGTGTTAGCCTTTTTGAGGGCCTCCAGTTTCAGGAACAGCCTTTGCTAGAATTAGAGATGTGTTTTCACAATATGCTGTTAACACCCTCAACATTTGAACCTGTAAGTGCTGGAAATCCCGCTAAGGAGATTCCTTTCACGAATCGAATCCTGAGGACGTGGGTCGTTACTTGAATTTATTCAATGTAATGCCAACTGTCCCTTATGGGATTAGGACGGCTGATTCGCCCGACCAAGGTGAATGGAATCAAGACATTTATCAGTAGAACAATTGTAGTAATCAATTCTTTAAGAAAAGATTACAATGATCAATTGGTGTTCGTGACTGTACCTGGGAAGCTGCTGCTGATGGATGCTCGCAGGAGGAAGAGATCGTGCAGATTCTCCACATGCTCATACCAACAACATCATTGGAAACTCAAAGTCAAAAAGAAGTGTGAGCATGGTGGAGAATGACGTGGAGACACCTAACCAAAGAAGTTGAAAAATGGCAGAATACCACATTATCTGATCACAAAGCATGAAGGAACAAAAATCAAGACTATTCAATATCGACACACAAAGTTCAAGCTCAAGAAAAGTAAAGACCTAATCAAGTGGAGCATCTTTTGAATGACCACCCTTTAGGGGGAGATTGTTAGCCTTAATAATATTTAATAGAAGTGATGGTCATTCACGTTTAGGAACTGTGTAACGTGTGTTAGATATCGTACTAGAATAGTCAACGGGCTCGTGGATTGGGCTAAGCTAAATGGCTAATAGTTATGTTAAGCTAGCCTTATGTAATTTATTGTCCAATCCAAGTCCAATCCAAGCCCAAGCCCATAAGGGTGATATGTAAGGAAGTATAAATACCCCTCAAATGGTCATTTGAGGGGTGTGTTTGATTATGTATGTGTGTGTTTTCTTTGAAGTAATAAAAGTTTCTTGTTTCATCTTTTTCTCTCCACATACAAGTTACATATATTCAAGTCACCATCTTTCCATCTTTCTTCTTCTTATTTACGCATAAAGTGTGGTTGTATTTTACGTGTACACTTGTGTGGTAAGGTTGGTATTCGTGATAAGGATGAGAAAAACAAGGTCCTACAGTAAAAGGATATTGATATCCTTAATGATGTTGTAATAAGGAGTGTGTCTCCTTTGGGATAGTTGTGTAGTGTTGGGTAGTAGTTCCTCCTTTGTAATGGAACTCGGTATCTAGCCTTGTACTGGATAAAGTGTAGGCGACGTTGTGATAGGTTTGGTTCTACCTCGTGGAAGAACCCGGTGTCTAGCCTTGTATCAGATAAAGAGTAGGCGACGTTGTGAAGGCTTCTCTGCCACAAGGAGCTTGTGTTGCGTAGTGATTATGAACTCTTGAGTAGGTGACTCAGGGAGTGGAGTAGGGCAAGGAAGGTGTCCTTGTAGCCGAACCACTAACAATACTCGCGTCGTGGTTTTGTGCTTCTTACTCTTTATCTTTGCATTGCTTATTTATTTGTTTATCTATCAACATCCAACACACACATTTAATAGATTAACATAAGTCGATCTAAATAGTTTAAACCAAAGTTTTAATCGGTAAAACTATTCAACCCCCCTTCTAGTTTTTCACACTTATGACACAATATAGAATTGCTGAATGGTTTCCAAATAGTGATATGAAATGTGTTTTTTGCAAACAATGCCCTGATTCCCATGAACATCTGTTTTTCACATGCCCTTATACTAATAAAGTGTGGAGTGAGTTGCAGAAGCTAAGTGACAAACAGTTCTCATTCAGTTGGAAAAATATTATTCAAGAGTTCTTCATTCTGAAAGCCAACAGAAACATATGGAGCATAGTTAGGAGATTGGTTTTGGGTGCAGCCATATACTTTGTGTGGCAAGAAAGAAATACAAGGATTTTCAAAAACAGTGAAAGAACAGTGGAGACATTAATACAGAATGCTATGGAGAGTATCAAGTGGAGAATAATGAACTTTGTAGTTAAGGATACTGCTACTGTCAAGGCTGTTGAAGCTAAATGGAATGTGCAGATGAGAAGAACCAAGAGCTTTGCAAAATAAAGATGCAGAATTAGTATGGGTGTTTGTATTTGTTTTTGAATATAAGTAATCTGTATAGATCATAGAATTAGGTCTTAGAACGCTTGTTGTTAGTCAGCTTATTTGTTGTTAGGCTCTTTTAAACATCATGGGATATGTCCATGGATGGGATAAGAGTCTATTATACTTTTTGTGATTAATAATATTTCACCTTTTCAAAAAAAAATCTATATATTTAATATGGGTTTTTCTAACTTGTGTCCTAAGGGCACAAGTTAAGCACATCAAAAGTATAACGAAAGTACACTAAGACCCATATAAAAGTACATCTGTCTGTATTTTTATGTGGATCCTTGTATACTTTTTAGTGGGTCTCGATTTATTTTTTGTGTGCTAAACTTTTGCCCTAGGGCACGAGTTAGATAAACCCATATATGTAATCATATAGTCACGATTTTGTACATCTTATTTCTTTGATATATAAAATATCACAATTCAAAAAAGAAGAAGTTATGATCCGTGTGTTGAAAAACGTACCAAACCGGGAACTAGACCAGTCGGTTCGACCGGTTGAACCTAAAAATTGAAAAATCTGGGAATTAGAAAAACAACGATTAGAAAAAACACCGATTCAATGTCCGGTTTGGTTTTAAAAAACTATTGTTATAACACATTCATGGTTCAGATGTAGAAGTATTTAGTTCAATAATTTTAAAAAAATATATGATTAAGTTCAAATTAGATATAATCCCTCCGTCCCAAAACTTTTAGTCCATTTTGACTTTTATTTTGCAACTTTGACGTTAATTATATATTTTCGTGTTATATAATACTTGATGAAAAGTATAACAATGAAAATACATTTAAAACACAATTCATTTATATATATTTTGCATAAAGTATTATATAACACAAAAAAAATTAAAGTCAAAAATGCAAAAAAAGTCAAAATGGATTTAAGTTTTAGGACTGATGTAGTATTTGTTGGAATTAAATATCAAGACATTCAAATAAATAATCACAAAACATCAAAGTATTCAAGCGGAAGCGTATAGGATTTATTAATGAACAATTAATTAACATAAAAGAATATGCGTACCTTTTCTTGATTCTAGCCGAACAAGAATCAAATCCACAAACTAGCAACGGATGAACCCTAATTAGATTTAGTTAGGATTATGTGAATTACCCCTTACCGTTTTGTAATTCAATCCAAGATAATAACAAAAGTATGTTATTACTATGTTCTTGTACACACGTACTAAACCAAATTAAAGTAATGCTAGTTTTTATCAAACAAATAACTTGGTTTGTGGAAAAGACTTGGATCGACACCAAGGGTGGTGGCCGATCGGTTTGTAGCTAAAAAACACACACAAAAACTGTTTTAGGGTTTAGCTAATGAGCACAAGAGATGGAAAAATAAAACCCCTAGCCTTGTTTATATACCCAAGCAAACTTGGTGAACAAGTTGGGTTTGTTTCCTTGTTTCCTTGGCCGATCGGTTTGGAGTCCCTAAAGGGATTCCGGAACCTTCCCAAACTTTGCAATTTGGTCCTTTTCCAAATACCTTTAACGTCCGTTAGTCCATTACATTAATTACTTAACGTTCGTTAGTTATTTCGTTTAATAAATAAACAAATATAACATTTATATTTAATTATTAACTTTAAATTCTCATACGTAAAGTGTGCAATCCCATAGTCTCGAGTTCGATCCTAACTCACATCTACTAATTTATATCCATAAAACTAACAGCTCCCACTTGGATATATCTTAATAGAGTGATCACATTCGGTTAGCGTCTAGCAACACTTCGATGCCTCTAGTACAACTCGAGCAAGGCTCCTGGAAAACCTTTTAATGATTTCTTATTATTATTATCCTTTTGTTTCTAATACTACGTTAAATAAAGATATGGAATTAAGTTATTCTTTATATAACTATTATGTTTCACGTTGTAAGTGATTGACCAAGATTACCGAATCATCTAAACATATTTAGGGGAGATTTGGGTGCGGCCGCACAAACATCTTGTCAACCCTATGAGGGGCCCAGCAGTATTAAACTCCAAATAAATTTGAAGGAACAAATTCTATCTTGACTACAAGAATAACCCACAAACTTTGTAACATTTCTGAAAACAACCCTTATGACTACCAGTTACGTATAGCGTTAAGTTGCTTCACAGAATTGCACTACATTCATGACACTTATCTGGTATCTCAAGTCTTAGGATAACTATTCATAATTTACTTATAACAATATCCACAAACTAAATTATGTAGTTGGGATAAGTCCTATATTCAATTCATTGAATATCATCTGAAATTGGTATGCATTCTCATCAATATACTTTCAAGTATATTCTACCACATCTCTCAGATTTGTCTTAGTTTAATGATACTCCCATATCATTAATCGACAACGGACGTTTAGAATAACTAAGTTACTCACGGATTAAACATGCAAATATTGGACAACAATATTATAAATGAAAATAACCATAATCCAAACTTTATTTCATCAAAATAATAAATGTTTTACAATATCCTTTATCCAAATACTAATCACAGTTATGCATGAAACTTTTAGCTAAACGAAGTCCAATTCCATTGGCAAGTCCTACAAGCTTGTCTTTAGCTAAAGCCTTAGTGAACGGATCAGCTAAGTTATCATCTGTGTGAACTTTCAGTAGATTTATTTCACCTTCCTGGACTTGTTCCCGAACATAGTGATACTTCCGTAGAAAATGTCTTGTGCACTTCATGACTCCAGGTTCATTGGTAAATATGATTGCAGCAGAATTGTCACAATACATATCAATAGGTGATTCAATTGAAGGCATAACACCAAGCCCTGAAATGAATTTCCTAATCCAAACAGCCTCCATTGCAGCTTCCGAAGCAGCTATGTATTCGGCTTCTATCGCAGACATAGCAATCGTACTCTGCTTCTTGCTCTTCCAGTCAACTGCTTCTCCATTGATGACAAAGACATAACCCGTCTGAGACTTCGTATCATCTTTATCACACTGCCAGGACACATCACAGTAACATGTAACACCAAGTTCTGTGTCTGGATTTCCTCCATACACTAAAAACATATCTTTCGTATTCCTAAGATACTTCAGAATATGTTTAACAGCAATCCAGTGAAGTTCACCCGGATTCTGTTGATATCGACTGGTCATGTTTTGAGCGAACGCCACATCTGGCCTTGTGCATCTCATAGCGTACATAATAGATCCTACAGCCGAAGCATAAGGAACTTTCTGCATGCGTGCCACCTCAGCAGGTGTTGAAGCACACATATCGCTACATAAGCCATGCTTTACTTCCATCGGCAAATATCCTTTCTTGGAATTTTGCATACTGAATCTCTTCAATAATTTATCAATGTAAGCGCTTTGACTTAAACCAATTAACCGCTTTGACCTATCTCGGTAGATCTTGATCCCCAGAATGTATGCAGCTTCTCCTAAATCCTTCATGGAAAAACACTTCCCAAGATATGCCTTAACATTTTGCAAACTCGGAATGTCTTTTCTCATAATTAATATGTCATCGACATAAAGAATTAGGAAAATTACATCACTCCCACTAACTTTGTGATATACACATGGCTCATCAAGATTTTGAATAAATTCATACCTTTTGATTTCTTCATCAAATCTTTTATTCCATTGCCTTGATGCTTGCTTCAATCCATAAATGGACCTTTGAAGTTTGCATACACGGTTTGGAAATTGTGGATTCACGAACCCCTCAGGTTGCTTCATATAGATGTCTTCATCTAAGCGATCATTTAAGAAGGCGGTTTTGACATCCATTTGCCATATCTCATAGTCATAGTATGCTGCTATAGCTATGAGAATTCTAATAGCTCTAATGTACGCTACAGGAGAAAAGGTCTCCTCGTAATCAATGCCATAAGTTTGAGTAAAACCTTGCGCAACTAGACGAGCTTTATAAACGTGTACATTGCCATCCATGTCAGTCTTAATCTTATAGAGCCACTTACTTCCAACCACCGTGGCGTTTGGAGGTAAGTCAACCTCTACCCAGACTTCATTTTCTCTCTTGGATTGCATTTCCCCATTCATTGCAACTTGCCATTTATCCTTATCAGGACTTGCCATGGCAGCTTTATAACTAGTAGGCTCTCCAAGATCTCCTAACATAGTTTCCTTAACCTCTACGTTAAGACATAGACGTTCAGGTGCACGCGTATTCGTTACGGATCTACGAACGGGAATCACTTCAACTTCTGGTGGAGGACCCAGACTATCAGGTTCTACCGGAAGTACGTTAGTGTTTTCAGAAGGTAATGCATCTTCTTGATCATCTTCCAGATCATAAACTCTCCCACTGAATTCTTGAGATACGAGATCTTTTTCAAGAAAATCTCCATACCTAGCAACAATTACTTTATTTTCAGTTGGACAGTAAAAGTAGTAACCCATAGTTTCCTTAGGGTATCCTACGAAGATACAATTTACAGATCTTTGTTGGAGTTTATCTGCTGAGTCACGTCTAACATACGCCTTGCAACCCCAGACCTTTAAATAAGACAGGTTAGGAGCTTTACCATGCCATATTTCATATAGTGTCTTATCAACCTTCTTTGTGGGAACCATATTTAGAATGCGAACAGCTGATTCCAAAGCATAATCCCAAAAGGATAAAGGTAGAGTGGTAAGATTAAACATAGACCGTATCATGTCCAACAATGTACGATTTCTTCTCTCAGATACACCATTTTGTTGTGGAGTATATGGAGAAGTGAGATTCTGGACAATTCCATTCTCAGCTAAGTAATCTTTAAACTCTTGGCTTAGATACTCGCCTCCTCTATCGGATCGAAGAGCTTTAATCTTCTTTCCCAATTGCAGTTCTACTTCAGCTTTGAAAACCTTAAATGTTTCAAACACCTCATGTTTATGCTTAAGTAAATAAACATAACCATAACGGCTGAAATCATCAGTAAAGGTTAAGAAGTAGCTAGCACCTCTCTTTGACACATGTCTAAGTGGTCCACACACATCAGTATGAATAAGACCAAGTAGATCAGAAGCCCTCTCCATATTGCTATGAAAAGGTTTCATCTTCCCAGATATGCATGACTCACATTTATCAAATGATTCATCATTGATATTTTGCAAAAGCCCTTCTTGTTGCAGCTTATGCATGCGAGCCTTGCCTATATGAGCAAGTCTACAATGCCAAAGATAAGAAGAATTCAAGTCTAACTTTATCTTCTTGTTAATGCTAAACATTGAATTATTATTATTGTCAGATTCATTTCCAATCACATCAATTTCAAACACACCATTCACAGTAATTGCTTTAAAATAAAATACACCATTTAAAGAAACATCAATTCCATTACTTGAAATAGTATGAGTAAAACCATCATCCAACAAAACTGAAAAGGAAACAACACCTCTAATTATAGAAGGTGCGTAATGACAATTGTTCAATAACAGTACTAAGCCCGAAGGCAATACTAAACTAAACGTTCCTATGGCTTCAACAGCTGCATGTGCGCCATTTCTCACGTGCAGATATTGCTCCCCATAGGCAAGCTTCCTCTTAGTGTATTACAAATGTGAATACCACAGCCCGTATCATATACCCAGGAATTATTATGATTTACAGTAAATAATTCAATGACAAATAAATTACCAGAAGTACCGGCGCCCATGGACCCTTCATACTTTATCTCATTTGCCCGCAATTCATCAAGATAGAGAGCACAGTTTCTCTTCCAATGCCCAACGCTCTTACAGTGGTGGCATGCTTGATCCTTTTTAGGATTTTCCTTCCTAGGAGTAGGGTTCTTCTTGGGTTGAGGTTGATAGGCCATCACCTGTTTGCCTTTGTCAACCTTACCCTTACCCTTCCCCTTCTTGTTGTTCGCACGCTGCGGTTTTGGCTTATTAATCCTTCCACCCTGAATAGCAAGTACCTGGGCGGTAGGGACCTTTTGAGGCAACCCTTTCTCATAATCAATAAGCAATGCGTGTAGGTCAGTAACTGTCTTCCCCACGCAGTGCATATTGAAATTTCTGACAAAACCATTAAAATACTTGTTAAGGGATCTATTAATCAGATTCACAGCCATGTCATCATCATAAGTTTTGCCAAGTGTCTTTAGCTGGTCCATGTAACCTTTCATTTCCAGCACATGAGCACTTACGGGTTTACCCTCACCTTGCCTACAGCTGTGTAATGCGTCGGTCAAGTCATAAATCTCGACGGCAGCTGGTTTCTCAAACATAGTCTGAAGTTCATTGAGCATATTATATGGGAAATAATGTTCAAACTGCTTTTGAAGAGCAGATTCCATTGTTCCTAAAATAAGACAAGCCACATCATTATGACGCTTATACTCAAGTTGCCAAGCATCAATTTGAGCTTGAGTAGTATCAGGACCAGTTGGTTGTTCAGGGCAAGGTTCATAAAGATATTTCAACCGGTCAGCAACTCTACAGACAATTCTCAAAGAGCGGTGCCAATCATTGAAATTCTTAGAGCCAGTCAACTTTTCTCGATCAAAAAAGCTTTTGAACGCAGAACTTAGTGCAGTGTTAATGTTATCGTTATTTTGAGCCATTTCTACAGAAAAAAGTTCAAGTATTAGTATTTTCGATAATACAATTTTTCAAGAAAATAAAATATACCCAACGGTAATATAAACATATAACCATATAATTTTCTCGAAAACTAGGATCCAAATTATCATAGGTTCATTACATGAGTTGATCTGCTAGCAACGAACGCATATAATAAGGTAATCTGTCGAACATTAATTGGCAAACAATTTCCAACTCCTAGATCATTATGGGATTTATATTTTTCAACGCTATTGCAAATATAAACATGTTTCATCCCATCTTATGCCATTGAGTCCAGGTCTTACTTCCTACTCAACTTAAGTGTCTAACTTAAAGAACTGCAAATATTTCCATGTAAGGTCTGACTTTACATAGAGATTTACCTCTCCATCACAATCTAGCCAAGTACTGTCATGACGTAAATTGCAACTTCAAGTGTTCCTTTTAATTAGATGGCATATTCTTAATTTAAAAGGGTACTAGTTTTGATTTTATGTGGTCAAATCAAATATGTACAAAGATGTCATGCATTCATCTTGTAGCATAAATTTAATAAAAAAAATTTTATTACCAATTCATAAAGATCAAATTATCAAAGTTTTGATTGAGGTATTGGGTTCACCAATCAAGGAATTTAGTGATAATTATCGTCCATTATACCGTACTTTTGCATAAGTGTAAACACTTAGTGTTTCGGGTAATTACCACCAAAGTGGCGCATGGAATTAAAACTAATTCGCCCTTAAGACGAGTTTGCACATTTTATGGCTTACTAAGTAGCTTCATTCGAACTTACAGGGGGCAGAGGACCAGGTAAGCGCAAAGCATAACCTAAGACATCCTTTCAGTGTGACTGTGCGCACTTCTTTATTAACCCCTTTATAGTTCATTCTAGTGGGTGAGCCGTTCAGACCATTTGTACCAAAGTCACCAATCAATTAAACTATTGAAAACTTAACTCTTCCAAAAAAAAATCAAATTTCGCCATTGTTTAGTCCGTATTATTTTTCTATTCAAAATTACCCTTTGCTTAAAACTGTCTAACATAATAAACAAACAAGTAACAAATAAAAAATAAACTACTAAAAAAACAATGCGCACATAATAAACAATTTATACGTGTAAACAAGTAGCCACATGCAACTTATTCGATAAAACCCTATTAATAATCAATATCTAGGTTAAATTAATGTATATATTAATTAGGGCTTTCACTCTCTCAATTGAGAGTGAGCCACATACATCGACGAATCGATTGCGTAAACCCATAATTAATGATATACCAAATTACACATAATTGATTCATTAATATACATAATTGGAGTCTTCCCCAATTCAAGATTTATCGTAATTAAATATGTCTCAACAATTAAACAATTTTATCAAAGCAACTTATCCATGACTAACATGCATGTATAATCATGGATATCATAACAATTATACAAATAAGTCACAAGATCGCATATAAAAAATTCCATGACACATAACAAATTATTCACGAATTAATCACGTAACCAATATATTAATTCTAGGTTTTAATAAGGTTAGCAAACAATTTTCAAAACCCTAAAAAATTTATACATGTGTCGACTAAAATTAAATAGGGGAACGCCCCAACAAATAAAAAAAATCGACCAAACAATAATAACCATAAACCCTAGATTAACATATCAAACAACATACAAGTATTTGTTTTATTACGCGTTTATGTAATTAATTACTCATTAAAACCAATGACTCGTGATGCCACTGTTGGAATTATATATCAAGACATTCAAATAAATAATCACAAAACATCAAAGTATTCAAGCGGAAGCGTATAGGATTTATTAATGAACAATTAATTAACATAAAAGAATATGCGTACCTTTTCTTGATTCTAGCCGAACAAGAATCAAATCCACAAACTAGCAACGGATGAACCCTAATTAGATTTAGTTAAGATTATGTGAATTACCCCTTACCGTTTTGTAATTCAATCCAAGATAATAACAAAAGTATGTTATTACTATGTTCTTGTACACACGTACTAAACCGAATTAAAGTAATGCTAGTTTTTATCGAACAAATAACTTGGTTTGTGGAAAAGACTTGGATCGACACCAAGGGTGGTGGCCGATCGGTTTGTAGCTAAAAAACACACACAAAAACTGTTTTAGGGTTTAGCTAATGAGCACAAGAGATGGAAAAATAAAACCTCTAGCCTTGTTTATATACCCAAGCAAACTTGGTGAACAAGTTGGGTTTGTTTCCTTGTTTCCTTGGCCGATCGGTTTGGAGTCCCTAAAGGGATTCCGGAACCTTCCCAAACTTTGCAATTTGGTCCTTTTCCAAATACCTTTAACGCCCGTTAGTCCATTACATTAATTACTTAACGTTCGTTAGTTATTTCGTTTAATAAATAAATAAATATAACATTTATATTTAATTATGAACTTTAAATTCTCATACGTAAAGTGTGCAATTCCATAGTCTCGAGTTCGATCCTAACTCACATCTACTAATTTATATCCATAAAACTAACAGTATTAAAAATCAGGATTTCTTGGCTAGAATTGCTGGATCCCAATCCCCATTTGTTCCATAAAAAGATGTGAAAAGCAATGCTACTTTGTACCATTCTTGCTAGTTAACTAAACATTTGAGGGCATATGTGTGCGTTTGGTTTTTTCTGTTTCAACACATAGCAATACAGGACAGTCGATCCATATTGTTTGGTGTTGTTTGATCCATCTTCCGTGCTAGTTTCCAGGTTGTTGCTTTTCTCATAACAACTGTTTTGGTGTACAAACTCAATTTCATAACAGAAATATTATCTCAAACTTAACATTTAGGTTATATGTGCTTCTCCTAATATTACTAATTAATAGGTTTCATACGGAAATCGTAGCTAGTTAGATTTATATGTTGGCTTGATAAGATTTTTTGCCCTAACAATCCGTAAATATTTAAAGCGTTTGCACTATCGATTTCTTAACACGAACTAGAGTTGCATATTTGGACATTTTCCGTTAGAAAAATTACATATACTGACTCTTCATCACCTGATTAAGTAGACAACATGTCCATTTGAGCCATCTATACTAATATCACAACAACAAAAATCAAATGAATTAAAAAAATAATAATAAAAAAAAAAAAGAAAAAAAAAAAGTTTTGATAACATGCGAAAGGCATTGTTGTGTCACATGAAATCCACTTTTATGGTGTGTGGTATAAAAGAAGGACAATCACTACAATGTTATAGACACAGGCTGTTTCTTCTACAACATAATAAATTTATGTGAAACATAAAAGAATCCTCAACGGTGTCGTATTTTTCTGATTCACAAGCCTCCCATGATACAGCATTAAAGATATCCTTGTTGCCAACCCCATCAAATTTCACATGTATCCTCACCCCTACATATTGTACACTTCTTTAAACTTTTGTATGGTCTTAAATTTGAAATATAAATGATAAAACGACAAGTTTTAATGATGCCTGTCTTAAATTCTTTGATAGATGACATCTGAGGTGGTTACAATCATATACGTAAACATATTTGAGGTGCTTAGAGGAGAGGGAGTGGTACCTTAGTACCTTAAGTGTCACATCACCTTTATCCAATAAAAACCCTCAAACTCAAAACTACTCAATTCTACCCTAACACTATCCGATTTGGAGGGAGTGGTACCCTAGTACCCGATTTTTTTTTTTTTTTTTTTTTTTTTTTTTTTTTTTTAATACATAAAATCACATACAATATTAAAATAAAAACATACCATTTCATTAAAAAAAAAACATTACATAATACTTTAAAAAAAAAAACATTACATAATACTTAAAAAAAACTAGATTAAAATAAAAAACCCACTAATCATCGAGATGCGGCAAGTATTGACGTGCTACGTGAGATCATATCGAAGACGGTCATGGAGAACTTCGTCTAGTAACTCCGCTACCACACTGTTGTCGAACACTGGCTGGACCGGCTCATCCATTATATGAACCGGTAAGATTGCCCTCCTGATCGATGCCAAACCGTCAAGTTTTATCACACAAGCTGACCACTTGTGAATGGCCAACCGTAATAAACTTCAAACAGCTCAGACACCAATGCAATGAAGATCAAGAGGAGTGTAGTGTTTCCCCAGGTCGTTAAGTCCCAACGAGCTGTGCGATGAATATACAAACGAATAGTGATCGGGAGAATTTGAACGGGAAAAGGGTTATGAGGATTACGAACAATTATACCTAAAGAGAAAGTTTATAAATTACAGGGGCTTAAATGCAAATTAAAGAAAATTAAAAAGATAAATTATATTAAATAAATGCTATCACTATTTTTTTTAAATGATGTTTTCTTGATTTTTCTTTTATAAATTTAACTTAAAAACTACGTAACGTACAAAAGAAATGTGGAACTGAAACAATATTAATCCTAAAAATATAAAAATGACATTTTTACAAACCTAATGATAAGAGAAAATTTTTAGAAAAAGAAAATTATTTTTATGACTATTTATTTAATTATTATTAATTAAAAACTATTTTTAACTATTTAATAATACCCTAAAATATAAGAAAATATGAAATAGAGCTAGAAAAATGAAATTATGACTTAGAAAAATCTAAAATAACTAAAGAGAATTTTCAAAACTAATTTTGTATTTTTCTGATTATTTTTCTATTTTCTATGAATTAAAAACTATTTAAAACTAATTAAATTGCTAAAAATTACAAATTTAACTAAGAAAAATCTGGAAAAATTATTTTTTTGCTTTTTATATTTATCTTAACCTAGGAAAATTGAAAAATTATTTTTTTGAAGCTTTTCTGATTTAATTGTATTAAAAGCTAATTAAAAAGTACTAAAAACTGATTTAAATGACGAAAAATATCAAACAGTGCTGGAAAAATATGTAAAATTCAAGAAAAGTCTAAAATTATATTATAAGTCTATGAAAAATATAAAAACAGTAGCTTATGTGTGAGAATATGAGGCTGCAGTGAAAAGTACTATGAATAAGCTAATCAAATTAAGCTATAAGCTTCCTAAGAGCACCACATTAACACAGAAGCTAAGATAAGCTAAAAATACCTAAAAGCAACTAATTCCAACTAGCCTAAACCTCTAAAGTGCAAATTAACTTGATTTGATGGAATTCAAGCTTAAATTCCAAGCAGCCTAACCCATTAACTTTAAGCTACTGAAACAGCTTAATAATCAACCCAAACTGAGAGTCAGAAACGAAGAGCTATAGACTACCAACTATACTACAACTAGACCAAGATTGAAGCCCTAACTAGCTAAATTAAATCCTGTGCAAGGACTGCAAGATGGTCTGATCACACTCAGTATTAGCTGAGTGTGAACAGGGGAGAAAACAGCTTTTTGAGCAACTTATAAAGAGCTTAAGGAAAAATCATAAAATTCCACAAAAATCGATTTTCAAAACTTGACCAGCTGAACTTGATCATCCCAAAATTTCAATGATTTTGATTCAGAGTTGAGCTTATGAAAATTCTGCAAAGCTAGGTGAAAACTGAGTTTTACAATTTATGACTTTTGACAGTTTTGAAATTTTGACCAAAATGAGTTTTGATTCCAATTTTATGAACTGGAATAGATGTTTTATGATGAAATATGACTGAATTAAGCTAGCTTATATGATTCTAATCCTAAAATGCAAGCTCTACCAAATCTACACTAACTGACTTGTAATTAAGAACAGTTATAAAATGATTTTGACATTTTAAGCAATAAGGTGCAAAGTAATGACTGAATATGACTCAATGAAGCTAGATAAGACTAATGCAACTGATATTAACCTCTGTCTTAACCTGAATCTCAGATTACTATTTTATGCCAAACATTACTTAAGGAAACTGAAATACAAGCTTCTTAATCAAGAACTCAATGCTAATCTATAACAGTTTAAATATCTGATCTAGCAATTAAATGAGGACCTCTAGATGCAATAATGATGATCATATCAAACAAGTTAGAGCTAAAAAAACCTATGCAGTGAAACAGTTATGTAGAAAGGATTCAAGAGCAAGTTTAAGACACTTACAAGTTCCCTTGCCACTATGGCTTGCACAAGCTACTTAAACCCAATCACCACTCACCATTACACCAATTCCAACCCAATTCCAAAGCAAAACCAATATCTAAACAAGTTCAGCTCCTCATTTGATTGCAGTTGACTTTTGTTGACTGTTTCTAAGATTTGAGTAACTTTTAAGATTGAAACAAATTTAAGCTCACAATAAGCTATAACAAGCTTAAATGAGCCTAATGAGTCCAATGTAACAATTTTAACTCAACAAAACTTAATTTGGAAATTCAACTTTAAAATTGCAAACATGAGAATTAATGCTACAAACTTGAAACTGAGATTGAAATAAGTTCACATTACATTAAGGTAACAGAATACAAGCAAAGATTTCAACTTTAGAAACAAACTAAGACCAATTAAACAAAAACGACATACATGAAAATTGAAACTAAAACTACTTGGTCTTCTCTCCTTCTTCTTCCTCTATTTATACCCAAAAAACTTCCCACGTGTCTTCTGAACAAATCCCACTTCTTTTCTTGGCCATTGGATTACTTGAGTGGATATTAGCCATAGATGGCTTTTTGGCGGGAAAGTGGATATATCAACTGGGGGTTGAGTGCAAGGGGAGGGGGGGAAAGCATTTAATGCTTTTTGTTGTTTGGTGAGGTGGAGTGATAAGGGGAGGAGTTTGTGAGCTGGAAGGATGGGAGGTCTGTGTTTGCAGGTGAAGCAGTTGAAGGAGAAGACTTTGGGAGGGAAAAGGAGGGGTCGTTTGACCATGTTTGATCGGGCTTATATTATTATGGCAGGGGGTTAAAAACAGGGGGTCACAAGTGTTTGGCAGGGGTCCAAAGGTGTATATGGCAGGGGTCAAGTCCAAAGGGTATTTGGTTTGTTAATACAAGGACCAAAACTGCCATTCTTGATATTTGAGGGACCAATTCTGCCACTTTATCAAAGTTGTTTCAAGGGACCAAAAATGACAAGCTTCAATAGTACAAGGACTAAAATAGACATTTTCAAACTTCCAACGACTATTTTTGCCAAATTTGAAACTTGAAGGACCAAACTTGTAATTTCTCAAAACTTTTGACATTTTTCACCAAAGGAATAATTATGACAAGTTATGATTTTAAAAGGACCTTTGGTGACTTTTCTTTTGAAATAAGTGCTCAGGGACTATTTCTGACAATTTTTGAAACTTGGGGGACTGAAACTGCCAATTATGCAAACTTAGCTCATTTTTCATCTGATTTTAAACATTTTGCATCTGAAACATATAAAATGCAAATTTGAGATATTTTCAGTATTTTGATGCATTTCTGAGCATTTTTAAGTGTTTTGCAGTTCAGATTTGACCAAAAATGATGAGTATTTACACACTCATCAATCCCCCACACTAAACTATTGCTAGTCCCTAGCAATCTTTTGAGAAAAAATTAATGGATTTGAATCTCTTTACCAAAAGCCATTACTTCTGGAGTAGCCAAATGTTTCAGTTCAAGTAAGAACTATGGTACACTGATAACCATGTGATTTTGAGCAAACCACCAGCTTCTAACGGATTTGATTTGTCTTTACCAGAAGCCGTTTGCTTCTGGACTAGCCAACTCTTAGATAAAATATCTTTTGTGAGCTGATTACCAATTATGGTTTTCCAACTGCCTTTACCACAAGCCATAAACTTGCGGGCTAGCCAACTCTTCACTAATTAAAGATATGGTGAGCTGAACACCATACAATTTTGGGCAAATTGCAAGCCGTCAACGGATTTGGTATATCTTTACCAAGAGCCGTTTTCTCCTGGATTAGCCAATCCTTTAGTTTATTAGACATGGCGGACTGATAACCGTAAGCTGAGTAAGTGTAAAACACTTACTCCAAAAAAAAAATTTGGCCAAAAATGGGGGAATTGGGTGGTATAATTACATGATAAAATTCGTGAGAATTCCCCCCACACTAGAAATGAATATTGCCCTCAATATTCAAAGTACCGGCTGTTATGCCGAAACTGAGAACGTAAAAAAGAAATACTACGGCCATTATTTGAATTTTTTTTTGATGAAAACTTATATACAACAGCGGGGGGCAACTCCCCCACACTAGGGTGGTACACACGGGTGAAGACCCATGTTTAACTACTGTTTTTGATTACCAAGTCGCTAGCTTGACTCGACCCCGAATTAATTTGTTCATGGGGAAATAAGTGGAGGAGACAATCTCCATCGGACTTTCATTCAAGATGTTTGTATAAACATTTGAAGCACGCGAAAGTTCCACACCGACGAGATATACATAGACAGACCCGGCTCACAAATGGTACATGGAGATGCCGGGATCAAAGATAATGTCTTCATTCCCGAAGGAGTGAAGAACAGGTGAAGTGACAGAATATATGAAGAAAAGAAAGAAAATCATGATAAAAATCATGACTAACTCTTCATCCTCAATAGGAGAATTCATAGTTTCATGAATCTCATCAGTTAAGCTCGCTTGATCAAGACATATTATGGGTGTGTCTAGATCAAAGTAGAAATTATCATACTCCGGCGGAGATATGATATGAGTGAGTTCATCTGAGAACTCCTTGAAGGTGAATGAATCATATTCATAATTGATATGAGTGGGTTCACTGGCGAACTCCTCAAAAGTAAATGATTCATGATCGAGGAGAGAATTATGAGAATGAGAAGTGGTACTGCCACTAATCTTCTCTCCCATATTATCAAAACAGAAGGCTTTCATTTTCGGAATAGAATCATCGGAAAGAATGTCACTATCCTTAATGGGGATAGGAGATGAAATAGGTTTCTCTTTGAAAGCCTCGATTTTAGAAATGAGAAGACTGACATTCAATAATGTTGCTCGAAGAGCCTCATCTTTGATTTCAGTGTCAGTAACTTCATCATTCTCTTCTTCTAAGCTAACAAGCTCAGAAGGTAAATCTTCCACATAAACGATGTCTCCACAAGATAACGAATCATCATCATCAGAATCGGAGAACATCTCAACATGATCTTTCGGGAAGACAAGAGGGGTAGGGATATCACACAAATGCTCAAGAATTCCCTGTGACTCTCTTGGGATTGAGACAAGGTTCTCAACACTAGACTTTATGAATTCGTCCGATTCCTTTTCAGAAACAGTGTCAAGATGCTCGTCCCCCATAATAAGAGAGTGAGTGTGAACCTCGGGTGTGATAACAGTTGTTTGAGAATGAATCTCAACTGCTGGGATATCAACTGATAAACTTGATGAATCTTTATAGAATTGAAGGATATCAAGTGTATCCTCATCATCACTGTCATCAGGAATAAAACGAAATTGAGAGCTAGATCTGGCTGCTTTTTCTTTTGCAATTGATTCCTTAATAGATTTTTCAAACGCAATTTGGGAATTTATTTTAGCAGCCTGCTCTTCAGCTAACAATTCTTCCATGGATTTTTGATTTGGATTATCTTGGGAATGTTTACATTCCTTCAAATCTTTCACTAAATCCAAAAGATCAAAGAGAAGATTTTGAGGAAGTGGCTCAGGCTGAGGTGGTGCCTGATTCATTTGGTACTGTAGAGGTTGGTTATGATACGAAGAGTCGTAATTGTTACAAGGAAATGGATTCCTTGTTTGACAATCAGAGCTACAGTGTGGACCTCCACAATACTCACAACAGTAAAACTGATGTGGCTGTGAGTTATATGTGTGGGAGTCATAATTGTTATCAGGAACCTGCTCATAGACAAGCGTGTTTCCCGATTGACAATCAGAACTGGAGTGTGAACCACCACAGTACTCACAACAGTAAAACTGCTGAGTCTCACAGTGTGGTAGCTGATGGAATAAATCAGTTGTGGTATGGTAGGAATAGGGATCCTAGTTATAGACAGACCCGTTTCCTGACTCCACCATGCTACAACTGGGGCAATTGCCACCATTATAAGGACCACCACACCATTGACAACCAAGAGGGTGAGGATAAGACATAGAAAGAATCAAATGTTTTCAGAGGGGTAGGGATGAAGAATCAAAGATGTGAGAGGGTAAAGATGGATATTTTTGGATTTTTGGATAAACATTTTGTAAAAATAAGAAAGAAAATCTTTTTGGGTTTTTGATTTATATATATGTAGAAAGAAAAGAAAAATATTTTTGTGTTTTATATGTTTTAAGATGTTTTTGGATTTATGGATTTTTATAAGAAAATATAAATATATATATAGATGGTATGAACAAGGAGTGAATATTCAAATCACTAATCTGCTAAACGTAAGATAATTAGCACAGCTCCCCGGCAGCGGCGCCAAAAATTTGATCGATGCCAAACCGTCAAGTTTTATCACACAAGCTGACCACTTGTGAATGGCCAACCGTAATAAACATCAAACAGTTCAGACACCAATGCAATGAAGATCAAGAGGAGTGTAGTGTTTCCCCAGGTCGTTAAGTCCCAATGAGCTGTGCGATGAATAATCAAACGAATAGTGATCGGGAGAATTTGAACGGGAAAAGGGTTATGAGGATTACGAACAATTATACCTAAAGAGAAAGTTTATAAATTACAGGGGCTTAAATGCAAATTAAAGAAAATTAAAAAGATAAATTATATTGAATAAATGCTATCACTATTTTTTTAAAATGATGTTTTCTTGATTTTTCTTTTATAAATTTAACTTAAAAACTACGTAACGCACAAAAGAAAATGTGGAACTGAAACAATATTAATCCTGAAAATATAAAAATGACATTTTTACAAACCTAATGATAAGAGAAAATTTTTAGAAAAAGAAAATTATTTTTATGACTATTTATTTAATTATTATTAATTAAAAACTATTTTTAACTATTTAATAATACCCTAAAATATAAGAAAATATGAAATAGAGCTAGAAAAATGAAATTATGACTTAGAAAAATCTAAAATAACTAAAGAGAATTTTCAAAACTAATTTTGTATTTTTCTGATTATTTTTCTATTTTCTATGAATTAAAAACTATTTAAAACTAATTAAATTGCTAAAAATTACAAATTTAACTAAGAAAAATCTGGAAAAATTATTTTTTTGCTTTTTATATTTATCTTAACCTAGGAAAATTGAAAAATTATTTTTTTGAAGCTTTTCTGATTTAATTGTATTAAAAGCTAATTAAAAAGTACTAAAAACTGATTTAAATGAGGAAAAATATCAAACAGTGCTGGAAAAATATGTAAAATTCAAGAAAAGTCTAAAATTATATTATAAGTCTATGAAAAATATAAAAACAGTAGCTTATGTGTGAGAATATGAGGCTGCAGTGAAAAGTACTATGAATAAGCTAATCAAATTAAGCTATAAGCTTCCTAAGAGCACCACATTAACACAGAAGCTAAGATAAGCTAAAAATACCTAAAAGCAACTAATTCCAACTAGCCTAAACCTCTAAAGTGCAAATTAACTTGATTTGATGGAATTCAAGCTTAAATTCCAAGCAGCCTAACCCATTAACTTTAAGCTACTGAAACAGCTTAATAATCAACCCAAACTGAGAGTCAGAAACGAAGAGCTATAGACTACCAACTATACTACAACTAGACCAAGATTGAAGCCCTAACTAGCTAAATTAAATCCTGTGCAAGGACTGCAAGATGGTCTGATCACACTCAGTATTAGCTGAGTGTGAACAGGGGAGAAAACAGCTTTTTGAGCAACTTATAAAGAGCTTAAGGAAAAATCATAAAATTCCACAAAAATCGATTTTCAAAACTTGACAAGCTGAACTTGATCATCCCAAAATTTCAATGATTTTGATTCAGAGTTGAGCTTATGAAAATTCTGCAAAGCTAGGTGAAAACTGAGTTTTACAATTTATGACTTTTGACAGTTTTGAAATTTTGACCAAAATGAGTTTTGATTCCAATTTTATGAACTGGAATAGATGTTTTATGATGAAATATGACTGAATTAAGCTAGCTTATATGATTCTAATCCTAAAATGCAAGCTCTACCAAATCTACACTAACTGACTTGTAATTAAGAACAGTTATAAAATGATTTTGACTTTTTAAGCAATAAGGTGCAAAGTAATGACTGAATATGACTCAATGAAGCTAGATAAGACTAATGCAACTGATATTAACCTCTGTCTTAACCTGAATCTCAGATTACTATTTTATGCCAAACATTACTTAAGGAAACTGAAATACAAGCTTCTTAATCAAGAACTCAATGCTAATCTATAACAGTTTAAATATCTGATCTAGCAATTAAATGAGGACCTCTAGATGCAATAATGATGATCATATCAAACAAGTTAGAGCTAAAAAAACCTATGCAGTGAAACAGTTATGTAGAAAGGATTCAAGAGCAGGTTTAAGACACTTACAAGTTCCCTTGCCACTATGGCTTGCACAAGCTACTTAAACCCAATCACCACTCACCATTACACCAATTCCAACCCAATTCCAAAGCAAAACCAATATCTAAACAAGTTCAGCTCCTCATTTGATTGCAGTTGACTTTTGTTGACTGTTTCTAAGATTTGAGTAACTTTTAAGATTGAAACAAATTTAAGCTCACAATAAGCTATAACAAGCTTAAATGAGCCTAATGAGTCCAATGTAACAATTTTAACTCAACAAAACTTAATTTGGAAATTCAACTTTAAAATTGCAAACATGATAATTAATGCTACAAACTTGAAACTGAGATTGAAATAAGTTCACATTACATTAAGGTAACAGAATACAAGCAAAGATTTCAACTTTAGAAACAAACTAAGACCAATTAAACAAAAACGACATACATGAAAATTGAAACTAAAACTACTTGGTCTTCTCTCCTTCTTCTTCCTCTATTTATACCCAAAAAACTTCCCACGTGTCTTCTGAACAAATCCCACTTCTTTTCTTGGCCATTGGATTACTTGAGTGGATATTAGCCATAGATGGCTTTTTGGCGGGAAAGTGGATATATCAACTGGGGGGTTGAGTGCAAGGGGGGGGAAAGCATTTAATGCTTTTTGTTGTTTGGTGAGGTGGAGTGATAAGGGGAGGAGTTAGTGAGCTGGAAGGATGGGAGGTCTGTGTTTGCAGGTGAAGCAGTTGAAGGAGAAGACTTTGGGAGGGAAAAGGAGGGGTCGTATGACCATGTTTGACCGGGCTTATATTATTATGGCAGGGGGTTAAAAACAGGGGGTCACAAGTGTTTGGCAGGGGTCCAAAGGTGTATATGGCAGGGGTCAAGTCCAAAGGGTATTTGGTTTGTTAATACAAGGACCAAAACTGCCATTCTTGATATTTGAGGGACAAATTCTGCCACTTTATCAAAGTTGTTTCAAGGGACCAAAAATGATAAGCTTCAATAGTACAAGGACCAAAATAGACATTTTCAAACTTCCAAGGACTATTTTTGCCAAATTTGAAACTTGAAGGACCAAACTTGTAATTTCTCAAAACTTTTGACATTTTTCACCAAAGGACTAATTATGACAAGTTATGATTTTGAAAGGACCTTTGGTGACTTTTCTTTTGAAATAAGTGCTCAGGGACTATTTCTGACAATTTTTGAAACTTGGGTGACTGAAACTGCCAATTATGCAAACTTAGCTCATTTTTCATCTGATTTTAAACATTTTGCATCTGAAACATTTAAAATGCAATTTTGAGATATTTTCAGTATTTTGATGCATTTCTGAGCATTTTTAAGTGTTTTGCAGTTCAGATTTGACAAAAAATGATGAGTATTTACACACTCATCACCTCCCTTCGCGTTTTATAATCATATTGTGCAAAATAACACACGCATGAAACTTTTTTGAAAATAACCGGTGAGATTGCCCTCCCTAACGGCCGATGTGATTTTTTTTTCGCCGTGAAACTTTTTTTGTTTCGCGCGTCATAGCCTTTTTGAAAATATGGGTATCTCGCTTCAATGTCGCCCACTATTTGCAAAAACATGATTTTCTCCATTCGAATTTTTTTTTAAAGTAATCTTCGTTGTACTTTGGTGCTTCAACGAACCAATCATTCTCTAGAGTTTGAAGACCTATTTCCCGATGACGATTTATGCTACTACGGCTAGAGCTTGCCGTGTCTTCAAGAAACTGAGCCGCTTGAAGCATAAGTTGCAACGAGCTACCCGTGGATAACTCGTCGGACGAAGACGGAATAACGTATTCGAATTCGGAAGAATCGGAAGACATTTTGATGATAAAAAGGTTGGGATTTTATGAGAAATTGAAAGGTGGGGTAATTTTTTTGAGAGATTAGTGTGTGTTTTTTTTGTGAAAAAATGAGTGTTTGATATTTGGTTTTAAAGGGATTTTTTTATTATTATTAAAGGTAAGAACTAGCCGTTGGCTAGTCCCCAACGTTCAAAAATTTGATTTCTCCCACTCTTCACCGATCGGGATTTGAAGCCGAATTCGTTCACCGATTGCGCTACCCGATTTACTCGGGATTGTGTTACCGATCGGGTTAGGGTACCCGAATCCCTACCCGATCACCACTCCCTCCCCCCTTAAAGCATGGAGTGTGGTGGCATCACCACTTCTCTTCATTTGGGCCTCACATGTGCCACATCACTTTGATATCACTCCAACACACTCATTTAAAAATACTCCTCAATCACAACTAACTCAAAACTCTTCATTTGGGCCCCACCCACCATCATTTTATTTATTTTTTTCATATTTTTCTAACACAATAAAATTCATTTCATTTAAATAAAATTACAAAATACAATAGTAAAAATAAAAAAACATACGAAATTTAAACTAATCTTGTTGTTGCTGATGTAGTTGCCAAACATGCTCAATAATATTTCGTTGAAGTTTTGCGTGTGTTGGTTTATCACGGAGTTCTTTGGCATTCTTCCATTGTAAATCGCATCGCTCAACCCATGTCCGTTGTATATTTGATCGCTGACAAACATAAATATCGTTCATTTCGGATATCACAAACTTTTGATCTTTCAAATCCATGTTATGCAATATGATGCACGTGTACATGACTCTTCGTAGCTTGTTGATAGTCCAAGCACGCGTCGGTTGGCTTATAATATGCCAACGTCCTTGGAGGACCCCGAAAGCTCTTTCAACGTCTTTGCGAGCACTTTCTTTTTTTTGTTTAAACAAGGCATTTTTCTCCGAATATTCAGTCGAGAATGATTTGACAAAAGATGACCAAGCTGGGTAAATCCCATCAGCTAGGTAATACCCGTTTTCAACTATTACTCCGTTTACTTGAAACGGAACCTTGGGGCGATGTCATCAAGAAGGTCGTCGAATAACGGTGAATTATTCAAAACAGTTATATCATTATTCGCACCCGCTACCCCAAAAAATGCATGTCAAATCCATAAATCGTATGACGCAACGGCTTCAAGCATAATAGTTGGATATTTTTTATCACCTCTATGAAATTGCCCTTGCCACTCAATGGGACAGTTTTTCCATTCCTAGTGCATACAATCAATGCTCCCAAGCATTCCCGGAAACCCGTGGACCGTGTTATGTGCGTTATATAAATTTTGAATGTCATTCAAATTAGGCTTTCTTAAAAACTCGAGCATAAACAATTCAATTACACACATAGTAAAAAAATCTAAACAATCGTGTGCCGTGTGTGACCCCATTTGCAAATATTCATCAAATGCATCAGGTGCGGTGCCGTACGCCAATTGGCGTATGGCGGATGTGCATTTCATAATAACACTCATACTCATTACACCCATAACATCGGGTCGGAGTCTAAAGAAATCAAAATGAGGTGGAAGAGGATCAACAGTTTGAATATGAGTTTCAATACCATGTACTATTTCTAAGAATAGTTTACGGCTCATACGAAATCGATGCCTAAAATAGTACTCCGGATATTTTGGATAATCACCAAAATAGTCAGACATCAGTCGTTCTTCAGCAACGTCACGCTCACGGTAGATGTAATTACGGGTGCGTGAACTTTCAGCTTCTTGTTCTCGCAACGATTGCCCATAACCTGCAACTTTCAGAATCATCTCGATATCTTGTAGATCATCAATATCGGAATCCGAATCTGGATCACTCATGTTTTTATTGCTTAAGATGTAAAGATTTGAAAGAAAAGTGTATGAATGATTTTATAAAAATGGGGTATTATTTATAAGAGGATAAAAAAAAAAAAAAAAAAAAAAAAAAAAAAAAAAAAAAAACGTTTTTTTTTAAAAAAAATGAACTGTTGTCAAACGGTTACTTCTCCCATTCGATTTGTCTTCTTCCATGTCGTTAAAATGGCGAACAAGCAAACGGCAAAGGTCAATGGTGTCGTGGCGAGGGCCGGCTAAGGGTGGCGAGCCATCCACGTTGGAGTGGCGAACCCTTTTCGCCGTGACACTCCATGCTCTTAATTAAATGTTGATCGAATATACTACTGTAGTTATTAGAGCACAATGTATGGGGTGCCATTGTTGAGCCATTGGTGTGCCAACCTTACCGGCCAACATGCCAAACTTGTACCAAATGCACTCCTTTGTGTTATGAGCCACTCCACTAGCTCAAGCCAAATGCACCTTTTGTGTGTGTTTTTTTTTATTGTCAGTGAGTGGTATATTTGGTGGGGTATTTTGCGGGACCTACAGATGATGTTAGTGGTGTGTTATGAGGGAGGGTTGTTTGAGTTATTAGTGTGTTATTGGAGGTGTATGATGTGGCGCTAAGGTGACATAACAATAACGTGTCATTGAGTCCTTGCATACCTTGTGCTCTTAGGAAATTTTCTTGACCTGATTCGGTTTTGATAACAAAACATATGCGTGAACGCAATATGCATGTAAATAATAATAAGACAATGGTAGATATAGCGTCGTATTAACTTCCCATTTATTAAGAACATCCTTTTCAATAGTGTCTCGTATTTTATGTGTTCTAGGTCAAAAATTCATTATGATAAAACGGGTCTAGGACTCTAGGCTAAGATCATAAATACAAAGCCGGTGATCGAGATAGCTGAAGCAAGTAGGTAAAAAAATGAATACATACATTAACAAGTTACGCAGAGTAAATGAGTAATTATCAAAACCAAAGGGTTTCGGGAAAAAAAAAAAAAAAAAAAAAAAAAAAAAAAAAAAAAAAAAAAAAAAGGTTCTACACAACATGAAGAGCTTCGTGTATGACAGATTTAAGATTCAGAATACACTTTGTATACAACGAGGAAACATTTTTAGCATTATTATTCCACTTGTTTTAAATCATTAATTGCATATGTGATTACGTACGTATAGGATCATTGTTTCTTAACTAATTTTTACAAGAGATATTTTACATGTGCTTGTGCAACAAAATACTTAATTATATTAAGTTCTTGGCTTCAACATTTTTGCTTTATGCATTATGGCTTCAACTTTTTTGCTTTGTTCATTTTCAAAGACCATACATAATTAATACTCGTCTCATCATATCATTGTCACACATATAAAGATATACTTTATCGATTCTCCTTAACTTTATAATAAACATGAAATCACATGCATAGAAGTCTAAAATCAACTCTCTCAATTGCAACCTGTCCAATTACTTGCATTACGAACCTAAACTAGTTTCCGTCGGTCGTACGTATTCCTTTAATCATTTAGTATAGCATGTAAGATAGTTTTTTGGTCATGGTAAAAGAAATCTATAGGAATTTCCTCGTATATAACTTTAACGAATTATTTTCGAGTCGAAGCAGAAACAGGTACGTTCTTCAAGATTCTTCGATTGATTTAAAGGAAATTAAAACAATACGTACATGAGGCACCCAAAATAATAGTCAGTTCCTATATAGTTTTCTTTTTTTTTGGTAAATAAGATTGATACTGATATGAAATGAAAATACGATCTTGAAAGTTTCCATATAATTACCGAGATTTATGCAAACTTGTTTCTATTGTTACTGTTCTTCTTTTTTTATCTTACAGAAAGTTAATGATTGTAAATAATATTTCATGTTAGAAAAGTAACCTTGATCATTTGATTAGAAAATACAAAGTTGTAACGTGCATAAAAGAAGATTTTTATTTATAACATAGACGTACGTGACCTGTTTGAATGACCTAAATAAATACAATACTACTAGCCGGGTATCCGCGCACAGCGGCGGCGATAAGTATAGTTATATGTGTTTGCTTACCCGTTTAGTGAATTCGTTTCACAACAATTCGAATGTATATGTGTTAGTTGTAAGTGTTTGTTTGGGTTACCCGTAACTTTCCCGTAGCTTTCCCGCGATATCATTATTCCCGCATATAGAAATACCCTCGCAATCTCTTACGCGTCAAACACTACCCCAAAAGTATATGATTTTGACGAATCAAGATTATATTGATTGAAATAAATGAAATAAAGGTTAAAGTTGTAAAAATTTGAATTAAAATAAAATAAACCCATTAAAAATATAAAAACTAAAAACTCATAAAAATATATCAAAATGGATGTTGAATTAAAAAGCATAAAATTTTAGAAAATATGGTGAAATTAGATTATAAAAACAATAAGTAGATAAAAAGATATTTTAATTTAAAAATAAAGATGAATTTTTAGTTGAGAAATGACACATGTCATTTTATAATTGGAGCTCTTTATCTTAATTTTTAGTGGTTAGGAGTTAGGTTTGGAGTTTGTTAGAAGTTAGGCTTGGAGTTTGTTAAGAAGTGACACATGTCATCTCATGATTGGAGCTCCTTATCTTAATTTTTGGTTAGAAAAACTCTTTCCATAATAAGCAAGTAAAAAAGTCTGAATTTTTAAGTCTTCTAATTTTAGAAGGCCTAAATGCATTATAAATACAATACTATAAACATTTGGTAAATAAATTCAATTGAATATTAAATGGATATATTCATATTTGCAATGATATTAGAAAAATTAGCAAATCTAGAAGGTTAAACTTAATTATGTGGTTTTAGTTAGTTTCTTACATATCTGACCTAGAGTTGAGATCAATATAGAACCCATATTTGCCATAGAACAAATGAACCAATCATAGCCCTCCATCTTTTATCTAAATTAATAAAAAATCATTTTTCATCTTTTTTTTTTAAAACAACATATCTTACAAACGGTAAATTTTCAAAATATAAAAAATACATCATCGCGACGAGAATTAAATTATCTTTCTATAGATATGCACTTTTATATATTTTCGACAAACATTTTTTTTCAAAAATTCCGTCCGAAAAAATCATATATGATTTTTACGAATCATATATGATTTTCAAAAATCATGTATGATTCGATTTTTATGAATCATATATGATTTTTACGAATCATATATGATTTTCAAAAATCATATATGATTCGTAAAAATCGAATCATATATGATTTTCATAAATCATATATGATTTTTGTTGACCGAAATTTTGAAAAAAAAATGGTTAAAAATATATAGTAGTGCATATCTATATAAAAATAATTTAATTCTCGTCGCGATGGTATAATTTTTATCGCGTAACGATTAACGGTTTGCGAGATATTTAATTTTTTAAAAAAGGGTGAAAATTTATCATAATAAAAAAATGAATGGCTATTATTGGTTCATTGGATCTATGGTAAATTTTGGATCTATATTGAACTTTTGCCATCTGACCTATTTCCTTATTAACGGTAACGTGCTTTTCTTATGTTTGTCTACTTATCGAAATTGATCACCAACACAGTTGACATGGGTTTTATATAAGATATTTTACAATGTGACGTTTAGTTTTTTATATGTGATATTTTGAAAAAGAAAGAAGAGAAGAAAAACATACGTACTATTATTCGTGGTCAAAATAATCAAGGGAGGAAGTACAATCCTGGCAAACAATATTGAGTACTAATAAAGCTGATAGCTATTAATGCATTGTAATTAACTGTTTCAACGGTATAAAGTGGCGAAGAATTTGATGATTTCATACAAAACCGAAAGGTGGTGTGTTCTTCATGTATCACTTTTTTTTCTAATTAACGCAATCACTAAAAACACCAGCATTTACAATAAAAACATTCATTAACTAAAACAAACATTACATTAATAAAATAAATACTAAAATTAGTAGACTACTCCCGGGGTTTCTAGATACATGAGCGGTTGAGGAATCAGTGAAGACACAAGATTGTTGAGTAAATTTAAAATTTGAGTAATATTGCAGTTTAAAAACAATTTTTTTATTGGTTTCAAATGGTCCCCACTCTCGTCTCTTTCCTCGTCGCCTAACCGAAGAAGACAACAAACACACTTCCGACAAGATGGTGCTAGCAGTGTCAAAAATCGATGCTCGTCGGTTTTTAAACCGACGAGCTCGTTGGGAATGGTCTTATAGTGCTACTTGTTAGTTATTAACCTAAGGCTAGTGGTAATAAGAGGAATAAAATGCGTCTTCACACCCCTTGCACGCGACTTTCTTAAAAAGGATATCCTAGAAGCATGCGTTGGTGGTTTGTTTTGGAAAAATTCGATCAACAACAAGACATTTTTTCTTTTCTTTTTTTGTGCTTGTGAGAATATTATAGGTATATTTGTGTTTAAGTAGAGTATGTTTTAACCTTTTAATAGTGTTACATTATGTTAGTGGTGATGTTGGTTAATGTTAATTGAAGAGAGAGAAGTTGGCGTGATGATGAGTTGTCGGTCATGTTTATGATCACTATTACCACCAACTTTAATAAAGCCCGTAAACACGTACTAGTTTAGCATGTTCATTGTTGATTCTCTAGTATGGTTTTTATATTTTATATTTAAGCATTTATGTGCTTAGTTATGTAGTTACTTAATTATTACTATTTCTATTATTATTACTATTATTACCATATTACTATTATTACTATATACATTCATGGACCACAAATCATGATTTAGAATAAAATACACCGTTGGTCCTTAAACTTGACAAAACGCTTCGCGATGGGACAAAACTCGGCCTTATCATCGCCAGAGGTCTAAACCTTGGCCTTTAAATGCCAAAATCGTCCCTTGACCAATAACGGCGTTGTCAACGTTCCGTTATACTCCAAAAAAACCCGTTATCATGTTACTGTTGAGGGTACAATAGTCATTTTACTTTACGTACTGTCGCAGATGTCTTGTCCAATTTTCCGCCATTATGTAGAATATAACAAAGTTGTGTACTCGTTGCTCATCCCCAAACTTGTTTTGGAAGCCTACCCAGATAACCCTAATGCAATGTCTATCATCAAATCAAATAATCTAAGTAAGAAAATAACAAACAACCACCTTGGATTTACTCTGTGGCGAGTAAGAGAATATCCTTTCTATGATGATCGTGAAACGGAGGAAAGAGCTGCAATCAGGAGATATTGTAAGTCTTTTTTGGTTAGAGCCTATTACAATCATATGTTAGTACGACTATTTAAGTTATTCCCCTTTTAGGTAACTTTAGCTTAACATTGTTTTTGTACATTTTTTATACAGCGGGTGAACCTGGATCCTTTAGCATGATGTTCCATTATGAAGGTACATTCAAATACTTTCCAGGTAGGATATATCAAGGAGGCAAGAAATGCCTTGTTGATCTTGTGGAAATAAAAGAGGTATCCGTTGATGAAATAGATGCTCTCATGGCCCAAATCGGTTTTGAGACTGGACAAACCAATTATTTCTACTTTCTTAAGCCTGGTTGTATATTAGACGACGATTTGTTTTCTTTGCGTGAAGCTGCTAATGTTGACTTGTTGAAAGATGTTGTCATAGAGCATAAGCTGATAGACGTCTATATGGAAATAGGGAAGACTAGATTAGAACTTTCTGAAATGTCCCCACAATAAATTAAGACTGTGTTTTGGGAGATGGATGAAGATAGGAGAAAAGTTGCTACTGCGGCTAGTCAATCCTGTTGTAGACGGTTGGTGTTAGATGATCTAGATAATGAACCTGCCCTAGATCCTTTTATCCAACTTACACAAGTTCCTGTGGACGTCAATGATATTGGTGAATCTAGCAATTTGCCCAACATTGAGCCAGTATTTTCCACCTTAGACTGCTCATTTGCTAGCCAACCTGTTCATAACAGTGAGCGTGCTTTAGTACTTATTGATGAGGACAATGCTATAAAGGAGCCTGATAATGTTGAGGTTAATCTATTCCGAGTGAGTCAAGGGAAGCACTTAGACAAACTTGGAAGAGCACTAGTTGATGTCAATAACAGCTTTGAGGAGCCTGAAAATTTTGAGGTTAATATGTTTCAATTGACTCAGGAGAAGCACTTAGACAAAGCAGGAAGAGCACTAGTTGATGTCAATAACAGGTTTGAGGAGCCTGATGTGGATGTAAGTCTGTATCAATTGACTCAGGATAATCATCTTGTAGGATGCGCTTCTGTTTATGACAATAACATGGAACAAGATCCTGTTGTTGATGTTACTCTGTTACAAGCGAGTGACACTAGTGACTTAGGCAATGCAGTTGATGATTCAATTGAACTAAATGAAGAGAACACTTGTCAGGAGAATGATGCACAACTTGGTATGGTACAAGTAGGTCAGAGTAATGAGTTAGGTGAAGCAGGAACAACCAGTAATATAAGTGATGACATGCAGTTGGTAAATGATTTACCTGTGATGGTTGATGATGTATTTTGCAGTGACTATGTTAGTTTCCAACATGCAGACTTTGCAAATGGAGTCTATACCATTTTTTTCTATGCTGGTCAGGAGTTTGCTACTGCAGGGGAAGAAAAAAACCTAGTAAGAGAGCATTCAATAGAAACTAGGAGGGAGTTGTTTCTTTTGAAGAATGACAAAACAGAATAAGGGTAGGTTTAGAGGTTGTGTTCCACTTTCAGGCCCAAGTGAAGGTACTGGACTGGATATAGGCCCATCTAGAAGTCCATTAAGCAGAAGGGGTATAAATGCATTGCTTTCTGGCAAAAAGTACCCTTCACAAATACTCTGCCCATGGCCATTGTTTGTCGGCAGGAATGGTGAGACAGGTATCTGGTCAGTCAGAACATATAATGAGCAACACACTTGTTTTCAATCAAGGGAAGTCAGAGCTTTTGACCTTCGCTATATCTCACAGAAAATTACAGCACAAGTTGAAACAAATCCACAACTTCCTGTCAAGTCTGTGCATAATCAACTTACCAACCAATACGACATTCAAGTGTCCCTGCAGAAGGTTTTAAGGGCCAAAAACCTAGCAATAACAACCATCAGTGGTCAATTCAAGCTACAATTTACCATGTTGAGAGATTATGTTCAAGAGTTGCAGAAGACAAACCCTAATACAACAGTGGTGATGAATATGGAACGACCTCCAGATGAGGCTCTTCCAACCAGAGAATTCAAGAGAGTGTATGTTTGTTTAGGTGCACTGAAGCAAGGATTTAAAGAGTGTGGGAGATCGTTGTTGGGGCTGGGTTCTTTTCCAATTCGTGGTCCTTTGAATGGTCAACTGATGAGAACCGTGGGAATTGATAGCAACAATGGTATATACCCTTTCGCTTATGATTTTGTTGATTCAAAAAACATAGGATCATGGACTTGGTTTCTTCATTGTTTATCCGATGATATAGCACTTGGGCCAATTTCAAGCATCACTTTTATTACTGACATGGATAAGGTACTATCTTACTCTGTTCATGAATTTAAGTCTCTCTGTTTTGAAACAGACAGTAAACATATTTGATTTTGTGCAGGATATAAGTACAGCTTTAGCAGAAGTTTTTCCAAGTGCAGAACACAGATTCTGTATTAGAAGCATTCATGAGAAAATGAAACTGCAATGGAAAGGTAGGGCCTACAAAGAGCATCTGTGGAAATGTGCAACAGCCTCAACTGTTGTACAGTTTCGGAAAGCTATGGCTGATCTTAAGAAACTTAATCAACCAGCCCATGACTGATTAAGTAAAATACCACCGATCCATTGGTCAAGGTCACATTTTTCATGTAAGTGATCTATCTGTTTCAGTTAATTTGTATTTGTTAATGCAGTATAAACATTTATAATTAATACATGTTTATTACTTTTAATATTTTAAGAGAGCTACTTCTGATGTGTTACTTAATAACATGTGTCAAGTGTTTCATGACAAAATAATTGAGGGTTTAAGCAAACCAATTATTACAGCCTTAGAATACATCAGGGAATAATGTATGAAGAGGATAATGCATGTTCTTATGGTGATTGAGAAGAGTGATGGGCCACTAACACCAACTGCACAACACATGCTAGAGGGTATTAAGAAAAAGGTTGTTAAGTATAATGTTTTATGGGATGGGGGAACTAAGTTTCAGGTTAGTGGACCATGGGGTGACGAATGTGTAGTTAATGTTGTACACAAGTCTTGTACTTGCAGAAGATGGGAGATAACAGGTTTACCATGTAAACATGCTATTGTTACCAATTGGAATATGGCTTTAAATGGGCAACAAGTAGGAGCTGTAGAAACATGGGCTCATCCTTGTTACTATCTTCTCACTTGGGAGGCAACCTACAAACACCATGTCCAGCCTATAACTAGCAGTGAACATTCGGAAGAAGCAATTGTGCCAACAACAATTATTCCACCGAAATTCGAAACAAACCCGCCTACCGCAAGAGGTAGAAAAAAAGTTAGGATAGCTCCTGAAAGTGAAGAGATTGTGAAGGATGGTACGCTGTCAAGGGCTTGGAAGAGTGTTAAGTGTAGTATTTGTGGCATTTCTAGACACAACCGGGTAACATGCCTAGGGTATGGTGGAGCTGAAAGTAGTGAAACTGCCAATAAGGGAAATGTCAAACAAGTGCCTACAAAAGCTGCAGCAAAAAAGAGACATCCTAAAGGTAAAAAGGTAGCAGCAAATAAAGAAGCTGAAGGTACAGGTGTTGTTGAAAGTTAAGTTAGTGCAGTTCAAGGAAGTGGTGTTCAATATGAAAATCAAGATCCAGAAACTGAAGATCCCATCATACATGATGCATCACAGTCACAATCCCAGCAACATCAAGATGAAGCAACTGCCGATCCCAGCATGCATGACTAAGCCCAGTGTGAATGCCAGCAACATGATCAATCCCAGTCTGATTCTCAGCTATAGTCAAGTGATGTTCAAGCAGTTTCTGCTTTAACCCAGCCTGCTACACGAAGAATGACTAGGCAGCAGGCTGCACTGGAAATAATGATGGCCTCACCATAGGTCAATTCTGTTATGCTAATTATCTAGACGATGTTTCATCTAGTTTATTTCCTATGGACAAGTTATGTACTCTAAAAACATATGTGTGTGTGTGTGTCTAACTGTAGTTCTCATGCTTTGAAAAGTATGCAATTTTATGCATTTGGAATTATATCCATTTGCATTAACTATAGAACCATGTCATTATTGTGTATCTTTTTAGATTGACTAAGCTTGATGTGTGAATAATTTGCATCAAAAGTAACCAAAGCTAAACAGAACCTCATAAGAATGTTGACATTTAAAACTCAACCCTAAACAAATTGCTAACCATCTGCATACCCATAAGGCATTGAAAATCAGAAACCAACCAAACTGAATACTTCATAACAAGGTTACTACAATTCAAGATACAAAACATTAACCATCTTGCCTCATTACATAAAAGGTAAAAAAGTTATCCCAATGCATAAACAATGAAGAACAACATCCAACTTACCACCAGGTAAATCTTCCACTTCCACACATCACCTTGAGCAGCTACTAATCTTGCCTCAAGCTCATTTCTCCCCCTCAAAAGGCCTGGTATGATCATTCTAGAACGAGCACAGATTTCAGGATCATACCATCTTATCCACCAACAAGAAGACCCCTATTGATGATTATGACAAGTCATTAAACAACCACCATTGTTACAATGTACTTTGCTGCTTCCTTAAACAAACTAACACAAAAAATATTAAGACGCACTTACTTCAACAGGACAACCAAAGAATCGATGCCTTGGATTGACAGAGGTCCACGAAGTGCGAATAATAGCTTGCTTACCACACCAGCAACGTACCATCTTGAAATGATTATCGTTTTGTAGAAGACCAGTTTTGTAGGCTAGTTTAGGGATGGATGATAAATGTCGACCAAACCGTCTTACACACACATATACTAGCTACAAACACTGTACAATGGTTGTTATATAGTACGCTACAGTGAAAGAAGGTTTTGCCCTCACCAACATAACGTTGATAACGGCATTATTGGTCAAGGGACGATTTAGGCATTTAAAGGCCAAGGTTTGGACCTCTGGCGATGATAAGGCCGAGTTTTGTCCCATCGCGAAGCGTTTTGCCAAGTTTAGGGACCAACCGTGTATTTTAGTCCATGATTTATATGTTTTCTTATTATGTGATGAGTACTACAATTTGAATTCCAAATCACAAATGTTGGCATAGCTTAAATTGTAAAACTCATGTATTTGGTTCACGAGGTCCCCAAGTTCAATCCTATTCAAATCCTTTTTACTTTTTTTAGCCAAAAATTTCATTTCCGTCTCTCAACTTTTATTATTTATACTTTCTACCTTTTCTAGTCAAAAATTTCATTTCCGTCACTCAACTTTTATTATTTACACTTTGAACCAAATTTAAAATACTTTATATATTGTCATATACAAATTGATTTGTCTAACCTTTTTCTTTTATAAAAAGTTATATAATATTTGTTCGATTTCTTAATTTATTTAGCACTAAAGTCATGCTTAAAATGTTTTTCTAATACTAAAAACCTTTTTTATTTATTTTATTTTTAGTTTTAAACTAAATAAGTTTTTTTGTATGTATCTATGTTTTAGTACATATACATATGCAATTCAACTATAATGATATGCTCATGTATAGTTTTTTATAACATAACTATCATAAAGTTTTCTAGCCATTTGGTTTATCTTAAAGATTCTATACTAAGAGCATAAGGTGTCATAACAAGCCTCCCTTCTTCATCAGTGCCACCTCAGCGGCACATCAGCATCACACTTCTCTACAACTAACCACAACAACCCCCCCCCCTCACTCATAACAAACCTCAACCTCTTCATTTGAGGCCCACCACTACCACTTTATTTTTTCTATTCAATTTCATTTCCAAATAAACTAAATTCATTTCATTCAAAATAAAAATACAATACATAACTTAATAAAAAACGTACGAAACATAAAATAAAGATACGAAAAAAAACATACGCAAGAAATACATCAAATTATAATGAGACTAATTATTTGGATTCTGTTGTTGAAATTGTGCCCATTGAATTTGTTGCCAAACATGCTCGATGAAACATCGTTGAAGCTTTGCGTGTTTGCTTTTAAATTTACACCCGTATACTTCAAACTCAACCTCAGGGGCGATGTCATCAAGCAAGTCGTCGAATAACGGAGAATTATTTAAAACCGTTAGATCGTTATTCGCACCCGCTACCCCAAAAAATGCGTGCCAAATCCACAAATCGTATGAAGCAACGGCTTCAAGCATTATAGTTGGATATTTTTTTATCACCTCTATGAAATTGGCCTTGCCATTCTTTCGGACAGTTTTTCCATTCCTAGTGCATACAATCGATGCTCCCCAACATTCCCGGAAGCCCATGAATAGTGTTATGTGCATGGTATAAGTGACGAATGTCATCCTCATCTGGTTTTCTTAAAAACTCCTTAATAAATAGTTGGATTATGCACAAAAGAAAATAATCTAGGCAATCGCGTGCACAATGTTCACCTATTTGTAAATACTCATCGAACGCATCCGATGTTATCCTGTAAGCCAATTGGCGTAGGGCACATGTGCATTTCATAATCACACTAAAACTCATTACACCCCTACCATCGGGTCGCACTCTAAAGAAATCAAAATGCTTAGGAAGAGGATGATGAGTTTTAATATATGTTTCAATACCTTGTACTATTTGTAGAAATAGACGACGGATCATACGATATCGACGCCTAAAATTATCGTCCGTATATTTTGGGTTGTCACCAAAATAGTCAGCAAGTAGACGTGCTTCAGCAACTGCACGTTCACGAGGGATATATTGACGATGTTTTGAAGGACCGGCTTCTTGTTCCTGCTACGTTTGCTCTGCCTCGAACTCTTTAATAAACATTTCTAGTTCCGTTAACTCTTCAAGGTCACTTTCGCCGGAATAAGATGATTCACTCGTGTAACTCATGTTTCAGCAAGTTTGAATGGTTTAGTATTTTGATTGTATATGAAAAAAATGTAGGATATGATATGTTATTAATAGAGTGGTGGGTTTTTTTTTTTTTTTTTTTTTTTTTTTTTTTTTTTTTTTTAAAGTTTGAAAATCTTAACTTTATAAAATTTGAAAATCTAAACGTTATACACCCTTTTTGTCAGGTTCATTGCTCGTCGTCAGAATGAAGGACCAACCAACGGCTAATGACGGCGAAGGGGGCGGTGTCACGGCGGCGGACGGCGAAGGTCCACGGTGGACGGCGAGGGGCTACGGCGAGTGGACACCGTATGCTCTAAAAGCCATTTGGTAACGTGATCATGAACAATGAACATCATACCTAAAAGAAGGAAGTTGATACTCTCACAACATTTTTTGATGCAAATACCACAATTGTGCATTACAGTGTTGTACTGTGAGCTTTATAACTTGTATAAAATGGTATTTGCATCAAAAAATATAATGGAAGTATCAACTCCCTAAAAAAAGGATCATCTTAGAAGCCAATAATAAATTTAGTCAAGAATAGAAACATACGACAATGTCTATTTCAATTTAGTCAAGAATAGAAACATACTACAATGTCTATTTCAAACCTAACTTCAAAATAACCGTATATAATTTTTCTTTCTATATTTTTTGTATTATATACTAATTTATTTAAAAATAATAAATATTAGTTATAAATGTTAGATAATAAAGGTCTGTAAGCCTGTTGGGTTTGGCCCGTTTAGTTGCAAAGTTTAGGTTAGTTTGTCTTCTATTTAATGTCATGTAATCTTCAATGTTTAATGAATCTGATTGATACAATTATCATTTTTCTCTGTTTTCTACATGGTATCACGACCCTAGGTACAAGGCCAGACTATTATCATTCTCCGGTCATCGGCTAATTATTGGCGGACCGAACGGATCTCGTTTTCTATTCCGTTGTTTTGTTTCAGTTTGTCATTGTCTACACAGCCCTGGAAAAAAACGATATGTGATTTGTTAACCATTGGATTTAACTGAAAGTGTAGTTAGTAGACACACTGTTCTACTGTTTGACTGTTTAGTTTTTGAATTGGAGTTTTGAGCAAGTCACATTAACCTAGCGAGTACGTTGTTGTTCTCTGTTCGTCACATTCTGCACCCCCGTGAAAGATTAGGTGTAACTCATTCGTTAATAGTTATATCATCATGAAATTTGGATTGTAGCTTCTAGACACATAGATCTACAATTTCACCAAAGGGATTTATGAACTGATGTTGCTACAAGGAGTTATGGCTCGTCAAAGTTGCTGCTGATATATGGGTTTTGTCAAATTGTTGTTATTTTTTGGATATTAAATTATTGTAACTGTGTTGATTTAATAATTTCGATGCATGTTTTGATATTAGCAATTCTCGTATGGTGGGTGTATTCATTCTGTTGTATATTAAGGTTTGTTGTTCGTGAGTTTTTAGTTTTGTTCAATATTTATCGGGATCATGGTATAAGAAGTTGCAATATTATTGATATTGGTATTGGTGTCGGTAGAATGATTTGTTTGGTATTGGTGTTGGTGATGGTAACGGTGATGTTATAGTCTTAACTAATTCGACTATGTCTTGAGTAGTTATGTGTAGCATGATGAGTGTGTAAATACTCATCATTTTTGGTTAAATCTGAACTGCAAAACACTTAAAAATGCTCAGAAATGCATCAAAATACTGAAAATATCTCAAAATTGCATTTTATATGTTTCAGATGCAAAATGTTTAAAATCAGATGAAAAATGAGCTAAGTTTGCATAATTGGCAGTTTCAGTCCCCCAAGTTTCAAAAATTGTCAGAAATAGTCCCTGAGCACTTAATTTCAAAAGAAAAATCACCAAAGGTCCTTTTAAAATCATAAGTTGTCAAAATTAGTCCTTTGGTGAAAAATATCAAAAGTTTTGAGAAAATTACAAATTTGGTCCTTCAAGTTTAAAAATTGGCAAAAATGGTCCTTGGAAATTTGAAAATGTCAAGTTTGGTCCTTGTACCATTGGAGCTTGTCACTTTTGGTCCCTTGGAACAACTTTGCAAAATTGGAAGCATTGGTCCTTGTATTTTCAGAAATTACAAAAGAGGTCCTTGATTATTAAACCTTTAAACCATTGGCCTTGTCAAAACTGCATTGTGACCCCCTGCCATATTTGCCTTGTGACCCCCCTGCCACTTTTGACCCCCTTCCCTTTTAATATACCCAGTCAAACCCAGTTTGACTCACCCTTTTCCCTCCAAGTCACGGGTTACCATCTCCATCATCACATCTGCCTGCAACTCCAACCCACTTTCCCCCTCATCATCACCCTACTCCTACCCACCAAACACCCCAAGCCAAGAAGCATTAAATGCTTTCCTCAACCTAACACTCAACCCCCCCCCAGCTGTTAAAACCTTTTCCCGCCAAATTCAATCCAATGGCCAAAATCTATTCTAGCCATCCAATGGTCCAGATTATTGCTGGGAAGTGATCAGAGGAGAGAGAGAAGACATATTGGTGTATAAAAGAGGAAGAAGAAGCAAGAGAAAGAGGGTACTTAGTTTTTCAATGTTTTATGTATGTCGTTTTTAGTATTAAAGTTTTAATTTAAGTTTAAAGTTGTAATTTTCTGTTCTTATGTAATCAAATTAAGTTGTTTTATCAATACAATCCAGTTTCTAGTATCAAGTCAAAGTTTTAATATAAATTCAAGTTTCTATGCTTACTGTTAAGGAATTCAATTTCAAACTCTTGTTTCCAAGCTTCAAATAGCTTATTGTTAAAGTTAAACAAGCTTACTTAAGCTCATTATAGCTTTTGATAAGCTTGGAATTCAGTTTCAAGCAATTCTCATCCTTGGTCAACGAAAGTCAAACTGAGAAGAAAAATTGGTTCAAGCAGTTTGGAAATGAAATGGGGTTGATGCAGTGCTTGGATTGGGTTGGTTTGATATGGAATAGTTTAGTTTGGGTTCTGGTTTAAGCTGCAAATGAGCTCGGAAACTTGTGAGCTCTTATTCTTTTCTTTATAAACTGTTTTTAATCTGCATAACTTGTTGAGTTTGAACCTGTGGTCATTAATAGTTTAAACCTGTTTAAATAGTGGTAATTAGGGTAACTAAAGTCATATTAAGCATTGGTTTGTACTAGTTCAGTAGTTTGCTCAGTTAAAGTTCAAAACAGTTGAGAAAAGTGTGTTTGGATCAGTGGGTGTAGTTGAAACTGAGCCTTGGTTTGCACTTGAAATTTGCATACTCAGTCTCAAATAGGATCACTTGACTCATATCTGTCTTAATATTGCTTCTGCATAAGCTCAAAGTCAAAGTTACTTAGGATCTGTCTTAAAGTACTTAACTGTTGGAATTTTGCAAAGTCTAAAGCTTGTTTTGTGTTTAGATAACAGTAAAATAGCTTAATATAGATTTAGTATAACATTTAACATCATGTTCAGTCCATAAATTGGAATCAAAGTTCACAATAGTCAACTCTTCATAACTGCTTCAAAAGTCAAAGGTGAAAATCCAGTTTTCAGCCCACCTTGGGTGATTTTTAATAGATTCATTTCTGGTTCAATTTAGGTGAAACTTTGCGTGATAAAACTTGACGGTCTGGGAAATGCTCAGAAATGCATCAAAATACTGAAAATATCTCAAAATTGCATTTTATATGTTTCAGATGCAAAATGTTTAAAATCAGATGAAAAATGAGCAAAGTTTGCATAATTGGCAGTTTCAGTCCCCCAAGTTTCAAAAATTGTCAGAAATAGTCCCTGAGCACTTAATTTCAAAAGAAAAATCACCAAAGGTCCTTTTAAAATCATAAGTTGTCAAAATTAGTCCTTTGGTGAAAAATATCAAAAGTTTTGAGAAAATTACAAATTTGGTCCTTCAAGTTTAAAAATTGGCAAAAATGGTCCTTGGAAATTTGAAAATGTCATGTTTGGTCCTTGTACTATTGGAGCTTGTCACTTTTGGTCCCTTGGAACAACTTTGCAAAATTGGCAGCATTGGTCCTTGTATTTTCAGAAATTACAAAAGAGGTCCTTGATTATTAAACCTTTAAACCATTGGCCTTGTCAAAACTGCATTGTGACCCCCTGCCATATTAGCCTTGTGACCCCCCTGCCACTTTTGACCCCCTTCCCTTTTAATATACCCAGTCAAACCCAGTTTGACTCACCCTTTTCCCTTCAAGTCACGGGTTACCATCTCCATCATCACACCTGCCTGCAACTCCAACCCACTTTCCCCCTCATCATCACCCTACTCCTACCTACCAAACACCCCAAGCCAAGAAGCATTAAATGCTTTCCTCAACCTAACACTCAACCCCCCCCCCCAGCTGTTAAAACCTTTTCCCGCCAAATTCAATCCAATGGCCAAAATCTATTCTAGCCATCCAATGGTCCAGATTATTGCTGGGAAGTGATCAGAGGAGAGAGAGAAGACATATTGGTGTATAAAAGAGGAAGAAGAAGCAAGAGAAAGAGGTTACTTAGTTTTTCAATGTTTTATGTATGTCGTTTTTAGTATTAAAGTTTTAATTTAAGTTTAAAGTTGTAATTTTCTGTTCTTATGTAATCAAATTAAGTTGTTTTATCAATACAATCCAGTTTCTAGTATCAAGTCAAAGTTTTAATATAAATTCAAGTTTCTATGCTTACTGTTAAGGAATTCAATTTCAAACTCTTGTTTCCAAGCTTCAAATAGCTTATTGTTAAAGTTAAACAAGCTTACTTAAGCTCATTATAGCTTTTGATAAGCTTGGAATTCAGTTTCAAGCAATTCTCATCCTTGGTCAACGAAAGTCAAACTGAGAAGAAAAATTGGTTCAAGCAGTTTGGAAATGAAATGGGGTTGATGCAGTGCTTGGATTGGGTTGGTTTGATATGGAATAGTTTAGTTTGGGTTCTGGTTTAAGCTGCAAATGAGCTCGGAAACTTGTGAGCTCTTCTTCTTTTCTTTATAAACTGTTTTTAATCTGCATAACTTGTTGAGTTTGAACCTGTGGTCATTAATAGTTTAAACCTGTTTAAATAGTGGTAATTAGGGTAACTAAAGTCATATTAAGCATTGGTTTGTACTAGTTCAGTAGTTTGCTCAGTTAAAGTTCAAAACAGTTGAGAAAAGTGTGTTTGGATCAGTGGGTGTAGTTGAAACTGAGCCTTGGTTTGCACTTGAAATTTGCATACTCAGTCTCAAATAGGATCACTTGACTCATATCTGTCTTAATATTGCTTCTGCATAAGCTCAAAGTCAAAGTTACTTAGGATCTGTCTTAAAGTACTTAACTGTTGGAATTTTGCAAAGTCTAAAGCTTGTTTTGTGTTTAGATAACAGTAAAATAGCTTAATATAGATTTAGTATAACATTTAACATCATGTTCAGTCCATAAATTGGAATCAAAGTTCACAATAGTCAACTCTTCATAACTGCTTCAAAAGTCAAAGGTGAAAATCCAGTTTTCAGCCCACCTTGGGTGATTTTTAATAGATTCATTTCTGGTTCAATTTAGGTGAAACTTTGGGTGTTAAAACTTCTGTTGGTCAAGTTACTTATTATGATTTTTATTGATTTTTAGTAATTTTCTAAAAGCTTCAAAACAGCTTATCAAACAGGGCTTATTTGCCCTGTTCACAAACTCAGTGAGTACTGAGTTTTCTCAGTATCTTGCAGAGCTTGTCAAAAGCTCATAAGAGCTTGTCCATGTCTGGTTCTTGGTTTACAACTAGCTAGCCAGGTCTACAAAAGGCCCCACTTCTGTTTTTCAATTTTAGTTTATTGAGTAGCTTATTTGCAATCTCCAAAGTAGTGGTGAAAACTGATTTTGGCACTTGAGTTCTAATCACCAAATCTGTTGAGTTGGCATTTCAGAGGTTAAAGCTTGTGGATATTAGTTGCATTTGGGTATTTTTAGCTTATTGTAGCTTCTGTTTCAGTTTGGTAGCTTATTGTGTTCATTTTCTCAATACAAGTGCTTATTTATAAGCACTTTGCATTGCAGTTGCATTTTCTTACACACAACCCTCTGTTTTTATATTTTTCCTAGATTCATAATATTATTTTAGACTTATCTTGAATTTTTCAGATTTTTCTAAGTCAGTTTGCTATTTTTCTTTATTTAAAACAGTTTTTAAGCCTTTTTAATTAGCATTTAATACAATTAATTCAGAAAACTTCAAAAAAACAAGTTTTCATTTTTCCTAGGTTAAGATAAATATAAAAAGTCAAAAAAATATTTTTCCAGATTTTTCTTAGTTAAATTTGTATTTTTAAACAATTTAAGTAGTTTTAAATAGTTTTTAATTCATAGAAAATACAAAAATAATCAGAAAAATATAAAATTAGTTTTGAAAATTCTCTTTAGTTATTTTAGATTTTTCCAAGTCATAATTTTATTTTTCTAGCTTTAATTCATATTTTCTTGTGTTTTAGGTTATTATTAAATAGTTAAAATTAGTTTTTAATTAATAATAATTAGATAAATAGTTTTAAAAAATAAATTTCTTTTTCTAAAAATTTTATTTTATCATTAGGTTTGTAAAAATGTCATTTTCATATTTTTAGGAGTAATATTGCTTCAGTTTCACATTTTCTTTTGTACGTCACGTAGTTTTTAAGTTAAGTTTTATAAAAGAAAAATCGAAAACATCAGTTTAAAAATAGTGATAGCATTTATTTAATAAAATTTATCTTTTTAATTTTCTTTAATTTGCATTTAAGCCCTTGTAATTTATATACTCTTTCTTTAGTTATAATCAATCACAATCATTTTCCGTTCAAATCCTCTCGATCACTATTCATTTGGTGATTCATTGCATAGCTCGTTGGGACATAACGACCTGGGGAAACACTATACTCTCCTGGACTTCATTGCATTGGTGTCTGAACTGTTTTAAGTTTCTTACGGTTAGCCATTCACAAGTGGCTAGCTTGTGTGAGATAACTTGACGGTTTGGCACGAATCAAATTTTGGCGCCGCTGCCGGGGAGCTGTGCTAATTATCTTCCGTTTAGCAGATTAGTGATTTGAATATTCACTCTTTGTTCATACTATCCATCTATATCTATATATATATTTTCTTATAAAAAAATCCAAAAACCCAAAAACATCCAAAAATGTATAAAACACAAAAATATTTTCCTTTTGTTTCTATATATGTATCAAAAATAAAAATACAAAAAGATTTGTCGTTTTCTTAATAATAACAACATAAAAGATTACCACCGCAAACCAAGGCAGTGTACTACCTAACTGGGGGTACGACCATAATAAGTTCCCGAACCAAAGATTTAAAACTTGCCTTTGTGTCCTTGTGATTGGTGTACCTTTTTCAAAGAAGCCATTCATCTTGTGATTATTGGTTTAAGTTCACTGTTGTTTTGCCTCGACTTTGTTTTAATTGGATTTGTTGTTATATCTACTTTTCAGAACCAGAAAACCCAAAAAGATTCTTCTTACCCCATTTTCATAATTCCCGTTCCTCTCCTTAACTCTAAGGTCTCTTAGAGTTAACTCTAGTGTATGCGCACTCGCTCTTCTAGATCTGTGAGCCCATTTCGTGAGCTTGTCAAGATTCCAAGAAGGCGTGTCCGTAGACTTTCTGCCCCATCAGTCGGATCTGAGATCCGGACTGCTCACACTACTTCCGTTATCATGGATGAAGAACGCCCTATGTGTGAGCTTCTTCAGGCACCCATCGACGGGTATGGAGATGCTATTGTTATCCCAGTTATTGTGGCTGAAAATTTTGAACTCAAAACCGGGTTACTGAATCTTGTAACCTCAAGTCAGTTCTATGGTTTTGAGCGGGATGATCCCCATGCTCATATTCGATGGTTTAACAAGATTGCATCTACCATCAAATACAAGAATGTCCCTACAGATGCTGTCAAGCTTCTTCTATTCCCATTTTCTCTTGAGGGACAAGCCCGGATTTGGCTTGAAAAACAACCCCCTCAGTCAATCGAGACATGGGAAGACCTGGTGAAGAAATTTGTGAATGAATTTTATCCACCTTCCAAAACCACGAGTCTTAAAAATGAAATCATCAAGTTCACACAAAAGTTTGATGAATCCTTCAGTGAATCGTGAGATCGTTTTAAGGAATTGCTTCGCAAATGTCCTCACCACGGTTTCTCCGAGTTGATGCAAATCGATACTTTCTATAATGGAGTGAGTCAATCTGATCAAGATTCTCTCAATTCCTCCGTTGGAGGAAATTTCTTGAGCAAAACTGTCAAAGAAGCTTTAGCGATCATTGAAAACAAGTCTAAAGTCCGCACTGCACGAAGCAAGCCGGTTGTTTCCCAAGTCAGTGTTGGTCCTTCTACTTCATCGCCCGTGAGCCAATCTAGCACTGATGCTAAGATTGACAAACTCACGGAAGCAATTCAAGCTTTGGTTCTCTCCAACCAAAAGAAAGTCTCTTTTCCACAAACTTCACCTCCTGCTGAAGTTAAGAAAGTGGAAGTCTGTGTTACTTGCGGTGGCCCCCATGCTTATTACAATTGTATGGCCACCGATGGTAACCCTTTTGAAGCTAACGCTGTGGGCGGGATTTATAATCCAAGAGGCAACCAATATCGTGCTCCTATAGACCCGAACCACCGTCCTAACCACTACCCTGGACCTCCCGGTTTCAACCAAAACCGTAATCAAAATCAGAATAGACCAAACCAAGGTTTTCAAAACCAAGGTAATTTTAGTCCAAACAACGGTTTTCAAAATCAAAATCAAAATTTCCAAAACCAGGGAAATTTTAATAGAAACCCAGGTCAGGGAAATTTCAACCCAGGGTATTTTCATGGCAATAATCAAGGAAATTTTCAAAATCAGGGCCCTAATCCTAACAATAGAGGCCAGAATTTTCCTGTGCAAAATCAAGCCATTGTTCCAACTGGACCATCATCTGATGAGTTGTTGAAACAAATCATGAAATCCCAAGAAGAAATGAATCGGTTGTTGGTTAGCCAGATTTCTGACATTAAGAAGTCTTTAAATGATCGACCCTCGGGCTCAGGTACTTTACCTAGCAACACGATCGCTAATCCGAGGGGCGATGCAAAGGCGATCACAACCAGAACTGGTGCTTCGTATGATGGACCCGCTATTCCTACTACCTCTTCTTCTTCTCTCCTGAAGGTAGTGGAAAGTGAACCTGAGGCGACAAAGGACAAGGAACTTCCTACTAATAACGGAGGTACCAGCAATGTCCATCCTCAGGTTGTCCCGAAAACCAAACCTGGAGTTGTTTTTGAACCTCCAGTTGGCAACCCCAAATCCAAAACTTCTATTCCTTACCCCTCACATTTAAATGAGCAAAAACTCCGCGAAAAAGCCAGTCATCAAATGGAAATTTTTTTTCAAAATTTCCAAGAGCTACATTTTGACATAAGCTTTGCGGATGCTATCATGTTGATGCCCAAGTTTGCATCAACTCTCAAACACATGTTGAGCAATAAGGAAAAGCTGTTTGAAATGGCCAAAACTCCTTTGAACGAGAACTGCTCAGCAGTTCTGTTAAAGAAGCTTCCCGAGAAGCTAGGAGATCCTGGAAAATTTCTTCTCCCTTGTGTTTTTCCAGGAATGATTGAATGCTTTGCCCTTGCCGATCTTGGAGCAAGCATCAATCTGATGCCTTATTCAGTGTGGAAGAAACTTTCTCTTCCGGAACTTATTCCTACCTGCATGACTCTTGAGCTTGCAGATCGTTCTATATCGCGTCCTCTTGGCATCGCCGAGGATGTATTCGTGAAAGTAGGAAAGTTCCATTTTCCAGCTGACTTTGTGGTTGTTGATTTCGATGCCGATCCTCGGGTTCCCCTCATTGTTGGACGAGGATTCCTGAGAACAGGCCGTGCTCTTATTGATGTATTTGAGCAAGAAATCACGTTATGTGTGGGTAATGAAGCTGTTACCTTTAACCTTGATCAAACTTCGAGGTACTCCTCAAATTATGATACTGAATCAATTAATCGAGTCGATGTAATTGATATTGCTTTAGAGGAGTACTCTCAAGAGTTTCTTGGTTATCTTCATAATTCTGTGAGTGGGGATTCCACCACATCTTCTCAACCAATCATTGCCGACTCTTCCCCCTCTCTCACTCCGTTTGAGGGAGGTGACTTCCTTCTGGAAGAGATCGATGAATTTCTTGCTAGTGATGAATCAATTCCGCCTGGAATTGATGGTGTTTATGATTCGGAGGGAGATATCCTTTATCTCGAGCAATTATTAAATGAAGATCCATTACCTTCATTCCCTCCGAAAGAGATCACAATTGAGGAAATCAAATCAGTACAAACATCTACTGAAGAATTTCCCGAGGTTGAACTTAAGGACCTACCTCCTCATCTCGAGTATGCATTCTTGGAGGGTGATGATAAATTACCCGTCATAATTGCTAAAAACTTAACTGAGGAGGAGAAGACTGCTCTCATAAAGGTCTTGAAGTCACACAAGCAAGCAATTGCTTGGAAACTCTCCGACATTAAGGGTATCAACCCTGAGTTTTGTACTCACAAAATCTTAATGGAGGATGACTTCAAACCAGCAGTCCAACATCAGAGAAGGGTGAATCCTAAGATTCATGAGGTTATCAAACAAGAGGTTCTCAAACTTCTTGATGCCGGTTTAATTTACCCGATCTCTGATAGTCCTTGGGTTAGCCCTATTCATTGCGTTCCAAAAAAGGGTGGCATAACTGTTGTCACAAATGAAGAAAACGAGTTAATTCCAACTCGATTGGTTACGGGATGGAGTGTGTGTATTGACTATCGCAAGTTAAACGAAGCCACCCGTAAAGACCATTTTCCTCTACCCTTCATGGACCAGATGCTTGTGAGATTAGCAGGGAACGAATACTATTGTTTCCTTGATGGTTTCTCGGGTTACTTTCAGATCCCCATTGATCCGCTGGATCAAGAAAAGACCACATTCACCTGCCCATACGGAACATTTGCCTACAGACGTATGCCTTTTGGCCTATGCAATGCTCCTGGCACGTTCCAACGATGTATTATGGCAATTTTCCACGACATGATCGGGGAAACAATGGAGGTGTTTATGGATGACTTCTCGGTCATTGGGGACTCGTTTCATACATGTCTCTCCCATTTAGAAAAGATGCTAAAACGGTGTGAAGACACCAATCTATGTCTAAATTGGGAGAAGAGCCACTTTATGGTCAAAGAAGGCATAGTCCTTGGCCATAAGATTTCCAAAAATGGGATTGAGGTCGATAGAGCAAAAGTTGATGTTATTGCTAAATTGCCTCATCCCACTACTGTCAAAGGTATTAGGAGTTTTCTTGGTCATGCCGGGTTTTATCGTAGATTCATACAAGATTTTTCTAAAATCGCTCGGCCTATGACCCATCTTCTCGAAAAAGATGCTCCTTTTATCTTCTCTCCTGAGTGCATCGAAGCTTTTGAAACACTAAAGAAAAAGCTTACGGAAGCACCCATTCTAGTTGCCCCCGACTGGGATTTACCCTTTGAGCTCATGTGCGATGCAAGTGATTTTGCTATCGGTGCAGTCTTGGGGCAACGCAAAACCAAGCATTTTCAGCCTATCCACTACGCAAGTAAAACTATGACTGAAGCTCAAACCCATTACACCACTACAGAAAAAGAATTATTAGCTGTGGTGTATGCGTTTGAGAAATTTCGGCCATACCTTATCTTGACCAAATGCGTGGTGTATACGGATCACTCGGCTCTCAAATATCTCTTTGCAAAACAAGATGCAAAGCCGAGATTGCTCCGTTGGGTTCTCCTCCTACAAGAATTTGATATCATTATACGTGATAAAAAAGGAGCTGAGAACCTGGCTGCTGATCATCTGTCCCGATTAGAGAACCCTCACCAGGATGTGTTTTAGAAAAAGGAAATAAATGAAACATTTCCTCTCGAAACACTCAATGTGGTTTCTTTTCGTGGAGACTCTTCTACCCCATGGTTTGCTGACTTTGCAAATTACCATGCGGGTAACTTTGTGGTGAAAGGGATGTCGTCCCAACAGAAAAACAAATTCTTTAAAGATGTAAAACATTACTTCTGGGACGACCCCTACTTGTTCAAAATTTGCGCGGATCAAGTCATCAGGCGATGTGTGTATGGTCAGGAAGCTATTGACATTCTCAAGGCTTGCCATTCTGGGCCTACTGGGGGACATCATAGCCCCAACTACACTGCCAAGAAGGTGTTTGATTCCGGATTCTATTGGCCCACGATTTACAAGGATGCCCACGAATTTGTCAAAACCTGTGACGCTTGTCAACGTCACGGGAATATCTCACAAAGAAATGAAATGCCGCAAAACGCCATTCAAGTGTGTGAGATTTTTGACATCTGGGGCATTGACTTTATGGGGCCATTTCCTTCGTCTCGCGGTAATAAATACATACTCGTGGCCGTTGACTATTTGTCAAAATGGGTTGAAGCAAAAGCTTTGCCTACCAACGATGCCCGAGTTGTTGTGAAATTCTTAAAATCTCTTTTTGCTAGGTTTGGAACTCCACGAGCTATAATCAGTGATCGTGGTACGCATTTTTGCAATGACCAATTTGATCGTGTCATGCAAAAGTATGGTGTAACCCACCGTCTCTCTACTGCGTACCACCCACAAACAAATGGGCAAGTGGAAGTTTCCAACCGGGGGATTAAAAGAATTCTGGAGAGGACGGTTGGCGAAAACCGTGCCTCTTGGTCGGATAAGCTTGATGACGCACTCTGGGCCTTCCGTACAGCTTATAAAACACCCATCGGGTGCACTCCATACAAGCTTGTACACGGGAAGGCATGTCATATGCCGGTTGAGCTTGAGCACAAGGCATACTGGGCCTTGAAACATGCCAACTTCGATATTCAGACAGCTGGTGATCACCGGAAAGTTCAAATGAATGAATTAAATGAACTCCGTGATCAAGCATACGAGAACTCTTTGATCTACAAACAAAAGACAAAGAAGATTCATGACTCAAAAATCAAAAACCGCGTTTTCAACGTCGGTGATCGAGTCCTTCTTTTCAACTCAAGATTGAAGATTTTCTCGGGAAAACTAAAATCCCGCTGGTCTGGACCATTCACCATCACTAAAGTATTTCCTTATGGAACCATTGAGTTATCTCAACCTGATGGTCCAAATTTTAAAGTGAATGGTCATCGATTAAAGCATTATTTTGGAGAGGACATTCCTCCTGTGGTTGTCCCAGATCTAGAAACTTTCCCCATGAACCAATGAATGCGGGGATCGAGTCAAGCTAGCGACTCGGGAATCAAAAACAGTAGCATGCCATATGGGTTTTCACCCATATTTCTGACTTCTTTCTATCTTTCTACCACCCTAGTGTGGGGGAGTTACCCCACATGTTGTATATATATAAGTTTCAAAAAAAAAAAAAAAAAAAAAAAATCTTGCTAAATAATGGCCGTAATATTTCCCTTTTACGTTCTCAGTTTCGGCATAACCGCCGGTACTTTGAATATTGAGGGCAATATTCATTTCTAGTGTGGGGGGGAAATCTCACGAATTTTATCATGTAATTATACCACCTAATTCCCCCATTTTTGGCCAAATTTTTTTTTGGAGTCAGTGTTTTGCACTTACTCAGATTACGGTTATCAGTCCGCCATGTCTAATAAACAAAAGGATTGGCTAATCCAGGAGCAAACGGCTCTTGGTAAAGATAACTCAAATCCGTTGACGGCTTGCAATTTGCCCAAAATTGTATGGTATTCAGCTCACCATATCCTTAAAAGTGAAGAGTTGGCTAGCCCGCAAGTTTATGGCTTGTGGTAAAGGCAGTTGGAAAACCATAATTGGTAATCAGCTCACCAAAGATAATATTGATAATTTATCTAAGAGTTGGCTAGTCCAGAAGCAAACGGCTTCTGGTAAAGACAAATCAAATCCGTTGGAAGCTGGTGGTTTGCTCAAAATCACATGGTTATCAGTGTACCATGGTTCTTACTTGAACTGAAACATTTGGCTACTCCAGAAGTAATGGCTTTTGGTAAAGAGATTCAAATCCATTAAGTTTTCTCAAAAGATTGCTAGGGACTAGCAATAGTTTAGTGTGGGGGATTGATGAGTGTGTAAATACTCATCATTTTTGGTTAAATCTGAACTACAAAACACTTAAAAATGCTCAAAAATGCATCAAAATACTGAAAATATCTCAAAATTGCATTTTATATGTTTCAGATGCAAAATGTTTAAAATCAGATGAAAAATGAGCTAAGTTTGCATAATTGGCAGTTTCAGTCCCCCAAGTTTCAAAAATTGTCAGAAATAGTCCTTGAGCACTTAATTTCAAAAGAAAAATCACCAAAGGTCCTTTTAAAATCATAAGTTGTCAAAATTAGTCCTTTGGTGAAAAATATCAAAAGTTTTGAGAAAATTACAAATTTGGTCCTTCAAGTTTAAAAATTGGCAAAAATGGTCCTTGGAAATTTGAAAATGTCAAGTTTGGTCCTTGTACTATTGGAGCTTGTCACTTTTGGTCCCTTGGAACAACTTTGCAAAATTGGCAGCATTGGTCCTTGTATTTTCAGAAATTACAAAAGAGGTCCTTGATTATTAAACCTTTAAACCATTGGCCTTGTCAAAACTGCATTGTGACCCCCTGCCATATTAGCCTTGTGACCCCCTGCCACTTTTGACCCCCTTCCCTTTTAATATACCCAGTCAAACCCAGTTTGACTCACCCTTTTCCCTCCAAGTCACGGGTTACCATCTCCATCATCACACCTGCCTGCAACTCCAACCCACTTTCCCCCTCATCATCACCCTACTCCTACCCACCAAACACCCCAAGCCAAGAAGCATTAAATGCTTTCCTCAACCTAACACTCAACCCCCCCCCCCCCAGCTGTTAAAACCTTTTCCCGCCAAATTCAATCCAATGGCCAAAATCTATTCTAGCCATCCAATGGTCCAGATTATTGCTGGGAAGTGATCAGAGGAGAGAGAGAAGACATATTGGTGTATAAAAGAGGAAGAATAAGCAAGAGAAAGAGGGTACTTAGTTTTTCAATGTTTTATGTATGTCGTTTTTAGTATTAAAGTTTTAATTTAAGTTTAAAGTTGTAATTTTATGTTCTTATGTAATCAAATTAAGTTGTTTTATCAATACAATCCAGTTTCTAGTATCAAGTCAAAGTTTTAATATAAATTCAAGTTTCTATGCTTACTGTTAAGGAATTCAATTTCAAACTCTTGTTTCCAAGCTTCAAATAGCTTATTGTTAAAGTTAAACAAGCTTACTTAAGCTCATTATAGCTTTTGATAAGCTTGGAATTCAGTTTCAAGCAATTCTCATCCTTGGTCAACGAAAGTCAAACTGAGAAGAAAAATTGGTTCAAGCAGTTTGGAAATGAAATGGGGTTGATGCAGTGCTTGGATTGGGTTGGTTTGATATGGAATAGTTTAGTTTGGGTTCTGGTTTAAGCTGCAAATGAGTTGGGAAACTTGTGAGCTCTTCTTCTTTTCTTTATAAACTGTTTTTAATCTGCATAACTTGTTGAGTTTGAACCTGTGGTCATTAATAGTTTAAACCTGTTTAAATAGTGGTAATTAGGGTAACTAAAGTCATATTAAGCATTGGTTTGTACTAGTTCAGTAGTTTGCTCAGTTAAAGTTCAAAACAGTTGAGAAAAGTGTGTTTGGATCAGTGGGTGTAGTTGAAACTGAGCCTTGGTTTGCACTTGAAATTTGCATACTCAGTCTCAAATAGGATCACTTGACGCATATCTGTCTTAATATTGCTTCTGCATAAGCTCAAAGTCAAAGTTACTTAGGATCTGTCTTAAAGTACTTAACTGTTGGAATTTTGCAAAGTCTAAAGCTTGTTTTGTGTTTAGATAACAGTAAAATAGCTTAATATAGATTTAGTATAACATTTAACATCATGTTCAGTCCATAAATTGGAATCAAAGTTCACAATAGTCAACTCTTCATAACTGCTTCAAAAGTCAAAGGTGAAAATCCAGTTTTCAGCCCACCTTGGGTGATTTTTAATAGATTCATTTCTGGTTCAATTTAGGTGAAACTTTGGGTGTTAAAACTTCTGTTGGTCAAGTTACTTATTATGATTTTTATTGATTTTTAGTAATTTTCTAAAAGCTTCAAAACAGCTTATCAAACAGGGCTTATTTGCCCTGTTCACAAACTCAGTGAGTACTGAGTTTTCTCAGTATCTTGCAGAGCTTGTCAAAAGCTCATAAGAGCTTGTCCAGGTCTGGTTCTTGGTTTACAACTAGCTAGCCAGGTCTACAAAAGGCCCCACTTATGTTTTTCAATTTTAGCTTATTGAGTAGCTTATTTGCAATCTCCAAAGTAGTGGTGAAAACTGATTTTGGCACTTGAGTTCTAATCACCAAATCTGTTGAGTTAGCATTTCAGAGGTTAAAGCTTGTGGATATTAGTTGCATTTGGGTATTTTTAGCTTATTGTAGCTTCTGTTTCAGTTTGGTAGCTTATTGTGTTCATTTTCTCAATACAAGTGCTTATTTATAAGCACTTTGCATTGCAGTTGCATTTTCTTACACACAACCCTCTGTTTTTATATTTTTCCTAGATTCATAATATTATTTTAGACTTATCTTGAATTTTTCAGATTTTTCTAAGTCAGTTTGCTATTTTTCTTTATTTAAAACAGTTTTTAAGCCTTTTTAATTAGCATTTAATACAATTAATTCAGAAAACTTCAAAAAAATAAGTTTTCATTTTTCCTAGATTAAGATAAATATAAAAAGTCAAAAAAATATTTTTCCAGATTTTTCTTAGTTAAATTTGTATTTTTAAGCAATTTAAGTAGTTTTAAATAGTTTTTAATTCATAGAAAATACAAAAATAATCAGAAAAATATAAAATTAGTTTTGAAAATTCTCTTTAGTTATTTTAGATTTTTCCAAGTCATAATTTTATTTTTCTAGCTTTAATTCATATTTTCTTGTGTTTTAGGTTATTATTAAATAGTTAAAATTAGTTTTTAATTAATAATAATTAGATAAATAGTTTTAAAAAATAATTCTCTTTTTCTAAAAATTTTCTTTTATCATTAGGTTTGTAAAAATGTCATTTTCATATTTTTAGGAGTAATATTGCTTCAGTTTCACATTTTTTTTTTGTACGTCACGTAGTTTTTAAGTTAAGTTTTATAAAAGAAAAATCGAAAACATCAGTTTAAAAATAGTGATAGCATTTATTTAATATAATTTATCTTTTTAATTTTCTTTAATTTGCATTTAAGCCCTTGTAATTTATATACTCTTTCTTTAGTTATAATCAATCACAATCATTTTCCGTTCAAATCCTCTCGATCATTATTCGTTCGGTTATTCATTGCATAGCTCGTTGGGACATAACGACCTGGGGAAACACTATACTCTCCTAGACTTCATTGCATTGGTGTCTGAACTGTTTTAAGTTTCTTACGGTTAGCCATTCACAAGTGGCTAGCTTGTGTGAGATAACTGGACGGTTTGGCACGAATCATAGCATCTCGGCATCAACAACATGTTTTGGTTCCGTCTGGATTCCCTGATTCTGGGAATTTGGTTACATTTGGCTCTGCATCTGTCTAGTTTCATCTTGTAATCTCGAATTCATTTGTAATTAACAACTTAAACATGAATAAGCACATATTATATCATCATGAAATTTTTTGATCATCGATATTGCATATCATTTGACATATGCATTGTACACGCGAATCAAATGCTCAAATAATACCGTCGTGACCCGAATAAAATTCCCCTAGATCCGGATATCATTAATTATTGAATTATATAAATAAAAATTTATATAAAAATATATAAGTAATAAATTTTTTTTATTATTTATCTTGGACCGGGCCTAAGCCCAACTCCCACCCCATTTCTTTGGGCCTCAACCCACTTACCTTAGCCTTTCCTTGGGCCTCACTTGCGTCAGATCCAATCTCCAAGCCCAACCCACCCACTATTTCCCTTAGGCCTAAATCGGTTGCGAATAACAAACCCAATTTCCCCTAATAAAACTTTTGATGGATCTGGACACACACCTTGTGTCAATGATATTTTGTATGATATTATTAGGCACGCGGAATTTACTTAGTAATACTTAGAAGACGGATTATATGATGTATTGTAAGTAAACACAGATTAAACACAAAACTTAAGCTCCAATATTATTAATGAATAATACGAGTGATCTTGATTATAACTAGGGTTACACCTTGAAGCTTTTGTGAGTAATACGTAGGTAATTAGACAAGTACCTAAGACAATGACCCAGGACCTCCTTTTATACAACAAGGAGTCTTTTAAAAGATAAGTATAAATCTAACATTATAGAATATACACGAAATCTATTCTATACTTATCTAAACGCGTTCTCCTAATCATTATCTAATAGCAGTGGTAATAATGTACCAGCAGTGGTAATACGTTTCCACTGCTAGTGTAATTCCAAGCAGTGTAAACCACAACTATCCGTGGTAATGATTATTCCCAACAATCCTCCCCTAAACTTATGATTTCTCTACAAATCAATAAGTTTCTTCAATCTGTATTATCTTCAAGGATTTGGGGAATTCAATCAAACACTTTACTTCTTTCTCAACTTCTGAATAGCTCTGGAACATTGATCTTGAAGCCTATGTAATAATGCTCTGACCTTCTCATTGTCTTCATGAACTCTTATTGTTGTACATAACATCACTGTGAGAGTTCCAGCTCTGAGTGGATACTCTTTCTCAGCAAACATGAATGCATCAACTCCATTTGCTGTAGAAACATGATGAACTTCACATGAGTCATAATAAAACCATTTAGTACCAGGACATGTACATGAGAATTTCCAGAAATCATCATTAACATTTGGTTCATAGAGCCTTCTAAGATTAATCCATAACTGCATCTCCTTTATATCTTTGAGATCTTGAGTATCAAACCTTTCTCGAACTAACTTCTATAATGTGTCAAGGTCATCTCTGTCAAAAGATTTAATGAGATCTTCAATTGTCATGAATGATGAAGTTTCACCACCTAGCCTTGTGATCTTCCATGTTGGAGCAAAATTGCTAGCAGTGTAAACCTCCCAATCAATGATAGGATGTCTTACTTGCAGTGGTTCTGGATAAAAGTCTTCTTCTACAACCACAATCATTCCAGTCAGTTGTTCTTCAGTGAATTTCTCAGTAGGAATTTCTTGTTCTTCAGCAACCTTAGTCTTCTTAACAGGTTGAGAATCACTTTCTTTGGCCTTTCTCTTCAATCCAGGAAACCTTCTTGCTTCTTCTTCAGAGCCCATTGAAATAAAATCTCTATCATGTTTTTGAACTCTGTAGTAGATACCTTCAATTTAATTATCAGGCATTCCTTTGAATTGATGATTTTTCCAACCACCAACATGACAACAATAAGTCTTCATGTATGAAATAGTTTGTGCCTTGGTTGGTTGTCTTTGTTTCTTTTGACCCTTTCTGACTGTACTAATCACATCTTGAAGTGCTTGATTGTTCTTCATTTGAATGAAATCCTTCAACTGAGCAGTTCTTTGATCTTCAGTTAAGGATGCATCTGGTACTAGGTCAATTGCCTTTTTCTTGATTATTGGATTATTAGCAATCAAGAACTCAATATCTTCTTCAGAAGGAACATAGCTAAACTCTAGAGTCTTCTCTCTAAGTATTGTAGGTTGAACAGTGGAAAGTGGATCTTCTTCCATTCTATCCAATCTTTTAGTCTGTTAGATATTAGTTTTCACTTACACATCAAACCATAACATCAAGTTGGCGTATAAGTGGAATTCTAGAGAGAGAAAGTTAGAGGTTTAGGGAACTTAGTGAGAGAAAGTGAAAGATATTATTATGAGCTCCAACTCTCTACCTTGGAAGGTAGAGAGTATTTAAAGTCTTACAATAAAACGCCACACAACGGGCTGTGGATCAGGCATACAGTGGGTAAAGACCCGTCCGTCCTCCACGGTGTTACTTGATGAGTGTGTAAATACTCATCATTTTTAGTCAAATCTGAACTGCAAAACGTTTAAAAATGCTCAGAAATGCATCAAAATACTGAAAATATTCCAAAATTGCATTTTATATGTTTCAGATGCAAAATGTTCAAAATCAGATGAAAAATGAGCAAATTTTGCATAATTGGCAGTTTCAGTCCCCCAAGTTTCAAAAATTGTCAAAAATAGTCCCTGAGCCTTAATTTCAAAAGTAAAATCACCAAAGGTCCTTTTAATATCATAACTTGTCAAAATTAGTCCTTTGGTGAAAAATATAAAAAGTTTGAGAAAATTACAAGTTTGGTCCTCCAACTTTGAAATTTGGCAAAAATGGTCCCTGGAAAATCTGAAAATGGCAACTTTGGTCCTTGTAATATTAACACTTGTCAATTTCAGTCCTTGGAGCATCTTTGAGATATTGGCAGAACAGGTCCCTGAATTTTCAGAAATTGCATAATTAGTCCTTGTTAATTTAAACCTTTCACACTACTTTGGACCAAGTCACAACCCATTTGACCCCCTGCCACACCCCTTTTGGACCCTTGCCATACAATTTGGACCTCCCCTTATTATTATAAGCTCAGTCAAACCAACCTTTGACTCATCCCTTCCCTCCTTCACGGGTTCTCTTCTCCTTCATCATCACCCTGCAAACACTTCTGCTAACACTCCACCTCCTCCATCATATCCCTACTCTACCCCCCCCTCCAAACACATAACTCCAAGAGTGCATTAAATGCCTTCTACCAATCCCACTCAACCTCCAGCTGTTAAACCAAATTTGGCGCCAAAACCCTTTAAACGGCCAAGATCAAATTCACCAATCCAAGGGCCTCAATTGTTAGTGGGATTTGAAGAGAGAGGTGAGAGAATGAGTTTGGGTGTATAAAAGAAGAGGAAGACTGAGAAGCAAAGGGTAGTTAGTTAATTTCTTAAAAATGTATGTCGTTTTATGATTTCCTAGTCCAAAATAGATTCTTAGTTGTATTTTAAAGTTTCATTGTACGAAAGTAAACCATTCCAGTGTATTTCAACTTTATTTAAGTATCAATTTTAGTTCAAGTTCAATTTCCATATTATATGTCTACTGTTGAAATTTCCATTCTCAAAATCCTATGTAAAATCTCTTAGTCACTTGTTTTTAAGTTCAAACATGCTCAATCAAGCTTGTAAAAGCTTTCTCTAAGCTCACATTGCAGTTTTAAACAATTTTGGAGTTTGGTCAATAAAAGTCAAACATGGGTAAAAATGAAGCAGAAATGGCAATGGGTGATGCAGGCATGGATTTGGGGTGATTTATAGTTAGTTGGATTGGTTTAGATTAGGTAGTGGTTCTTGTTTCACAGGATTCAAGCCATAGTGGCTTTGGACAATTTGTAAGTCATTTCAAAGTTCTTATGCATAATATGTCTTTGTAGTATTAATAAGCTCAAACCTGTTTTAATAGTTGTATTTAGGTTAAGTAAATCTAGTTTGATCAATGATTTATGCTTGTTCAATCTTGAGTTTAGTTTTTGGTTGAAAAACAGTTAATCAAGGGTGTTTGGATTTACTGTCATAACTGTCATAAGGGTCTATTCAGTGATCAATATTTGTTGGTTCATGCTTATTAGGTCCATAATAACTCATTTGAGTCATTAAATTGAGCCTGCTAGTTCAATAAGTCAAAATCTCATCAAATCTGTCTTGCTTGCCAATCTGTTGTGATTTTGGAATTGCAACTTCTTGTTTTGTGTTTAGAATTGTTAAGCATTGCTTGCATTGTGTTCATCACACCTTATTACATCAATATCAGTCATAAAATTGGATTCAAAGTTCATTTTAGTCAAAGTTCATAGATATTGTCAAAAGTCAAAATTGCAAAAACCTGTTTTAGGGCCAACTGCAAGGATTTTTCATGGCTTCATTTTTGAGCCATTTTCAGTGAAACTTGGCATTCTAAAAACTTCAACTGGTCTTTATCCTTATTACCATTTTAGTAGAATTTTACAATTTTCTTAAAAGCTCCAAACAAGCTTCTCTTTTTAGTACCAGTTGCCCTGCTCACAACTCATCTTAAACTGAGTTTTCTCAGTTTGTGCAGCCACTTGCACAGGGCTCATAAGAGCTTCCCAAGGTCTGAGTTTTGGTGTACTTGATCTCAACCAGGTCTAGGATAGGTTCTAATTGCTAGTTTTCAGTTTTAGCTTAATTGGTAGCTTGTGCTTGTGTCCAGAGTAGCCCACAGAAACTGTTTTAGCTCATAATCTCAAAAACATCAAATCTGTGAATTCAGCTAAATAGAGGTTAAAGCCTGTTGTTAATTGTTGCATTTGGTCATTTTTAGTAGTTTAGAACATCTGTAAACTGTTGGTGGCTTGTTTTGCTCATTAGCTTATTTAAAGTGCTTATTCTAAAGCACTTGGTATATCAGTCCCATTTTCTTGTACACCACCACTTGTTTTTCCAATTTTCCTAGCTTCCTAATAATATTTTAGAGTTTTCCTGAAATTTTCAGATTTTTATAAGTTGGTTTGTTATTTTTCTGCATTTAAATTATTTTTTAAGCATTTTTAATTAGCTTTTAATACAAAAAATTCAGAAAAGGTTCAAAAAAATAGTTTTTCATTTTTCTTAGGTTCAGATAAATATAAAAAGTAAAAAAAGTAATTTTCCAGATTTTTCATAGTTTATTTTGTAATTTTTAGTAATTTAATTAGTTTTTAATAGTTTAAAATTCATAAAAAATAGAAAAATAATCAGAAAATTACAAAAATAGTTTTGAAAATTCTATTTTGATATTTTAGATTTTTCTAAGTCTTAATTTTATTTTTCTAGCTTTGTTTCATATTTTCTTGTATTTTAGGTTAATATTTAATAGTTAAAATTAGTTTTTAATTAATAATAATTAGATAATTAGTTATAAAAATAATTTTCTTTTTCTAAATATTTTCTTTTATCATTAGGATTGTAAAAATATCATTTTCATATTTTTAGGATTAAGATTGTGTAAGTTTCACGTTTTTATTTGTACGTCGCGTAGTTTTTATTTCAGTTTTGTAAAAACATAAAAACAAAAAAAACATCATTTTAAAAATAGTGATAGCGTTTATTTAATAGTTTTTATCTTTTTAATTTCCTTTAATTTGCATTTAAGCCGTTGTAATTTGTTGGCTTTTTCTGTAGTTATAATCATAATCAAATCCCTTTTTCGTTCAAATTTCTCGATCACTTTACGTTTGATAATCCATTGCATAGCTCGCTGGGACATAACGACCCGGGGAAACACTATACTCCTCAGATCTTCATTGAGTTCGTGCTTAAGCAGTTTTAAGCTTATTACGGTCTGCCATTCACAAGTAGCCGGCTTGAGTGATTTAGCTTGACTGTTTGGCACGCATCAAATTTTTGGCGCCGCTGCCGGGGAGCTGTGCTGATAATCTTACGTTTAGCAGATTAGTAGTTTGAATACTCACTCATTTGTTCATATCATCCATATCTATCCATATATATATATCCATATTTTCTTATAAAAAATCCAAAAACCCAAAAACAGCTAAAAACGTGTAAAACACAAAAAATATTTTTCCTTTTGTTTCTATATATGTATCAAAAAAATAAAAATACAAAAAGATTCGTCGTTTTCTTTAATAATAACAACTTAAAAGATTACCACCGCAAACCAAGGCAGTGCACTACCTAACTGGGGGTGCGACCATAATAAGTTCCCGAACTAAAGATTTAAAACTTGCCTTTGTGTCCTTGTGATTGGTGTACCTTTTTCAAAGAAGCCATTCATATTGTGATTATTGGTTAAGTTCACTGTTGTTTTGCCTCGATTTTGTGTTAATTGATTTTGTTGTGATATCTCCGTTTCAGAACCAGAAAACCCATAAAGATTCTTCTCACCCCATTTTTATAAAACGTCTTCATAATTCTCATTCTCATCTGAAAGATTTTCATAATTCCCATTTCTCTCCTTAACTCTGAGATTCCTTAGAGTTAACTCTAGTGCATGCGCACTCGTTCTTCTAGATCATTGAGTCCTTTGCGTGATCTAGCAGAAATTCCAAGAAGACGTTCTCGTAGACGTGCTGCCCAAATAGTCGAATCCGAGATTCGTACTATTTCAAGCAACAATATGGCAGACGAACGTACTATGGCGGAAATGCTCCAGGCACCCACCGAGGGTTATGGAGATGCCATTATTCTACCAGTAATCAATGCTGATCACTTTGAATTGAAGACACATTTGATCCAACTTGTGTCTACAAATCAATTCCACGGGTTTGACCGAGAAGACCCGTATGCACACATCCGTTGGTTTAACAAGTTGACTTCAACTATCAATTTCAAGGATGTACCACAAAAAGTCATCAAGTTGATGCTTTTCCCATTCTCACTCGAGGGGACAGCCCGGATTTGGCTGGAAAAAGAACCCCCTCGATCTATCGAAACTTGGGAGGATCTTGTTCAAAAGTTTGTCAATTACTTTTTCCCTCCATCAAAGACGACTAATCTTAAAAATGAAATTTCTGGATTTCGTCAAAATTTCGATGAAAACTTTGGAGAGGCATGGGAGAGATTCAAAGATCTCCTCAGGAAATGCCCCCATCATGAATTCACGGAGCTTCAACAAGTAAATATCTTTTACAATGGGTTGAACGGTAACGATCAAGATTCCTTGAATGCAGCCGCAGGCGGCAATATCTTGAATCGTAGACCTAAAGATGTGATTGAGATTTGCGAGCAAAAATCAAAAGTTCCTATTTCTCGCAATAAAGTCAATACTCCTAACCCTCCTGCTTCTTCATCCAATAATTCTTCTGAGTTAGCAGCTCCGATAGCTGCTCTAACGGATGCCATCCGTTGTATGATTAAGGATGTTAAGGAAATCAAAAGCGAAATTCATAAGCCAGAACCAGTTAAAGCCGTAAACAAGGTGTGTGAAACTTGTAGTGGTCCACAGGCGTATTATGATTGTCAAGCAACCGATGCTTCCTTTTACCAAGCTCCCGTAGCTTCGGTAAACCACAATCAATACCGACCACAGGCTGATCCTCACTACCGTGCACCTAGCGGTATGACACCACCTGGTTTTCCTCCTGTGCAAAACCATGGCAATCAAAATCGCTTCGTTCCGAATCAAGGACAAAATTTCAATAACTCTCAAAATTTCAATCAAAACCGGTACAATTTCAACCAACCTTATCAAGCTCCTAATCATCAAAGTTATCAACAACCTCCTCAAGCTCCCATGCCAAATGACTTCATGAAAATTACTGAGTCAAGCATACGTTCAAAGCAAACTCAGATCAATAACATGAGAGTTGAGCTTAAAAAGGAAATTGATACCACAATGTCTCGGCAGACAAATGAGTTAAAGAATATGATGAGCAGTTTCATGAACATGAATATGAACAAAGCTTCATCATCTTCTGGTGGACTCCCAGGCAATACTATTCCTAATCCAAATGCCGAGTTGAAAGCCGTCACCACTCGTAGTGGTAAGACGCACAATGGACCTTCGACTCCTATGCCCCCTCCTCCTGTGGCAATGAGTCATGTTACCAAGGATACAATGGACAAGGTGCAATTCTCAAGCCCACGAAGTACCGCACACGTCCCACCTTCGGTAGTCCAAGCTTTAAGTCCGGAACCCGAAATTCCGAAGAAAAATCCTGAGCCAGAAAACACTTCCATCCCGGCTAAAAAGTCTAGTCAGCTTCCCTACCCATCAAGAATGAATGATGAGAAGCTCAAAGACAAAAACAAAGAGCAAATGGAAATTTTTTTCCAAATCTTCAATGAGCTTCACTTTGATATAAGCTTCGTTGATGCTCTCGTTCTGATGCCTAAATTTGCATCCACGCTTAAAGGCTTACTCACCAACAAAGATAAGCTATCTGAGATGGCTAAAACTCCTCTAAATGAGCAATGCTCAGCGGCCATTCTTAATAAGCTTCCCGAAAAGCTTGAAGACCCTGGCCGGTTTTTAATCCCGTGTGATTTCTTGGGGATGTTTCAATGCTCCGCATTGGCCGATCTTGGCGCTAGCATTAACCTCATGCCACTCTCAGTATGGAAGAAACTGTCCCTTCCTAAACTTTCATCCACTCGTATGACACTCGAGCTAGCAGACCGTACCGTAACTCGTCCACTTGGGATAGCCGAGGATGTCGTGATGAAAGTGGGAAAGTTTCATTTTCCTATTGACTTTGTTGTAGTAGACTTCGATGCAGATCCTAGAGTTCCCCTCATCTTAGGGAGAGCTTTCTTAAGAACGAGTCGTGCTCTGATTGATGTGTTTGCTGAAGAGTTGACCATTCGAGTTGACAACGAAGAGCTCACGTTAAATATCAACCAGAACTCCAAACCTCTGTACAAACAGAGTGTTGCCACAATTGATCAAAGATCTGAAAGATTCAATGCAACACTATCCAATTTCACGGTTAAGAGGAGTCATCAAAAACGTGCTGAGCTTAAAGCTTTGAAAATCAACCCTGGTTCAAACAAATGGTTTGAAAGTTGTACCAGGGAAGTCAAGAGTGTTCTTGATGATGATGATCTAGAATCGGAGACTTCATCGGAAGTGGTGGAAACTGATAGCTCTAAGAGCACACCACTTGTCCCACCTCCGGAATCAGTTTGTCGCATCGAGTTTGTTAACTCTGTGGATGAAACCAAACTCTCTTCAGTTTCATCTGAATTGGATGATGATGTTTGTGATCCAATGGGAGACATTCTTCCCATTGATGAATTGCTCAAAAATGATCCATCATCCTCTAGTCTTATCCCCGACTCTTCCATCCCTTCTCTCATTCCTGATGAGGAAGATGACAACTTTTGGAATGAAGTCGATGCATTTCTTAGTGATGAGTCAATTCCAACGGGAATTGATAACACTTACTTTGATCCGGAGGGAGACATCCTTTTTCTTGAAAGTCTGTTGATTGAAGAACCGTTTCCCACCCTCCCTCCCGGACATCTTCTTGACAATCACCATCTAAGCTTCAAGTTTGACCTTAAAGATGTCAAAACTGGTGATTTGCTTCTCTCTGCTGAGGAATGGACTCGCATTCTCATGTACGTCTTTATTCCATTCTTCACAGATGGTGTGGTTGCTCTTTCCCTTTTCTCTTTCGGGAATGAGGACACCATCTTTGACCCCGGTATCATCCCTTATAGTTTCTACTATTAACAATACCGCGGTTATATCTCATCGGTGTGGAACTTTCTGATGTTCATATGTTTATTAACATTGTGAACGAAAGTCCGATCGAGATTGGTTTTCCACGTTACTTTCCCCATGAACCAATGAATCCGGGGTCGAGTCAAGCTAGCGACTCGGTAATCAAAAACAGTAGCATGCCATATGGGTTGTCACCCATATTTCTGAGCTGTCTGAAGTTTGTTACGGTTAGCCATTCACAAGTGGCTAGCTTGTGTGACAAAACTTGACAGTTTAGCTTCTTCTTTCTACTTTCTACCACCCTAGTGTGGGGGGGGGGGGGGTTGCCCCACATGTTGTGTATATAAGTTTTCTCAAAAAAAAAAAAAAAAAAAAAAAAATCTTGCTAAATAATGGCCGTAGTATTTCCCTTTTACGTTCTTTGTTTCGGCATAACCGCCGGTACTTTGAATATTGAGGGCAATATTCATTTCTAAGTGTGGGGGGGATTCTCACAAATTTTATCATATGTATTATCCACCCAATTCCCCCGTTTTTGGCCAATTTTTTTTTTTTTTTTTTTTGGAGCAAGTGTTTTTCACTTACTCAATTGGTTATCAGTCCGCCTTGTCTAATAAACAAAAGGATTGGCTAATCCAGGAGCAAAAGGCTCTTGGTAAAGATATCTCAAATCCGTTGACGGCTTGCAATTTGCCCAAAATTGTATGGTATTCAGCTCACCATATCCTTAAAAGTGAAGAGTTGGCTAGCCCGCAAGTTTATGGCTTGTGGTAAAGGCAATGGAAAATCCATAATTGGTAATCAGCTCACCAAAGATAATATTGATAATTTATCTAAGAGTTGGCTAGTCCAGAGCAAACGGATTCTGGTAAAGACAAATCAAATCCGTTGAAAGCTGGTGGTTTGCTCAAAATCACATGGTTATCGGTGTACCATGGTTCTTACTTGAACTGAAACATTTGGCTACTCCAGAAGTAATGGCTTTTGGTAAAGAGATTCAAATCCATTAAGTTTTTCTCAAAAGATTGCTAGGGACTAGCAATAGCTTAGTGTGGGGGATTGATGAGTGTGTAAATATTCATCATTTTTAGTCAAATCTGAACTGCAAAACGTTTAAAAATGCTCAGAAATGCATCAAAATACTGAAAATATTCCAAAATTGCATTTTATATGTTTCAGATGCAAAATGTTCAAAATCAGATGAAAAATGAGCAAAGTTTGCATAATTGGCAGTTTCAGTCTCCCAAGTTTCAAAAATTGTCAAAAATAGTCCCTGAGCCTTAATTTCAAAAGTAAAATCACCAAAGGTCCTTTTAATATCATAACTTGTCAAAATTAGTCCTTTGGTGAAAAATATAAAAAGTTTGAGAAAATTACAAGTTTGGTCCTCCAACTTTGAAATTTGGCAAAAATGGTCCCTGGAAAATCTGAAAATGGCAACTTTGGTCCTTGTAATATTAACACTTGTCAATTTCAGTCCTTGGAGCATCTTTGAGATATTGGCAGAACAGGTCCCTGAATTTTCAGAAATTGCATAATTAGTCCTTGTTAATTTAAACCTTTCACACTACTTTGGACCAAGTCACAACCCATTTGACCCCCTGCCACACCCCTTTTGGACCCTTGCCATACAATTTGGACCTCTGATCTGGTCCGAACCGTCAAGTCAAACGGACTCAAAACAGCTTGGAACCAAATGCAATGAAGTCCTGGAGAATACAGTGGATTCCCGGATCGTTAAGTCCCACGGAGACTCAATGGTGTGCAAACACTGATTCAGACGATAGAATGATCACTAATGATAGCGATCAGAAAGGATTTGGATTGAATATTACACTACTGATAAAGATTATACAATAAAGCGACTTAAATGCAAATTAAAGAAAGTTAAAAAGATAAAAGATATTAAATAAACGCTATCACTATATTTAAAGTGATGAACGTTTTAAAACTAAAAACTTAAAACTTACGTTTAAATTAAAAATTACGTAAACGTACAAACAAAAACGTGAAAATTACACAAGATAAATCCTAAAAATATGAAAAATACATTTTTACAAACCTAATGATATGAGAAAATTTATAGAAAAAGAAAATTATTTTTATAACTAATTAATTAATTATTATTAATTAAAAACTATTTTAAACTATTTAATAATACTCTAAAATAAAAGAAAATATGAAATAAGACTAGAAAAATAAGATTAAGACTTAGAAAAATCTAAAATATGATAAAACTAATTTTAAAACTGAAAATATATTTTTTAGACTTTTTATGTATTTATTATTAATTTAAAACTATTTAAAATTAATTTAAATTATTAAAAATACCAAATAAAAGGAGAAAAATAGGGAAAAATACTTTTTAAGCTTTTTACATTTATCTAAACTTAAGAAAAATGAAAAATTATTTTTTTGAACCTTTTTCTAATTTTTTGTATTAAAAACTAATTAAAAATGATTAAAAACTAATTTAAATCAAGAAAAATAGCAAAACAGCTTATAAAAATCTGAAAATTTCAGGAAAATTCTAAAATTATATTAAGAAGCTATGAAAATTGGAAAAACAAGCACTTATGTGGAGAAATAAGAAACTGATGATTCAAGTGCTTATGAAAATAAGCACTTGATAAGCCAAAAGCTCACCAAAAGCTACCAACTGAATACAAAGGCTAAAATAAGCTAAGAGAACCAATATACAACAGAAAACAACAAGCTATAACTACAGGATTAACAAAACAACACAGATTTGGTGATTTTGAGTATAAGCTAAAACAGCAACTGGGCAGCTACTTAAAGCCCAAAAATAAGCATTCAAATAAGCTGGAAATTAGAAACAATAACTGGGAACCTATACTAGACCTGGGTGAGACCAAGTGCACCAAAATTCAGGCCATGAACAGCTCTATTGAGTCCTGTGCACCTTGCACAAAAGCTGAGCAAAACTCAGTGAATACTGAGTTTCAGTGAGCAGGGCACTTTGGGCCTTAAAGAAGAGCTAGTTTGAAGCTTTTATAAAAATTGTAAAATTTTATAAAAATGATGCAAAGAAAGTAAACCAGGAGGAGTATTTAGAACAACAATCCTCATTAAATTTGGCCCAGAGATGAGCTCTTGAAAATTCTTCCTAGCTGAGCCAAAACTGACATTTCAAACTTTTGACTTTTTTTGACAAAATGTAAAAGTTGACTATTATGAACTTTGAACTTGATTCAAGGATTGAATATGATGTTAATGTATGAAATAAAGCTACTACAAGCTTGACTTATGAATTTAACACACAAAACAAGTTTTTAACTTTTGAAAATCTTGACAGATAAGCAACTGAGACAGAATTTGAAAAAGTTTGACTTGAGTGGTTGCAGGCACAAAATAAAGACAGAAATGATCTCAATAATGATAACTAGACATGAACCAACAAGTCTCAAATCAAAAACAGACCTTAAACCTACACTAAGCAACAATTCCAAACACCCTTTAATTCCAACTGATATGAACTTTTAATGAACTAACTAATGAACAGGCAAGTACCACTGATCAAACTAAACATGAATGGCCTAAATACAACTGGACAAACACATTTGAGCAACTTATAACCACAGATATAAGTACAAACAGAAAATGCAAAATAACTTGAAATTTTGGAGATGAGAGAACTACTCACATAAGTTCAGCTGATTTGCAGGCTAAGAATCCAAAACTAACACTACTCTAATCTAAGTAAATCCAACCCAAAGAACCCCCTGCATCAACCATAACCTGCTTCCATTCCAATTGAGGCCCAGTTGACTTTCTTTGACCATCAACCAATAGTGACTGAAACTGGAATGTGAGCTTGTGACAAACTGTAATAAGCTTATACAAGCTTATTTTGGCTTTGAACTAAACTTCTCAACACTTGTATTTAATATTTGGAAGTTGCAATTTAAACAGTGAACATAAAACTTGAATTGAAAACATAAACTGAATTGGATGCTTGAATTGAGTTTTAATACACTTAAATACTTTAAATTAACATGAATTAACAAAAGATTACAAGTCTTAAACTAAATTAAAGCTTTAAAATAAAAAAACGACATTGAAGAAAAATTAAAAACTAGCTACCCTTCTTCAAGCTTCATTCTTCCCTTTTTATAGTTCCAATCTGTTTCTCTCACATGTTAGAGCAAATCCCACATCATTTTTGGGCCATTGGATGATTTTGAGGTGATCTTGGCCATTGAGTGGCTTTTGGCGGGAAATACTTATTTGGCAGTGGGGTTGATATTGAGGAGGGGGGAGGTGCATTTAATGCCTTGGAAGGGTTGTTGAGGAGGGGGGAACAAGTTGAGGAGATAGGGTGAGCTGGGTGGTTGGAATGGTTGGAGACAGGGGGAGGGAAATAGGGGAAAGGAGAAGGCGGGTAAGACTGGTTTGACCAGTGTTTGACTGGTGGCTATTAATAGGAGAAGGGTCAAAATAGGCAGGGGTCCAAATGGCTGGCAGGGTCCAAAAAGGTGCAAAGGTCCAAAGGTGCATGGATTAATACAAGGACTAATTTGTAAATTCTGAAAATTGCAAGGACCAATCATGTCAATTCATCAAAGTTGATCAAAGGGCTAAATTTGACAAGTTTCAATATTACAAGGACCAGACTTGCCATTTTCCACTTTTCCGGGGGCCATTTCTGCCAAATTTCAAACTTGGAGGACCATTTTTGTAATTTTCTCAAACTTATGATATTTTTCACCAAAGGACTTAATTTGACAACTTTTGATTTTAAAAGGACCTTTGGTGACTTTTGCTTTTGAAATTATGGCTCAGGGACTATTTTTGACAATTCATGAAACTTGGGGGATTAAAACTGCAATTTTTGCCAATTTGATACGTTTTTCATCTGATTTTGATAATTTTGCATTTGAAACACATAAAACACTGATTTGTGATATTTTGATCATTTAGATGTGTTTCTGAGTATTTTCAGATGATTTTGCAGTTTATTTTGTATAAAAATGATGAGTATTTACACACTCATCAATCCCCCACACTGAGATATTGCTAGTCCCTAGCAATGATTTGAGAAAACATAATGGATTTTAATCTCTTTACCAAAAGCCATTACTTCTGGAGTAGCCAAATGTTTCAGTTCAAGTAAGAACCATGGTACACTGATAACCATGTGATTTTGAGCAAACCACCAGCTTTCAACGGATTTGATTTTGTCTTTACCAGAAGCCGTACCCTTCTGGACTAGCCAACTCTTAGATAAATTATCAATATTATCTTTGGTGAGCTGATTACCAATTATGGATTTTCCACTGCCTTTACCACAAGCCATAATCTTGCGGGCTAGCCAACTCTTTACTTTTTAGGATATGGTGAGCTGAATACCATACAATTTTGGGCAAATTGCAAGCCATATAAACGGATTTGAGAAATCTTTACCAAGAGCCGTTTGCTCCTGGATTAGCCAATCCTTTAGTTTATCAAACATGGCGGACTGATAACCAAATGAGAAAGTGTAAAACACTTACTCCAAAAAAAATTTTGGCCAAAAACGGGGGAATTGAGTAGTATAATACATATAACAAAATTCGTGAGAATCCCCCCCACACTTAGAAATGAATATTGCCCTCAATATTCAAAGTACCGGCGGTTATGCCGAAACAAAGAACGTAAAAGGGAAATACTACGGCCATTATTTAGAAAGAAGATTTTTTTTTTTTTTTTAAAAGATATATATATAATATGTGGGGCACTCCCCCACACTTAGGTGGTACACACGGGTGAAAACCCATGTTTAGCTACTGTTTTTGATTACCGAGTCGCTAGCTTGACTCGACCCCGCATTAATTTGTTCATGGGGAAACTGAGTGGAAGAAACAATCTCCATCGGACTTTCATTCAAGATGTTTGGATAAACATTTAAGTACGCGAAAGTTCCACACCGATGAGATAAAGAGAGAAAGACAGACCCGGCTCACAGATGGTAAATGAAAATGCCGGGGTCAAAGATAGTGTCCTCACTCCCAAAGGAGTGAAGAAGAGAGGAAGTCACCGAGTAGGTGAAGAAAAGAAGGAAGATCATGATAACGATCATGATAAGATCTTCTTCCTCAGGATCAAGTGCAGTTGCACTTATTTGGATTTTCTTGGTAGAGCTCTTTGGTTTGGAAGGCATCTCGGTGGGGAGGGTGGAAGGATTTGTCATAAATATGCAAATTGAGATTCTCTCCCCCCGATCATGATTTTTGCCATCCAAACAATCATACTCCAGCGGAGATATGATATGAGAGAGTTCACCGGAGAACTCCTCATGAAGAGAATCATTCACATGATGTGAATTTGTGAACTCTTGTTCCATTGTGGGCTCATCACTATCCTCAGTTTGAGTATCAAAGAGTGGATTCTCAGAAATTGAAGTGAATTCAGAGTTGAATTCAAATAGAGGATTAGTGAAAGTAGCTTTGAATGTTTCGGGAACTAAGTGATCAACATTCTCATTTGGATTGTTGGGATAAGAAGTGAGTGAACGATCATTATCAATGAGACTTTCAGTCTCTCCCAGATCGGCTCCGAAATCAAAGAGTGGATTGATGTGAGTGAGTTCACCAGAGAACTCCTCAAGAAAGGGATCAGCATCAGATTGAGGAAGTGATGCCTCAACGTACTCGATGTCTCCATAGGAAGCACAATCGTCGCTAAGATCAGATAAAGTTTCAAAATGATCTTGAGAACACTCAAGAGGGGAAGAGATATCACACATATGGCCAATAGCTCCCTGTGACTCTCTCGGGATTGGGATAAGGTCCTCAACACTAGACGATTCCATTTCTGGAATAGTGCTAAGAAGCTCATCCCCCATGTTTAGAGAGTGAGTGGGAGTATTGGGTGTGATAACAACAGACTGAGGGAGTTTAGACGGACTAGCATACATATGTTTAATACTTAACATTTGTTCTTCTGCTAGTAATTCCATCATAGTCTTTTCTCCCTGATGGATCATGGAAGGAGTCTCAACTGATGAACTTGATGAACTGTTATAAAATTGTAGGATATCAAGGATATCTTCATCATCATCGTCATCAGGAATGAAACGGAATCGAGAGCTAGATTTGGCCGCTTTTTCTATTGCAATTGATTCCCTAACAGATTTTTCAAACGCAATCTGAGAATCTAATTTAGCAGCCCGCTCTTCGGCTAACAAAACTTCCATTGATTTTTCATTTGGATTATCATGGGAGTGTTTAGATTCCTTCAAATCTTTCACTAAATCCAAAAGATCAAGGAGAAGATTTTGAGGAAGTGAATCAGGCTAGTACTGTAGAGGTTGGTCATGATATGAAGAGCCGTAATCGTTACAAGGAAATGGGTTCCCTGTTTGACAATCCGAGCTAGAGTGAGGACCTCCACAATACTCACAACAGTAAAACTGATGTGGTTGTGAGTGGTATGTGTTGTAGTCATAATCGTTATCAGGAACCTGCTCATAGACAAGCGTGTTTCCTGATTGACAATCAGAACTGGAATGCGAACCACCATAGTACTCACAACAGTAAAACTGCTGAGTATCACAGTGTGGTAGCTGATGGAATAAATCAGTCGTGTTATGGTAGGAATAGGGATCCTGGTTATAGACAGACCCGTTTCCTGATTCCACCATGCTACAACTGGGGCAATTGCCACCATTATAAGGACCACCACACCATTGACAATCAAGAGGGTGAGGATAAGACATAGAAAGAATCAAAGTTTATCAGAGGGTAAGAAATGAAGAATCAAAAAGGTGAGAGGGTAAAGAGGAATATTTTTGGTGTTTTTGAAAAACATGATGATAAAAACAAAGACTGAAAATATTTTTGGCGTTTTTAACACTTTAGGAAAAGTGTTAATGAACTTTTGGGATTTTTGAAAACTTTACAAAAAACTTTTTACAAATGATGGGGTATGTGCAAGAATGGATCTGAAAAAGGCTAAACACACGCTAAAGCCTCCCCGGCAGCGGCGCCAAAATTTGATCTGGTCCGAACCGTCAAGTCAAACGGACTCAAAACAGCTTGGAACCAAATGCAATGAAGTCCTGGAGAATACAGTGGATTCCCGGGTCGTTAAGTCCCACGGAGACTCAATGGTGTGCAAACACTGATTCAGACGATAGAATGATCACTAATGATAGCGATCAGAAAGGATTTGGATTGAATATTACACTACTGATAAAGATTATACAATAAAGCGACTTAAATGCAAATTAAAGAAAGTTAAAAAGATAAAAGATATTAAATAAACGCTATCACTATATTTAAAGTGATGAACGTTTTAAAACTAAAAACTTAAAACTTACGTTTAAATTAAAAATTACGTAAACGTACAAACAAAAACGTGAAAATTACACAAGATAAATCCTAAAAATATGAAAAATACATTTTTACAAACCTAATGATATGAGAAAATTTATAGAAAAAGAAAATTATTTTTATAACTAATTAATTAATTATTATTAATTAAAAACTATTTTAAACTATTTAATAATACTCTAAAATAAAAGAAAATATGAAATAAGACTAGAAAAATAAGATTAAGACTTAGAAAAATCTAAAATATGATAAAACTAATTTTAAAACTGAAAATATATTTTTTAGACTTTTTATGTATTTATTATTAATTTAAAACTATTTAAAATTAATTTAAATTATTAAAAATACCAAATAAAAGGAGAAAAATAGGGAAAAATACTTTTTAAGCTTTTTACATTTATCTAAACTTAAGAAAAATGAAAAATTATTTTTTTGAACCTTTTTCTAATTTTTTGTATTAAAAACTAATTAAAAATGATTAAAAACTAATTTAAATCAAGAAAAATAGCAAAACAGCTTATAAAAATCTGAAAATTTCAGGAAAATTCTAAAATTATATTAAGAAGCTATGAAAATTGGAAAAACAAGCACTTATGTGGAGAAATAAGAAACTGATGATTCAAGTGCTTATGAAAATAAGCACTTGATAAGCCAAAAGCTCACCAAAAGCTACCAACTGAATACAAAGGCTAAAATAAGCTAAGAGAACCAATATACAACAGAAAACAACAAGCTATAACTACAGGATTAACAAAACAACACAGATTTGGTGATTTTGAGTATAAGCTAAAACAGCAACTGGGCAGCTACTTAAAGCCCAAAAATAAGCATTCAAATAAGCTGGAAATTAGAAACAATAACTGGGAACCTATACTAGACCTGGGTGAGACCAAGTGCACCAAAATTCAGGCCATGAACAGCTCTATTGAGTCCTGTGCACCTTGCACAAAAGCTGAGCAAAACTCAGTGAATACTGAGTTTCAGTGAGCAGGGCACTTTGGGCCTTAAAGAAGAGCTAGTTTGAAGCTTTTATAAAAATTGTAAAATTTTATAAAAATGATGCAAAGAAAGTAAACCAGGAGGAGTATTTAGAACAACAATCCTCATTAAATTTGGCCTAGAGATGAGCTCTTGAAAATTCTTCCTAGCTGAGCCAAAACTGACATTTCAAACTTTTGACTTTTTTTGACAAAATGTAAAAGTTGACTATTATGAACTTTGAACTTGATTCAAGGATTGAATATGATGTTAATGTATGAAATAAAGCTACTACAAGCTTGACTTATGAATTTAACACACAAAACAAGTTTTTAACTTTTGAAAATCTTGACAGATAAGCAACTGAGACAGAATTTGAAAAAGTTTGACTTGAGTGGTTGCAGGCACAAAATAAAGACAGAAATGATCTCAATAATGATAACTAGACATGAACCAACAAGTCTCAAATCAAAAACAGACCTTAAACCTACACTAAGCAACAATTCCAAACACCCTTTAATTCCAACTGATATGAACTTTTAATGAACTAACTAATGAACAGGCAAGTACCACTGATCAAACTAAACATGAATGGCCTAAATACAACTGGACAAACACATTTGAGCAACTTATAACCACAGATATAAGTACAAACAGAAAATGCAAAATAACTTGAAATTTTGGAGATGAGAGAACTACTCACATAAGTTCAGCTGATTTGCAGGCTAAGAATCCAAAACTAACACTACTCTAATCTAAGTAAATCCAACCCAAAGAACCCCCTGCATCAACCATAACCTGCTTCCATTCCAATTGAGGCCCAGTTGACTTTCTTTGACCATCAACCAATAGTGACTGAAACTGGAATGTGAGCTTGTGACAAACTGTAATAAGCTTATACAAGCTTATTTTGGCTTTGAACTAAACTTCTCAACACTTGTATTTAATATTTGGAAGTTGCAATTTAAACAGTGAACATAAAACTTGAATTGAAAACATAAACTGAATTGGATGCTTGAATTGAGTTTTAATACACTTAAATACTTTAAATTAACATGAATTAACAAAAGATTACAAGTCTTAAACTAAATTAAAGCTTTAAAATAAAAAAAACGACATTGAAGAAAAATTAAAAACTAGCTACCCTTCTTCAAGCTTCATTCTTCCCTTTTTATAGTTCCAATCTGTTTCTCTCACATGTTAGAGCAAATCCCACATCATTTTTGGGCCATTGGATGATTTTGAGGTGATCTTGGCCATTGAGTGGCTTTTGGCGGGAAATACTTATTTGGCAGTGGGGTTGATATTGAGGAGGGGGGAGGTGTATTTAATGCCTTGGAAGGGTTGTTGAGGAGGGGGGAACAAGTTGAGGAGATAGGGTGAGCTGGGTGGTTGGAATGGTTGGAGACAGGGGGAGGGAAATAGGGGAAAGGAGAAGGCGGGTAAGACTGGTTTGACCAGTGTTTGACTGGTGGCTATTAATAGGAGAAGGGTCAAAATAGGCAGGGGTCCAAATGGCTGGAAGGGTCCAAAAAGGTGCAAAGGTCCAAAGGTGCATGGATTAATACAAGGACTAATTTGTAAATTCTGAAAATTGCAAGGACCAATCATGTCAATTCATCAAAGTTGATCAAAGGGCTAAATTTGACAAGTTTCAATATTACAAGGACCAGACTTGCCATTTTCCACTTTTCCGGGGGCCATTTCTGCCAAATTTCAAACTTGGAGGACCATTTTTGTAATTTTCTCAAACTTATGATATTTTTCACCAAAGGACTTAATTTGACAACTTTTGACTTTAAAAGGACCTTTGGTGACTTTTGCTTTTGAAATTATGGCTCAGGGACTATTTTTGACAATTCATGAAACTTGAGGGATTAAAACTGCAATTTTTGCCAATTTGATACGTTTTTCATCTGATTTTGATAATTTTGCATTTGAAACACATAAAACACTGATTTGTGATATTTTGATCATTTAGATGTGTTTCTGAGTATTTTCAGATGATTTTGCAGTTTATTTTGTATAAAAATGATGAGTATTTACACACTCATCAACCTCCCCTTATTATTATAAGCTCAGTCAAACCAACCTTTGACTCATCCCTTCCCTCCTTCACGGGTTCTCTTCTCCTTCATCATCACCCTGCAAACACTTCTGCTAACACTCCACCTCCTCCATCATATCCCTACTCTACCCCCCTCCAAACACATAACTCCAAGAGTGCATTAAATGCCTTCTACCAATCCCACTCAACCTCCAACTGTTAAACCAAATTTGGCGCCAAAACCCTTTAAACGGCCAAGATCAAATTCACCAATCCAAGGGCCTCAATTGTTAGTGGGATTTGAAGAGAGAGGTGAGAGAATGAGTTTGGGTGTATAAAAGAAGAGGAAGACTGAGAAGCAAAGGGTAGTTAGTTAATTTCTTAAAAATGTATGTCGTTTTATGATTTCCTAGTCCAAAATAGATTCTTAGTTGTATTTTAAAGTTTCATTGTACGAAAGTAAACCATTCCAGTGTATTTCAACTTTATTTAAGTATCAATTTTAGTTCAAGTTCAATTTCCATATTATATGTCTACTGTTGAAATTTCCATTCTCAAAATCCTATGTAAAATCTCTTAGTCACTTGTTTTTAAGTTCAAACATGCTCAATCAAGCTTGTAAAAGCTTTCTCTAAGCTCACATTGCAGTTTTAAACAATTTTGGAGTTTGGTCAATAAAAGTCAAACATGGGTAAAAATGAAGCAGAAATGGCAATGGGTGATGCAGGCATGGATTTGGGGTGATCTATAGTTAGTTGGATTGGTTTAGATTAGGTAGTGGTTCTTGTTTCACAGGATTCAAGCCATAGTGGCTTTGGACAATTTGTAAGTCATTTCAAAGTTCTTATGCATAATCTGTCTTTGTAGTATTAATAAGCTCAAACCTGTTTTAATAGTTGTATTTAGGTTAAGTAAATCTAGTTTGATCAATGATTTATGCTTGTTCAATCTTGAGTTTAGTTTTTGGTTGAAAAACAGTTAATCAAGGGTGTTTGGATTTACTGTCATAACTGTCATAAGGGTCTATTCAGTGATCAATATTTGTTGGTTCATGCTTATTAGGTCCATACTAACTCATTTGAGTCATTAAATTGAGCCTGCTAGTTCAATAAGTCAAAATCTCATCAAATCTGTCTTGCTTGCCAATCTGTTGTGATTTTGGAATTGCAACTTCTTGTTTTGTGTTTAGAATTGTTAAGCATTGCTTGCATTGTGTTCATCACACCTTATTACATCAATATCAGTCATAAAATTGGATTCAAAGTTCATTTTAGTCAAAGTTCATAGATATTGTCAAAAGTCAAAATTGCAAAAACCTGTTTTAGGGCCAACTGCAAGGATTTTTCATGGCTTCATTTTTGAGCCATTTTCAGTGAAACTTAGCATTCTAAAAACTTCAACTGGTCTTTATCCTTATTACCATTTTAGTATAATTTTACAATTTTCTTAAAAGCTCCAAACAAGCTTCTCTTTTTAGTACCAGTTGCCCTGCTCACAACTCATCTTAAACTGAGTTTTCTCAGTTTGTGCAGCCACTTGCACAGGGCTCATAAGAGCTTCCCAAGGTCTGAGTTTTGGTGTACTTGATCTCAACCAGGTCTAGGATAGGTTCTAATTGCTAGTTTTCAGTTTTAGCTTAATTGGTAGCTTGTGCTTGTGTCCAAAGTAGCCCACAGAAACTGTTTTAGCTCATAATCTCAAAAACATCAAATCTGTGAATTCAGCTAAATAGAGGTTAAAGCCTGTTGTTAATTGTTGCATTTGGTCATTTTTAGTAGTTTAGAACATCTGTAAACTGTTGGTGGCTTGTTTTGCTCATTAGCTTATTTAAAGTGCTTATTCTAAAGCACTTGGTATATCAGTCCCATTTTCTTGTACACCACCACTTGTTTTTCCAATTTTCCTAGCTTCCTAATATTATTTTAGAGTTTTCCTGAAATTTTCAGATTTTTCTAAGTTGGTTTGTTATTTTTCTGCATTTAAATTAGTTTTTAAGCATTTTTAATTAGCTTTTAATACAAAAAATTCAGAAAAGGTTCAAAAAAATAATTTTTCATTTTTCTTAGCTTCAGATAAATATAAAAAGTAAAAAAAGTAATTTTCCAGATTTTTCATAGTTTATTTTGTAACTTTTAGTAATTTAATTAGTTTTTAATAGTTTAAAATTCATAAAAAATAGAAAAATAATCAGAAAATTACAAAAATAGTTTTGAAAATTCTATTTTGATATTTTAGATTTTTCTAAGTCTTAATTTTATTTTTCTAGCTTTGTTTCATATTTTCTTGTATTTTAGGTTAATATTTAATAGTTAAAATTAGTTTTTAATTAATAATAATTAGATAATTAGTTATAAAAATAATTTTCTTTTTTTAAATATTTTCTTTTATCATTAGGATTGTAAAAATATCATTTTCATATTTTTAGGATTAAGATTGTGTAAGTTTTACGTTTTTATTTGTACGTCGCGTAGTTTTTATTTCAGTTTTGTAAAAACATAAAAACAAAAAAAACATCATTTTAAAAATAGTGATAGAGTTTATTTAATAGTTTTTATCTTTTTAATTTCCTTTAATTTGCATTTAAGCCGTTGTAATTTGTTGGCTTTTTCTGTAGTTATAATCATAATCAAATCCCTTTTTCGTTCAAATTTCTCGATCACTTTACGTTTGATAATCCATTGCATAGCTCGCTGGGAAATAACGACCCGGGGAAACACTATACTCCTCAGATCTTCATTGAGTTCGTGCTTAAGCAGTTTTAAGCTTATTACGGTCTGCCATTCACAAGTGGCCGGCTTGAGTGATTTAGCTTGACTGTTTGGCACGCATCATTACTTAACTAAATACTACTTAACCTAAAAAAACTACGACTACGAGCTTTCTAACGATTACATATACTTGAGGTGACCTACTCTTTAATACCTGGAATTTCTAATTTCTAACAATCTCCCCCTAAGGGAGGTCACCTCAATAATGTACTAAACTTACATTGAATACAAATAGATATTACATTAACAATTGTTCTTGCATTCTTGATGTAGTACTTTGCTCCTAGGCTCGTAGTCATTGATTCTTCACATTGCATGTTTGGTTACTCCAGGTGGAGGTCTTTTATTGATCCACGTGATAATAAATTTGAGCCAGCTTTTGAGACCATCAGCTAACAAAAGTCTCTGAGACATCCATTGTGGTGTTGGTATTATGTGATGTTGTGACTTTCGGACCGACATGCTCACATTCTGGATTATGATATCTTCTCATCAGAGTAGCGGAAGCTTTCGTTGATTCATGATATTGGCAGCAGCGTAGCAGTAGCATGGAGTGTAAATATCAGAGTCATTGATGCACTTATCATGATTTCTTAAGAGATGAATGTATTGTGTGAGCATGCGGCTATGGATTGACCGCTTCATTCTGATCAGCTGCAAACGTCAGGCGTACCTGCATACAACAGTTAGCAATAAAGCGTACAAAAGTGCCTTTGACCACTTTTAGTTGAATTGAGGTACACGACCCACGGTTCCCCGTTTATCAGTACAAGTACTGCCTGTGATCAGGTCTAATTCCTAAGAATTTCCTTGATAGGGTTTCGCAGCTGCTCTAGCTGTTCTCAAACTGGAACGTCTCAAAGAAGACAACACGGAATGAGTGAACCAGCGAATTTAAGTCCACTGATTGATGAAAAGAGATTTGAAAAACAATCGTGTATTGCTCAATAGAAATTGTTTTTGCAATACAACGGTTTTATTGAAAATTAATTATCAATCATAAAAACACCTTTTGGTTTGAAAAATTAGTACACGGTCGATGTGCTAAAGAAAAGATTTATTAAGCACAAAGACTGGTTTTTCAAAGGTATCCGTCAATCCATAACCTGAACCAGGATAGATTCAAGAGATTGAATCGCCCCATTGTTTCTGTTCAGTTGTCACATGGTTGATCTATATAATAGATCTCACATGCCACCTACCAGGAGCTTGTTTGATGTTGGCTCCAGAAGGCTTTCCATCTTCATTGTGAATATGTAAACACATCACTCAGATGTTCTGGCAATACCACAAGGATAATGCGTAGGACTCAAGATATAATCTCTCTTTCCACATTGTGTGAAACAGAGATTCTTCATTGAAAGTGCCCTAATGAGATTTATTGATGATCTCGTGGCTCTAGACTCAATTTTGTGCATATTTGGATCCTGTGCTGGAGACTAGGGAGAGGTTCTCCTTCTTCAATATCAACAATCTCTAAGAGAAAGTAGATAGATAATGTCGGTTCCCCGTGAGAATAAAACAAGTCATTTTAAGAGGAACTTGAGTGGTTTGGAAAGTTGAAGTGAAGTGCGTCACTGGGTCCATGACGTCTTGTCTTCAATACCAATGTTACCATCAGTAGCATATGAATTGAACCCGGTTTCTGCCCTAAGGTTGAATATATAGAGGGCTATTTGTTTTCACCCTTTTCTCATTCAATTCTTTTTAATTCTTCAACCCCTTCAGTGCTTACCGAGACTTCATAGCTAGAGCCTTGTTGGGTTTATTTCAGTACTAGCTTAGTCTCAGTCCGCACTCTTCCCATATCTCATTTTTCTCCTTTTATCATCATACCTAAGAACTCTACACTAACTAGTGGATAGTCCCTGGGTAGATCCCTCCGGTTCTGGCGGATCATGGGAACACATACCTAACCTTATCATCCTTATATCACCGTACATAGAGTAAAGTTGGTCGGTCTATTTGGTATTGTTCATCTGCCATTGGAACCAATTGAAAACCATTTGAAAAACAATCCAGATACTTGTGATATATTATCAAAACGTTTTGTACCTGAATTGCTTTTGATATTCTTAGAATAAGTGCTCCCCCTCAACATGTGCATGAATTGTTTGAAATCGTTTTGCACACGGAGGCAAGAGGAAGAAATTACTTCTTTGATTACCATTTTCTAAAAGATATCACCATCACTTCCTTGATCAAATCAAGTAGATAAAGCATTTCCGGGAAGGATGAGGTTTCCATAAGTTTGCTCCCCCTCAATATGTGCCTCGATGTTTGAAAAGAGTTTTGCACATACTAGAGGGATCCTGCATTTTGAGATAAATGATCACGTTTCAAATCATAGGTTTAAGATAGATGCTCCCCCTCAACATGTGCATGGAAAATTAGAAATCGTTTGTGTTAGGAATTAGAAATTCCAGGTATTAAAGAGTCGGTCACCCTAAGTATATGTAATCGTTAGAAAGCTCGTAGTCGTAGTTATTTTAAGTTAAGTAGTATTTAGTTAAGTAACACCGTGGAGGATAGACGGGTCTTTACCCACTGTATGCCTGATCCATAGCCCGCTGTGTGGCGTTTTATGTAAGAGTATAAATACTCTCTACCTCCCAAGGTAGAGAGTTGGAGCTCATAATAAGAATTTTCTTTCTCTCACTAAAGTTCCCTAAACTTTTAACTTTCTCTCTCTAGAATTCCACTTATACGCCATCTTGTTGTTATGGTTTGATGTGTATGTGAAAACTAATATCCTACAATTGGTAACAAGAGCCATGGTTAGATCATATCTTGCACATCTTTGGATTTCTAGTGGTTTTTAGGTGGTTTTTGAGTTTGAAAAAGTTTAGTGGTTTGTGCATCATTTGGTTGATTTCTTGTGATAAAGCTTGGATTTTGTTAGTACTTTTATGTTTAGAACCATCACAAGTGTTTAGGTTTTCATTTGGTAAGCTTGAATCATCTTGGTTGGGTTGTTTTTGGATTGAAAAGTGATGTTTATGTTATTTTTCTTGCTAGCGACTTGACATACGGATTTGTTTCTTAGTAGCGACTTGCTTTACAATTTTGTAGCGAGTTGCAGTTTTTGGAGCTAGCGACTTAGGCCTAGCAACTTACAGTACAAGTAGTGGACTCTCCACTACGGGTAGCGACTTGGTGTTAGCGACTTGAGGCTTAGCGAGTTGCTATTTAGCGACTTGAATCTTTAGCGACTTGATTAGCGAATTGCTGCCAAAATTTTGCTAGCGACTTGAGGCTTAGTGAGTTACTATTTAGCAACTTGCCTTTGTTTAGCGACTTGGGACTTTAGCGACTTGGTTGTATAGCGAATTAGGTGTTAGCGACTTGGTGCATTTTCTTCTAGCAACTTGGGTGATTTTTTACGGTTTTCTCTTGATTTAGTAAAATCCCGTGTAAGAATCTATTTCCCGGTTTAATCATAGAGTTATAAAATCCCGTATAATCTGTTAACATGTCCACTGTTGCCGAGGATGTTCAAGCAGCTGGTTCAGATACTCGTCCACCCATGCTTGACAGAACTGACTACGATTCTTGGGCTCAACGAATCAGATTGTACTGTCTTGGAAAGGAAAATGGTGTCAACATTCTCAAATCCATTGATGAAGGACCGTATCGAGTTGAGACGACTAGAGATGTACTTGATACTGCTGAAGATCGAACTCTGATTTACGGAATGGACAGACCAAAGATGTATGATGAGCTTGATGATAAGGAGAAAAAGAGATTCGATGCTGATATCAGGGCTTCAAACATTGTTATTCAAGGTCTTCCTAAAGACATCTACAAGCTGATCAATCACAACACCGATGCAAAGGCAGTATGGGATAATGTCAAGATGCTTCTCTCAGGTTCTGAATTAACTATGGAAGACAGAGAATCACAACTCTATGACGAATTTGAACACTTCAATATGAAACCAGATGAGAGTGTCTATGAGTACTATGTGAGATTTCATAAGCTGGTGAATGATATGAGGAACATCAGAATGACTATGCCTAACATTCAGCTGAACTCAAAATTTGTGAACAACATGAATCCCGAATGACACAAGTTTGTTACTTCTGTGAAGCTCACTAAAGGATTGAAGAATACGAATTATGAGCAACTCTATGCCTTCCTTCTTCAGAATGAGAGACATGCCATGTTTGAAAAGATGATTCTTAATCAGTTCAAAACCAACCAGGGAGAGACTAGCTCATCTAATGACTCAGCGGCCTTCTACTCAAACATCGGAATCACAACCAAAGCCTCACAAGTCATACCCATGGGTAATGGTAATCACAAACTCATTCCTGATCCTATGTTCAAACAAGCTGATGCTGATGCACACGTGGGTAACATCATTAATCAACTAGCTCTTCTGGTTAGTCAAAACATGAATTCTCTCCCACAAACCAACAACAACCTCAGAACAACATCTAACCCACACAATCAAGCTACTGTTAAAGGTGGGAGGATCGTGGTGCAACCAGTTCAGGAAAGACAGTATGAACAGGGAAGAGGTGGAGCTGGTAGAGGTTTTGTTGGTAATCAGAATCGAGGAAGGAATGGTAATCAAGGTCAAACTAAGCCGATCAAATGCTAAAACTGTGGTGGTGAGGGACACATTGCAAGGAACTGCACATCTCCAAAATGTCCACAGAATGCTGATTATTTCAGAGATAAGATGCTGCTTGTACAAGCTCAGGATAATGGTGCTGCTTTGGATGAAGAGGAGTTGTTGTTTCTTGCTGAGGGCAATGCCAAGACCTATGATGCTGATGTGGATGAGCAGCCTATTCAGGAAATAGGTCACAATCATCAGAATGCCTTTCAAGTCGCTGATTGTGATGCATACGACTCTGATGTGGATGATTGACCCACTGCACACACAATTTTTATGGCTAGCATTTCTCCAATGGTTTCTCCCAAGGTCTCATCTTCACCACAAGCTGGCCCATCCAAAGACAAACTCATCTCAGAGGTATTAAAACTATACGATGATGCTGATGTGCAAAAGATGCATGACAAAGTACAATTAACTGAAACTATTGAATCAAATATTGAAAATATGGATAATATCAATGTTGTCCCATATGATCAATATGTGAAACAAAGTGAAAGTGAAGCTGTACCAAGTGATGCATCTTCTGCAGTCAACAATAACTATGTTTTTGATGAATACACTGCATGTGCCCCTGATGATTCTGTAATTTCTGAACTAAATGCCTATAAAGAACGTGTTGCTATCTATGAACAACGTGCAAAATTTGAGTTGACCTCTCGTGAGCAGGAAATGGATGACCAAGTGCGTACAATCATTAGAAAAAGTAATTTTCGAGAAGAAGTATTAAAACAAGAGTTAAATTCCTTGCAAGAAAAGCTTTCTAAAACTGCTAAGCAAAAACAAGAACTTCAAGAAAATGTGAAAATGCTTAAGCAAGAATTTAATGCAAAGGAATCAAAACTCTTGAAAGATTTTTCTAATCTGAAAACTTTGAAAAACAAACTTGAAAACAAGTTGTACATACAAGGGAACACCATTCAGACTGCTCACATGATCACTAAGCATAGAGTCTTAAGCGATAAGCATAGCATTCCCCTTATTGAGGAACCAAATCCAGAGGTTATTAAAAAGGCTAGAAATGCTCATAAGGTTCTTTATGATGGCAATGAAATCCTTAAACCTAGACAGAAACCTAGTTGGGTTGAGTGCACTAAGGAAGATAAGAAATCAGATGAAGTCACTAGGGAAAAGATGAACAAGAAATTAGATGATCCTAAATGTAAAGAGAAGAAAATAAAGATCACACCCCATGATTACAAGAAGGAAAACTGGATTTCCTTGAACAAGTTTAAGCCTCAGACATTGTTGACTCCCGAACAAGTTTTTTGGAAAATAGATCTAGATAAGCAGAAAGCTGAAAATATTGTTGAAACAAACCCTCCCCTTTGGAAAATGCCTAGAGCGACTATGTATCCTCCTAATACACCAATGCATCTTGTTCCTAGAACAATTACCACTAAAAGCAAGACCTCAATTAGCCAATATGTTATATTTCAACTATTTGTTGATTTTAAGAAAACTTGCAAGAAAAGGATCACACCCACTGGTATAACTGAAGGAGAAAGGGGTTTTGAGCAAATGAAAGAATGTTATTTAACTGAGGTCATGCCTTTCTTTAAACTTCTAAAAGATCACTTTGAGAGTCTTAAAAAGGGGATAGAAACTGATATTAAGGGAATGGAAAAGGAATTTGATGCAATGATAGTTGAAGTTAGTGACTATGAGCGAGCACTAAAATATAATGAGATTGAGAGGAAGAACTTGCATACACTAAATGAGAACCTGATTTCTGAATGTATTGCTCAAGATGTGTTTTTCACTGCTACAAATTGTTCCATTAATGCTTCCAAATTTCATGAATTATCGGTTGCCCTGAAAGTCTCCCATGATCGTGTCATTGAGCTTGAAAAAACTAATTCTGAACTAAACGATAAAATTGAACTCGATGATCACGACAATTTGGTTAAACATTTTTCTAAACTAGAAGTTGAGCATTTTAATTTACAACTAAAATATCAACATCTTAAAGAAAATGTCAAAACTTTAAATATCAAGACATCCTCAGATGCTCCAGAGTTTGATGCAGTTTTTCAAATTAACAAACGTGATGAACAAATTCAAGCTCATTGCAACACGATCAGAAAGTTGAAAGCCCAAATCTCTCAATTAAAGGGTCAAACGAACAATATGACAGGCTCCCAAATACCTCCTCCTTTAGATTCTCAGAATTCTCAAACGTTTCATCTTCAAAACCTAGTAAATGCATTACAAAAGGAAAACGAAAGTTTTCTAGAAGAAAATGAAAAGGTTAAACGTCATTTCAATGAGTTATTTGAATCAATAAAGGTCACTCGTAACAAAAATAACGAACAAATAGCTTCATTGCAAAAGGAAATTGAGAATCTAAAGAGTCAGGTAAAAGGGAAAATGCCAATGACCAATGGGGAGAATGGTGTATCAAAGGTTCACTCTTGTAATAAATATGCTTTGTCTGTGAAATATGTCCCTCCTCATCTCAGGAACAACAAACTTGCTGTTCAAACATACTTCTCATCCCTTAAGGATTGCCTAGAATGTCTGCGTGAGATTGTTGAAGAGGATAAGTTAGAGAAACCTCATGATAATGCAATTGGACATGCATGCTTATATGCCAAACGATCTCAAGAAATCCTAGAATGCTTGATCACAATATGCCCAAAGTCCTTAGGTGAGAGAGTTAATCCTTTGATTCCATGTTCGATGCCTAATGCCAAGTATGATACTCATTCGATGCCCAATGTCTTGAATGTGAACCTTAGTGTGCCTTTAAGTAGTTCAGATTCCAGATCTGTCAATGCTATGAAAGAGAACTCAAGTGTGCCTTCTAGGAGTACAAATCCCAGCACTTCTAGTTTTAAGAAAGTGAACCTTAGTGTGCCTACATGTAGTTCAGATCCCAGCACATCTAAACAGGTGATGCAAAGAATAGTAAAACCAACTAATGTTCCCATTCCCTCTATAGGAGTAATCAGTGACATTAAAGGGAGCAGGTCAAAGTCTCAAGACAATACAAGGAATGATAGGACCTCGCAAGCTAAGAATGTGCACTGGAAAAGAGTAGAAGAACAATCTAGGAACTTTAAGCTTGAATCGAATAAAACGAATCGTGTTGATTCTAGTATTAGCCATAGGCGTACTGTAATTAATTCGAATTTTGATACTATTTGCAAACCTTGTATTGATGACTACTTGAATTCTGTTTCTAATCATGAATGTGGTGTTAATGTTTTGCCTAATGATGTTAATTGTCCAGTTAATGTTGTTAATGCTAAATTCATGCTAAAAAGGAAAAAAGGCAAAAACGAAAGAAAGTTAGAAAACAGTGGAAACCCACAGGAAGAACATTTAGTAAGATAGGCTATTATTGGATACCTGTTGGTCATAAGAATAATCAGACAATGCCCACTAGAAAATGGATGCCTACTGGTAGAACTATTCCCTTAAGAAGTGAGCACACTGTGAACAGGGCTAATACAGACACTAGTACTGCATCTATTCACAATGATTCCAGTGCCTTAATTTCTGATATGAATGCTTCTTTTTCTGATGTGGGTGTTCCAACCATTGTTACTAACCAAATGGAACCCATTCTTGCATGGGGATCCCAATTATCCAGTTATCCATTCTTGTCTGTGTTCAACTGCAGATCGTTCAAATCGTTCTGTGGTACCTGGACTCAGGCTGTTCCAAGCATATGACTGGCGACCGGTCATGGCTCATGAACTTCGTGAGCAAATTCATCGGGACAGTTAGATTCGGGAATGATCATTTCGGTGCTATTATGGGTTATGGAGACTATGTTGTTGGCAAAAGTGTTATCTCCAGGGTTTACTATGTAGAAGGTCTTGGTCACAACTTGTTCTCTGTTGGTCAATTCTGCGATTCTGATCTAGAAGTAGCCTTCAGAAAACATACCTGCTTCGTTAGAGAACTTGATGGTAAGGAACTTTTAAGAGGTTCACGTGGTTCAAATCTATACACCATCTCTATCGAAGATATGATGAAGTCTTCTCCAATTTGCTTACTGTCAAAGGCCTCTAAAACAAAGTCATGGCTATGGCATCGTCGTCTCGATCACTTGAACTTCGGTACCATCAATGATCTCTCCAAAAAGGACTTAGTTGTAGGTTTACCTAGACTCAAGTATGAAAAGGATCATCTTTGTTCAGCATGTCAATTGGGAAAAAGCAAGAAGTATGCCCATAAACCCAAACCTACTAACTCTGTCACAGAAGTTCTTCATATGATTCACATGGATTTATGTGGACCAATGAGGGTGCATAATATATTTGGGAAGAAATATGTGTTAGTTGTGGTTGATGATTACTCTCGATTCACCTGGGTCAAGTTCTTAAGGACAAAGGATGAAACTCCTGATATCATCATCAAACTCATCAAACAGCTGCAGGTTCGGCTTAACAAAACGGTCAGAATAATAAGAACAGACAATGGAACTGAGTTTGTCAACAAACAACTCAGTGAATTTTATAAAAGCGTTGGAATCAGCCATCAAAGAAGTGTTCCACGAACTCCTCAACAGAACGGTGTAGTTGAAAGACGAAATCGAACTCTTGTAGAAGCCGCTAAAACAATGCTGATTTACTCAAAGGTTCCAATGTTTCTCTGGGCTGAAGCTATTGCCACTGCATGCCACACACAAAATCGTTCCCTGATTCACAGAACAATCTTCTTCAGGAGACATCGACTCTGCTACTTCAGTCCCTCAACCTGTAGGATATTGGATTTTCACGTACACATCAAACCATAACACAAAGGGGCGTATAAGTGGACTTCTAGAGAGAGAAAGTTAGAGGTTTAGGGAACTTAGTGAGAGAAAGTGAAAGATATTATTATGAGCTCCAACTCTCTACCTTGGGAGGTAGAGAGTATTTATAGTCTTACATAAAACGCCACACATCGGGCTGTGGATCAGGCATACAGTGGGTAAAGACCCGTCCGTCCTCCACGGTGTTACTTAACTAAATACTACTTAACTTAAAAGAACTACGACTACGAGCTTTCTAACGATCACATATACTTGAGGTGACCGACTCTTTAATACCTGGAATTTCTAATTCCTAACAATCTCCCCCTAAGGGAGGTCACCTCAATCATGTACCAAAATTACATTGAATACAAATAGATATTACATTAACAATTGATCTTGCATTCTTGATGTAGTCCTTTGCTCCTAAGCTCGTAGTCATTGATTCTTCACAATGCATGTTTGGTTACTCCAAGTGGAGGTCTTTTACTGATCCACGTGATAATAATTTTGAGCCATCTTTTGAGATCATCAGCTATCAAAAATCTCTGAGACATCCATTGTGTTGTTGGTATTATGTGATGTTGTGACTTTCGGACCGATATGCTCACATTCTGGATCATGATATCTTCTCATCAGAGTAGCGGAAGCTTTTGTTGATTCATGATATTGGCAGCAGCGTAGCAGAAGAATGGAGTGTAAATATCAGAGTCATTGATGCACTAATCATGATTTCTTTTGAGATGAATGTGATAAGTGAGAATGCGGCTATGGATTGACCGCTTCATTCTGATCAGCTGCAAACGTCGGGTGTACTTGCATACAACAGTTAGCAATAAATCGCACGAAAGTGTCTTTGATCACTTTCGTTGAATTGAGGTACACGGCCCACGGTTCCCCGTTGATCAGTACATGTACTGCCTGTGATCAGGTATAATTCCGAAGAATTTCCTTGACAGGGTTTCGCAGCTGCTCTAGCTGTTCTCAAACCAGAACATCTCAAAGAAGACAACACGGAGTGAGTGAACCAGCGAATTTTAAGTCCACTGATTGATGAAAAGAGATTTGAAAAACAATCGTGTATTGCTCATTAGAAATTGTTTTTGCAATACAACGAAGGTTTTATTGAAAATCAATTATCAATCATAAAAACACCTTTTGGTTTGAAAAATGAGTACACGGTCGATGTGCTAAAGAAAAGAGTAGTTAAGCACAAAGACCGGTTTTTCAAAGGTATCCGTCAATCCATAACCTGAACCAGGATTGATTCAAGAGATTGAATCGCCCGATTGTTTCTGTTCAGTTGTCACATGGTTGATCTATATAATAGATCTCACATGCCACCTACCAGGAGCTTGTTTGATGTTGGCTCCAGAAGGCTTTCCATCTTCATTGTGAATATGTAAACACATCACTCAGATGTTCTGGCAATACCACAAGGATAATGCGTAGGACTCAAGATATAATCTCTCTTTCCACATTATGTGAAACAGAGAGTCTTCATTGAAAGTGTCCTAATGAGATTTATTGATGATCTCGTGGCTCTAGACTCAATTTTGTGCATATTTGGATCCTGTGCCGGAGACTAGGGAGAGGGTCTCCTTCTTCAATATCAACAATCTCTAAGAGAAAGTCGATAGATAATGTCGGTTCCCCGTGAGAATGAAACAAGTTCTTTTTTAGAGGAACTTGAGTGGTTTGGAAAGTTGAAGTGCAGTGCGTCACTCGGTCCATGACGTCTTGTCTTCAATACCGATGTTACCATCAGTAGCATATGAGTTGAACCCGGTTTTTGCCCTAAGGTTGAATAAATGGAGGGCTATTTGTTTTCACCCTTTTCTCATTCAAATCTTTTTAATTCTTCAACCCCTTCAGTGCTTACCGAGACTTCATAGCAAGAACCTTGTTGGGTTAATTCCAGTACTAGCTCAGTCTGAGTCTGCACTCTTCCCATATCTCATTTTTCTCCTTTTATCATCATACCTAAGAACTCTACACTAACTAGTGGATAGTCCCTGGGTAGATCCCTCCGGTTCTGGCGGATCATGGGAACAAAAAAAAAACCTAACCTTATCATCCTTATATCACCGTACATAAAGTAAAGTTGGTCGGTCTATTTGGTATTGTTCATCTGCCATTGGAACCAATTGAAAACCATTTGAAAATCAATTCAGATACTTGTGATATATTATCAAAGCATTTTGTACCTGACTTGTTTTTGATATTTTTAGAACAAGAACTCCCCCTCAACATGTGCATCAAGTATTTGAAAATGTTTTGCACACGGAGGCAAGAGAAAGAATTAACTTCTTTGATTACAATTTTCTAAAAGATATCAACATCACTTCCCACATCAAATCAAGTAGATAGAGCATTTCCGGGAAGGATGAGGTTTCCATAACTTTGCTCCCCCTCAATATGTGCCTCGAGGTTTGAAAAAAAGTTTTGCACATACTAGAGGGAACCTGCACATTGAGATAAGTTGATCACATTTCAAATCATTGGTTTAAGATAGATGCTCCCCCTCAACATGTGCATGGAAAATTTGAAATCGTTTGTCACATGTGGGAAGGATAGCATGTACATCCTTATAAAACCATTTACCGAATTATCAGTTTAAATCCAATTTAAATCACACATTCTCCCCCGATCACAATTATCAAATCATTTGAGATTTGTGATCTCTTATTGATTTAAATTGATTTTGAAAGCTTTTAAGGGGAATTGTGACTTGATTATGGAAGCGATTTAACTGATAAGGATCGGATTTTAAGACTTTAAACTCCATTGATAAAACATGCATGTACATTTTTTGAAAACAATTTAATGCCAAATAACTTTTTAATTAAATTGAAATCATTCTCCCCCTAAATCAATGACATAGGTTGTTGATTGAGAGATAGAGATTTTGACAAATAAGTCCTAATGATTATCAAAAATAGAGACCGAGTTATTTTTCAAAGCATTTAGTTTTCAGCAGATAAATGTTTATAGAATCAGAGCATGAATTTTGTAAGCATGATAAAACATGGCTCTGTTCTTTCTTTTAAAATCGGGTTATTTCCTGAAAATGACAATAAACCATTGTTTCACTTTCTCTCAATTTTTTTTTTTTTTTTTTTTTAAATTAAAAATTCGAACAATATCTAAAGACCCGTGTCATTCTTTGAATGACAACACAAAGACCGTAGATATTATCGAATCGAGAAAGACATGACAAAAATGACAATATTTTTTGAAAATTTTTCGAATTTTTCATTTTTTTTTCTGGATTTTGAAGGTTTTTATTTTTTTTCTATTTGATTTTTGAGGATTTTATAATTTTGTATTTTGCTTTTCGAATAAATATTTACAAGAGAGATAGATGAAGATAGACCTTTACTCCTCGTCTTCCTCCTGAAGACGTTTGAGTGTTTCTGGTTGAAGGCTTTTCAAGCCTAGTCGTGGAAGTATGAACTCAAAACGTTCTCTTGGAAGAGCTTTGGTGAAGATGTCTGCTAACTGATATTCAGACCTCACAAAATAGAGTTCCACCACACCTTTTTCCACTTTTTCCCTGATGAAATGATGTCGAATGTCGATATGCTTTGCTCTTGAGTGTTGAACGTTGTTGCATGAGAGAGCAATAGCACTTTTATTGTCACAGTACAGAGGGATTTTGTTGAATTCAAAGCCATAGTCAGATAATTGAGATCTCATCCATAAGATTTGAGCACAACAAGATGACATGGCTATGTATTCAGCCTCTGCAGAGGAAATAGAAGTACTCATTTGCTTCTTTGAAGACCAGCTCACAAGCTTATCACCCAAAAACTGAGCACCTCCAGATGTACTTCGACGAGTATCTTGACACCCTGCATGATCAGCATCTGACTTCCTGGTGAACAATGTTGGATCAACTGCTCCTTTGCTAAATCCGGTTGATAGAAGTAACTTTGACAGTGTATCATACCATGCCCTTGGAGCTTGCTTTAAACCGTAAAGAGCCATCTTCAAACGATAAACGTGAGTAGGATGTTCTTGATTTACAAATCCTTCAGGTTGGCTGACGTAGACGACTTCTTTAAGATCTCCGTTCAGAAATGCCGTCTTCACATCCATATGATAGACTACCATGTTCTTACTAGCAGCATTAGCCAGAAAGATTCTGATTGCCTCGATTCGAGCAACTAGAGCAAAAGATTCTTCAAAGTCAATACCCTCCTCTTGACGGTATCCTTTAACAACTAATCGAGCCTTGTTCTTCAACACATCACCATGCTCATCAAGTTTCACTTTGAAGATCCATTTAAGAGCAATAATCATAGCACAGTCTGGAGCAGGTACTAACTCCCATACATCAAGTCGATCAGACTCATGAATTTCATCTTGCATGGCATTGAACTAGCTATATTCATTCATGGCGGTTTTAACATCTTTTGGTTCGATCTTAGATAGTACGGAGTTGAAGAAGCACCATAAGGCATCGGTTGCAAGTTGTTTCCGTGTTGATACAGGACGAGAGGGATTTCCAATTATGTTATCTAGTGGATGATCGTGAGTCCATTTTCTAAAGTGTTCATGTGGCAGTTGTTGAGGGACTGAGGTAGCAGAGTCGATGTCTCCTGAAGAAGATGGTTCTGATGATGATTCAGGAGCAAATATGTTTTCAAATGGATCATCTTCAGGAGTAGCAAAGGGATTAACTTCATCATTGATGCCAGAAACAGTTCCATGATGTACATTTGAAGAATGATGATTTGTTGATGAGACTGAAGGATCAGCAGAAGGCGCTTCTTGGCTTAAAGATATTGAGACGGAGGGATTGACTTCATTCACAGGAATATAAGCAGCCTCTGTTGTAGGGATCGACACCTCATTAGTACTTGGATCATAAAGTTCATCAAACATAGGATCAAACAATTTCTTTAAATCATCTTCAGACGGAGGTACATATGGAGTTTCTTGAGAGGAGTTTGGAACAAGGGATGAACCAATGGGACTGTTTTGAAGTGCGGGTCCTGAGCTGGAGTGTCCAGGAGCCATTTGACCGGTCAGCTCATCAAACGTAACGTGAATTGTTTCCATGATATTTCGGGTTCTTTTGTTGTAGATTCGGTATCCCTTTTTGTTTGGTGCATATCCTACAAATACTCCAATGTCAGCTTTAGCCCTAAGTTTGCCTAAGTCTTGACCCTCATTAGTTGGATAACACAATGCACCAAACACACGAAGGAACGAGAGATTAGGTTTTCTGTTGTAGACAAGTTCATATGGAGTTTTTCCATGAACAGTGTGAATCAGGGAACGATTTTGTGTGTAGCATGCAGTGGCAATTGCTTTAGCACAGAGAAACATTGGAACCTTTAAGTAAATCAGCATTGTTCTAGCGGCTTCAACAAGAGTTCGATTTCGTCTTTCAACTACACCGTTCTGTTGAGGAGTTCGTGGAACACTTCTTTGATGGCTGATTCCAACGCTTTCATAGAATTCACTAAGTTGTTTGTTGACAAACTCAGTTCCATTGTCTGTTCTGATAATTCTGATGGTTTTGTTAAGTCGAACCTGCAGCTGTTTGATGAGTTTGATGATGATATCAGGAGTTTCATCCTTTGTCCTTAAGAACTTGACCCAGGTGAATCTAGAGTAATCATCAACCACAACTAACACATATTTCTTCCCAAAGATATTCTGCACCCTCATTGGTCCACATAAATCTATATGAATCATATGAAGAACTTCTGTGACAGAGTTAGTAGGTTTGGGTTTATGGGCATACTTCTTGTTTTTTCCCAATTGACATGCTGAACAAAGATGATCCTTTTCGTACTTGAGTCTAGGTAAACCTACAACTAAGTCCTTTCTGGTGAGATCATTGATGGTGCCGAAGTTCAGATGATTGAGACGACGATGCCATAACCATGACTTTGTTTTAGAAGCCTTTGACAGCAAGCAAATTGGAGAAGACTTCATCATATCTTCGATGGAGATGGTGTATAGATTAGAACCACGTGAACCTCTTAAAAGTTCCTTACCATCAAGTTCTCTAACGAAGCAGGTATGTTTTCTGAAGGCTACTTCTAGATCCGAATCGCAGAATTGACCAACAGAGAACAAGTTGTGACCAAGACCTTCTACATAGTAAACTCTGGAGATAACACTTTTGCCAACAACATAGTCTCCATAACCCATAATAGCACCGAAATGATCATTCCCGAATCTAACAGTCCCGATGAATTTGCTCACGAAGTTCATGAGCCGTGACCGGTCGCCAGTCATATGTTTGGGACAGCCTGAGTCCAGGTACCACAGAACGATTTGAACGATCTGCAGTTGAACACAGACAAGAATGGATAACTAGATAATTGGGATCCCCATGCAAGAATGGGTTCCATTTGGTTAGTAACAATGGTTGGAACACCCACATCAGAAATAGAAGCATTTATATCAGAAAATGACGCAATGGAATCATTGTGAATAGATGCAGTACTAGTGTCTGTATTAGCCCTGTTAACAGTGTGATCACTTCTTAAGGGAATAGTTCTACCAGTAGGCATCCATTTTCTAGTGGGCATTATCTGATTAGTCTTATAACCAATAGGTATCCAATAATAGCCTATTTTACTGAATGTTCTTCCTGTGGGTTTCCACTGTTTTCTAATTTTCTTTCGTTTTTGCCTTTTAGCCTTCTTAGCATGAATTTTAGCATTAACAATATTAACTGGACAATTAACATCATTAGGCAGAACATTAACACCACATTCATGATTAGAGACAGAATTCAAGCAGACATCAATACAAGGTTTTCAAATAGTATCAGAATACGAATTAATTACAGTACGCCTATGGCTAATACTAGAATCAACACGATTCGTTTTATTCGATTCAAACTTAAAGTTCCTAGATTGTTCTTCTACTCTTTTCCAGTGCACATTCTTAGCTTGAGAGGTCCTATCATTCCTTGTATTGTCTTGAGACTTTGACCTGCTTCCTTTAATGTCAATGATTACTCCTGTAGAGTGAATGGGAACATTAGTTGGTTTTACTACTCTTTGCATCACCTGTTTAGATGTGCTGGGATCTGAACTACATGCAGGCACACTAAGGTTCACTTTCTTGAAACTAGAAGTACTGACATTTGAACTCCTAGAAGGCACACTTGAGTTCTCTTTCTTAGCATTGACAGATCTGGAATCTGAACTACTTAAAGGCACACTACGGTTCACATTCGAAACATTGGGAATCGAACGAATATCATACTTGGCATTAGGCATCGAGCATGGAATCAAAGGATTAACTCTCTCACCTAATGACTTTGGGCATATTGTGATCAAGCATTCTAAGATTTCTTGAGATCGTTTGGCATATAAGCATGCATGTCCAATTGCATTATCATGAGGTTTCTCTAACTTATCCTCTTCAACAATCTCACGCAGACATTCTAGGCAATCCTTAAGGGATGAGAAGTATGTTTGAACAGCAAGTTTGTTGTTCCTGAGATAAGGAGGGACATATTTCACAGACAAAGCATATTTATTACAAGAGTGAACCTTTGATACACCATTCTCCCCATTGGTCATAGGCATTTTCCCTTTTACCTGACTCTTCAGATTCTCAATTTCCTTTTGCAATGACGCTATTTGTTCGTTATTTTTGTTACAAGTGATCTAGGTTTTGAAATGACGTTTAACCTTTTCATTTTCTTCTAGAAAACTTTCATTTTCTTTTTGTAATGCATTTACTAGGTTTTGAAGATGAAACGTTTGAGAATACTGAGAGTCTAAAGGAGGAGGCATTTGGGAGCCTGTCATATTGTTCGTTTGACCCTTTAATTGAGAGATTTGGGCTTTCAATTTTCTGATCGTGTTGCAATGAGCTTGAATCTGTTCATCACGTTTGTTAATTTGAAAAACTGCATCAAACTCTGGAGCATCTGAGGATGTCTTGATATTTGAAGTTTTGACATTTTCTTTAAGATGTTGATATTTTAGTTGTAAGTTAAAATGCTCAACCTCTAATTTAGAAAAATGTTTAACCAAATTGTCGTGATCATCCAGTTCAATTTTCTCGTTTAGTTTAGAATTAGTTTTTTCAAGCTCAATGACACGATCATGGGAGACTTTCAGGGCAACAGATAGTTCATGAAATTGGGAAGCATTAATAGAGCAATTTGAAGCAGTGAAAAACACATCTTGAGCAACACATTCAGTAATAAGAGTCTCATTTAATGTATGCAAGTTCTTTCTCTCAATCTCATTATATTTTAGTGCACGCTCATAGTCACTAACTTCCACAATCATTGCATCAAATTCCTTTTCCATTCCCTTAATATCAGTTTCTATCCCTTTTTAAAGACTCTCAAAGTGATCTTTTAGAAGTTTAAAGAATGGCATGACCTCAGTTAAATAACATTCTTTCATTTGTTCAAAACCCCTTTCTCCTTCAGTTATACCAGTGGGTGTGATCCTTTTCTTGCAAGTTTTCTCAAAATCAACAAATAGTTGAAATATAACGTATTGGCTAATTAAGGTCTTGCTTTTAGTGGCAATTGTTCTAGGAACAAGATGCATTGGTGTATTAGGAGGATACACAGTCGCTCTAGGCATTTTCCAAAGGGGAGAGTTTGTTTCAACAATATTTTCAGCTTTCTGCTTATCTAAATCCTTTTTCCAGAAGACTTGTTCGGGAGTCAACAATTTCTGAGGCTTAAACATGTTCAAGGAAATCCAGTTTTCCTTCTTGTAGTCATGAGGAGTGATAATTATTTTTTTTCTTTGCATTTAGGATCATTTAGTTTCTTATTCATCTTCTCCCTAGTGATTTCATCTAGTTTCTTATCATCCTCTGTGCACTCAACGCAACTAGGTTTTTGTCTAGGTTTAAGAATCTCATTGCCATCATAGATCAGACTTTGAGCTACTTTTGCTATCTTTCCGTACTCAGGGTTGGGTTTATCTATAATGGGAACACTATGCTTATCGCTTAGAATTCTATGTTTAGTGACCATGTGAGCAGTCTAAATGGTATTTCCTTGTATGTACAACTTGTTTTCAAGTTTGTTTTTCAAAGTTTTCAGATTAGAAAAGTCTCTCAAGAGTTTTGATTCCTTTGCATTAAATTCTTGCTTAAGCATTTTCACATTTTCTTGAAGTTCTTGTTTTTGCTTAGCTGTTTCTGAAAGCTTTTCTTCCAAGGAATTTAATTCTTGTTTCAATACTTCTTCTCTAAAATTACTTTTTCTAATGACTGTACGCACTTGGTCATCCATTTCCTGCTCACGAGTGGTCAACTCAAATTTTGCACGTTGTTCATAAATAGCAACACGTTCTTTATAGGCATTTAGTTCAGAAATTACAGAATCATCTGGGGCACATGCAGTGTATTCATCAAAAACATAGTCATTGTTGACTGCAGAAGATGCATCACTTGGTACAACTTCACTTTCACTTTGTTTCACGTATTGATCGTATGGGACAATATTGATATTACCCATATTTTCAATATTTGATTCAATAGTTTCAGTTGGTTGTACTATGTCATGCATCTGTTGCACATCAGCATCATCGTATAGCTTTAATACCTCTGAGATGAGTTTGTCCTTGGATGGGCCAGCTTATGGTGAAGAAGAGATCTTGGGAGAAACCATTGGAGAGATGCTAGCCATAAAGATTGTGTGTGCAGTAGGTCCATCATCCACATCAGAGTCGTATGCATCACAGTCAGTGACTTGAAAGGCGTTCTGATGATTGTGACCTATCTCCTGAATAGGCTGCTCATCCACATCTGCATCATAGGTCTTGGTATTACCCTCAGCCAGAAACAGCAGTTCCTCTTCATCCAACGCAGCACCATTGTCCTGAGCTTGTACAAGCAGCATCTTATCTCTGAAGTAATCAGCATTCTGTGGACGCTTTGGAGATGTGCAGTTCCTTGCAATGTGTCCCTCACCACCACAGTTATAACATTTTATCGGCTTAGCTTGACCTTGATTACCATTCCTTCCTCGATTCTGATTACCAACATAACCTCTACCAGCTCCACCTCTTCCCTGATCATACTGTCTTTCCTGAACTGGTTGCACCACGATCCTCCCATCTTTAACAGTAGCTTGATTGTGTGGGTTAGATGCTGTTCTGAGGTTGTTGTTGGTTTGTGGGAGAGAATTCATGTTTTGACTAATCAGAAGAGCTAGTTGATTAATGAAGTTACCCACGTGTGCATCAGCATCAGCTTGTTTGAACATAGGATCAGGAATGAGTTTGTAATTACCATTTCCCATGGGTATGACTTGTGAGGCTTTGGTTGTGATTCCGTTGTTTGAGTAGAAGGCAGTTGAGTCATTAGACGAGCTTGTCTCTCCCTGGTTGGTTTGGAACTGATTAAGAATCATTTTTTCAAACATAGCATGTCTCTCATTCTGAAGGAAGAAGGCATAGAGTTGCTCATAGTTTGTATTCTTCAATCCTTTAGTGAGCTTCACAGAGGTGACAAACTTGTGCCATTCGGGATTCATGTTGTTCACAAATTTTGAGTTCAGCTAAATGTTAGGCATAGTCATTCTGATGTTCCTCATATCATTCACCAACTTATGAAATCTCACATAGTACTCATAGACGCTCTCATCTGGTTTCATCTTGAAGTGTTCAAATTCGTCATAGAGTTGTGATTCTCTGTCTTCCATAGTTAGTTCAGAACCTGAGAGAAGCATCTTGACATTATCCCATATTGCATTTGCTTCGGTGTTGTGATTGATCAGCTTGTAGATGTCTTTAGGAAGACCTTGAAGAACAATGTTAGAAGCCCTGATATCAGCATCGAATCTCTTTTTCTCCTTATCATCAAGCTCATCATACATTTTAAGTCTGTCCATTTCGTAAATAGGAGTTCCATCTTCATTAGTATCAAGTATATCTCTAGTCGTCTCAACTCGATACGGTCCTTCATCAATGGATTTGAGAATGTTGACACCATTTTCCTTTCCAAGGCAGTACAATCTGATTCGTTGAGCCCAAGAATCGTAGTCAGTTCTGTCAAGCATGGGTGGACGAGTATCTGAACCTGCTGCTTGAACATCCTCGGCAATAGTGAAGATGATAGTAGGAACGTTGGTAGACATGTTAACAGATTATACGGGATTTTATAACTCTATGATTAAACCGGGAAATAGATTCTTTCACGAGATTTTACTAAATCAAGAGAAAACCGTAAACAATCACCCAAGTCGCTAGAAGATAATACACCAAGTCGCTAACACCTAATTCGCTACACCCCCAAGTCGCTAAAGTCCCAAGTCGCTAGACAAATGCAAGTCGCTAAGTAGTAACTCGTTAAGCCTCAAGTCGCTAGCAAAATTTTGGCAGCAATTCGCTACTCAAGTCGCTAAAGATTCAAGTCGCTAAAGAGCAACTCGCTACAGACCAAGTCGCTACCACCAAGTCGCTACCCGTAGTAGAGAGTCCACTACTTGTACTGTTAATCGCTAGGTCTAAGTCGCTATCTCCAAAACTGTAACTCGCTACAAAATTGTGAAGCAAGTCGCTACGAAGAAAGAGATCCGTATATCAAGTCGCTAGCAAGAAAAACCACATAAACATCACTTTTCAATCCAAAAACAACCCAACCAAGATGATTCAAGCTTACCAAATGAAAACCTAAACACTTGTGATGATTCTAAACATAAAAGTACTAACAAAATCCAAGCTTTAACACAAGAAATCAACCAAATGATGCACAAACCACTAAACTTTTTCAAACTCAAAAACCACCTAAAAACCACTAAAAATCCAAAGATGTGCAAGATATGATCTAACCATGGCTCTTGATACCAATTGTAGGATATTGGATTTTCACGTACACATCAAACCATAACACAAAAGGGGCGTATAAGTGGACTTCTAGAGAGAGAAAGTTAGAGGTTTAGGGAACTTAGTGAGAGAAAGTGAAAGATATTATTATGAGCTCCAACTCTCTACCTTGGGAGGTAGAGAGTATTTATAGTCTTACATAAAACGCCACACATCGGGCTGTGGATCAGGCATACAGTGGGTAAAGACCCGTCCGTCCTCCACGGTGTTACTTAACTAAATACTACTTAACTTAAAAGAACTACGACTACGAGCTTTCTAACGATTACATATACTTGAGGTGACCGACTCTTTAATACCTGGAATTTCTAATTCCTAACACAACCACTGCCACATGAACACCTTAGAAAATGGACTCACGATCATCCACTAGATAACATCATTGGAAATCCCTCTCGTCCTTTATCAACACGGAAACAACTTGCAACCGATGCCTTATGGTGCTTCTTCAACTCCGTGCTATCTAAGATCGAACCAAAAGATGTTAAAACCGCCATGAATGAGGATAGCTGGTTCAATGCCATGCAAGATGAAATTCATGAGTTCGATCGACTTGATGTATGGGAGTTAGTACCTGCTCCAGACTGTGCTATGATTATTGCTCTTAAATGGATCTTCAAAGTGAAACTTGATGAGCATGGTGATGTGTTGAAGAACAAGGCTCGATTAGTTGCTAAAGGATACCGTCAAGAGGAGGGTATTGACTTTGAAGAATCTTTTGCTCCAGTTGCTCGAATCGAGGCAATCAGAATCTTTCTGGCTAATGCTGCTAGTAAGAACATGGTAGTCTATCAGATGGATGTGAAGACGGCATTTCTGAACGGAGACCTTAAAGAAGTCGTCTACGTCAGCCAACCTGAAGGATTTGTAAATCAAGAGCATCCTACTCACGTTTATCGTTTGAAGAAGGCCCTTTATGGTTTAAAGCAAGCTCCAAGGGCATGGTATGATACACTGTCAAAGTTTCTTCTATCAACCGGATTTAGCAAAGGAGCAGTTGATCCAACATTGTTCACCAGGAAGTCAGGCAAACATTTAATTCATGTTCAAATTTATGTTGATGATATTATTTTTTCCTCGACTGACCCAATGGAATGTGATCGTTTTTCAAATGAAATGAGTTCAAAATTTCAAATGTCAATGATGGGACAAATGTCATTTTTCTTGGGATTACAAATTTCGCAAAGTCCCGGAGGCATTTTCATAAATCAATCTAAATATGCAACTAAGATCTTAAAGAAATTTGGATTTGATTCAAGTGACCCTGTTGACACTCCCATGATTGATCGAACCAAACTAGATTAGGACCACTCAGGGATCATGATTGACCAAACAAAATATCGTAGTATGATTGGATCCCTGATGTACCTCACAGCTAGTAGACCAGACATCTTGTTCGCTGTTTGCATGTGTGCTAGATACCAGGCTAAGCCTACTAAAAAGCACCTTGAAGTAGTTAAACGGGTCTTTCGGTATCTCCAAGGAACCATCAATATGGGTCTTTGGTACCCGAAGGACACCGGCATGTCACTAACAGCCTATGCAGATGCTGATCATGCAGGGTGTCAAGATACTCGTCGAAGTACATCTGGAGGTGCTCAGTTTTTGGGTGATAAACTTGTGAGCTGGTCTTCAAAGAAGCAAATGAGTACTTCTATTTCCTCTACAGAGGCTGAATACATAGCCATGTCATCCTGTTGTGCTCAAATCTTATGGATGAGATCTCAATTATCTGACTATGGCTTTGAATTCAACAAAATCCCTCTGTACTGTGATAATAAAAGTGCTATTGCTCTCTCATGCAACAACGTTCAACACTCAAGAGCAAAGCATATCGACATTCGACATCATTTCATCAGGGAACAAGTGGAAAAAGGTGTGGTAGAACTCTATTTTGTGAGGTCTGAATATCAGTTAGCAGACATCTTCACCAAAGCTCTTCCAAGAGAACGTTTTGAGTTTATTCTTCCACGTCTTGGCTTGAAAAGCCTTCAACCAGAAACACTCAAACGTCTTCAGGAGGAAGACGAGGAGTAAAGGTCTATCTTCATCTATCTCTTGTAAATATTTATTCGAAAAACAAAATACAAAATTATAAAACCTTCAAAAAATCAAATAGAAAAATATAAAACTCTCAAAATCGATAAAAATGTGAAAAATTCGAAAAATCTTCAAAAAATATTGTCATTTTGTCATGTTTCTCTCGATTCGATAATATCTACGGTCTTGATGTTGTCATTCAAAGAATGACACGGGACTTTAGATGTTGTTCGAATTTATATATATATATATATATATATATATATATATATATATATATATATATATATATATATATATATATATATATATATATATAAATTGGGAGAAAGAGAAAAAAATGGTTTATTGTCATTTCAGGCAGTAACCCGCTTTTCAAAGAAAGAACAGAGCCATGCTTTACCATGTTTTCAAGTTCCATGCTCTGATTCTATAAACATTTATCAGCTGAAAACTAACTGTTTTGAAAAATAACTCAGTCTCTATTTTTGATAATCATCTGGACTTTTTAGTTAAAATATCAATCTCTCAATCAACAACCTATGTCATTGATTGAGGGGGAGAATGATTTCAATTAAATTAAAAAGTTATTTGGCATTCAATTATTTTCAAAAGATATTCATGTATGTTTTATCAATGGAGTTTTAAAGTCTAAAAATCCGATCCTTATCAGTTAAAACGCTTTCATAATCAAGTCACAATTCCCCTTAAAATCTTTCAAAATCAATTTAAATCAATAAGAGATCACAAATCTCAAATGATTTGATAATTGTGATCGGGGGAGAATGTGTGATTTAAATTGGATTTAAACTGATAATTCGGTAAATGGTTTTATAAGGGTGTACATGCTATCCTTCCCACATGTGACAAACGATTTCAAATTTTCCATGCACATGTTGAGGGGGAGCATCTATCTTAAACCTATGATTTGAAACGTGATCATTTATCTCAATGTGCAGGTTCCCTCTAGTATGTGCAAAACTACCTGAGGCACATATTGAGGGGGAGCAAACTTATGGAAACCTCATCCTTCCCAGAAATGCTTTATCTACTTGATTTGATCAAGGAAGTGATGGTGATATCTTTTAGAAAATGGTAATCAAAGAAGTAATTTCTTCCTCTTGCCTCTGTGTGCAAAACGATTTCAAACAATTCATGCACATGTTGAGGGGGAGCACTTATTCTAAAAATATCAAAAACAATTCAGGTACAAAATGTTTTGATAATATATCACAAGTATCTGGATTGATTTTCAAATGGTTTTCAATTAGTTCCAATGGCAGATGAACAATACCAAATAGACCGACCAACTTTACTTTATGTACGGTGATATAAGGATGATAAGGTTAGGTATGTGTTCCCATGATCCGCCAGAACCGGAGGGATCTACCCAGGGACTATCCACTAGTTAGTGTAGAGTTCTTAGGTATGATGATAAAAGGAAAAAATGAGATATGGGAAGAGTGCAGACTGAGACTGAGCTAGTACTGAAATAAACCCAACAAGGTTCTAGCTATGAAGTCTCGGTAAGCACTGAAGGGGTTGAAGAATTAAAAAGAATTGAATGAGAAAAGGGTAAAAACAAATAGCCCTCCATATATTCAACCTTAGGGCAGAAACCGGGCTCAATTCATATGCTACTGATGGTAACATCGGTATTGAAGACAAGACGTCATGGACCCAGTGACGCACTGCACTTCAACTTTCCAAACCACTCAAGTTCCTCTTAAAAGGTCTTGTTTCATTCTCACGGGGAACCGACATTATCTACCGACTTTCTCTTAGAGATTGTTGATATTGAAGAAGGAGACCCTCTCCCTAGTCTCCGGCACAAGATCCAAATATGCACAAATTGAGTCTAGAGCCACGAGATCATCAATAAATCTCATTAGGACACTTTTAATGAAGACTCTCTATTTCACACAAATGTGGAAAGAGAGATTATATCTTAAGTCCTATGCATTATCCTTGTGGTATTGCCAGAACATCTGAGTGATGTGCTTACATACTCACAATGAAGATTGAAAGCCTTCTGGAGCCAACATCAAACAAGCTCCTGGTAGGTGGCATGTGAGATCTATTATATAGATCAACCATGTGACAACTGAACAGAAACAATGGGGCGATTCAATCTCTTGAATCAATCCTGGTTCAGGTTATGGATTGACGGATACCTTTGAAAAACCGGTCTTTGTGCTTAATAACTCTTTTCTTTAGCACATCGACCGTGTACTAATTTTTCAAACCAAAAGGTGTTTTTATGATTGATAATTGATTTTCAATAAAACCTTCGTTGTATTGCAAAAACAATTTCTATTGAGCAATACACGATTGTGTTTCAAATCTCTTTTCATCAATCAGTGGACTTAAATTCGCTGGTTCACTCACTCCGTGTTGTCTTCTTTGAGACGTTCCGGTTTGAGAACAACTAGATCAGCTGCGAAACCCTGTCAAGGAAATTCTTCGGAATTACACCTGATCACAGGCAGTACATGTACTGATCAACGGGGAACCGTGGGCCGTGTACCTCAATTCAACTAAAGTGGTCAAAGACACTTTTGTACGTTCTATTGCTAACTGTTGTATGCAGGTACGCCCGACGTTTGCAGCTGTTCAGAATGAAGCAGTCAATCCATAGCCGCATGCTCACACAATACATTCATCTCTCAAGAAATCATGATAAGTGCATCAATGACTCTGATATTTTCACTCCATGCTTCTGCTACGCTGCTGCTAATATCATGAATCAACGAAAGCTTCCGCTACTCTGATGAGAAGATATCATGATCCAGAATGTGAGCATGTCGGTCCGAATTTACAAAATCATATAATACCAACACCAAAAATGGATGTCTCAGAGATTTTTCTGTAGCTGATGATCTCAAAAGCTGGCTCAAAATTATTATCACGTGGATCAGTAAAAGACCTCCACTTGGATTAACCAAACATGCAATGAGAAGAATCAATGACTACGAGCTTCGGAGCAAAGTACTACATCAAGAATGCAAGAACAATTTTTTAATGTAATATCTGTTTGTATTCAATGTAATTTTAGTACATGATTGAGGTGACCTCCCTTAGGGGGAGATTGTTAGGAATTAGAAATTCCAGGTATTAAAGAGTCGGTCACCTCAAGTATATGTAATCGTTAGAAAGCTCGTAGTCGTAGTTATTTTAAGTTAAGTAGTATTTAGTTAAGTAACACCGTGGAGGACGGACGGGTCTTTACCCACTGTATGCCTGATCCACAGCCCGCTTTGTGGCATTTTATGTAAGACTATAAATACTCTCTACCTCCCAAGGTAGAGAGTTGGAGCTCATAATAAGAATTTTCTTTCTCTCACTAAAGTTCCCTAAACCTCTAACTTTCTCTCTCTAGAATTCTACTTATACGCCACCTTGTTGTTATGGTTTGATGTGTATGTGAAAACTAATATCCTACAGTTTGTCACATGTGGGAAGGATAGTGTAACACCCCAACCCGACAAGGGTAAAGATATCACAAATGCAGTTTCATATCAGAACTTTAAGTACTATACAAAAACGAAAGTCTTTACAAAATATTCAAAAAGAAAACATAAATAGCTAAAGTTCAAAATAAATCTAAGATCTCTATGATCAAATCTTGCTCTCAGTTTCTACTCTCAACCCAGATCAGCCATCCCAAGAGCTCATCTTGAATGCTTAATACCTGCCGCAGGAAAAGAAAAGTGCGGCTGAGCTTACAAAGCCCAGTGAACAGATATAACAAAACAAAAACTAAACAAAACATAAATACGAATTGAACAAAGAAACGAATAACAAAATCGTAGCGGAACGAGAATAATGAATCATTGAGGATTCTGCAGAAACACAATTACACAGAAATCCGGAACAACAATTAGCAATCAAGGACAAACACATAGCATGTTGATGACTCCAACGCAAACACATCAAACTAACCAGACACTTAACATATCAAGAAGAAATAGATTACATATAAACCAAACGAAAAGTCTAAGGCTAACGGAAACACTTTCTCGAAAAATAAACATGCCATTCAACAAATTAATTAACCTTCACTTAACACACTTAATTCAATATTGCAGCAGCGGAAATAGCAGTCCAAATCATGGCAGTCTCACAAAAGAAATAGAAACATAGTAAACAACTATAATTAAATAGACCAAACAAAACATAGCATAACCATTAACAATTATCAAAACAGATATCATAAGCTAAACCAGTTCTCAGATCAAATCCTAACATCAGCAGAGTTTAAGCATGGCAGGTCACATAGGCAGATAAAACACTAACGTATAAGCAAAGTTCACAAAATTAACTGAACAAATTATACATACTAAACTTATAGAATACTCACTTTCACACTAGCACATTCATCTCACAGATCAACGAATTCACATGACGATAAACTAACATGACATCAGATGACAGCATGCGAAACCTATTTAAACATATTAATCATAACCTAGCATAGTAAACGGTAGTCACATAAACATACAAAAGCATAACCACATATAATAACATATAATAAGCCGAGCACATAATTATTAACACTTGAACATACCGAATCATAATCAGAATACTTAACATAGAAATAACAAATAAAGATTTAGTTAACTACCACGAGCCCAAAACATATCATATCAAAAACATCATAACTATATAGAAACAATCTCAAAATAATACGGAGTAGCGAGCTCCCAGAATTTTATGAAGATGCGTATTGCACACGACATCATTCATCTAAACAAATCATATCGGACAACTGATCAGATCTAGGATGCATCCATACGCCCCACAAACATATACTGATAATATAATATAACTTGAGCTCATAACAAATAATAGATAAGGGACGTGGCAGAACTTCACTCTACTGCCCTAGAGTCATGTCAATGGTGCATCACTAACACGGACATGGAACCCCCATGACTAGTTATTGTTTGGCTCGGGTGTCAAACTAACTTAGGTCAAATTAGAATGTCAAAACTGACATAGATCATATTTTATCAAATGTTTAATCATGTTTTCAAAATCAAAAGTTTCATATCATACAGTTCAAAATCAATGTTTTATGATTCAAATATCAAAGTTCAAATAAGCAACAGCTCAAAGGACACATTAATGTTCATAGCAAATAACACATCAGATAACTCATATCATAAGGTTCATATTCAAATATAACAAGGTTCAACAAATATGCACATCAAATTCTTCCTAACATAAAGTTCAAATCAGATATCGCATGGTTCAATAAAACATAAGTTCAGATAAGCAACAGGTCAAACAATCAGGAAAGGATTCATAGCAATGGCATAGGGAATCCTAATAAGTAAAATAGGAAAGCGAACGAAAAGAACATCATAAGGAACCTTTACTGAAAAGGTCAGAATATCTGTACCTTAAAGCAAATGAGAGGAAAGCAAACGAATGTAGGAATACGAAGATATAACGTCGCGTCTCCTTCAACGAATCTACACGGATTATGATTTATTTAATACTTATTAGCATCATTAAGGTTATAACGGATTCATCGCATTAACATTCTTAGAGTTATAAGTATATTCTCATTTTACAAGCTTCTTATGCATTTGTAAGTGTGTTACCTATTGATATCATATTTTATCTTTCAGTTTCTTAAACTCATATCCGGACCAGACTTTAGCGATTTTTATAAAATACTTACTTAGCTCAAATGAAATCAAGCAAAATCCCAGGGGTTCCCATATGAGTTAAAAGACTCTACAAAAATTGGTGGGTTCTATTTCCATGCTAAATGGCCTATGGAAAATCACAAGTCCAGACCTGTCCAGAAAGTAATCAGAAAATACACCTTAAAAGTTTACACTTATTGGACCTATTTAGACACCTTGGAAAAATTCCCAAAACTCCCAGAAATTCATTTATGTCATAAATATCACTCCTGTAAAAGGAGAGCTCCCAATTCCTTATGGTTTGAAAATGAAAAATCAAACAATACAACTAAATTTCAGACCCGTTTTCTCAGCTTTGACACTTGATTTTATAAAATTCAAAAATACGACTTAGACAACTCCAAATCCGACCAAACCACTTGGAAAACTTAACTAAGACATAAAATAAACTTTTCCAACAAAAACCCAGATTATTGCACTTATAAAATTGGATCTATAACACACACAATATCGACATATGATGCTGTCCAGTTTTAGGGTTTATAAAAACCACTATAATCACATGTTTAGACCATTAATTACACTTAGGGTTCCATTCCAATTAGGGTTTCGAATTTATTAGGCATGATAACATTTATATATGTGGTTCGGTTCTCTTGTGCTCGACATACCTATGATCCGATTCAAACAATACGTATTACATACATGTTCTCTTAATATTACAAGGTCCAATTCATATGGTTTGTTTTTGTTTGGTTTCATATGCTTCGGCCACAAAAAGAAAAACACAACTCGACTAATACAAACATGATCCAACATATACTAACGTAAGGTGTATTAAAGGAAGACGAATAAAACATGTTATACCTTAGCTTGTTGGAACAAAAATCTCGACTCCAATGGTTTAGGGTTTCGGCCGAATGGGAAGAAAAAGAAAGAAGAGGCAAAACTAGGGTTCCAAATTATGTTTATGAGTTTGTATATATAGGTGGTGAAAATTTCGGTTCTAGGGCTTTGAGAAGGTGTGTGGGCTTCGGCCTCTTGGTCCAAACGAACGAACAAACACTCGGCCCAAGTTGTTTCCCAAATAACGAAAGACAAGGCCCAATATTTTAGTGAGACGTTTAAATCTTCGTCGTACAAAATCAATCACGTACACATATTCATTAAGTTTTAATTATAGATAAGTTAAGTTTTAATTTCGTCAAACGAATGTAAACGTATTTTAATAATTTTGATTTCAAGGGTATTTTAGTCTCTTAACACATTTCGTATTTTTAGGGTTTTACAGATAGCATGTACATCCTTATAAAACCATTTACCGAATTATCAGTTTAAATCGAATTTAAATCACACATTCTCCCCCGATCACAATTGTCAAATCATTTGAGATTTGTGATCTCTTATTGATTTAAATTGATTTTGAAAGATTTTAAGGGGAATTGTGACTTGATTATGAAAGCGTTTTAACTGATAAGGATCGGATTTTTAGACTTTAAAACTCCATTGATAAAACATGCATGTACATCTTTTGAAAACAATTTAATGCCAAATAACTTTTTAATTTAATTGAAATCATTCTCCCCCTCAATCAATGACATAGGTTGTTGATTGAGAGATAGAGATTCTGACAAATAAGTCCTGATGATTTATCAAAAATAGAGACCGAGTTATTTTTCAAAGCAGTTAGTTTTCAACAGATAAATGTTTATAGAATCAGAGCATGGAATGTGAAAACATGGTAAAGCATGGCTCTGTTCTTTCTTTGAAAAGCGGGTTACTGCTTGAAAAGACAATAAACCATATTTTTCTCTTTCTCCCATATATATATATATATATATATATATATATATATATATATATATATATATATATATATATATATATATATATGTATATATATATATATATATATATATATATATATATATATATATATATATATATATATATATTTTATATAAAAATTCGAACAACATCTAAAGTCCCGTGTCATTCTTTGAATGACAACATCAAGACCGTAGATATTATCGAATCGAGAGAAACATGACAAAATGACAATATTTTTTGAAGATTTTTTCGAATTTTTCAAATTTTTATGGATTTTGAAAGTTTTATATTTTTCTATTTGATTTTTTGAAGGTTTTATAATTTTGTATTTTGTTTTTCGAATAAATATTTACAAGAGATAGATGAAGATAGACCTTTACTCCTCGTCTTCCTCCTGAAGACGTTTGAGTGTTTCTGAAGGCTTTTCAAGCCAAGACGTGGAAGAATAAACTCAAAACGTTCTCTTGGAAGAGCTTTGGTGAAGATGTCTGCTAACTGATATTCAGACCTCACAAAATAGAGTTCTACCACACCTTTTTCCACTTGTTCCCTGATGAAATGATGTCGAATGTCGATATGCTTTTCTCTTGAGTGTTGAACGTTGTTGCATGAGAGAGCAATAGCACTTTTATTATCACAGTACAGAGGGATTTTGTTGAATTCAAAGCCATAGTCAGATAATTGAGATCTCATCCATAAGATTTGAGCACAACAGGATGACATGGCTATGTATTCAGCCTCTGTAGAGGAAATAGAAGTACTCATTTGCTTCTTTGAAGACCAGCTCACAAGTTTATCACCCAAAAACTGAGCACCTCCAGATGTACTTCGACGAGTATCTTGACACCCTGCATGATCAGCATCTGCATAGGCTGTTAGTGACATGCCGGTGTCCTTCGGGTACCAAAGACCCATATTGATGGTTCCTTGGAGATACCGAAAGACCCGTTTAACTACTTCAAGGTGCTTTTTAGTAGGCTTAGCCTGGTATCTAGCACACATGCAAACAGCGAACAAGATGTCTGGTCTACTAGCTGTGAGGTACATCAGGGATCCAATCATACTACGATATTTTGTTTGGTCAATCATGATCCCTGAGTGGTCCTAATCTAGTTTGGTTCGATCAATCATGGGAGTGTCAACAGGGTCACTTGAATCAAATCCAAATTTCTTTAAGATCTTAGTTGCATATTTAGATTGATTTATGAAAATGCCTCCGGGACTTTGCGAAATTTGTAATCCCAAGAAAAATGACATTTGTCCCATCATTGACATTTGAAATTTTGAACTCATTTCATTTGAAAAACGATCACATTCCATTGGGTCTGTCGAGGCAAAAATAATTTCATCAACATAAATTTGAACATGAATTAAATGTTTGCCTGACTTCCTGGTGAACAATGTTGGATCAACTGCTCCTTTGCTAAATCCGGTAGATAGAAGAAACTTTGACAGTGTATCATACCATGCCCTTGGAGCTTTCTTTAAACCGTAAAGAGCTTTCTTCAAACGATAAACATGAGTAGGATGCTCTTGATTCACAAATCCTTCAGGTTGGCTGACGTAGACGACTTCTTTAAGATCTCCGTTCAGAAATGCTGTCTTAACATCCATCTGATAGACTATCATGTTCTTACTAGCAGCATTAGCCAAAAAAGATTCTGATTGCCTCGATTCGAGCAACTGGAGCAAAAGATTCTTCAAAGTCAATACCCTCCTCTTGACGGTATCCTTTAGCAACTAATCGAGCCTTGTTCTTCAACACATCACCATGCTCATCAAGTTTCACTTTGAAGATCCATTTAAGAGCAATAATCATAGCACAGTCTGGAGCAGGTACTAACTCCCATACATCAAGTCGATCAAACTCATGAATTTAATCTTGCATGGCATTGAACCAGCTATCTTCATTCATGGCGGTTTTAACATCTTTTGGTTCGATCTTAGATAGTACGGAGTTGAAGAAGCACCATAAGGCATCGGTTGCAAGTTGTTTCCGTGTTGATACAGGACGAGAGGGATTTCCAATGATGTTGTCTAGTGGATGATCGTGAGTCCATTTTCTAAGGTGTTCATGTGGCAGTAGTTGAGGAACTGAAGTAGCAGAGTCGATGTTTCCTGAAGAAGATGGTTCTGATGAAGATTCAGGAGCAAATATGTTTTCAAATGGAGCATCTTCAGTAGTAGCAAAGGGATTAACTTCATCATTGATGCCAGAAACATTTCCATGATGTACATTCGAAGAATGATGATTTGTTGATGAGACTGAAGGATCAGCAGCAGGCACTTCTTGACTTAAAGATATTGAGACTGAGGGATTAACTTCATTCACAGGAATATGAGCAGCCTCTGTAGTAGGAATCGACACCTCATTAGTATTTGGATCATAAAGTTCATCAAACATAGGATCAAACAATTTCTTTAAATCATCTTCAGATGGAGGTACATATGGAGTTTCTTGAGAAGAGTTTGGAATAAGGGATGAACCAATGGGACTGTTTTGAAGTGCGGGTCCTGAACTGGATTGTCCAGGAGCCATTTGACCGGTCAGCTCATCAAACGTAACGTGAATTGTTTCCATGATATTTCGGGTTCTTTTATTGTAGATTCGGTATCCCTTTTTGTTTGGTGCATACCCTACAAATACTCCAATGTCTGCTTTAGCTCTAAGTTTGCCTAAGTCTTGTCCCTCATTAGTTGGATAACACAATGCACCAAACACACGAAGGAAAGAGAGATTAGGTTTTCTGTTGTGGACAAGTTCATATGGAGTTTTTCCATGAACAGTGTGAATCAGGGAACAATTTTGTGTGTAGCATGCAGTGGCAATAGCTTCAGCCCAGAGAAACATTGGAACCTTTGAGTAAATCTGCATTGTTCTAGCGGGTTCTACAAGAGTTCGATTTCGTCTTTCAACTACACTGTTCTGTTGAGGAGTTCGTGGAACACTTCTTTGATGGTTGATTCCAACGCTTTCATAAAATTCACTGAGTTGTTTGTTGACAAACTCAGTTCCATTGTCTGTTCTTATTATTCTGACTGTTTTGTTAAGCCGAACCTGCACCTGTTTGATGAGTTTGATGATGATATCAGGAGTTTCATCCTTTGTCCTTAAGAACTTGACCCAGGTGAATCTAGAGTAATCATCAACCACAACTAACACATATTTCTTCCCAAATATATTCTGCACCCTCATTGGTCCACATAAATCCATGTGAATCATATGAAGAACTTCTGTGACAGAGTTAGTAGGTTTGGGTTTATGGGCATACTTCTTGCTTTTTCCCAATTGACATGCTGAACAAAGATGATCCTTTTCGTAATTGAGTCTAGGTAAACCTACAACTAAGTCCTTTCTGGAGAGATCATTGATGGTACCGAAGTTCAAGTGATTGAGACGACGATGCCATAACCATGACTTTGTTTTAGAGGCCTTTGACAATAAGCAAATTGGAGAAGACTTCATCATATCTTCGATAGAGATGGTGTATAGATTTGAACCAAGTGAACCTCTTAAAAGTTCCTTACCATCAAGTTCTCTAACGAAGCAGGTATGTTTTCTGAAGGCTACTTCTAGATCAGAATCGCAGAATTGACCAACAGAGAACAAGTTGTGACCAAGACCTTCTACATAGTAAACCCTGGAGATAACACTTTTGCCAACAACATAGTCTCCATAAACCATAATAGCACCGAAATGATCATTCCCGAATCTAACTGTCCCGACGAATTTGCTCACGAAGTTCATGAGCCGTGACCGGTCGCCAGTCATATGCTTGGAACAGCCTGAGTCTAGGTACCACAGAACGATTTGAACGATCTGCAGTTGAACACAGACAAGAATGGATAACTGGATAATTGGGATCCCCGTGCAAGAATGGGTTCCATTTGGTTAGTAACAATGGTTGGAACACCCACATCAGAAAAAGAAGCATTCATATCAGAAATTAACGCACTGGAATCATTGTGAATAGATGTAGTACTAGTGTCTGTATTAGCCCTGTTCACAGTGTGCTCACTTCTTAAGGGAATAGTTCTACTAGTAGGCATCCATTTTCTAGTGGGCATTGTCTGATTATTCTTATGACCAACAGGTATCCAATAATAGCCTATCTTACTGAATGTTCTTCCTGTGGGTTTCCACTGTTTTCTAACTTTCTTTCGTTTTTGCCTTTTTGCCTTTTTAGCATGAATTTTAGCATTAACAACATTAACTGGACAATTAACATCATTAGGCAAAACATTAACACCACATTCATGATTAGAAACAGAATTCAAGCAGACATCAATACAAGGTTTGCAAATAGTATCAGAATTCGAATTAATTACAGTACGCCTATGGCTAATACTAGAATCAACACGATTCGTTTTATTCGATTCAAGCTTAAAGTTCCTAGATTGTTCTTCTACTCTTTTCCAGTGCACATTCTTAGCTTGCGAGGTCCTATCATTCCTTGTATTGTCTTGAGACTTTGACCTGCTCCCTTTAATGTCACTGATTACTCCTGTAGAGGGAATGGGAACATTAGTTGGTTTTACTATTCTTTGCATCACCTGTTTAGATGTGCTGGGATCTGAACTACATGCAGGCACACTAAGGTTCACTTTCTTAAAACTAGAAGTGCTGGGATTTGTATTCCTAGAAGGCACACTTGAGTTCTCTTTCATAGCATTGACAGATCTGGAATCTGAACTACTTAAAGGCACACTAAGGTTCACATTCAAGACATTGGGCATCGAATGAATATCATACTTGGCATTAGGCATCGAACATGGAATCAAAGGATTAACTCTCTCACCTAAGGACTTTGGGCATATTGTGATCAAGCATTCTAGGATTTATTGAGATCGTTTGGCATATAAGCATGCATGTCCAATTGCATTATCATGAGGTTTCTCTAACTTATCCTCTTCAACAATCTCACGCAGACATTCTAGGCAATCCTTAAGGGATGAGAAGTATGTTTGAACAGCAAGTTTGTTGTTCCTGAGATGAGGAGGGACATATTTCACAGACAAAGCATATTTATTAAAAGAGTGAACCTTTGATACACCATTCTCCCCATTGGTCATTGGCATTTTCCCTTTTACCTGACTCTTCAGATTCTGAATTTCCTTTTGCAACGAAGCTATTTGTTCGTTATTTTTGTTACGGGTGACCTTTATTGATTCAAATAACTCATTGAAATGACATTAATCTTTTCATTTTCTTCTAGAAAACTTTCGTTTTCCTTTTGTAATGCATTTACTAGGTTTTGAAGATGAAACATTTGAGAATTCTGAGAATCTAAAGGAGGAGGCATTTGGGAGCCTGTCATATTGTTCGTTTGACCCTTTAATTGAGAGATTTGGGCTTTCAACCTTCTGATCGTGTTGCAATGAGCTTGAATCTGTTCATCACGTTTGTTAATTTGAAAAACTGCATCAAACTCTGGAGCATCTGAGGATGTCTTGATATTTGAAGTTTTGACATTTTCTTTAAGATGTTGATATTTTAGTTGTAAATTAAAATGGTCAACTTCTAGTTTAGAAAAATGTTTAACCAAATTGTCGTGATCATCCAGTTCAATTTTCTCGTTTAGTTCAGAATTAGTTTTCTCAAGCTCAATGACACGATCATGGGAGACTTTCAGGGCAACCGATAATTCATGAAATTTGGAAGCATTAATGGAAAAATTTGTAGCAGTGAAAAACACATCTTGAGCAATACATTCAGAAATCAGGTTCTCATTTAGTGTATGCAAGTTCTTCCTCTCAATCTCATTATATTTTAGTGCTCGCTCATAGTCATTAACTTCAACTATCATTGCATCAAATTCCTTTTCCATTCCCTTAATATCAGTTTCTATCCTCTTTTTAAGACTCTCAAAGTGATCTTTTAGAAGTTTAAAGAAAGGCATGACCTCAGTTAAATAACATTCTTTCATTTGCTCAAAACCCCTTTCTCCTTCAGTTATACCAGTGGGTGTGATCCTTTTCTTGCAAGTTTTCTCAAAATCAACAAATAGTTGAAATATAACATATTGGCTAATTAAGGTCTTGCTTTTAGTGGCAATTGTTCTAGGAACAAGATGCATTGGTGTATTAGGAGGATACACAGTCGCTCTAGGCATTTTCCAAAGGGGAGGGTTTGTTTCAACAATATTTTCAGCTTTCTGCTTATCTAAATCCATTTTCCAGAAGACTTGTTCGGGAGTCAACAATGTCTGAGGCTTAAACATGTTCAAGGAAATCCAGTTTTTCTTCTTGTAATCATGGGGTGTGATCTTTATTTTCTTCTCTTTACATTTAGGATCATCTAATTTCTTGTTCATCTTTTCCCTAGTGACTTCATCTGATTTCTTATCTTCCTCAGTGCACTCAACGCAAGTAGGTTTCTGTCTAGGTTTAAGGATTTCATTGCCATCATAAAGAACCTTATGAGCATTTCTAGCCCTTTTAATGACCTCTGGATTTGGTTCCTCAACAAGGGGAATGCTATGCTTATCGCTTAAGACTCTATGCTTAGTGATCATGTGAGCAGTCTGAATGGTGTTCCCTTGTATGTACAACTTGTTTTCAAGTTTGTTTTTCAAAGTTTTCAGATTAGAAAAATCTTTCAAGAGTTTTGATTCCTTTGCATTAAATTCTTGCTTAAGCATTTTCACATTTTCTTGAAGTTCTTGTTTTTGCTTAGCAGTTTTAGAAAGCTTTTCTTGCAAGGAATTTAACTCTTGTTTTAATACTTCTTCTCGAAAATTACTTTTTCTAATGATTGTACGCACTTGGTCATCCATTTCCTGCTCACGAGAGGTCAACTCAAATTTTGCACGTTGTTCATAGATAGCAACACGTTCTTTATAGGCATTTAGTTCAGAAATTACAGAATCATCAGGGGCACATGCAGTGAATTCATCAAAAACATAGTCATTGTTGACTGCAGAAGATGCATCACTTGGTACAACTTTACTTTCACTTTGTTTCACATATTGATCATATGGGACAATATTGAAATTACCCATATTTTCAACATTTGATTCAATAGTTTCAGTTGATTGTACTTTGTCATGCATCTGTCGCACATCAGCATCATCGTATAGTTTTAATACCTCTGAGATGAGTCTGTTTTTGGATGAGCCAGCTTGTGGTGAAGAAGAGACCTTGGGAGAAACCATTGGAGAAATGCTAGCCATAAAAATTGTGTGTGCAGTAGGTCCATCATCCACATCAGAGTCGTATGCATCACAATCAGCGACTTGAAAGGCATTCTGATGATTGTGACCTATCTCCTGAATAGGCTGCTCATCCACATCTGCATCATAGGTCTTGGCATTGCCCTCAGCTAGAAACAACAATTCCTCTTCATCCAAAGCAGCACCATTATCCTGAGCTTGTACAAGCAGCATCTTATCTCTGAAGTAATCAGCATTCTGTGGACGCTTTGGAGATGTGCAGTTCCTTGCAATGTGTCCCTCACCACCACAGTTATAACATTTGATCGGCTTAGCTTGACCTTGATTACCATTCCTTCCTCGATTCTGATTACCAACATAACCTCTACCAGCTCCACCTCTTCCCTGATCATACTGTCTTTCCTGAACTGGTTGCACCACGATCCTCCCATCTTTAACAGTAGCTTGATTGTGTGGGTTAGATGCTATTCTGAGGTTGTTGTTGGTTTGTGGGAGAGAATTCATGTTTTGACTAATCAGAAGAGCTAGTTGATTAATGAAGTTACCCACGTGTGCATCAGCATCAGCTTGTTTGAACATAGGATCAGGAATGAGTTTGTGATTACCATTTCCCATGGGTATGACTTGTGAGGCTTTGGTTGTGATTCCGATGTTTGAGTAGAAGGCAGTTGAGTCATTAGACGAGCTTGTCTCTCCCTGGTTGGTTTTGAACTGATTAAGAATCATTTTTTCAAACATAGCATGTCTCTCATTCTGAAGGAAGAAGGCATAGAGTTGCTCATAGTTTGTATTCTTCAATCCTTTAGTGAGCTTCACAGAGGTGACAAACTTGTGCCATTCGGGATTCATGTTATTCACAAATTTTGAGTTCAGTTGAATGTTAGGCATAGTCATTCTGATGTTCCTCATATCATTCACCAACTTATGAAATCTCACATAGTACTCATAGACGCTCTCATCTGGTTTCATCTTGAAGTGTTCAAATTCGTCATAGAGTTGTGATTCTCTGTCTTCCATAGTTAGTTCAGAACCTGAGAGAAGCATCTTGACATTATCCCATATTGCCTTTGCTTCGGTGTTGTGATTGATCAGCTTGTAGATGTCTTTAGGAAGACCTTGAAGAACAATGTTAGAAGCCCTGATATCAGCATCGAATCTCTTTTTCTCCTTATCATCAAGCTCATCATACATCTTTGGTCTGTCCATTCCGTAAATTAGAGTTCCATCTTCAGCAGTATCAAGTACATCTCTAGTCGTCTCAACTCGATACGGTCCTTCATCAATGGATTTGAGAATGTTGACACCATTTTCCTTTCCAAGACAGTACAATCTGATTCGTTGAGCCCAATAATCGTAGTCAGTTCTGTCAAGCATGGTGTATGAGTATCTGAACCAGCTGCTTGAACATCCTCGGCAACAGTGGAGATGATAGTAGGAACGTTGGTAGACATGTTAACAGATTGTACGGGATTTTATAACTCTATGATTAAACCGGGAAATAGATTCTTTCACGGGATTTTACTAAATCAAGAGAAAACCGTAAAAAATCACCCAAGTCGCTAGAAGATAATGCACCAAGTCGCTAACACCTAATTTGCTATACCACCAAGTCGCTAAAGTCCCAAGTCGCTAAATAGTAACCTGCTAAGCCTCAAGTCGCTAGCAAAATTTTGGCAGCAATTCGCTAATCAAGTCGCTAAAGATTCAAGTCGCTAAATAGCAACTCGCTACTGACCAAGTCGCTAACACCAAGTCGCTACCCGTAGTGGAGAGTTCACTACTTGTACTGTAAGTCGCTAGGCCTAAGTCGCTAGCTCCAAAAACTGCAACTCGCTACAAAATTGTAAAGCAAGTCGCTACTAAGAAACAAATCCGTAGGTCAAGTCGCTAGCAAGAAAAACAACACAAACATCACTTTTCAATCCAAAAACAACCCAACCAAGATGATTCAAGCTTACCAAATGAAAACCTAAACACTTGTGATGATTCTAAACGTAAAATTACTAACAAAATCCAAGCTTTAACACAAGAAATCAACCAAATGATGCACAAACCACTAAACTTTTTCAAACTCAAAAACCACCTAAAAACCACTAGAAATCCAAAGATGTGCAAGATATGATCTAACCATGGCTCTTGATACCAATTGTTAGATATTAGTTTTCACTTACACATCAAACCATAACATCAAGTTGGCGTATAAGTGGAATTCTAGAGAGAGAAAGTTAGAGGTTTAGGGAACTTAGTGAGAGAAAGTGAAAGATATTATTATGAGCTCCAACTCTCTACCTTGGAAGGTAGAGAGTATTTATAGTCTTACAATAAAACGCCACACAACGGGCTGTGGATCAGGCATACAGTGGGTAAAGACCCGTCCGTCCTCCACGGTGTTACTTAACTAAATACTACTTAACCTAAAAAAACTACGACTACGAGCTTTCTAACGATTACATATACTTGAGGTGACCGACTCTTTAATACCTGGAATTTCTAATTCCTAACATAGTCTCCAAAAAGCTTGCAACTTCCATTTCTTCAAGCTTTTTATTTTCAGCAACTTGTTCTTCAGTAATCTTCTTAGCAATTTCTCTATCAAGAGCAATATGTGCTTGTTCTTTCTTTGAGATCTTTCTTCCAGTTTGCTCTTCACTTTCCATAACTGCTTTACCTTTGTCTTTCTTCAGTTTATCAAATTCTTCACTTGTAGTGGCAATATTTGGCTCTGCAGTGGAAATTGAATCAGTGGTAAAATCAGTTGCAGTACAGAAAATATCTTGATCATCAAGTTGCTCTTCTTGAGTATTAGCTTCCTTTGCTCCTTTACTAGTATCTTCTTCATCTTCAAAATCAATTTTCCTCCCCTGTGTTTCAGCACTTGTTTTCCTCCCCTGTTTGGGAGAATTTTCCAAATCTTGATCAAAACCAGCTGAATCACCATCATTAGGTGAGGATGAAGATGAAATCACCAACTTTGCAGTCTGCTTGTGCTTTTTCAACCCCTGCAACTCTTTCTTCAAGGTCTGAATCTCTTCTTGTAAGTGTTTAACATCCTTGGCATGATGCTTCTTGACATGTGCCAAGTCCTTCTGTAGAGATTCAACCTGCTTGGCTAACTTTGTACACAAAACCATCAATTTCAATTGTTGCCCACTGCCCTCATCACTTCCAACTGTGTCACCTGTTGGGAGAGGTGAATCATGGGGCATTGGCTCAGATTCCTCCCTAGTTGGACTAGGTTGAAGTCTAGAACCACCACTGCTTGTTCCTAGACCAAAAGGTTCAGAAACTTGCTGTGTTGTCATGAAAGAAGGTGGTTGTTTGCTCCTCCTCTCATAGGTTTGAGAAACTGGTGGAGTATAATCAATGTTTGGAACAGAGATTATGGGTGTGTTTTGTTCAGTTGTAATCTTTGCAAGCATTTGAGGTAAGAGTGGTGTAAAAATCATGTTGCCATCTCTATTCATGTTTTGAAAAACTTTAGGCTTTAGGCAACTGATTTCATAAACATTAGTATGGGGTTGCAGTTGAAACTCATTTAGCACTGCTTGCACAAACCTTGGATACATTAAAATTTTTGTTAAACTCTTTACATTGCCAGTCATACTTGTAAAAATATAATTTGACCAGTTAAAAATCTTATTAGTGGCTAGACAAACCAAAGGGTAAGCCATGGTTGAACTAAATTGCACACAAGATGTTTTCATTGGACTGAGACAATGTAAAAGAGTATGAATCAAAAATCTCCATTGGGGACAAAAACTACTCTTTTTGAAAGTAGCCTTTTTATTAGTGGTATCATACCCCATGGATGATAAAGTATCATGAATTTCGGGCATAGGTAATGTGATGAGACCATTGAGATCACCCAATTGGAGAACTCTCCTCAAGGATGCCTCAGTAACATCAATAGTTACCCCATCCACAGTGGCTCTTAGAGCATCCACTGTTTCATGTGTATCTTCATTCTCAAGTGTTATGAACTTAGCAGAAGTCCAAAACTGTTTGATTTGAGAGATATAGATTGTGGGTTTTAAAAGCAAAGCATACCTTATATTAGTGGTATTGAGAAAGTCCATAATCTGATGAAAAACAGGGCCACTCTTCTCGTTATACTTTTGTAGGTAGGCCACTAAGTTGTGCTCATCTGCAAATTTTAAAGGTGCCATAGAAACTTTTGTTGAAAAATGATATTATGTCAGTAAGAATTGAAGTAATAACTAGCCAATTGAGAAAGAAAGATATATATGGTTAGGGTTTAATTTTATTGCGTAAGAAAAATTATCTTTAGAAAGTATTTATCTTTAAGAGGATAAATAACAATATGGAAAGAAGATAATTTCCTTAAAATTTTAACCCTATATATATGGAAATCAGTGGTTACTTTCAACGGCTAGTAAAAAATAAGTTACTGACACAATCAGTTGTAACGGCTAGAACAACAGTGGCAACACTGTCAGTGGAAACTGTGAACTAGCAGTGGTAATTTTTCACAAAAAAATTCAAAGAGCAGTGGTAAATAAAATCATATGAAAACTAGACTGCTCTTATCATAGTTTTTAGTAAACTACCAGCTATCAACGGATTTGATATGTCTTTACCATGAGACGTTTGCTATGGACTAGCCAACTCTTAATCATAAAGAATATGGTGAGTTGATAACCATATAGTTTTTGGTAAACTATCAACCATAAATGGATTTGTCAAGTCTTTACCAGTAGCCGTTTGCTCTGGACTAGTTGATTCTTATGTGGATTAGACATGGTGAATCAATAACCGTTTGTTGTGTATCTCAGATATACACCTTTTAAGATCAACTCCCATCAAAGCCATAGTCCAAAAGTTGATTCTGAAGCCATAGAACTTGAGCACAGCAACTAGCAGCAGCCACATACTCTGCCTCAGTTGATGAATTAGCCACCATAGTTTGTTTCTTGCACTGCCATGACACTAATCTGTTGCCAAGAAATTGGCATCCACCTGTTGTAAATTTTCTATCCAAGCTAGCTCCAGCATAGTCACTATCTGAGTAAGTAACCAGATCTAGAGGAGAATCTCTGGAGTACCACAATCCCAGAGTAGGAAAAGCTTTAAGATATCTGAAAATCTTCTTCACAGCAGTCAAATGAGAAAACTTGGGAGTAACTTGAAACCTTGCACAGGCACACACTGCAAACATGATGTCTGGTCTAGATGATGTAAGATACATCAAAGAGCCAATCATAGACCTGTACATGTGCACATCAACTGCTTCACCACTATTTTCCTTCAGGAGTAGATGTGTAGTCTTGTCTGCAGGGGTGCTGGATGACTTTGCATCAGTGAACTTGAACTTCCTTAGTATCTCAGCCACATATTTATCTTGATTGATGAAAATACCATCTGGCCTTTGTAGTACTTGAAGTCCCAAAAAGAATGTGAGTTCACCCATAGAACTCATCTGGAATTCTTCTTTCATTAGATTCTCAAATTCTTTGCACATCTCTGTCTTTGTAGATCCAAAAATGATATCATCAACATATACTTGAACAAGCAAGATATCATTCTTGTCTTTCTTGATGAACAAAGTTTGATCCACCCTGCCTCTATGAAACCCATTAGCAAGAAGATAAGTAGTTAAGGTTTCATACCATTTCCTTGGTGCCTGATGCAAGCCATACAAAGCTTTAACTACCCTGTATACTTTGTTAGGATATTCAGGGCATTCAAAGCCTGGAGGTTGTGAGACATAAACATCCTCATCTGTCTGCCCATATAGAAAAGCACTCTTTACATCCATTTGATAGACTTTAAAGCCCATAAAGGATGCATAGGCTAAGAACAGCCTGATTGCTTCAATTCGTGCAACTGGGGCAAACACTTCTTTATAGTCAATACCCTACTCTTGAGTGTATCCTTGAGCCACAAGCCTAGCTTTGTTTTGGATAACAATTCCTCTTTCATCCTTCTTGTTTCTGAACACACATTTAGTACCTATTACCTTCTTGCCAGAAGGCAAAATATAAAGCACCCAAACCTTTTGAAGCTTAAATTGGAGCAACTCTTCTTGCATTGCTTTCACCCAACTTTCATCTTCAAGTGCCTTGTAAACACTCTTTGGCTCCATTTGTGACAGAAAACACATAAAGAGACATTCATTCTTGCCTTCATGAATCTTAGATTCATATATTTTACTAATGAATCCATGGACATCAGGCAGCTTTGTTTGTCTTCTAGTCTTCACAGGTGAATAGACATCCCCAATCACATTTTCAAGAGGATGTGATTTATGAATAGAAGTGTGGGGAGTCTGAGGAACTGCAATCTCACTTGGCATATTTGAGATTTCAACATCATTGGCTTGAGCTTCCTCTGTAACTGGAGTTATAATTTCCACATCTGGTGTTGCAGTGGAAACTTCTGGCCTAGCAGTGGAATCTGAATTTCCACTTCTTTCAGAATTTTCAGCATTCATGTTGCTACTTCCTTCCTTTCCAAAGTCATTAGAAGGGTGAGCATCTCCAGTTTTTGGTATATCATCATTATCTGCATAGTCCCAAAGAGGTAGACTGAATTCATCTTGATCATCTGTATGATCCTTGCTTGGTTCATCATCATCAAGAAACTCTTCTGAACCTGCAAAATCAAAAGAAGATGTTCCTGTAGAAACAGGCACATAATTCATAGTACTGGTTAGAGTATCAATATTAAACAACTCTGATACCAATTGACAAGATCGTTTATAAGCTCAGCTACGGATCAATAACAAAGAATAATAACATGCACAGCGGAATAAACTAATCGATACTTTGTTATTGAACAAGGTTTTCATCCACTATCTCTAACTAAACAAATAACTATCACTAGACGTTTATAGGAACACGTCTAGATAACTAAACTAACTAACTAACTTACCTAGGCGTTTACAAGACTATACGCCTAGGACACACACACCCCTTTAAGTCGACTACATCTTGGAAGACTTGTATATAAAACCTACACCTATGTCCTCTTTATATACTAGAGGATTAGGGTTTACAAAATACTACAAAGGACTAATAAATAAAACTTCTTTTGCAAGCAAGTCCTTCCATCTTTTTGTAGGTTTCCTTCTTGTCGTATTAAGTCCTTCTTGTTTCATTCTTTTTGTCTTATCAACTCAAACGTATAATTCCCAACAATCTTCCCCTAGTTGATAATGACAAAAGCATTCTTGAACGAACTTCCCTAGACGAAGTAGAGAAATTGAGATCATGGATCTCACCATGAATGAAACAAGTATGTCTTCCTTTGTCTTCCCCTTAATCCATGCCATGTCACTCAAACATCTCTTCCCCTTTTTGTTATTATCTGATAACACTCAGATTGTGCATGTTTTTAGTAGCGTTATGTGTGCTTTTATATATGTTATTTGGTTATATTTGCGTGATTATAGTACTTAAACGCATCAAGAGATTTTGGTTTAGTGTTTATAACCAAGTGCAGGGAAACGGAAGGAAAATTAAGAAATGTTCAGCAAAATGAAGATTCCCGTTTCAGTAAGTCTAAATCAGTATCTCAATGACCTTTGAAGACCATAGTGATTGAAGAACCAAGTTCTACAAGATAAAGAGAAGAAAAGATCAAGTTTCCGTAACTCAGGAAATCCAGCCGGATCGGTTACAACCGTAACCGGATCGGTTGGAAAACGTCCAGAAACAACATTATGACCATCACCAACCGATCGGTCGCAACCCGCAACCGGATCGGTTGGCCACTTTTGTAGAAGACCAACCGGATCGGTTGGTCGTATAACCGATTCGGTTAGAGAAGCTGCAGTTGCTAAATCTTCATCACTAAGCTTCCCCTTTGCATCCAAACGATTCTAGGTCCTTCTCTTGGTGTATTCTAGTCCCTTCCTTGCTCCTTGGAGCCCAAGTTCAGCAATTAATACCCTAGGCTTTGGAATTAGTATAAATAGAGGCCAGTTGTGAGCATATGAGACACACCTCAAATACAAATCTCTCTACTCATCAAACAAAGCCTTAAGCTCTCAAAAATTCGTCCTTAGAAGTCCAGGGAAGTTTGGAGTTCCAGAAGTTCCACATTTGGAGGCGAAATCGCCAAGAAGTCTACCTCATTACTTTGGGAATCATTACTACACCATTTGTAATCTTATTCCAAGCATTGTATCTATTTGCTTTATTATATGTTTTGGATAGACTCTGTTAATTCAAACTTGTGTTTAGATTCTCTCAAATCCCTGCGAACGATCCCGACTTACCTTCATAATCTTGCTACAACGGACGAGTATACTTTCTCGTATGTGTTATTTGTAATATTGGTAATTCACCTTTTATAAATTTAAAACTTGTACACAACAAGCACATCAAGTTTTTGGCGCCGCTGCCGGGGATTTGATTGTGTTTCAACAAGTTTTTGAATTTCCCTCAGTCGATTCAACCAAAAAAAAATTTTCTTAGAAACCTTAACCGGATCCGGTTGTCCCTCAACCGAATCGGTTAAAATTTTATCCATCAATCAACTGGTCTAACCGATCGGTCGCATTCCACAACCGATCCGGTTACCCACTCTGTCCCATAAAAACTGTTTTCGTTGTTTGTCCGTGTGTTTAGATATTGCCTGGATTCTCTAGGACATTGTATGAACACTCGAGCAGCGGGAATAGAACCAATTACACCTCTTACCAACCCCGAACGTTTGATTCGAAGAAGAAGAAGAACACTTTTCATACCATTGGAAAATCGTGTACCAAGAGTACCAAACCCACCATTTGATAACCTCATAGAAGCCAAAGTTGTTTACAATCCTTTCACCAATTTACCTTTACCAATGGCGGACGATCAACCCATGTGGGGAACCAAGCGAACCGTAGCACCAACCCCCGAAAGTGCTATTGTTGCTGTCAATCTTGGTGACAACTTCACCATGAAGGGACATCACCTTTCTATGATCAAAGACCGACAATTCGATGGCCGTGCGCGGGCCGATCCGCACAAGCACATTGCCGAATTCATCAAAATTTGCGGCATGTTTTGTTATGGCAACACCGATGCCAATGCCATCAAACTCAAACTTTTCCCATCATCACTCGCCGGAGATGCTAAAGTATGGTACAATGAATTAACCCCAGGAATCATCAATACTTGGGAGGAGATGAGGCAAGCTTCTGTAAGCCGATTCTTTCCACCTGCCATGTTTGATCGATTAATGGGAGAAATTCGTGCTTTCACCCAAAACCCAAACGAATCACTTGTCGAAGCTTGGCTTCGAATGAAAGATTTGCTTCGTAGTTGTCATGGACATGGATTATCAAAAGGAACCATTATCGAAATCTTTTACCATGGACTAGATGAAATCTCTCAAGGCATCCTTGATGCTGGAGGAATTTTTCTCTATAAGACTCCCAACGATGCACATCAATTGCTCGAAGATCGAGTACTTCTCAAACTTGATTGGTCCAAAGATTCCAAAACCAAACCTCTCCGAAAAACCGTTGCTTTTGTCGAAAACACCAATACCTCAAAACTCATGGAGAAGATGGAAGCGTTAACCTCAAAAATCGACACGCAGTACAAAGATATCAAAGAGAAAATGAAGGAAATGCGAGACGGATGCAACAATTGTGGAGGAAATCATCCATCGTCCGAGTGCGACGATAAACCTATGGGTAGACCAAAGGAAGGAGAAGCAAATTACGCTCAAGGAGGATACCGTGGAGGAGGATATCGCAGTAATTATTATGGTCGAAATTCTGGAAATTGGCAAGATCGCCGACCAAGAGATGACAACCGTGATTCTCAACCACGAACTGACGATCCACCACCACCAAATCCCGACAAAAAGATGGAAGAAACTGAATTCGAGAAAACCATGAGAGAATTCGTGGCTGGTCAAAAATCCGCAAATGATTTTATCAAAATTCAATTTTTCAATCTCAAAGCCAAAGTTGAGCAAGGACAGAAAAATCATCAAGCATCTATCCAAGATCTTGAAAACAAGTTTGGCAGACTTTCTGACCAACATTCCTCTAGACCATCTGGTTCATTGCCAAGTAATACCCAATCCAACCCAAAACCATCAAATGATAAGACATACCGTCCACCACAAACAAGAAACGAGTATGTCAACGCTATCTTCACAAGTAGTGGTTTCTCGAACGATTCCAATCCGAATATCGTTGTTTTCGTCGGTGGAAGCAACATCAATATCGATCATGCCTCATTGATCGAGAAATTGGAAGCTCTCTCCACAAACATCGATACCCAATTCATAAGCATACGGAGGGAGATGATGGAACTGTGAAATAATCACCACGCTTCAAACCACGATGCCAAGGATGACACGCCGATGTGTAATCCCATGGAAGCGAACCACGCCCAACATGAAGAATATCACCCAGGATATCACGGCAGATATTATGATCAAAATTCCAGAAATTCGTACTCCTTTCCATACCACAACCCAACCCAAACATATCCTCGATATCAGCCATGGAATACCATACCACATCCATCACAACATTTCAATACACCTAAAACCTCACCGGAGGAGATGATGAGAGAATGGATGGCCAGTCAAACAAAAGCCAATGAGAATATGACGAACCTGTTGGTTGAATTGGAATGTAAAGTCGATCAAGGAAGAAGGAACCAACAAGCGATAAGCCAAGACTTGGAGAGGAGGATAGAAAGATTAAGTAAGGAACAAAAAGTCCATCATGCTGAATCTCTACCTTACACCACAGATTCCAACTCGAGACATGAATTTGTCTACAAACCACCCTCAATTCAAGACGACAATGATAAGGGTAAGGTTGAATTTATCGAAGAGGACGAGACCGAGCACATTCCAACCATGACAAATCTAAACCAAATCATGTCTAACTCACCAGCCATGTCACCTTTTCTTGAGGATTGCACCATGCATATCCCAATGACGCAATTAAAAGGTTCTGAACACAATGTATTTCCAAATCATGTTGATGATAAGAATTTCAACAAAATCAGTGGCAACTGGAATGGAGAACTGGAAAGAAAGATAGACAAATGGTCTGAGCCACAAAATCCAGTTTCTTTAAATCAAAGGACTAAGCCACCTCCTACAACTCACCTTGAGAATGTGGATGCAATATTCACTGGGAGTGGAAAGTCCAATGACTCTTTCAAAAATCAAAAAGATCCGCCACCTGTCCTCATTTCTAATGAAATTGACCAAACGTTCGAAAATACGAAAAGAGACTATAACATGGTCAAACCAAAAGAATCAAATATATTCCCATCCATTGTGGAGTACAAACCAAAGATCCCATACCCTCAACGTTTAAGAGCTGAAATTCCCCATTTGAACCGTATGGTCAAAGTATCCTAACCCGGGGAAGATTCGAGTCAGGCTAATGACTCGGTAATAAAACAAGCGCTTCTCGGGAGGCAACCCGTGTGCTTTGATTTTTTTCCATGGTCACTCCCCAAAGTTTTAACCTTTGGTTGAACTTAAGTGTCGGGGGGTGCCACCCTTTAATAAAACCTTTTGTTTGTTTATAAGATTGTGTGCAGGTGATGATTTCTCCAGTGGACGCTAGGAATGCAGAAGAATTTTAAGCGGAATAACTCGTTGACATATCTGGTTTCATTACTATTTTCCCTATTTCTATACTTTGAAGTTCATTTTTCATTGAGGATAATGTCTAACTTAAGTGTGGGGGGTGAATAGGAAAAAAATTAGAGTTTTCATGCTTAAATTTAAAATTTTGTTTGCCCTTGTGATCTAGTTATTTTCACATTTTTAGGATTATCTATTAGAATAACTGGATCAAACCACTGGTAAAACTGGTAATATTTGAAACTTCGAGATGTGTTCCGATTATTATTGCAATCCATTCTGGTATCGATAAATATTTGCTAGCACATATTATATCCTTTCCACTAAATTGTGAGGATTTGAGCCTATTTCTTATTAGCATACACCTTTTATGCTTAGATCTTTTGCTATGAGTGTGCCGGTGATTTTATTTATTCTAGAACTTGTGCTTGTAAATCATTATCAAACCGTAGTGAGATTGCATTCGAGCGATATAAGTGAATTCGTATGATAAAGAGGCACCTTAGGATTTAACCCAAATGACCTTCCATTTTACATTTAATGATATATTAGCTAGCCACATTGGTTAGTTAACCACCCACATGGACCCATTTGTAGTGCTCATTTTTAGCACTAGATACCCCTAGTTACACCCTCTGAGCCATCCTTTTCATTTTTGCTTCACCCAGAAAATACAAAAAGATTTTACACTTTTAACCTTAGCCTACCCCGTATTAATGTCTAAACGGTTGGTTGCTAGTCGCCTGGAAAGTGAAGATTGTTCAAATGATTATGAGTACCACATCCTATGAGATTGATTGAGCCATGAGTTTATGTTCAAAAATTCAAAAAAAAAAAAAAAAAAAAAAAAAAAAAAAAAAAAAAAAAAAAAAAAAAAGTATGAGAAAATAATAGCTAATGTGCTACGTTCGTGGAACAATTTTCATGGCAAAGCAAAAAAGCTGTGGAAAGCAGAAAAGAAGAAAGCAAATCTATAATCATTTATTTGGTTCATTGAATGTTTGGTAGCTAGCAACACGGGTATTAGACTTAATTTCATTTTTATTTTAACACCAATTTCATAAACATCTCCATGCCTTATCCATACCCTTAACCCTTAGCCATATCATTACAACCCGAATAAAAGCCCTCTTTAAATGTTTTTACTAGGTGCTCACGCCACATTGGTGGAGTTTTGTTTCTTGTACAAGCTTATGGTAATAATCTAATCATGACTGAGCAATGAGTGTGATTTATCTTGTTACTCCACTAAAATGAGTGATTGAGTGAATTATATTTCGTTCCTTTTTCGTGAGGTGTTTTGAAATGTTAATCATGCAAGAAAATCATTGGATATTGTCAAACATCTTGATGTTTCACCCTTATAAAGCATAATTGATGAATCCTCTCTCGTATTTATACTTGGTTGATTTGCATCACATTTTTCATAATCACGATCTTGTACCAGTGGATGTTTTTCCTAGATTTGCTTGAGGGCAAGCAAAGTATAAGTGTGGGAGAATTTGATAACGCTCAGATTGTGCATGTTTTTAGTAGCGTTATGTGTGATTTTATATCTGTTATTTGGTTATATTTGCGTGATTATAGTACTTAAACGCATCAAGAGATGTTTGTCTAGTGTTTATAACCAAGTGCAGGGAAACGGAAGGAAAATTAAGAAATGTTCAGCAAAATGAAGATTCCCATTTCAGTAAGTCTAAATCAGTATCTCAAGGACCTTTGAAGACCATAGTGATTGAAGAACCAAGTTCTACAAGATAAAGAGAAGAAAAGATCAAGTTTCCGTAACTCTAGAAATCCAGCCGGATCGGTTATAACCGTAACCGGATCGGTTGGAAAACGTCCAGAAACAACATTATGATCATCACCAACCGATCGGTCGCAACCCGCAACCGGATCGGTTGGCCACCTTTGTAGAAGACCAACCGGATCGGTTGGTCGTATAACCGATTCGATTTGAGAAGCTGCAGTTGCCAAATCTTCATCACTAAGCTTCCCCTTTGCATCCAAACGATTCTAGGTCCTTCTCTTGGTGTATTCTAGTCCCTTCCTTGCTCCTTGGAGCCCAAGTTCAGCAATTAATACCCTAGGCTTTGGAATTAGTATAAATAGAGGCCAATTGTGAGCATATGAGACACACCTCAAATACAAATCTCTCTACTCATCAAACAAAGCCTTAAGCTCTCAAAAATTCGTCCTTAGAAGTCTAGGGAAGTTTGGAGTTCCAGAAGTTCCACATTTGGAGGCCAAATCGCCAAGAAGTCTACCTCAATACTTTGGGAATCATTACTACACCATTTGTAATCTTATTCCAAGCATTGTAAGACTTATAATCATGTTTTCTAATGTTCAAAGTTCTGAGTTTATGTTCATGTTTGCTATGAGTGGCTAGTTTCTTTATACACTTGCTTAAATGATGTTGATTATTATATGATTAGTTAGTGATTGTGTTAACATGTTTTAATTCAATTTCAAGTTGATTCTAAGATCCAATTGTGCTAAAGTTTCATAGTGACATTTGTTAATCAAGTTTGGCTAATTGATAGTAATCGTTGGGGTCGAAAGAACTTATTGTTATTCAACTAGTCATAATCATTTTGTCTATGGATGATTGTTTTTACCCATTATTCTTGATTATACAAAGGAACTAAGGTGTGGTTGTAATAGAAACGCTTTTTGATTATCAAATTGGATTGGTTGGAAACATCTAAAAGGTCGTAAGATTAGTTGTTGAGAATCAATTGTAGCCTTTTGTCTATGATCGGTTACCTTTTGTATTGACCATTTCTTAAGCAATTTGATGAACAAATGGATGTTTTTGTGTTTAAGTTTATGTATGTAGACTTATGAAACTTGAATTGATCTTGAATTGATTGGTTAAACGTAATGCTTATTTTTATGAACTAAAATCTTGACGAAGGTTTAACTTGTAAGAACAATAGATTAGTCTTCCAACTAGATATCATAACCAACATGTTAAGAGGTTAACACAATCACATTAATTTATGATATGAAACTAGTTTAAGCAAGTGTAGTTTTTAATCATCTGAATTTCATTATATCTATTTTCTTTATTATATGTTTTGGATAGACTCTGTTAATTCAAACTTGTGTTTAGATTCACTCAAATCCCTGCGAATGATCCCGACTTACCTTCATAATCTTGCTACAACAGACGAGTATACTTGCTCGTATGTGTTATTGGTAATATTGGTAATTCACCTTTTATAAATTTAAAACTTGTACACAACAAGCACATCATTATCAAAATAGGGAACGTATGCAAATAATGATCTTGACCACCACAAATCAATACCACACATCCAATTCATCCTTCCAATGTCTCAAATTACCCTCCATGAAGTTTTCCGCAACTAAAAATGAACTTGAAACAGTAGAAATCTAAACCATCAGTAGTAATACTAATCAATAGTAGTAATAATCAAACACTTCCCCTTGAATTGTGCATGAACATCAAATGATTCTTCAAATCTATAAGCTCCTTGTAATGATCACTTGTGAAGAAAAACAAGTATAACGAATTTGATGAAGAAGTAAAATATCCCAAACTTGTATCTTATGTCTTGTTTATCCACGTGACGTTGAACTTACACCGCTAATAAAATATAAGTAGACCGCAATCTCTTGACAAAATCCTCATCTTCAATGAGACACTGAGCACTACAATGTAACTCCTTTAATTGATAGTTAACTAGGTCTTCATCCATCCACCCCTTGACCTATGAAAACTAGATTTTGCAAGTCTTCGTCAACATTCTTTATGCACGAACAAGTTATCTACAAAGTGTAACACCCACTTTGAGATATGATAAGAACACAAACCTGTGAAACTCAACTACAAAATCAAATAAATGATATTTAACTTTCTTCGTAATCAATTCTTCAATAAATCCAAAAACGAGCTTTTAAATCCTTTTAAGAACAAATAAACCAATCTCTTTGTGTGTGTAAACCAATAACCTGTGTGTGTCACTTATCACGCTCAACTTCCCCTCAAATATAAAACAATCCTATTAGAAACACTTTGACAAGTAGCAGTACTTTGAACAGTACTTTGAGAAGGAGCAGAGCTGTACTTTGAATGAGAAGCAGTACCTTTAGCCAAAGTACCTTCGTTTAGCAGTACTTTCGAATAACAGCAGTACTTTCAGCAGTACTTTCAATAATAACAGTACTTTCAACTTGGATAGAGCAGTACTTTGCATTCATGGCAGTACTTTGCATAAACCCTAATAGTACTTTGAAAACTCACAGCAGCCAACTTCGACGCCTTATATCTTTTTACTGGAAGTTCAGATCGAAGATCCCTTCAGTGGAAAGTTAGATTGATATATAAAGAACGTCCACCTAAAATTTCGTCACGATCCAACGGTTAACGAAAAAGTTATGATCGTTTCAAAACAGTGTTGTAGAAGCTTTACGGAGTTTTTTTCAGTTTCAGCAGTAGACTTCGATATTGAATAACTTTTGATTGCGAGCTCCAATTCACAATCCCTCTGGTGAAAAGTTAGATGCATATACTGAGATGCACCAGCAAAAATTTTAGCTCGATCCAACGGTTCAAGAAAAAGTTATGCCCTCTTGAAAACTGACCTGCAGTGAGTTACGAAAATTTGTAACAGCTTCGAATTTTGCATCTTTTCTTCGAAAAACCTTGTAGATCCCTATATCAAGAGCTCCCCGCTCTGATACCAACTGATAAATCTGGACACACACCTTGTGTCAATGATATTTTGTATGATATTATTAAGCACGTGGAATTTACTTAGTAATACTTAGAAGACGGATTATATGATGTATTGTAAGTAAATACAGATTAAACACAAAACTTAAGCTCCAATATTATTAATGAATAATATGAGTGATCTTGATTATCACTAGGGTTACACCTTGAAGCTTTTGTGAGTAATACGTAGGTAATTTGACAAGTACCTAAGACAATGACCTAGGACCTCCTTTTATATAACAAGGAGTCCTTTACAAGATAAGTATAAAGCTAACATTATAGAATATACACGAAATCTATTCTATACTTATCTAAACGCGTTCTCCTAATCATTATCTAATAGCATTGGTAATAATGTACCAGCAGTGGTAATACGTTTCCACTGCTAGTGTAATTCCAAGCAGTGTAAACCACAACTATCCGTAGTAATGATTATTCCCAACAACTTTGTACACAAATGAAACATTGGAACTATGTTTTTCTTTCCTTTTTGCCTTATGTCTGGTCGAAACAAATCAAGAACAAGACACAAAATAAAGCAACATACATTCCCTTTAGTATTATATGTGTTTACGTGTGTGTGTGTTAAAGAAGGGACAAAGCCATTCCCTTAGCCACCCTAACAAATAATAAACTAGTCCTAATAACCTTGACCACCACCTTGACTTTATAATACCTTGGATAAAATGCTTCTCATTCTAAACTTGAAGTGACTAAACCAAGCATGCCCTTGATAATCGGTTGCCATCCCTCCCCACGCTCCAAACCAAACAAAGGACAAGCATATTTTAATCTAAAGGCCATACTCATTCTCTCTTTATAAGCCTACAACACTTAGCAAAATTCCACAAGTTCACTCACAATTCACTTGCAAACATAACTCGTCCACTGTGGTACTTGGTCGAAGGAGACGAAGAAGGAAATAAAACGCTTAGGACTTGTTTAATTCATCTTGGGTTATAAGGAGAACAAGGGTTCTCGTGGTCGTCACATCCGCTCACCTCATTTTTTTTCATCCCCACTATAACGCGTGGAGTAAGTTTTCTTTTAAACTTGTTCTATTTCATTTTCCTTCATTTCCATTTCACATCACACGTAAAAATGATATAATGCACATAAGCTAATTGACTTTATGTATATTGAGGCACTAACGTGTTATATAAACGAGTTGTATATGTTCAAACAACTAAACACATGATAAAGTGTTAATGCTAATGTATGAACCCCTTTTGATAAGTTAAAACCCTCGTCCCATCTTCTCTTCTAAGACCTAGTCTTGTTACATGTTTATATAACATGTATAACGAGTCACAATTTCACTCGACCCTCATTCCACTAAAAATATAACACGGGCACACCCTAGCAAACTTGTGACCAAATAAATCGACCAAAGAAACCAATAGAAACCCCCATTTGCCTCGTTTTCTTTTAAACCAAACGATACACTATTGGGCCTTAAGGCCCAACACGCTCAAAAACCGTGGCCTAATACCCTTTTACCGGCCCAATGTGCAAAGGAATAAGCCATAAGCACTAAAATAAGCTAACGAAAATATTTTGTAAAAATAACATGAACTTATGAGTCGAAAATGTATTTTTGGACTATATTTGCAAATCGTGTGGTTGTAGGGTTAAAAATGAAAGTTTTCGAAAGCTGAAAGGGTTGTTTTTATACGTAAAAATATATGCATGAAAAGTCTAGGGTGCGTTTGATAAATATTCAAAACTTAAAGGGTCCATTTTATACGTGAAATGTATGCATGAAAAGTCCAAGGATTGATTTTGTAATTATGCCAAACTAGTTGTAAAAATAGAATATAACTTTTGTGCCTAAACTGAAACTTTAGAAACTTGGAGGACCAAACATGTAAAAACCGATTTTGAAACAATTTTATAAAACAGATTTGTATAGGGACTAAAACTGCCATTTTTGAAAACTTGGAATATAAAACATTTTTGGGTACAAAATGTCATTTTTTCAAAGTTGAGGGACTAAACTTGTACTTTTTGAAACTTAAGGGTAAAAAGTGTAAATTCAAGAAAAAGTTTACAAAACTTATAAACTTATCACGACTCCGTAAAAATGAATATTTTGACGACCTAAAGTTTTTATGAGTATTTTTACGTCGATATTTCATTTAACTTAAATATATATAATTATAAGAATATAATTATATGAAACCGTTATTCTTTATCGACGCACTTAGAAAATAAATAAACTAAAACACTCGATAACATTGTTATTTTCATAAATCAACAACTGGGAACATTTCTCGTATGCGTAAGTGAGAACTTTTGATAAATATCAAACTAAGTCGATGTAGCTCGTTTTTGAACTTAAAACATTAAGCACACACAACGCACTATTGAATTGGATAATTCAATGCTCTATTGAATAAGTATATTCAATGCTCTATTATTTTGGTCTCGAACTAAAGGTTTACCATATTCTGAGAATTGCCATCTTATTCTTAGGTTTCGGATCGAAGCCTCCGCTACATCGTACTTGATCATACTGTGCTTGTTCATTTCCACTAAGGTGAGTTCATAGCCTCGTTTTTACTTTTATTTACAAACCCTGCGAGGGAGATACATGCTCTAAACTAAAACGCAAGGTTTTTCATAAATGTTCGCTACTTGATTATTGGAATTGCCTAAGTATTTAGCCGTAAGACCCCTGTATCATGAACCATTAGTCACCGCGAGTGAATGCAGATATCGTGAATAGTACTAGGGGGAGTAACGACCCCGTCTTGGTTATAGGAAATAACCGGGGCTCACCATATTTGAATTGCATTAGGTAATTCGCTATTACCTCCTTTGGGGCAAACTTTACGTACACCAGTAATTCGGTGTATGCAGTTGAGTCTTGGTTGCATGAGCTTAGCGCATAATAATCTATGATTTTCTTTATGATATATTGTTAGTTTACAATTATCATGTTCATATTCTTGTGTTCAACTTTATTATAAACCTATGGATTTCACTCAACATTTTTGTTGACCTTTTAAAGTATGTTATCTCAGGTAATCAATGAAGATCATGTTCTTGGCATGGAGCGGGCATATCAAGACCTTTATTTGTGGTGTAAAACATAATGTTATTATTTCTTACAAACTCATGCTCAATATTTTGGGAAAACATTTGAAACAATTTGGAATATTTTGTAACAAACAATGAGTTTTTAATGAATGATAACTACTTTACTTAAAACGTCTCTTTTGAGTCATTTTCTATGATTATTGACTGTGATCCCCATCCAAGTAACACCCCGATTAGTCTTCCGCTGTCATGATGATCTTTGGGGGTGTTACACATCTGGTTTTGTTTGGTTCCAAATATGTCTGAATTCCACCCAATAGTTGATTTTCTTGTGGTTCTCCATCTGGTTCTATATGCCTGCATCTTCTCTGTCTGCCTGAATCTGTTATGTCCGCATTTTCCTGCCTGAATCTTTTCTCGTTCATCTTCGTAATTATGTTGCTCTGCTCTGATTTTGATTTTGAAATAACTTTGGTCTATCTATTTTTAGACTTGACTGTTGTCGCCTTGCTACAGTTTGGATTGCATTAGATTGAGACTCTGTCTAGCACCGAATTTGCACTCTCAGATATTTCACTTTTCGTTTGTTTTTCAGTTTTTAGTTTATTTCTGTTTGATAAACTCTCAATGTTTAATTGTGAGTTTGAGAGGGGATGTTAGACAATAAATGTCTGTAAGCCCGTTGGATTCGGTCTGTTTAGTTGCTAGGGTTATGTTAGTTTGTCTTCTATTTAATGTCATATAATCTTCAATGGTTAGTGAATCTGAATAATATAATTTTTGGTATTCTCTTTGATTTCTACAATAAAAGCCGCGGCAACGTGAGGCCATGTAACACTCGTTCAATATATATATAACATAATTTTCAGTTTTCGTCATATTTCTATGTAATATCAGAACTATTATTTATCTGTATTTTGTCTTTTTACGTGTTCGGTTAATTAGTTGTACGTTTTCACAAGATGAATTAATTAGATGTTTAAAAAGAATGATTTCAGTCACCGATTAGGGATGGATGCAAATCATATTAGTTTACGACGCTAACTGGTTATGTATGTTTCAGATTTCTTTGTACGCGATGTTATATTATTTGTATATTTTTTATGGAGTTTGGCAGGAGTTTAACAAATAACTCATGGATATGTTATTTTATAAATTTGAAAACGTAGCAATAATTTTGAATTCATTTGGTTGGTAATGGATTTGGTTCAGTTTTGTTTGTTGATTAAGGTTTCTCCACTAGTTTGGTTTGCTATTTAGATTGGTTATTGGTTTGATTTGAAGAACTTGCTTGTTAATTTTGTTTTATTTAGTTTTTGCATTCTACTATATGAAATATGGTGGTTAATAGTTTTGTTTGTTGCAGTATTGGAATTTGCGTTAATACTTGCATTGATATTAGCATTGACTTTAGGATAGCATTCAATGGTATTCTATTATTTGTTCGTGTAACACCCCAACCCGACAAGGGTAGAAGTGTCAAATTCTGGTGTCATATCAGAACATACAAGTAAAATTTTCAAGCGGAAGTCTTTAAATAATAATGTACCAAGTCATATTAACCAAAGATTTACAAGGGAAATTACAAAATCCAAATGTTAAAATAAAATGAAATCTCAAAACAAAAGCCCGCCAAAACAAGTCCAAATAATAAGGTCACTAGGGTTAGTCCACTCAGATAAACCACTTCTCAGCCCAATCAAAGCCCATCTTCCAACCTAAAACCTGCCGCAGGAAAAGAAATGCGGCTGAGCTTAAAAAGCCCAGTGAACAGATATAACAAAGCGAAAGCTAAATAAAATCTGAAATGTAAATGAAACAAAGGAACGTATAACAAAGTCGAAGCGAAATGAGAGTAATGAGTCAAAGAGGATCCTGCAGAACACAATTATACAAATATCCAAAACGAACAGATAACAAGGAGAGCGAAGCGAAGCAAAGCATCAATGACATATAAACAAGCACATACAAACCAGACATACAAGAACTGAAAGAAAAGCAAACATAGCAGGCGTAGCATCCACACAACGTATACGTCATACAATCAATTCAGGAAATCAAAATACATACGAGCCAAACAGATATCTACAAGAAAGCGGAAGCAATAAATAAATCAGTGAGCATGGCAATTCACACAGGTCAAAACTCTTAACTGAAGACATGATCAGTATCATAACGATAATCAAAACATGGCAGTCACAAGTAATAAGTAGGAATACAGTATGAACACTATAATTAAATGAATTAAATACATAGCAGGGCAATTAAACAAGTTAACAAGCTAGACGTCATAAGTTGAACCATCCACCAATCAACCAGTAGCATAAACAGAAATGCGAACATGGCAGGTCAACAACAAGCAGATAAGGACACCACGGATAGTCATAGTCCACGAGATTAAATCGAACGAGGTACAAAAGGTAAACAGACCAACAATCGACTGCACACAAGCATGGTTGCCAAACAAATCAAAAGGATCACATAACAGTAAGATAGCATATCATCAGGTGACCACAGGTAACTCTTATAATCGCATATTAATCATATCATAATAGGGTAATCAGTAGTCATATAAAACATGAATATCATAATTAAATCCAATAAACATATAATAACCCGGTACGTGAATGGAACCTTAGTCTGAAGTAACGGAATTAAGGTGTGACAGATCAATGTAATGGAGTATCTATATCTTGGTAACAGTGAAACATATAAGGGTACTGAGTAATGAACAAGTAATACAGATTATGGTGCGTTGGGGAATACGGAAGGTACAATATAGGTATATCAAAAGTGTAAGGGTTATCAGAAATCTACCCGAGCCCGGAAACATATCATATCATATCATATCATATCATAAGTAGCCATTGTATTCGGAGGGGTGACCTCGGAATACCATACATAATAGGAGGGGAGACCTCAGTAACAAATGGAGTAGCTAGCTCCCAGAATTGTGAAGACGCGGATTGCACCCGACATCATTCACCAGACAAAGCTCCAATCAGATCAAATCCCTCGAAACATATCAAATCTAGGATGCATCCATACGCCCCCCGGAAACATAGTGGCCAAATCATATACATATAGTGAGCTCATAATCATATCAGAATGGGGACGGTGTGGAACATCACTCAACCACACTAAAGTCATGCCATTGGTGCATCAATGACACGGTCAGGTTACCTTCCTGACTAGGAAACATATTTGGCTCGGGTATAAAACTGAAGGGTCAAAGCATATTCATATCATATCATAAGGGTTCATATCAAAGTTCATATCAGAGTTCATATCAAAGTTCATAATCAGAGGTTCAATATCAAAGGTGCATATCAAAGGTTCATAATCAGAAGATTCATATCAGTGGTTCACATTAAACAGTTCACATAGGAGATTCAATCAAAGGGAACATAGCAAGGTTATAAGGAAGCCCTAATAAGAAGGCTCAGAGTAAAAGCATAACAGTCCAAAGCTAGAATCAAAGGATGAACACGAATCATGAGAAACCTTAAGAGGTAAGGTCAGAATATTTGTACCTTATTCTGAGCAAATCACAACGAAAGTAAAACCAAGAAGGTCAATCCCGTCGTCCGGAACCTATATGAATTAGATAACGTTCTATAAGAATCAGATCACTCGTTTAAGACGGCTTTCCATTTTTAGCAGGTTTCCATATTTAGTAACTTTCCATAATTAGCAGGTTTCCATATTTAGTAACTTTAGTCACTTACCTAAAGTTAAATAATGAAAATGAGTGTTATTATAATTTAAGGATCATTTATGACAAGTTACAAAAGTTTAGGGTTTAAAATGCCAATATTGCAAAGTTTAGGGTTAAAAGTGTAAATATAGCAAGTTTACTCATTTTACGGCTTTAGTCCATTCATTTACCCTTTTTAACGAGCTAAACCCTCTAGTTTTATAATTTACAAACTAACCCTTTATCTTTTATCGAAACCATATTTCTCATTTAAGACCCTAATCTATTCGTTATCATTTTCCCATTCTAACCATTTGAAACTTTAATCTCAACAAGTTATAACGACTCTTGTGTTTTAGTTATTAGGTCGAGACATGTCCATTCCATTCATTATTTTATGTGACGAGTTTATGATTTCAAGTAACTTGTAAAAGCCGTAGCATGTTTCAAAAATACAAAGTGGGCGTGGCTTCTCCCAACTCCACGACATGCCATACAAACAAAACCAAAAGAGATGGGGCGAAATAAGCTTGTGTAAGGTTTCCTCATTGTTTCATTAGTGACATGCATTAGGTTCGTTCATTTGCTTTTTCCTTGACCCATTTATACGACTAGACAAAGTGAAGAACCATGCACATCATGGTGTACTCCACGGCCAGAAAACAGCTTCAAAACGAGCAGAATACATCATTTGTTAAGGCTCTCTTATTATCATAATTTTATGTGATATATCCCGTTAGGTTTCAAGCTTTATTTTTCGACTCATTCGTAACATATCAAAAATGAAAACTCACGTATGAAACAAGGGTGTCTCGGCCAGAAAGCAACAAAAGAAAGTGAGGCTAGGTGATACCTTATACGAGACACAAAAGAGGAGGAAGCAAAACAAGACCAACGAAACGATCACACCTCCTTTGTTGCTCCTTTTGTTGTACGGTTTTCAGCCACCACACGAAAGATCATAAACCAAATCATTATATTGTTCATGCCACGAAAACAAGGTCAAGAAAATGATTACGAAAGCCTTACCTTGGCTGTGGGACTGTCGACAAAAGGGAAACAAAAGAATGGAGAAGAAAGCTGTGTGCCGTATGTTTTTGTGTAGAGAGGGAATTAGGGTTTTTGCCTTTTTATTTAAGATGCACTATAATAGGAGAATGGTAACTCTTAAATGCTATATGGAGCGTGTAACCATCCCAAGAAATCAGGGATTTGGAATTCAATATAGGGCCGAGTATTAGGGAGTAATTCACAACAACTTGACTTCCCAAATTTAATTTTAAATAGCATACTTTTCTTTTTAGTTATAATGATTTAAATGTCTTATACAAAGCCAAAGGTATAAAATAGGCGTGTGTTTTAATAGCTCGCAATTAAGTCGATTTTGTTTACTAGTGTACGTTTGTAATCCCGCTTCATGAGGTCTCAATTTTTTTTTTTTTTTTTTTTTTAAGTTTAATAGTCATTCATAAGTTAGGTTAAAATCATAGTAAATGAGTTCGATGTATTATACATATTTTATGAGTTTCACATTAGAGGGCAAAATGGTCTTTTCCGTAGTTTTAAATTTTTAGGGTTTTACAGTTCGGGTTATAAAGGATTATTAACTGCTAAATGTGGTTTTACATTGATGATGATGATGTTCCTCTCCTAAATATTATGATCAAGTCTTAAATAGTTATGTGTCGCATCGTGATATCAACAACTTGTTAGAATTCTGCAAAAATCGGATCACTTTTGGTCATTTATGGTTTTGTTTGTTTGATTTTTGCCCATGTTCTAGTTACTTTTTTTATTACCTATCAGTGTCTCTTATCTTTATAATTTAAGCATATCTATATGCTCAGTTTTGTAATTAATTTTAATTTATACAATTTTTTTTTTCACTTTGATTTCAACACTATTAATATATCTTTGTGTGGTAATGTATATATCTAAGGATTTTTTATGTATCTTTTACTTTCATACTCTCATTTATTAATATATTACTATTTTCACTCTCATTACATGGAATCATTCATTACATCAAAAACCACCATTTTCATCATTAAGCGTCTCTTGTTTTTTTCTCATTACGTCTTGAAATGAAATCATAATTACATAAAAGCCTTTTATTCATTGTCCACCAAACAAAACAAATATATCGTCAATGGCTATTTTAGTGTTATTATTATCGATTACATTCTATTCTATCATAACAATCAACGTCATTTCATTACTTCATTTATTTCATTACAAGATTCATTCCACTCCGTTTCTACTTCATTTCGTCATACCAAACACGCCTTTAGTATATAAGCGTGCAACCACAAATGATAAGCATGTTTTTGTTTTGATTAACCCAATTCTTGCATTTTTTTTTCTTGTAAAACATATGTAGATATGTACTTGATAGATGAAGGAAATCACATGGATAAAGAGTTATGTTATTGCTTTATTGGTACCCCTTTGACTCATCTATGGATGATTTTTTTATGGATGAATTTTTTACAATCTTCACCTCTGTGTCACGACCCGCCTACTCGACTAGATAATTTTCAAGTATGATCGGGATTCCGGATTATTCTACACTTCTCTTAGGAGGTCTTGGATAAGCTTGGAAGAGTTTAGAAGCCCATGGAAGATTATGGATAATCTTGGAAGCTTTTGGAATATGTTAGAATAACTTGGAAGCTCTAGAAACATACTAGAAGCTTATGGAAATCCTAAAAGCTAGAAGCTTCCAGAATGATGTACATAGTAGTATAAATATGTGTTGCCTCATTTGTAGAATCCATCCTTTAAAGTTCACTTGTAATCAAAGCTTGTAAAGAGTTCTCTAATAAAACTAAGTGTTTCCATATTCCACTTGTATCCTTTCTTAGAAACTATCTTTCGTTGCCTACATCGTTGAGTATTGGAGCAAGGCTGAGCTTAGTCGAGACTAAGTGTCGCACGGGAGATCTTGTAGAGACAAGTCCGTGACAAGTGGTATCAGAGCCAGGTTGATTCAAGGCGATGGCAAGCGAGACCGATAAGATTGGTGCTAGTGAAAGTGCGATCATTGACAAGAGGCAAGGTCACGATGACAAGCGTCAAGACCCGAAGAAGCGGGTGCGTCTAAAGACGTTATGTCGAGCTTTGATAAGAGATTGACGGGTTTTGAGACATCCGTGACGGAGTTAAAGAACCAAGTTGAGGGCTTTGAAGGTTTAGACTTCGACTTTTCGACCATGAAGGATGACTTTAGGGTCGTCCTCAATACTCTTAGAGGCGACTTTAAGCGCGAGATTGATGGTCTAATAGAGTTGTTCTTGGGTAAGATATCTGGAATTGAGAAGACCATCGATGACTTGCAAGCCGATGTAGTGCTATGCAAGCGATCCATGTCTAACGGAGGTGGCAACGTTGGTAATAATGCTCCAAAGATTGATGTTCCAAAACCATCACCGTTCGTGGGAAAGCGGGAAGCTAGGGCGGTAGATGATTTCTTATGGGAGATGGAGCAATACTTGGAGGGCATCAACATTATGGATGATGACACCAAGATCAAGATGGATACCCGATACTTGAAGGATACCGCAGCGTAATGGTGGAGACGCCGATATGGAGATATCGAGTGAGGTACGTGTACTATCGATACTTGGGCTGATTTTGTTGCTGAACTTAAGAAGCAATTTTATCCGGAGAATGCTAAGAATGAAGCAAAAAGTCGGCTTCGTAAACTTAAGCATTCCGGAATGATCCGGGATTATGTTAAGGAATTCACTACACTTACCATGGAGATTCCGGATTTTTCCGACCAAGACTCTCTCTTTTATTTCCTCGATGGTTTGCAAGGATGGGCTAAGACGGAGTTAGAAAGATGTGGAGTTCAAGACCTTGCTACGGCTATCGCCCATGCCGAGGCCTTGATCAACTTTAGTACGAGGAGGGAAACGTCTAAGCCGAAGGATCGAAAGGTGAACCATGAGAAAGGTGGGGGAGAGAAAGTCGCTCAAGCAAAGCACGATACTGCACATAAACCACCAACCAGAAAGAATAAAGACGTAAAGACGGCCTTCAAGAGTGGTGGATGCTTCATATGTGACGGACCTCATAGAGCTCGAGATTGCCCCAAGAAAGCAAGCCTTAATGGAATGACGGCTCATGAAGACGAAGGCCCAAGTGATGGTGGATGCATGAGCTCGATGAGGATTTTGAATGCAATCAAGGCCAAGACGGAGTAGGGAAAGGATTGCAACTTTTGGAAGCAACCATCAATGGGATCAAGGTACGTGCTCTAGTAGATTCCGGTGCCACTCATAATTTCATGTCGGTTGATGAAGCCAAGCGGCTAAGGATTAGTGCTACGAAAGGAAGTGGAACGTTGAAGCCGGTAAACTCGAAGGCCAAGCCGATGAAAGGAGTGGCCAAGGATGTTCGAGCAAAGATTGGAGAATGGGAAGGGACGATTGACTTTTCGGTCGTCCCGATGGATGATTTCGATGTGGTTCTTGGGTTGGAGTTCCTCGATAAGGTACGAGCTTTCCCTATGCCATTTGCTAATTCTTTATGTATCCTAGATGGTGGAAATACTTGCATGGTTAGCACGGACCGGGATTCTAAGGGTGGAGTGAAGACCCTTTAGGCCATGCAATTCAAAAAAAGGTACAACAAGAGCGAGCCTTGCTATTTGGCGGTGACAAAGCTAGAGACGGATGGCGAGTCAGGAAAAGTAGAGGTACCAAAGGAGATTGAGCGGGTACTTGATGAGTTCAAGGACGTGATGCCAAAGGAGTTGCCCAAGAAGCTACCACCTAGAAGAGAGGTAGATCATACCATCGAGTTGGAGCCGGGTTCCAAACCTCCCGCAAAAGCCCCTTACCGAACGCCACCACCCGAGTTGGAGGAGTTGCGTAAACAACTCAAGGATCTATTAGATGCGGGCTATGTTCGACCCTCGAAAGCCCCATATGGTGCGCCAGTGCTATTTCAAAGGAAGAAGGACGGATCCTTGCGAATGTGCATAGACTACCGGGCACTTAACAAAGTAACGATTAAGAACAAGTACCATATTCCTCTTATTGTGGATTTGTTTGATCAACTTGGAAATGCGAGATACTTCTCCAAGTTACACTTGAGATCGGGGTACTACCAAGTACGGATAGCGGAGGGAGACGAAGCTAAGATGACGTGCGTCACGAGGTACGGTTCTTACGAGTTCTTAGTAATGCCCTTTGGCTTGACTAATGCTCCCGCTACATTTTGCACCCTCATGAATAAGTTATTTCATCCGTTTCTTGATAAATTTGTGGTGGTATACTTGGATGATATCGTTGTTTATAGTCGTACCTTGGAGGAGCATGTCTTACATTTGAAACAGGTGTTCCAAGTGTTACGAGACAATGAACTTTATGTGAAGTTGGATAAATGCTCTTTCGCCTAAGACGAAGTCGAGTTCTTGGGACACAAGATCAAAGATGGTGGATTGATGATGGATGGTGCAAAGGTAAAAGCTATCCAAGAGTGGGAACCACCAAGCAAGGTGATGAAGTTGAGATCTTTTCTTGGTTTGGTGAACTATTATCGATGGTTCATCATGGGATACTCGGCAATAGCAACTCCCTTGACGGACCTATTGAAGAAGAACAAAGCTTGGATATGGGATGAAAAGTGCCAAGCGGCGTTCAAGAGTTTGAAAAAGGCGGTTATGAAAGAACCGGTGTTGAGACTACCGGATGTAACTATGCCTTTCGAGTTACACACGGATGCATCAGACTTTGCTATTGGAGGAGTACTGATGCAAGAAGGACACCCTATCGCATTCGAGATTCGGAAGCTAAATGAGACGGAGAGGAAGTACACCGTGCAAGAGAAAGAAATGACGGCGATTGTGCATTGCTTGCGGATTTGGAGGCATTATTTATTGGGTTCGAGATTCGTGATCAAGATGGATAACATTGCTACGAGTTATTTTCAAACCCAAAATAAGTTAAGTCCCAAGCAAGCTCGATGGCAAGACTTCCTAGCCGAGTTCGACTATCACTTAGAGTATAAGCGGGGGAAGGCTAATGTGGTAGCCGATGCATTGAGTCGCAAGGCGGAGTTTGCGGCAATCATCCAAGCGCAATTCTTCCTCCAAGATCGAATCAAGGAAGGATTGGAACATGACCCTTTTGCCAAGAAGCTCGTGGCCCTAGCAAGAGATGGAAAGACTCGGAGATTTTGGCTTAAAGGAGACATGTTGTTCACGAAAGGAGATCGGCTTTACGTACCTAAGTGGGGTGATATTAGGCGTGCAATCTTAAAGGAGTGTCATGATTCGAAGTGGGCCGGTCATCTGGGGATCAAGAGGACATTGGCATTAGTCGAAGGCACGTATTATTGGCCAAGGATGCAAGACGATGTAGAGACCTTCGTGCGAACGTGCCTTATTTGCCAACAAGACAAGATAGAGCAAAATAAGTCCGGAGGATTGTTAGAGCCTCTACCGACGTCCAAGGGACCATGGGAAAGCGTTTCCATGGAATTTATCACATGCTTGCCGAAGTCGAAAGGAAATGGGAGTATTATTGTGGTGGTCGATCGATTCTCGAAGTATGGAACTTTAATTGCCGCACCACCCAATGTTACCGTGGAAGAGACGGCTAAGCTTTTCTTTAGAAATGTGGTGAAGTATTGGGGAGTGCCACATGTGATCGTTAGTGATCGAGATCCAAGATTCACGGGGCGCTTTTGGACGGAGTTGTTCAAGATCATGGGAACGGATTTGAACTTCTCTACGAGTTTCCATCCCCAAACGGACGGGGCAAACGGAGAGGGTGAACGCATTATTGGAGCTCTATCTTCGACACTATGTGAGTGCCAACCAACATGATTGGGCTAAACTCCTTGACGTTGCTCAATTCTCGTACAACATGCAAAGGAGTGAAGCCACGGGGAAGAGTCCTTTTGAGTTGGTCACGGGACGCCAACCATTGACTCTGAATGCCTTAGCCGCATCATATGAGGGAAGTAGCCCGCACGCTTATAAGACGATGAAGGAATGGCACGAGCAAGCAGACTTGGCCCGGGCTTCGTTAGACAAAGCGGCTAAGAAGATGAAGAAGTGGGCGGATGGGAAAAGGAGACACGTCGAGTTCGAGGTTGGAGATCAAGTGATGGTGAAGCTCTTGCCTCAACAATTCAAATCACTAAGGAGGGTGCACAAGGGTTTAATACGGAGGTATGAAGGCCCTTTCCCGGTGATAGGACATGTTGGAAAAGTTTCTTATCGACTTCAACTACCGCCCAAGTTGAAGATTCATCCAGTCTTCCATGTTACCCTTCTCAAGCCTTATCATGAGGATGAGGAAGACTCGGAACGAGGGGTGTCCAAACGGGCACCAACAGCGGTTGTTACTTCGTATGATCGAGAGGTTGAGGAGATCTTGTCGGATCATACGATACGAAGACGAGGAGTGCCAAGCTACAAGGAGTACTTGATCAAGTGGCGTAATTTTCCCGATAGTGAAGCAAGTTGGGAAGCCGAAGACTTATTGTGGCAGTTTGCGGACGAGGTCAAGAAGTATCACGAGGATGGCACGATGAGGACGTCTCGAGCTTAGGTAGGGGAGGATGTCATGACCCGCCTACTCGACTAGATCATTTTCAAGTATGATCAGGATTCCGGATTATTCTACACTTCTCTTGGGAGGTCTTGGATAAGCTTGGAAGAGTTTAGAAGCCCATGGAAGATTATGGATAATCTTGGAAGCTTTTGGAATATGTTAGAATAACTTGGAAGCTCTAGAAACATATTAGAAGCTTATGGAAATCCTAGAAGCTAGAAGCTTCCAGACTGATGTACATAATAGTATAAATAGGTGTTGCCTCATTTGTAGAATCCATCCTTTGAAGTTCACTTGTAATCAAAGCTTATAAAGAGTTCTCTAATAAGCTAAGTGTTTCCATATTCCACTTGTAACCTTTCTTAGAAACTATCTTTCGTTGGCTACATCGTTGAGTATTCGAGCAAGGCTGAGTTTAGTCGAGATTAAGTGCCGCACGGGAGACCTTGTAGAGACAAGTCCGTGACATCTGGCTCACTATTGTTTACAGTACCACATATATTTTTTTCAGTTTATATTCCGTATTTCTGCCAGTTTAATATTTTAAATTATTAAACTTTATATTTTTTGTTCCGTACTTTCAGGTTTATAGGTTTTTCTTAACATAAACAAAATTAAGAAAAAAAGCCCGGAAAAATTGAGAGGAGGTATCACTTGTAAAAAAAATGTTCCAAATAACCTAACGCATGGATAAAATACAAGTCTGAAAAATGTCGACTACCTGATTCACAATAGAACACTTTCGGTCTAGAAAATATCCAAAAGTACATAAACATAACTTTAATATTTAAAAAAAATACAAAAGACAAATTAATCTTATAAAATTAAAATTGACCATATTAGTTTCAACCAAAAATGGTGGTTGTGGATTTAGTTGGTCCAAACTAATATGCAGCTAATTACGTTCATGAAAAACAAAATACATATAATAAAATATTCTGGGCACTAAGCCGACTTCTAAACGTCATATTGGTTAAAATAATCTCGGATATTGTCTCGTTATATTGATTGTTTAAAAACATATTCCGGATTTAATATAAATGTACAATAGTTCAAAGTTTGACTCATAAAAATTATTATCACGATACACTATTAATACGTAAGCAATTTCATGATGTTTGTTTATTTTGAATCAACAATAATACAAGGTGGCTTCAAAGAACCCGACCTTTCTCTAGAGTTGACTATTGTCTGTTATTTTCAGTTATGATCCTTAGTTGCACTCTTGTATTCAACCATCGTTTACTAGTGGCACGATGCTCACACATGGGGATGTCAAATCAACACTTCAAAGATCGTTTGGAAGTCAACTTGTATGTTTTTAAACGAGCTGTTACAACATAAAAAATAATAACTGGTATGTAATATTCATTAGCGACGTTGTTATCAAACAACTGTACGTATATGAATTTAAACGCATGACATTCATTCTTTATATTGATTAATAATCTTCGGTTGCTGAATAAAAATTATACTAGTAGAGCAATTGGTAAGATATATAGTCTCAAACTCTCATGCGTTTCATTCTTAAGTATGCTATTGCGTTATTTTACAAGTTGATAAGTGTTTGGGCACTTAGGCCTTGTTGTTAGAGAACGCCAGGATGGGTAAAAAGACTCGTACATCATAATTAAAAAGACTCGTCTTTTTCAGATAATATGAACAAAGAAAATTTCATCCGTGTTAATCTTCACTAGCTTCATGACCCGCCCGATGGGCGGGTGAGCTTCATGTGATTTCCTTTTTATGATTTTTATTTATGTACTTATGTGGTTAATATGATAAATTTTGCAAACATAAGCGATAGGGTATAATGGGTAGATCATGATTATAACAAAAAAAAATAACAATAATAATAATAATATTCAATCAAAATTAACGAAAGATATCGCAACAAACTAACATTCATTCATTTGCCGAAGGTTTTTATTTTCCTTCATTTTTATTGATCATAAACTTGATAAACGAGAAATGCCTAATGAAGTTTCTAAAACAAACATTTAGTTTTCATGGTGGCTAAAGAAATTGAAGTCAACAACATCATCATCGGTTATGTTGTGGCCAGCTTCACGTAGTTGGTTGGTTAGTGCATTGGTCTTTTTTATCTTCGAGATCATTTCGTTCCAATTCCTGTTATATTTTTCATAGGCATAATCTTTTTCTATTAATGAAAACAAAAGTTACGATTTCAAAGATATATGATAGCTTCATGACTTGTCCAATGAATGGGCTAGTTTCTTGTGTTATATTGTTAATGATACAACAATAATCATGAAATAGCTACTACTTTTTACAATCATGTTATTGATTAAGTCAACTTTTGCTTTGCTTTTTCAAGGAAAGTTTAGATACTTGACTATTGTTTTTTCCGAACATCAATTTTGTTAAGAAAAACTAGCAAGGAGCTAGAAGAAATACAAAGTAATATTACTTGTGTTGTATTCAAGTATTTCAATTAAATTTAAATTTATATCGACTAGATCACTAAGAAAAAGATAATTGAACTAAATCGTCAAAAAGAGGTCCCTTTGAGGAAGCTTTCGTCAAAAATAAAAAGATTTATGAAGCGCCACAAAAGCCACCACATAACACAACAAACGCCTTCAAAGACCTACTTTAAACCCTTAGACATCCGAAGATTATTAAACCAACAGAACCAATCCTCATAAGAATGAATGACAGGATCATCAAGCTCCCACCAACGCATTAATATACTCCTAACTTGACGAGCCAAGGGGCACGAGAAGAAAATATGAGAAGCCGACTCCACGGTGCGCAACATAAAGGAAAAATAATATAAATAATTTCTACTCCTTTGGGACAAATTCAACCGAGTAGGAAGTTTGTCCAATCGACCTCTCCAAGCAAAAATATTAATCTTAAGAATTGCTTTAACCCATCTAGTAGGAATGTCAACCTTTGGCAAGAACGAATCATCAAAAAGAAAGCGAACAGTTTCCACCGAGAACTCTCCCAAAATGTCTAACGACCATGAATCAAGTAACATGTTACAATTTTTATATGATGGTGAGATTAATATGTATGATCAATGAATTAAGATAACTCAAAAATTTTTAACTACGACTTCAGCTTGGTTTAACCGATGTTCTTTTAAAATTATCGCTAACTTCAAAACAATTGTTACCTTAATAATGTGTGATAATCATAGTGACGATTCAAAATCAAGTCTTTTTCAATCAATATTTGGTGAAAAGCATTCATTGTATCCTCTTCCTCTTCATCTCTAATATCATCTATCGAAATGGAAGCAAATCGGTAATTTGAATCCTGTTTATTACTTCGCGTTTTGACAGAGCTTATCGGTCTTGTTAATTTACTAATTGATTTCTTCTTCGATGATTTAACCTTGACTCTTCTCTTATCTTCACCAAATGTTACCAAATCATATACCTAATCTGACCATCTTTCCAATCCCACACATCTAAATTCTCAAAACTGCTTAACCTGATAAGCAATCTCAAACGCCCTTAAATCCCATTTACTCAACTTTTACTCTTTAAAATCACTACAAAACCAGCTTAACCAAAATTACTAATTTGAATATCCCAAAACACATTTCAAAGAACTCGAACTCCTATCACATAAAAATTGAATAAAACTAACAAAATTTACATGGCATTATATATTCAGTACTCAAATATCACAACACCTCTACTTCAATTCAAACACCCATAAATTCACAGTTTGCACATTTACATTCATAAAACAGTTTTATAGGGGTGTTTGGCTGTTAGTGCTATGGCGGTGTTTTGTTTTGTACAACAATGTATAGTCTCTCCAACTCACTAAAGAGGTTAAACAAGTAAAGCTCAAAAATTAAGTTTGCTCGTGCGTTTCTATAACTCTTCCTCGCTTCTTTCCAACTGAACTCAAATAGAATCGTGAGCATACAATTTTAAAGCATGTAAAAGTACCTTATTAACAATTTTTGTGTCTTGCTTTCATATGACTTTTAGAAGAAGTGCACTCGTATGTATTGAGATTAATTCCCTTTATTGCCCTCTCATATTCATCTATAGAATGAAAATGAAAAAAATTACAAAACAATTGCACCAGTATAGGCAGTGACAGAACTAAAGCGCCTTCTTAGTTCTTGGACCGTTTATGACTCGAGGTTGTTTAGAACTCATATAATCTAGGAACATAATAATGAAAGCGGAATATTCAAATAAGAATTAACATTATTATGAACAATGTTTTTCTTTAATAACACTCCAAGCCCCAAATATTTTTTGATCAGAATAATACGGTTACAACTAATCTGTAACAGGAATCAAGAGATTCTTGAGGCTAAACTAAACAAAACCTAGGCGTCCATTAGAGGACTTGACGCCTAGACAAACACACACACACATCTTTAGTCGACTACATTATGAAAGACTTAATTAAAACCTACACCCTATGTCTCTTTATATAGAGAGATATTAGGGTTACAAAGACTCCTAAATGTATTAGGAAACAAATACTTTCCTAATCTTTATCCTCCATCTTTTCTGCAAATCATCTTTGTCTTTTGTCAGTTTAAGTCCTTCATGTTTAATTCTTTATGTTTTGTATTATCAAATCTATAAAACCCAACAGGCAGAAACAACCAAACACCTCTATAGTCAGTAGCATCCTACAATAAAATCAATCAATTCTGCCTGAGTTAAGCTACAAAAAATCATCATTCCAAATTTATCTTAAATATATTGCAAGGTATAGTTTTCAATATCTTTCAGGTATAGTTTAAAATATATAGAGAATCATACCTACATATTGCGGAGTTTGACTGCTTCTGTCTAAATAATGTTGTAGAGGAGTCGAAACTCCATATTTTAAACATTATTTTGCAAGTATGGGTGACCATCTTTAAGCACGCAATGTTCTCAACCACACTAAAAGTACTAATTATTATCTCTTAAGCTTTGCCATCTATCAGTAACATATTCTTTATTTTTGCTATCAGGGTTCCTATTGTTTCATTACCGTTGACCGACATAGTTTTTTTGTGCTATCTAGTACAGTGTGACCAAGACCGACACAGTAAGTATGGGCACCTTGCTCACACAAATCACATAGTAAAAGAACATCACCATCTTTTGATAGGCTGCGAACGCTACACTTTATTTTTGCTATTAGGGTTCCTATTGTTTCATTACCGTTGAAATAGTTAGCCCGTAAAAGCATCTTGTTAAGAAACAACACTAAAAAATCAAATTAAAACTAATCTATAAGGCAAAAGAAATATATCAAAAATCACATAAAACATAATCTTTTATGCAACTTATTGCAAGGTTATGCAGAACAACAAAATGATGTCTTTATTTTAAATTTATGTAGCTTAATTACAACATTACTATTAGGACTATGTTCATGTTTGTATCTGGTTTGAAATATCAAAAAGATTAATGGCGGTGACAACCTACTATTTTTAAGCAACATATACAACCATCTTATTTATAGGTTAACATTATTATTATGATGATGACTTATTCCGTAATTATTAAGCACATGCATTATTTATAAAGACGTTATTGGAAAATGGATAAAGGAGTTCGTTGGTTAATCCTGCTGATTTTGATATGTACTAAAAAGGGACCCATTTAACCAGTTAACCAGCTTGTTAAACTCGCTCACTTTGCCTCGTTTACTCACATATCATACTTACTAGTAAGGGAGCTCATATTATGCTTAAATCAATTATACCTGGTCTAGGAAAATGCGTACATAAGCATAGATCATGGCAATAGCCTAAGTAACACTAGCTGCTAATTTGGCACCCAAATTGAAATAAATCTCAAACAAACATTGTGCAAGCCTAATGTCTTACATTGATAACTTGATAAATTGATAAACCGACACAATTGTTGTTATTAAGAATATCATATCATGTGTATTTTTTTTACTACAATTTAGCATAAATTAATTTAAACACTTACGAATAATTAACTATCTACGGGCCACGATGATCTTGTTTCCTATAACTTTTCTAAATCTTCAATGGATAATGTTACCGTAGATTAAGGGGTTAAAGTGATTGGTACAAATTATGTGTTGTTCCCGTTTCACAATCGTATAAAATAGTTTAAAACATCAAGTAAATTGATTGTGAGTAATGACTGAAAATAATGCAAGTAAAAACACTCTGAATAATTTTCAACTTAATATTCTTTATTAGAAACAATTAAAAAAGAATACATTACCCAAGGACTTGCGGAATAGCACTTGGGATTGAAATGACAAAGTGTAATAACTCCTCACTAAGCTCATGCTAAGTCTGAGCACAACTACAAGGAACCACTGAGCTATCTCAGGGACATAGTTGTATTTGGAGGAGTGAAAGATGACTTGTGTGTGTGTGTTTTACAATTATCACAAGCTTAAGATCTTCCACTCCATCTCTTATGCTATTTATACAAGTATGGATTTTAACTCTATCCTAAAGGACAAACTGACAGGTTACAGAAGACAAAATACTGATGTATTTTGTCTCTGTTTACAAAGGCTATATTGGGCAAGTGACAAGGTTGCTTTCTTCTAGTCAGTGATGACACTGAGCCTGATAGTTAGCCATTCAGGGAAAGTTGACTTTGTTTGATAAGGAATTCGTCTTATATGTTCAAACTTATCCCGTCTTGTACCGCTCATTCTTCAGTCTTCATTGCCTTCAGTCATCAACTTCAGTTTGTCTTCAGTGTGAGTAGTTGGTGAGGAGTTTCGGGATTCAGTGAGTTATTGTCATCACTCACTGAATCCACTATCTTCTTCTTGACTCAGTCTTTACCCCTTAAGTTCCGTCTTACTGAGTGGAGAGACTTCTTCTTTGTCTCTTACTGAGTATCATGAAGATAGCTCACTCAGGGACTCTGCGCTCAGTGACTTGTTAGTGTTTAAGGAACAACACTTAGGGTATTTTCTATTCAAATCCTAGACTCAAGGGTTTTAGGTATTTACTGAACCCAACATTATGTGACCATTGAGTAATGCACCTTATAAAAAGATGATGACCCAAGCTCGATTTCCACCAGGTGCCAAAAGGCCTTCCAAAACACATGCACTTACTCACTCCCTCCCATAAGCAATGATTCACCCAAGAGTAGAAACAAAAATACCCAAACACCATACGCGGTCACAATATCTGAGTCGTAAACATAGTAAGTAGCATTGGTCTTATTATTTGTGCGAATAGTTCCATGCCAACCAAATACAGTTTTATTAAATGAAGCAAATACACAGTCCAACTGATATGCATTAGCTTGTGTTAAGGTCTAATATACCAACACTTTATATATTTGTAGGACAACACTTGACAAATTAGCACTATTCGTTTGTGAGATAAGTGCACCATATAAAACAAAAACTGGTATGCCAATGACGTATTAATTCAATTACGAACCTGGGCAAGTTTATATTTAAGGTTGTTCTATAGGGTAAATAAGATGACTTAAGTAATCTATTATCGATGTCAATACAAGTCTAAAATACTTATAAACCACACATCATATTTTCTAGAATATATTACTACGGAGGTTAAAACTTTGAAGAGGTTAGGTATTTTTCATTCAGTTTATGTCAAGATGTGTACCTTATTATATATGAGTGACATATTTTAGACTTTCAGGCCACCGGTCAAACTGGGTGGTTGGTCCACAATGGTGAGTGCCCAAAACCATCTCCATATATATTTGGTTAAATCATAGCCTTGAGAAACTACTTATTACTGCCTTATACTACACATCTTTATAGGATATAAAACTACAGATTACAGTGACAATTGACAAATACATAAAGGGGCAATTTCATATATCCCCTCCTTTTAGTTAGAAATTTTATATATACCCAAACATGCATTAAAAATATTATACATTAGGCATTCAATACTTACACTTTGAGTATATATGAAATTAATCATGAAAGTATGATGATATATGAAATTAATCCATACATGAATATGTTGTATAGATAAACATTCAAAGAGAGATTACATTTACACTAATGAATAAATACCACCAACTTGGTGTAATTGAATAGGAAATAGGTTGGCATAGTGATACATATCATAATTCTCATGTGATCCTTCATTTGGAGGAAATGATAGTGCAATACCCACAAAGCATATTTCTTCAAGATTAAAAAAAATCGCCTTTGCACTTTTGCCTAAAGGCTAGTCAATTGACGCTTCAAGAAAATTACCTCCCTTCAATATTATAATTCTGATTTCAGACAAGTATCCATCATAACCTCTTACATTCTTCCTAGTTGGCATTGGATAGAAACTAAACATGGATTATTTTCTTCTAACTTTCTTTGTCAAACGCTACTGTTATGGGGCGTCTGGTTGGTGGAATGGTTCTTAAACCAACTTATGGTTGTCCCTTTGGCCCTTTTTTATTACCCATTGCACCTATCCCACCTCCTATTCCTTGTAAGCAACCAACTCCTATGTCATCCACATCTGTCGGGTGCTGAGAATTACAAAGTAGAACAATCTTACATGTTGATCATTGATGTGCTGGGTGTGTACAAGTTTTAAATTTATAAAAGGTGAATTACCAATATTACCAATAACACATACGAGCAAGTATACACGTCCGTTATAGCAAGATTATGAAGGTAAGTCGGGATCGTTCGCAGGGATTTGAGTGAATCTAAACACAAGTTTGAATTAACGGAGTCTATCCAAAACATATAATAAAGCAAATAGATATAATGAAATTCAGATGATTAAAAACTACACATGCTTAAATTAGTTTCATATCATAGATTAATATGATTGTGTTAACCTCTTAACATGTTGGTTGTGATAATTAGTTGGAAGACTAATCTATTGTTCTTACAAGTTAAACCTTCGTCAAGATTTTAGTTCATAAAAACAAGCATTATGTTTAACCAATCAATTCAAGATCAATTCAAGTTTCATAAGTCTACATACATAAACTTAAACACAAAAACATCCACTTGTTCATCAAATTGCTTAAGAAATGGTCAATACAAAAGGTAACCGATCATAGACAAAAGGCTACAATTGATTCTCAACAACTAATCTTACGACCATTTAGATGTTTCCAACCAATCCAATTTGATAATCAAAAAGCGTTTCTATTACAACCACACCTTAGTTCCTTCGTATAATCAAGAATAATGGGTAAAAACAATCATCCATAGACAAAATGATTATGACTAGTTGAATAACAATAAGTTCTTTCGACCCCAACGATTACTATCAATTAGCCAAACTTGATTAACAAATGTCACTATGAAACTTTAGCACAATTGGGTCTTAGAATCAACTTGAAATTGAATTAAAACATGTTAACACAATCACTAACTAATCATATGATAATCAACATCATTTAAGCAAGTGTATAAAGAAACTAGCCACTCATAGCAAACATGAACATAAACTCAGAATTTTAAACATTAGAAAACATGATTAAAAGTCTTACAATGCTTGGAATAAGATTACAAATGATGAAGTAATGATTCCCAAAGTATTGAGGTGGATTTCTTGATGATTTGGCTTCCAAATGTGGAACTACTGGAACTCCGAACTTCTCTGGACTTCTAAAGACGAATTTTCAGAGCTTAAGGCTTTGTTTGATGAGTAGAGAGATTTGTATTTGAGGTGTGTCTCATATGCTCACAATTAGCCTCTATTTATACTAATTCCAAGGCCTAGGGTATTAATTGCTGAACTTGGCCTCCAAGGAGTAAGGAAGGGACTAGAATATACCAAGAGAAGGACCTAGAATCGTTTGGATGCAAAGGGGAAGCTTAGTGATGAAGATTTGGCAACTGCAGCTTCTCCAACCGGATCGGTCATACGACCAACCGATCCGGTTGGTCTTCTACAAAAACTGGCCAACCGATCCGGTTGCGGGTTCCGACCGATCGGTTGGTGATGGTTATAACATTGATTATGGTCGTTTCCCAACCGATCTGGTTACAGTTGTAACCGATCCGGTTGGATTCTCTGAGTTACGGAAACTTGATCCTTTCTTCACTTTGTCTTGTAGAACTCGGTTCTTCAATCACTATGGTCTTCAAAGGTCTTTGAGATACTGATTTAGACTTACTGAAACGGGAATCTTCGTTTTGCTGAACATTTCTTTATTTTCCCTCCGTTTCCTTGCACCTGGTTATAAAATCTAGACAAACATCTTTTGATGCGTTTAGGTGCTATAATCACACCAATATAACCAAATACAGATATAAAAGCATACATAACGTTACTAAAAACATGCACAATCTGAGCGTTATCAAATTTCCCCACACTTAAACTTTGCTTGCCCACAAGCAATCTAAGAAAAACATCCACTGGTACAAGGACGTGATTATGAAAAATGTGATGCAAATCAACCAAGTATAAATACGAGAAATGATTCATCAATTATGCTTTATAAAGGTGAAACATCAAGATGTTTGACAATATCCAATGATTTTCTTGCATGATTAACATTTCAAAACACCTCACGAAAAAGGAACGAAATATAATTCACTCAATCACTCATTTTTAGTGGAGTAACAAGATAAATTACACTCATTGCTCAGTCATGATTAGATTATTACCATAAGCTTGTACAAGAAACAAAACTCCACCGACGTGGCGTGAGCACCAAGTAAAAACATCTAAAGAGGGCTTTTATTCGGGTTATAATGATATGGCTAAGGGTTAAGGGTATGGATAAGCCATGGGAATGTTTATGAAATTGGTGTTAAAATAAAAATGAAATCAGGTCTAATACTCATGTTGCTAGCTACCAAACATTCCACGAACCAAATAAACGATTATAGCTTTGCTTTCTTCTTTTCCACTTTCCACAGCTTTTCGCATTTCCATGACAATTGTTCCTCGATCATAGCTCATTGGCTAATATTTTCTCATACTTTTTTTTTTTTTTTTTTTGAACATAAACTCATGGCTCAATCAATCTCATAGGATGTGGTACTCATAATCATTTGAACAATCTTTACTTTCCAGGTGACTAGCAACCAACTGTTAGACATTGATACGGGATAGGCTAAGGTTTAAAGTGTAAAATCTTTTTGTTTTTTCTGGGTGAAGCAACAATGAAAGGGATGGCTCAGAAGGTGTAACTAGGGGTATCTAGTGCTAAAAATGAGCACTACAAATGGGTCCATGTGGGTGGTTAACTAACCAATGTGGCTAGCTAATAAATCATTAAATGTAAAAATGGAAGGCCATTTGGGTTAAATCCTAAAGTGCCTCTTTATCACACGAATTCACTTATATCGCACGAATGCAATCTCACTGCGGTCTGGTAATGATTTACAAGCACAAGTTCTAGAATAAATAAAATCACCGACACACTCATAGCAAAAGATCCAAGCATAAAAGATGTATGCTAATAAGAAATAGGCTCAAATCCTCACAATTTAGTGGAAAGGGTATAATATGTGCTAGCAAATGTTTATCGATCCCAGAATGGATTGCAATAGAAATCGGAACACATCTCGAAGTTTCAAATATTACCAATTTTACCAGTGGAATGACCAGTTATTCTAATAGATAATCCTAAAAGTGTGAAAACAACTAGATCACAAGGGCAAACAAAATTTTTAAATTTAAGCATGAAAACTCTAATTTTCCTATTCACCCCCCCCCCCCCCCCCACACACACACTTAAGTTAGACATTGTCCTCAATGAAAAGCGAACTTCAAAGTATAGAAATAGGGGAAATAGAGATAAAACAAGATATGTCAATGAGTTTATCAGCTTAAAATTCTTTCTTCATTCCTGGCGCCACTGGAGAAATCATTACCTGCACACAATCTTATAAACAAACAAAAGGTTTTATTAAAAGGATGGCACCCCCCCCCCCACACTTAAGTTCAACCGAAGGTTTAAACTTTGGGGAGTGACCATAGAAAATCAAAACACACGGGTTGCCTCCCGAGAAGCGCTTGATTTATTACCGAGTCATCAGCCTGACTCGAATCTTCCCGAATTTATTTAGCTGCAAGGGCAGCTTTGAACATTTTGAAAAGTTCGGGGATGTACATGAATTCTTCACCAGTAGCTTCAATATCGTCCCAGACGAACTCAGCAGATGGTTTCCATGGAACAATTTGTGGGATTCTTCCTGGAAATGGTGCTACAAAGGTGATAGTTTCGAATTCATTGTCATAGGAAACTGTCGCAACTGAAACTTCTTTCGTTTGCTCCTTGTCGTAATATAACTTGATTCGGTGTCCATTAACAATGAAACTTCCACCTTGTTTGTCATAGAGTTCGACATACCCAGATGGATATCCATGTTTAACGACATATGGTCCAAACCATTTTGGTTGTAACTTAGGAGCTTTGAATTTGAATTTCATGTTAATAAGCAGAACTTTATCTCCGGCTTTGAATTCTTTTCGAATTCGTAGCTTCTTATCGTGATAAGCTTTTGTTCTAGCTTTGTACAGTTTGGAATTTTCATAAGCATGGAGTCTTAATTCATCGAGTTCGTGCAATTGCAGGAATCTTTTCTCTCCAGCTATTTTGAGATCGGTGTTACAATTTCTGAGAGCCCAATAAGCACGATGTTCAACTTCGAACGGCAAATGGCAAGTCTTTCCATACAAGAGTCTGTAAGGAGTTGTGCCAATTGGAGTTTAATAAGCCGTACGAAATGCCCACAGAGCATCGTCAAGTTTCTTTGCCCACACTGAAGGATTGTCCTTCACTGTTTTTTCTAGTATTCTTTTGAGAGCTCTGTTGGTATTTTCAACTTGACCACTGGTTTGTGGATGATAGGCTGTCGCAAATTGATGATGAACTCCATATCTTTTCATGGTTTTCTCCATTTGTTGGTTACAGAAATGGGTTCCTCGATCGCTTATTAATGCTTTGGGAATTCCATAACGAGCGAAAAGCTTTTTGAGGAAATTAACGATGACACGAGCATCGTTTGTTGGTAAAGCTTCAGCTTCTGCCCATTTGGACACGTAATCTATAGCAACGAGAATGTATTCGAATTTGTGGGATTTAGGGAAAGGTCCCATGAAATCTATTCCCCAAATATCGAATATTTCACACACTTGAATGTTTGTTAATGGCATTTCATCTCTCCGAGAGAGATTGGTGGTTCTTTGACAAGCATTACAGTTTTGAACAAGTGTGTGTGCTTCTTTGAATATTGTTGGCCAATAGAATCCAGCATCAAAAACTTTCTTAGCTGTGGTGGAAGGACCATAATGTCCCCCAGTTGGGCCATGATGACATTCGTCAAGAATTTTTCGGGTTTCGGAACCAAAAACACATCTTCGGATCATCCCATCGGGACACATTTTGAAAAGATATGGCTCTTCCCAAAAGTAGTATTTAAGTTCCGAAAAGAATTTGCTTCTTTGAGCATGAGTTAGACCTTTTCTGAGAATTCCTCCGGCGAGGTAGTTCGCAAAGTCAGCAAACCAAGGATCGTCAGTTCCATCGATGGTCATGAGAGTTTTATCAGGAAAATAATCATCGATTTCTTCTTCTTTTAATTCCTAAAGATTGGGATTTTCAAGACGAGATAAGTGATCAGCAGCAAGATTCTCTGCTCCTTTCTTATCTTTGATTTCGATGTCAAATTCTTGGAGTAGTAAAATCCATCGAATAAGACGTGGTTTAGTATCTTGCTTGGTGAACAGATACTTGAGTGTTGAATGATCGGTAAAAATGACTGTTTTTTAGAGCACGAGGTATGATCGGAATTTGTCGAATGCGAAAACGACGGCCAGTAATTCTTTTTCAGTGACGGTATAATTTTGCTGAGCACTATTCAATGTCTTGCTAGCAAAATATATGGGCCGAAAGTGTTTTCCTTCGCGTTGGCCTAAGACAGCTCCAACAGCAAAATCACTTGCATCGCACATAAGTTCGAAGGGTAGTGACCAATTAGGTGAGACCATGATCGGAGCACTAGTAAGTTGAGATTTTAGTGTTTCGAAAGCTTTTATGCAATCAACATTGAAGTCAAAGATAGATTATTTCTCAAGAAGTTTTGTCATCGGACGAGATATTTTGAAAAAATCTTTGATGAATCGGCGGTAAAAACCAGCATGTCCTAAAAAACTTCTAACGGCTTTGACGTTAGTTGGTGGTGGAAGTTTTGAGATGACATCGACCTTTGCTTTGTCTACTTCCATTCCGGCACTGGAGCTTTTGTGGCCAAGCACAATACCTTCGGTCACCATAAAGTGGCATTTTTCCCAGTTAAGGACAAGATGTGCAGCTTCGCATCTTTCGAGCATTTTATCGAGATTAGAAAGACAAGCTTCAAATGAGTCTCCAAAGACTGAAAAGTCATCCATGAAAACTTCCATGGAGGTTTCTAGCATGTCTTGGAATATGGTGATCATACACCTTTGAAAAGTCGCAGGTGCATTGCAAAGACCAAACGGCATACGCCGATATGCGTAGGTTCCAAAAGGACAAGTGAAAGTGGTCTTTTCTTGATCGTTAGGATCGATGGGAATTTGGAAATATCCTGAAAATCCGTCGAGGAAACAAAAGAATTTATTTCCTGCCAGTCTTTCAAGCATTTGATCCATGAACGGGAGTGGAAAGTTATATTTTCTGGTGGCTTTGTTTAACTTACGATAGTCAATACAAACGCGCCAGCCAGTGACAGTTCTAGTTGGAACTAGTTCATTTCGCTCATTAGTCACAACCGTCATTCCTCCTTTCTTGGGAACACAGTGTACAGGGCTTACCCAAGGGCTATCCTCAATTGGGTAAATGATTCCAGCATCGAGAAGTTTTATGATTTCCTTTTTAACAACTTCTTTCATGTTGGGATTGAGTCGATGTTGACGTTCTACAACATGTTTAATCCCTTCTTCAAAATTGATTTTGTGTTTGCAGAAATTGGGACTAATTCCTGGGATGTCGGATGTTTTCCAAGCAAAAGCTTGTTTGTGATTTTTGAGGACAGAAACTAAACTTTCTTTCTCACTATCCTTGAGCAATGAAGATATGACTACTGGAAGAAGAGAGTTTTCCTCCAAATAAGCATATTCAAGATGATATGGGAGAGGTTTGAGTTCGAGATCTGTGGGTGGTTCTTCGATAGAGGATTTAATTCGCATCTCGTTATTGAAAGTTATTTCTTCGAAATTTTCTTCCTCTTCCTCCATTTCTTCTTCTTCTGAGTTCTCTCCTTCGAATTATACTTTCATGAAATCATCAAATTCTTTGTCAAAATCTGTTTCATTGATTTTTTCAGAAGTAGTCATGAATGGATCGGATTCGTTAAGTAATGCGTCTAATTCTTCATCAGTGACTTCATCAATAATATCGATGTTAAAACAAGTGTCATCACTGGAATGTGGGTAGCGCATTGCTTTATCGATTAGAAAAGTGATTCGGTCTTCCCCAACTCCAAGGTTGAGTTCTTTTCCTTTCACTTTGATGATTGCATCGGCAGTATTTAGGAAAGGTCTTCCTAGAATGAGTGGAACTTTACTATCTTCTTCCATTTCCAAGATCACAAAGTCCATGGGAAAAATGAATTTACCGACTTGAACAAGCATATTCTCGGCAATTCCCACAGGATATTGATAGGAATGATTTGCTAATCGAATGCTCATCTTTGTTGGTTTCAGGCTGTTGTTGCACAACTTGGAATACAGCGAATAAGGCATCAGATTGATACAGCGCCAAGATCGGCTAAAGCATTGCATTTAACATTATTCCCGAAAGTACATGGAATAAGAAAGCTCCCAGGATCTCCGAGCTTTGGTGGGATCTTGTTTTGGACAATAGCTGAGCATTCTTCATTAAGAAAAGTAGCTGATATTTGCTCAAGCTTGCTTTTGTTATTAAGAAGTTCTTTCAAAAATTTCCCGTAATTGGGCATTCCGGCTAAGACATCAACGAGAGGAACATTGAGTCTAACCTCTTTGATTATTTCAATGAACTTTTTATAACGTTCTTCCATCTTTTCTTTCTTTAGGCGTTGAGGATAAGGATTTTTTGGTGTATACGCCTTGACAGATGGAATGTTTTTCTTTTTGGTGGTTTGAGTTGTGTTTGGTTCCTCGGTTTCATCCTCACTATCAATGGTGACAGGAGTATTAGGATTAGGTGGTGGATCGTACGAGAGACCACTTCTTGTGAAGACAACATTGATATGCTCATTTCTTGTTTGTGGTGGACGGTACGTCTTATCATTCGATGGTTTCGGGTTGGATTGGGTGTTACTTGTCAATGAACCAGATGGTCTAGAGGAATGTTGGTCAGAAAGTCTGCCAAACTTGTTTTCAAGATCTTGGATAGATGCTTGATGATTTTTCTGTCCTTGCTCAACTTTGGCTTTGAGATTGAAAAATTGATTTTTGATAAAATCATTTGCGGATTTTTGACCAGCCACGAATTCTCTCATGGTTTTTCCGAATTTGGTTTCTTCCATCTTTTTGTCGGGATTTTGTGGTGGCGGATCGTCAGTTCATGGTTGAGAGTCACGGTTGTCATCCCTTGGTCGGCGATCTTGCCAATTTCCAGAATTTCGACCGTAATAATTACTACGATATCCTCCTCCGCGGTATCCTCCTTGAGCGTAATTCACTTCTCCTTCCTTCGGTCCACCCATAGGTTTATCGTCGCACTCGGACGATGGGTGATTTCCTCCACAATTGTTGCATCCGTCTCGCATTTCTTTCATTTCATCTTTGATATCTTTGTATTGCGAGTCGATTTTTGAGGTTAACGCTTCCATCTTCTCCATGAGTTTTGAGGTATCGGTATTTTCGACAAAAGCAACGGTTTTTCGGAGAGGCTTGGTTTTGGAATCTTTGGAACAATCAAGTTTGAGAAGTACTCGATCTTCGAGCAATTGATGTGCATCGTTGGGAGTCTTATAGAGAAAAATTCCTCCAGCATCAAGGATGCCTTGAGAGATTTCATCTAGTCCATGGTAAAAGATTTGGATAATGGTTCCTTTTGATAATCCATGTCCATGACAACTACGAAGCAAATCTTTCATTCGAAGCCAAGCTTCGACAAGTGATTCGTTTGGGTTTTGGTTGAAAGCACGAATTTCTCCCATTAATTGATCAAACATGGCAGGTGGAAAGAATCGGCTCACAAAAGCTTGCCTCATCTCCTCCCAAGTATTGATGATTTCCGGGGTTAATTCATTGTACCATACTTTAGCATCTCCGGCGAGTGATGATGGGAAAAGTTTGAGTTTGATGGCATTGACATCGGTGTCGCCATAACGAAACATGCCGCAAATTTCGATGAACTCGACAATGTGCTTATGCGGATCGGCCCGCGCACAGCCATCGAATTGTCGGTCTTTGATCATAGAAAGGTGATGTCCCTTTACGGTGAAGTTGTCACCAAGATTGACAGCAACAATAGCACTTTCGGGGGTTGGTGCTACGGTCCGGTTGGTTCCCCACATGGGTTGATCGTCAGCCATGGGAAAAGGTAAATTGGTGAAAGGGTTGTAAACAACTTTGGCTTCTACGAGGTTATCAAATGATGGGCTTGGTACTCTTGGTACACGATTTTCCAATGGTATGAAACGTGTTCTTCTTCTTCTTCGAATCAGACGTTCGGGGTTGGTAAGAGGTGTAATTGGTTCTATTCCCGCTGCTCGAGTGTTCATACAATGTCCTAGAGAATCCAGGCAATATCTAAACAGACGGACAAACAACGAAAACAGTTCTTTATAGGACAGAGTGGGTAACCGGATTGGTTGCGGTTTGCGACCGATCGGTTAGACCAGTTGATTGATGGGCAAAATTGTAACCGATTCGGTTGAGGGGCAACCGGATCCGGTTAAGGTTTCTAAGATTTTTTTTTTTTTTTTTTTTTTTTTTTTTTTTTAATCGACTTAGGGAAATTCAAAAACTTGTTGAAACACAATCAAATCCCCGGCAGCGGCGCCAAAAACTTGATGTGCTGGGTGTGTACAAGTTTTAAATTTATAAAAGGTGAATTACCAATATTACCGATAACACATACGAGCAAGTATACTCGTCCGTTATAGCAAGATTATGAAGGTAAGTCGGGATCATTCGCAGGGATTTGAGTGAATCTAAACACAAGTTTGAATTAACGGAGTCTATCCAAACCATAAAATAAAGCAAATAGATATAATGAAATTCAGATGATTAAAAACTACACTTGCTTAAACTAGTTTCATAGCATAGATTAATATGATTGTGTTAACCTCTTAACATGTTGGTTGTGATAATTAGTTGGAAGACTAATGTATTGTTCTTAAAAGTTAAACCTTCGTCAAGATTTTAGTTCATAAAAACAAGCATTATGTTTAACCAATCAATTCAAGATCAATTCAAGTTTCATAAGTCTACATACATAAACTTAAACACAAAAACATCCACTTGTTCATCAAATTGCTTAAGAAATGGTCAATACAAAAGGTAACCGATCATAGACAAAAGGCTACAATTGATTCTCAACAACTAATCTTACGACCATTTAGATGTTTCCAACCAATCCAATTTGATAATCAAAAAGCGTTTCTATTACAACCACCTTAGTTCCTTTGTATAATCAAGAATAATGGGTAAAAACAATCATCCATAGACAAAATGATTATGACTAGTTGAATAACAATAAGTTCTTTCGACCCCAACGATTACTATCAATTAGCCAAACTTGATTAACAAATGTCACAATGAAACTTTAGCACAATTGGATCTTATAATCAACTTGAAATTGAATTAAAACATGTTAACACAATCACTAACTAATCATATGATAATCAACATCATTTAAGCAAGTGTATAAAGAAACTAGTCACTCATAGCAAACATGAACATAAACTCAGAATTTTAAACATTAGAAAACATGATTAAAAGTCTTGCAATGCTTGGAATAAGATTAGAAATGATGAAGTAATGATTCCCAAAGTATTGAGGTGGACTTCTTGATGATTTGGCTTCCAAATGTGGAACTACTGGAACTCCGAACTTCTCTGGACTTCTAAGGACGAATTTTCAGAGCTTAAGGCTTTGTTTGATGAGTAGAGAGATTTGTATTTGAGGTGTGTCTCATATGCTCACAATTAGCCTCTATTTATACTAATTCCAAGGCCTAGGGTATTAATTGCTGAACTTGGCCTCCAAAGAGTAAGGAAGGGACTAGAATATACCAAGAGAAGGACCTAGAATCGTTTGGATGCAAAGGGGAAGCTTAGTGATGAAGATTTGGCAACTGCAGCTTCTCCAACCGGATCGGTCATACGACCAACCGATCCGGTTGGTCTTCTACAAAAACTGGCCAACCGATCCGGTTGCGGGTTCCGACCGATCGGTTGGTGATGGTTATAACATTGATTCTGGTCGTTTCCCAACCGATCTGGTTACAGTTGTAACCGATCTGGTTGGATTCTCTGAGTTACAGAAACTTGATCCTTTCTTCACTTTGTCTTGTACTCGGTTCTTCAATCACTATGGTCTTCGAAGGTCCTTGAGATACTGATTTAGACTTACTGAAACGGGAATCTTCGTTTTGCTGAACATTTCTTTATTTTCCCTCCGTTTCCCTGCACCTGGTTATAAAATCTAGACAAAACATCTTTTGATGCGTTTAAGTGCTATAATCACACCAATATAACCAAATACAGATATAAAATCATACATAACGTTACTAAAAACATGCACAATCTGAGCGTTATCAATCATCCAATTCGACTGTTATGTATACTGGCAGGTTCAGGGTACAATATATAAGCCTTATAGCTTCATAATTAGAAGTCATTTTCTCATTGCTTAAGGTCTCAGATTTTCTATTCTTATTGGTATTACTATAGTAGGATTCTTAGAAATTTGGCTCAATTTTTTAAGCTTCTTACTACCCACAGGAGTTCCAGTACTGTTAACACCTTGTTTAGTACTGTGTTAGTTAATTTCTTGTTGTTTTCGTGCATTAAGCTTATAAATAACTTTCTTTACTTGTATTATGGATGTTAATAGTTTAGTATGAGAGAACCTCTAAAAAATTTTACTTTTGTTTAGCATATATTATTATACATATGCAAATTACTATATTTTGTCGAGAAACCAGTATCAAATGAAAGGCTTTTTTTTTTTTTTTAAATTAAAACCGTTTTAAGCATTTCAATAAAAAAAACTTGGTATTCATACACTTAGAAAATATCCCTATCAAGTATTATAACATGTATTAGCTTAACTAAACACCCGAACACCCAAAATCATATATATAAAAAACATAACTTTATCTAGTAAATAAATCCAAACATAAGCAATCAATATAATTACTTTGATACATGATCATAATTCATGAATCATAATGCATTTTTTATGAACCTAGTGTTACTCCACAATTTAGTGTGATTGATTCACGTTCATTAAAGGATGGTGGACGAAAATTAAAGTTATGTGCCATGTGGATCGATAATTGTTCAGCATGATTAGGGTTCTTTGATGAAGAATTGTAAATTAATTAATATGGATTAAGGAGGTTCGATTTTGTTGGTTTTCATTTTTTTTAAGGTAAGAGGAAAGCGGTGGAGAGAGAAAGCTGAGATGGCGTTGTGTTGAAAGGTGAGGGAATGTTGTTGAAAGGTGACCATAGCATCTAGTCTGAGAGTGTGTGGTGTGAGGATGAATTTGCTGAGTTATTTTTCGTTTATCTCTGAGTTGGCTTTATAGCATGATTATGTGGCATTATGATGTGTCAGTTATGGCTATTAGAGCATGCCCAATGGTAACACAATAACACCAATAACACCGTCCACGTCAGCGCCACATCAGCTTTAACATTTCACCTTAACATCCCCAAAAAACACCCACAGCAATAACATCCCAATAACATCAATAACATTTCATATTTTCAATTTCAACCCCTAAACTAAAACAAACACTTCATTTATTAAAAAACATATCACATTTAACATTAAAACACAAAGTACATTAAACGTTAAACACAAATTACATTAAACATTAAAGATAAACGCATACTGATGAAAATAAAACTACTAAAACTTAAAAAAACGAATCATCTGAGACCCAACCCTCAGAACTTGAGGGGAATCAAACTCCCAATTAAAGAGCCGACGCTCTATTATGCCGAAGTAATTGTCTTGGAGGTACTGAGCTTCCCGTGATTCTTTCTCACGGCGAGCAGCTTCTTCACGTGCCTGCTCTTCCATAATCTCCCTAACGTTGTTGTGGAAAACTAGAAGGGGGGGTTGAATAGTTTTGCCAATTTTACGTTAGTTTCAAAAACTTTTAGATTCGTTAATATGTGAGATCTTGTGGATGTAGAGAAAGTATAGATCTAATGATAAAGCAAGTAAATAAAGTAAAGTGAAAGGAAAGAAAAGACACAACCGATGTATAGTGGTTCGGCTACAAGGACACCTTCCTTGCCCTACTCTACTCCCCGAGTCACCTACTCGAGAGTTCAAGCACTATGTCAACAAACTCCTTCACTTAGCGGAGAAGCCTTCACGACGTTGCTTACACTTTTTCCGGTACAAAGCTAGATACCGAGTTCGTAACACGGTGGACCAAACCAACACGACTATTACACAATAAATATGTGAAATATCAAATACAAGATCTTCGCTACAAAAATCTTGCGGAGTGACAAATCAATCAAGGACCCCTTGCTTGGATGACATGTAGACTGCTCGTGATCTCGCCTTAGAGAAGGACCTATATGAGGATCACAATAGAAAGAAAGAAGAACAACTCTGTAGATCAAGTGATCTATATGTTAGAAGAGAATGAGAGTGTTTGAGAGATTTAGTAAGAAGAGGGGTGAGTTAGAATGAAGAAATGGCTCTCTATTTATAGGCAAACTTCTTCACTGTTCCCCCGGATCCCACGAATCCCTTCCACTTGGGATCCCTATAGTGTAATCCTAGGGATCCGTGGAACGCTCCTCTTTGCCCATGGGTTTTTTGGTTATTGGGCATGGGTTATGGGTTGGTCCATGGGTTATCTTTAGATTCAATGTATCTAAGTATACATTGTATCAAGTCTTCTTGGGTATGGGTTAAGATCCATGGGTTATGGTCCATGGGTTATGATTTTTACCCATCCTAATAAGCTATTACAACAAATTCTTAATTACTACATTTTTGTATTTTAATGGCTATATGTAAATACTTTACAAAACTAACATGTATCCTTAAAATTATACTTAAGATAACATTATATTTGTTATCAACAAAACACAAAGAGATCGCAAAATATTAATAAACGGTTTTACGGTTTATTTGTATTAACAATCTCCCTCTTTTTGTTGATGACAAAACATAATGTTATGATGAGTAAAACTTAAGAATAGATGTAAATTTTGAAAGCCGAAAGCCCCTAAGTTTTACTTCTTCTCCCCCTTTTTGTCGAAACAAAAAGTTAACCCTTGGAAGAAAAGTAGTCTACGTATTTCTTACTCCCCCTTGACGGTAGCTCCCCCTTGTTTGGGGCGTCAAGTGAAGAAAAATAAAAATCCTACAAAAAGAAAGGTTAGTAACATGCTTAAATAATCTTGTGATTACCGAGAATCTAGATTGGGAGCCAAGGTATGTAAACAATGCCTTGTAATCAAACAACAAATTGTAGTGGTATTTATACCACTTACAAGCATGTAAAAATAAGAACAAGACTTGTTCTTGAAAATGACATCAAAAAGAAAAAAAATACTAAAAGTAGAAAATAGTAGTAGTGATTCCTTCCATGCTTGCATAAGGTTATGGATGGAGGTTTTGATGAGTGATGGTATTGATGCGATCAAGGATGAGGTTGAGTATGAAACGCATTTCTTCCCTAACTTCTATTGCGATTTCCCTAGTGGATTGGCAATGTTTACAATGTAAATGATGTGGGTAATGAGTGCGGAAGTTTTCCGGGTTGTTTTGATTTGAGTTATGCGGAAGTTGTGGTGGAAAAATAGGAAAATATGGATCAACATCCGGAATATTTGTGAATGGTGGTGGAAAAGAACCTAGATGTTCTTGTAATGTGATGGGAGCTAATGGTGGTGATGTTTCAAGATCTTGAAAGATAGTATTTGGAGATGTGGGTGGTGTTGAAAAGACTATTTCTTTTTGTTTAGATTGTTTAGATCTTGTTGGAGTCTTAAGGAGTTCCAAAAGAGTGACTTTAGGTGGTGATGAGGTTGGTGTACTTGTTGGTGATGAGGGAGGTGCTATAATGGAAGCATCTTGTGGTGAGTTATTGGTTAAGGATGAGCCATTTGAGGTTTGTTTTGCTAAACAGCAAGATCGGATACTAATCTGTGCGGATATCCTAGAGTTTGATAGTGGTATTTTGGATGGTGAAAGTACAAAGGTTTGGATATCATGATTGTTTGTACTAGATGATTCTCCTAAAGGGTTTTTGGATGACATGATGTAGTGTGTTTGTGAGGAGGAGATGGATTATGCAAGCATTTTGGGAGTTCTATATATATATATATAGAAAAACAAGACATTGTAATGAATGCTTGACCAAAATGTGGATTAAAATCTAATGATTAGATATGAATTCAAGACATGTGATCATGAGAACACAAGCATTAAAGAGCATACTCCAAAAAATGAAACAAATGTGAATTTTTTCATCCAAAGTGAGAAAAATAGAAGGTAAAAACAGCTTCTGTCTCACGGATCCTTCCCTTGAGGGATCCGTCCAGCATGAAGGCTGGGATCCGTGGGTCTGGTGATCTCGGCAGCACAAAATTTTCCTTTTGGAAACATTTTTGCCTAGTGTGTGCCTATATGCAAACTATTTGGAGTTGCGGTTTTCTCGACCTCTAAAAAGAAAAGGAAAATAACTAGAGGTAAAAAAATCCTATTGAGATAACCCGAAAACACACATTTAGTACATAAGTACGTAATATTGTGTTATCAATGCTCCTAATTCATTTTTTCTTAAATGAATGTACCCGAAAACACATATTAGTTATGTGTTCCCTTTAGCATTCAAAAGACATGAGATGCAATGAAAACGGGTTTTTACTTTGTATTAATAATGAAAAAGCGATTTGTCCTAGACGTGAGAAATTGCTTTTGTGAAATTGATACGGGAAGGTATCATTATTTTTAGAAAACATTTTGAAAAGATATTTTCTTTGAAAATGTCTATGTAGTTATGTGTTTGCAAAAAAAAATTATAAGTGGAAAACTTATCTTGGGTTTTGAAAATTCCCGTATTGTTTGTGAGTTGTGCGTGAAATAGAAATCCTAGACTCAGAAAGAAGAAGGCTAGTGTTTACATACCTTGTAGAGTCAAATAAGTTACGACGTTTGTTCCATTAGACCAAGACCAAGACGAAGTAGGTTGAATTGTTCCAGCTTCAACGGTTTGGTGAGGACGTCGGCTATGTTGTCTTCGGATGCTACCTTCTCAATAGAGATGTTCCCCTTTTGAACATTGTCTCTTAAGAAGTGATGTCGAATCTCTATATGCTTTGTGCGAGAATGCAATACCGGATTCTTGCTTAAGTCGATGGCACCTTTGTTGTCACATAGGATGGCTATGTCGCTTAGATGAATGTCGTAGTCGACTAACGCTTGTTTCATCCATAGTGCTTGTTGGCATGCTTTGCCGGCGGAGACGTACTCGGCTTCGGTTGTTGATATAGCTAGTGTCGTTTGTTTCTTAGAAAACCAAGACGTTAAACAGCATCCCATGAAAGTACATACCCCACTTGTACTTTTTCTATCAACGTAATCACCTGCATGGTCAGAATCTGCATATACAATTGTTTCTACTCCCGTGCCCTTAGGATACCATAATCCTAATTGTGTTGTACCCTTAATATATCTAAATATCCTTTTTACGGCTTTTAGGTGTGATGTTTTAGGGTCTTCTTGAAACCTAGCACATAAGCAAACACTAAACATGATATCCGGCCTACTTGCCGTGAGGTAGAGAAGACTACCTATCATGCCACGATATTTAGTATTATCTACGGATTCTCCGTCTTCATATTTTGTGAGTTTGTGTCGGATGACATTGGAGTCCTAATTGGTTTTGACTATTCTAGACCGAATTTCTTTAACATCTCTTTGATGTATTTAGATTGATTGAAGAAGATACCATCTTCTACTTGTTTTATTTGTAGACCAAGAAAGAAACTAAGTTCTCCCATCATACTCATCTCGAACTCGTCATGCATGATTTTAGAGAAATCATCACACATGTCTTGACAAGTGGACCCGAATATAATATCATCTACATATATTTGTACTATGATTATATGTGACTCTCTTTTCTTAGTAAAAAGTGTGTTGTCAACTAACCCCATGGTATAGTTGTGTTTAACTAGAAATGACTTGAGTCTATCATACCAAGCTTTTGGAGCTTGTTTAAGACCGTAAAGGGCTTTCTCTAATTTATAAACATGTTTGGGTTTTTCAAAATCAATGAAGCCCGGAGGTTGAGCTACATATACTTCTTCATTTATGAAACCATTTAGAAAAGCGCTTTTGACATCCATTTGATAAAGCTTTAGATCATTAGCACAAGCATACGCAAGAAGTATTCTTATAGACTCTAATCTAGCCACGGGGGCATAGGTCTCATCAAAGTCTATTCCTTCTTGTTGGTTATACCCTTGAGCAACGAGTCTAGCCTTGTTCCTAGACACGACTCCGTTTGCATCTAATTTGTTTTTATAAACCCATTTGGTTCCTATTATGGTTTGATTACTAAGTGGGGGGACAAGTGTCCAAACATCATTAGAAACAAATTGATTTAGTTCTTCTTGCATAGCCATTACCCAACTCTCATCTTTTATGGCTTCTTGTGTATTCTTAGGTTCTAAGGTTGAAACGAAACAAAACAAGTTACTTTGGTTTTGAACTTGAGACCTTAATGTTCGTTCATTTAGTTTTCCTATGACTTTATCTACGGGGTGATCTTTAGACTCTTTAATGTTTATTATTTCATCACTTAGAGGTTCTTCTTCTTCACTTATCTTTTTCTTTATTACTATAGCTTCACTTTCTATAACCTCGTCATCTATAAGAGGTGGAGAGGGTTTGGGTGGACTTTTATCAAATTTTATATTTAATGACTCTTCTAACTTCATTGTTTCTTTGTTTAATATGACGTAAGCTTTGCTATTTGGCGAGTAACCTAAAAAGATACCTTCGGTTGATTTAGGATCAAATTTTGTAAGGTAATCTTTAGTGTTAAGAATAAAACATTTACTACCAAAGACTCTAAAGTGATTTAACGTAGGCTTTTTGCCTCGAAGTAACTCATATGGAGTTTTTCCTAAGATTGGTCTAATTAAGACTCGATTGAGTATGTACGTTGAAGTATCAACGGCATTACACCAAAACTTTTGAGGTATGGATTGTTCATTAAGCATGGTTCTACTCATTTTTTGTAGGGTTCTATTCTTTCTTTCTACTACCCCATTCGATTGTGGAGTGCGTGGAGGCGAGAAGTTGTGAGTAATACCATTAGCGTCACAAAAAGCTCCGAATTGCACTTCATTATCGAATTCCCTACCATGATCCATCCTAATAGACACTATGGGACTTCCTAGTTGTCTTTGGATCTTTTTGCTTAATATTTCAAAATAATTAAAGGTTTCCGTTTTGTTCTTTAAAAATTTTGTCCATGTATACCTAGAATAGTCATCCACTATGACCAAAGTATAGTAGTTGCCTCCATAACTTTGGATAGCGGATGGACCGAATAAATCCATATGTAGTAATTCTAGACACCTAGTTGTAGACACCATGTTTTTGGCTTTATGACTAGAATGAGCTTGTTTTCCTACATTACAAGCATCACAAAAGTGATGTTCATATTTCAACTTAGGTAGATCTCTTACTAGATCTTTGGATGATAGCGATTGAAGAAGTCGCATGTTGGCGTGACCCAATCTTCGATGCCATAAGGTCGAAGTATCATCCATAGAGGTAAGACATAGTTTGTCCTTAGGTTCATTACCGATTTTAATGATATAGACTCCATGTTTCCTAATTCCTTTTCCTATGGTAATGCCATTTTTTAGTATCTTACTACCGGTTTCGGTAAAAAGTACATTGCACTTTTTATCACATATTTGTCCTATACTTAAGAGGTTAAAGTTTAGGTTTTCTACGTGACACACATCGTTAATGGTTAGAAATTTGTTAGAAATCGTACCTTTACCGATGATTCTACTTTTGCTATTTCCAAACACCACATTACCTCCATTGAAGAATTCATATGTGGAGAATAGATCCCTATTGCCGGTCATGTGCCTCGTGCACCCGCTATCCTTGACCCATTCATCGGGGTCTAGATCGACCTTTAAGCACACCTAAAACAATAATAAACTTAAAAGTTTGGTCCCCATTTGTTCATGGGTCCATTAGTGTTAAACATTCCATTCATGTTAGACATGTATGGATAAGATGAGTATGCATTCCATGGAGCAAAGTTTTGAAAATGAAAACCGTTTTGCATGTTTGGATTTCATCCCATTTGATGGTTACTTTTTGGGTAAACGTTATTAGGTCTTCTAAATGAATTAGGTTTTGAAAAAGATGGAGCTTTGTTTCTTGCAAAAGTAGGATTATATTTTGGAGGTGGTTGTCTAGTGGTGACATGAGTTGGTTTCTTCCTATTAACTATAACAAACTCAGTTCTAGATGAGGAAGCTACGTTATTGCTACTGTTTGCTACAGCAGATCCACGGATCCCTTTCTGTACACTAGCCGGTTCCCTTTTTAGGGGATCCGCCACAACAGTGGCTGTTTTTTCTAGTTCCTTAACAAATTTTGTTTCTTTACTTTCACTAGTTGATGGATCAAGTTGTTGACTACCTAGACCCTTTTGATTGTTACCGGTTTTAACACCTTCGAGTATTGTATCTAAAGTGTTCGTACTCATTCTAGCAATTTTAGAATCTAAGTTATCCACTAGTGTTTGAAGTTGAACGCAAAGTTCACATTCACCACTTGCTATTTTACCCTTTTCTAAACGTTTTAGTTTTGCTTTTAATTCTATGACTTCTTTATCTAAACGTTGATTTTGACTCTTTAAAAGCTTGTTTTTGTTAATTAGTTTTAAGCTAATATTGCATAGTTTGTCATATTCATTATGCAATGAGTCGTCATCGAGTGATGAACTACTATAGTATTCGTGACATACCTCGTCATTTGCCATGAGACAAATTTCTTCATCCTCCTCGTCGCTCATTCCCCATGTGCCGCTCACGAACGCCTTTTGATCATCCCGTTTGGGACACTTAATAATAAAGTGGTTTGGGTCCCCACATTTAAAGCAAGTACGATCATCCTTTGGCTTCTCGTCCTCTTTGCTTTTCCGAAAGCCTTTCTTATCGTCATACGGTTGTTTGACGTATCTTCCCTTTCTTCTAAAGAACTTTTTAAAGTCCCTTACCGTCATAGCGTACTCTTCGTCGTCACTATTTGAAGAGGAGTTCTCTTCATCGCTTGAAGCCTTTTTGGCTTTAAGGGCCAGAGATTTGTGTTTCTCTTTTACCTTTGAGGCTTCGGAGTCTTTGGCAAGGACAAGCTCGTAGACTTTTAGGTTGCCTATGAGTTCATCGAGGGTGAGGATTGTCAAATCTTTTGACTCTTCGATCGCCGTCACCTTGGATCTCCACTTCGATGGAAGTGCCCTTAGATATCTCCTAACATGGTTACGGCTAGAAAAAGATTCATCAAGTGCTTGTAACGATGTAATAATAGTATTAAAGTTAGCAAAGGAATGATCTATAGTTTCCTCATCCGATATTGAAAATTGTTCATATTGTTGAACAAATAAATCAATTTTATTATTCTTAACTTGTTGGTTGCCTTGATGAGTTACAACTAAAGAAGTCCAAATTTCTTTAGAGGTTTTAAGCATAGAAATTCTTTCGAATTCCTTTTTCGGTAAAGCATTATATAAAACCATTTTTGCTTCGCTATTTTTAGAAAGCTTTTTTTTCATTTCATCATTTAGTTTATCATGAGGTATGTTAACTAAATTCCCTTTATCGTCTTTTGAGGTAGCCTCAAAGTCGCCTTCAACAATAATGTACCAAAGATCAATATCTTTAGATTTCACATATGTTTCGAATCTATTTTTCCAATATATAAAACCATTAGTTTCAAGTAGTGGTGGTCGTTGCATAGATTGCCATTCCTTATAATTTTCAGAACCCATAGTGATCGAAAAGTTTTTAAAATACAATTTTACTTTAAAACTTTTATAAACTTAGCTCTTGATGCCAATTGTGGAAAACTAGAAGGGGGGGTTGAATAGTTTTGCCGATTTTACGTTAGTTTCAAAAACTTTTAGATTCGTTAATATGTGAGATCTTGTGGATGTAGAGAAAGTATAGATCTAATGATAAAGCAAGTAAATAAAGTAAAGCGAAGGGAAAGAAAAGACACAACCGATGTATAGTGGTTCGGCTACAAGGACACCTTCCTTACCCTACTCCACTCCCCGAGTCACCTACTCGAGAGTTCAAGCACTATGTCAACAAACTCCTTCACTTGGCGGAGAAGCCTTCACAACGTTGCTTACACTTTTTCCGGTACAAAGCTAGATACCGAGTCCGTAACACGGTGGACAAAACCAACACGACTATTACACAACAAATATGTGAAATATCAAATACAAGATCTTCGCTACAGAAATCTTGCGGAGTGACAAATAAATCAAGGACCCCTTGCTTGGATGACTTGTAGAATGCTCGTGATCTCGCCTTAGAGAAGGACCTATATGAGGATCACAATAGAAAGAAAGAAGAACAACTCTCTAGATCAAGTGATCTATATGTTAGAAGAGAATGAGAGTGTTTGAGAGATTTAGTAAGAAGATAGGTGAGTTAGAATGAAGAAATGGCTCTCTATTTATAGGCAAACTTCTTCACTGTTCCCCCGGATCCCACGGATCTCTTCCACTTGGGATCCGTCTAGTGTATCCTAGGGATCCGTGGAACGCTCCTCTTTGCACATGGGTTTTTTGGTTATGGGTCATGGGTTATGGGTTGGTCCATGGGTTATCTTTAGATTCAATGTATCTAAGTATACATTGTATCAAGTCTTCTTGGGTATGGGTTAAGATCCATGGGTTATGGTCCATGGGTTATGATTTTTACCCATCCTAATAAACTATTACAACAAATGCTTAATTACTACATTTTTGTATTTAAATGGCTATATGTAAATGCTTTACAAAACTAACATGTATCCTTAAAATTATACTTAATATAACATTATATTTGTTATCAACAAAACACAAAGAGATCGCAAAATATTAATAAACGGTTTTACGGTTTATTTGTATTAACAGTTTTCTTCATCTTGTTCTAGTTGCCGGAGGGAAGCCTCACTTAACCAGCTGGAGTGGTTTTGAAAATCCACCTGTGGACTGTTCACAGGTGGAGTTGGAACAATTGGGAGGTACAGGATGTTTTCAAAACCCACCGGAAAGACATTTTCCGGTGGTGTTGAGTAAACTTCAGGTTCAGGTGGAAAGCTTGTTGGAGAAAACTGTGGTGAAGCTGAAAAGCTAGTTGGAGGAAACTGTGGTGAAGCTGAAAAGCTTGTTTCCGGTAGCTTTTCTGGACTTGAAAATTGCTGAGAAAAATCTTTGCGAGACATTTTTTGTGTGTCTGAGTTGTGTGTGTAACTTGTGTGTGTTGTGTGTTCTAAACAAATCTGGTAGAGTTGTATATATAGGCAGAGTTGATTTGAGTTTGAATAAATCCCGCTCATATTTGATTTTTAAATTTCAAATTTGAATTTGAATTTATCCCGCCCAGAATTGACCAGTATAATTTAAATTTGAATTTGAATAGGTTGAAGGGGTGTAAGTGAAAATTTATTTGAAATGGTTTAGAGAGCGAAATGATTTTTTCTTTTTTTTTTTTTTTTTTTTTTTTTTTTTTTTTTTTTTTTTACACTTAACGCGCGTTAGCCCTGTAACGCCCAGGGACTAACGCCGCAATAACGTTGCGGTTCCAATGGTTAACGCCAATAACGGGTGTTATTTAGCCCCTCAACGCCGTTATTGCGTTATCATTGGCAATGCTCTTATATATATTGGGAGATTTATGGAGTTTTTTTATTTGACCATAGTGTTTTTAAAATTTATTTAACAAAATATAGTAATTTAAAATTTATTTAATAAAAGATAGTATTTTTACATAGATTATAGTTTTTGTGCATTCGATTGCTGTTGTGTTTCATATAAGTTAAAGTACCATTTGAGCTTTATTAGAGCACAAGGTGAGGGAAGAGCGGATAACACGTTATTGGTATGTCATTTAAGCGCCACCTCATCACCTCCCCAATAACACACCAATAACTAAAACACCCTCCCTCGTAACACACCACTAACATGTTATTGGGTCTCACAAAATACCCACTCACTTAAAAAAAAAAAAAAAAAAAAAAAAAAAAAGGCTTGAGCTATTCAAATGGCTTGGAGACTTTTGGCACACCAACGACACATAACACGGTATGGTAATAACATGTTATTGGTTTATAATTGGAATGAATGACATGTTATCGGTATCCCATACCAAGTGCTCTTAGTCTTTTTTTTTTTTAATGACTAACAAAGGTATATTTATACATGTTTGAAAGACCAATTTTTTAGACAAAATAATATAATACTATTTTTGTTTCTGGTAGATGGATAAGCACTAGTCCATTCCACTTTTGATCTACTAAATGTTATCCATTTAAAACATTACATTTCTGTCTTGAACCTAGTTACCCAGGCGTGTAATTGTATATATGGTGGAAACGTTTTATGATTTGAGAAACATAGTAAATTGTCACGCATACTTGTAGACAAGACATTGAGATTGCTAAACGAAACATATGGAAGGCCTACCCTGTGGACTAAGTTTATACATGATCAGTCTCTCCTTATTCTACGAGTAGTGATTTAAGCAAATATGTAATTGGAATATCTATGTTCTACACACGTTTGGTAAAGGTATACGCTTTTACTTAAATAATCTATTAGGCTGTGCACACTCGTGACCCAGGTCACCCCTAGCACATCAGCTTTCTCTCTCTGACGACCAGACACGACCAAGTTGCCACAGTTGATAACCAAGTTTTTTTTATTAAATATCAAATGGGACATATTTGTGGTGTGTATACTATCGGTCGAAAAAATGACCGATACTCAAAATTTGTGGCCTCGACCGACTTCATGACCGATGCTCCACATTGATTTTGACCGACTTTAAAGTCGGTCGTCGAAGGCTTTTGGGGGTGACCGACCGATTTAAAACAACGACTGCGTCCAACCTTATGGACTTCTATTATTGGTGAAATAAATGTTTTCATCCTTACATTCTTAATGAACATAAGTTTTTACTTATATATAATTTATATACAAAAGTTTTATCTTTTGTTAAAATAAATTTTAAAGTATCATTTTTTGTTAAATAAATTTTAAAAAAACTATGGTCAAATAAAAAAACTCGAGATTTATGGCGCATTGGTCATTGGTGTTCGAATAATAACTTGTACAGTTCTGTGAACCGTAAAAGTCGTCCTAAACATTCCGGCCCAACCTGCGAGTGTATTAGCTGAGCCCAATTTCCACTTATAACGTTTCGAACTTTCGATAACGCCGAAAGCCCAACCCCACTCATGCACATTGGGTCTTTTCATTTTGAAAAATGAAATGAACTGATTTAGTATCTTTGAAAATAATCACTTATAATTCACCAGTTTCGTCCAGTAAATTTTGGTGATCATATACCATAACTAAATATGAGGCCATATTAAACGTGAACATCGTGAAATGTATTCATTCAACATGTTCTCAAACACTGGTAAAAACTTTATGATGCGATCACTAGCATGATCTCATTTCTAAACGCATATGATTACACCAAGGTTGTCAGGATCGGGATCCTACCTAGGATTGTTTTCGGCTTTGCAAGATCGTAATCGTAGGATCGGATCGGGATCGTAAGATCCTATGAAAATGTATATATTTTTTTATAGGGGTTGTACTTTTATATTTCTATATAATATTTCATATGATAAACGAATCTAAATGGATGATAAACGAATCTAAATGAATGATAAAAGAAACAGTTATATGTTCAAGTACCGTAGTAGTAGAATATTAGATATATTGCAATGCATATTTGCACAAAGTTACTACATACGTGTACGGTGCACCTACTTCTTGTTTAATATTTTTTATTATAGGTTTTTCGTGATAATATTTATGAAAAAATATAATGTTAATTTATTAGCACGTGATTTGGTAACTTTTTTGTTACAATATATAGATTATTGCAAAAAGATAAAAGAATTGTATCTGAAAATGAAACGACATAATTTATAACGAAGGGCAACACAATTTTTTTTCTTGATGACCAAATAAATTAAATTAGAATATTCTGATAATATTACTGAATTTTTTTTCTTGATGACCAAATAAATTAAATTAGAATATTCATGCTTTTATATGTAACATATAAATAAAATATAAACAAAATCGGGTCAAGTATGTAGATAGTTTACTTCAAAAACAAGCTTCTAATATTTTACAAAGCACGAAATCATTTTTCATAATAAACCCAAAAAGACACATCTAAACTATTTCTAAATAGTCCACAAAAACATAATGATTTTACACTCATTAATATTGCAAGAGACAATTAATTAACAGCACCAAAATAATATTTTTTTTTGAAAAAATCTTAGTCATTGGGCTTTAAGACATAAGCTTATACTTAATAAGTTAATATAACAAAAAAAAAACAAAAAAAAAAAAAAAAAAAAAAAAAAGGCGATCCTATACGATCCGATCCGATCCTACGATCCTACGTGCGATCCTACGATCCTGCTGCGATCCTACCTGGATTACGATCTTGTTAAGATCCTGATCGTTTTTTGTGTGTAGGATCGTAGGATCGTACGATCCTACGAGCAGGATCGCGATTTTGACAACCATGGATTACACAATTTAACATTTCATTCCAAAGAAGTATAGATATGATAAAAAGTATTTTTTTTATCTAGTTCTTTTTATTTTTTCTCTTAAATCTACTAATTGACCCCTTAAATATCATATTTGAAAAGAAAAATTTTCGTTGGTGCATGTTATTTTCCAATAAATTGACAAAAACATAAAAAAGAAAATCAAAATAGTTTTATTTTATTAAAAAAAAACTGACCGATACACAAATCTATAATACTATAAAGTTGAACCCCTTAATTTAATGTGCAAGAGTGAATGTACACAACAAATTGTACGGTACAATCCGTGTAAAGCCATATGATTGAATTTCAAGTATTGAAATATGTAATCCTCAATGAAAGCGTCTAGCTTTAGTAGACGAAAAGTTCCAGGATACAAATCAATAATGCCATGAATGCAAGAAGCTCAACAATCGTATTTGTGGTTACATGAATACATTATTTGGTACAACATGCATTGGAACACGAAAGGGCTGCAATTATGCGCCCTTAAAGAAGCCGAATCACTTATCAATTACATATCTCTTAAATGGAGACTCCATAAATGAGGCATGAATAACAATAGGAATAAAACCAACACATTCCAGTACGTGTGTTCTCATGGCTGCACAGGTTGGATGCTCAAATGGTGAGTTGTTCCTAAACGAATTGAATCTTGAATCAACTGGTACCATAGTGTTGATGTTGTGTAGAATGTGGGATGTAAATACTGCAACAGGCCGGTACTTGAGCACCGATTTCTTGGTGTCTGATGCAAAGGTATATGCATATGTACCTCCCCAATACCTGAGTTATAAGAATAGATAATAAAGGATTAAAAAATGTATGTATTATTTAACAACAACTTTTAACATGGTTCTATTGCAGGGTAATGTTATCCATTGTACCGCCAAGGCAACCGTGGCTCACAATTTCTTGAGGTTAAAAGAGGGAGGTGTTTACACTGTTAGAAATTTTGTTTTCATGCATAACAAGGAAGACTTTAGAGTTAGGGAGGATGATCCCTTTATGATAGAGTTTGATGGATCAACGTCAATAAGAAAATGTTTGGTTATATCTGAAGGGTTTGTCAGACATCCTTTTCAGTTGGTGGATTTAAATCAAATCAAGCCTACGGATAACAAATATCTCATTGGTAATTTTCTATTTTGTTTGTTTGTCCAATTAAATTTCTGTTAAATAGTGTTGCCATAAAAATTGTTACCTCTTAGATGTCGCAGGTTATGTGACGAATGTTGGAAGGATGAATCATACGAAAGCAGGCTCAAAAAACATTGATTTCTACCTGACCAATCAAAAGTTCGTATTTATGTTATTTGCAATTGATGTTGAGAATTTTATAACTTTTATTTGGCCAGTATGGGTTAAGAAACTAACCGTTTGTTTATTTTTTCCACGTGACATCAGAGGTCAATCGATACGGGGTGACTCTATGGGGAGGGCTCGCTGATATGTTGATTGAAAAGAAATCAAAACAAACAGGCATGTGCGCTGTTGTCGTTACGTCCACATCTGCAAGGCATTATAACAGTTAGTCAGCTTGGTCTATTTACCTTTTGCATAGTATACCCCTTTATCATGCTAATTTAGTTTTTAATTTTACCTCTCAGATAAACTCTATTTATCCAGTAGTTCAGCCACACAAATACTAGATGCTGTTGACATTCCTGCAATCAACGCACTGAAAAAAGACGCCGGGTATGAAATTGTTTTAATATAAAATTTATAGTTGATACGATTCAAACTGCTATTAACTTACCAAGATTGTTTACCTGTTTGTTAGAAGTGTTGTGTGTTCAACAGCATATGGGTGCACACCTCTCTGAACCCAAAGATGAGACAATAGAGAATCTGCTCATGTGGGCCCGCAATCAGAAAAATGATGTCTGTTTCATTTTCCCCCGTCAGCTATGTATCCTCCTTAAACTGCATGATATTGATATATTTTATTTATGCAGTCTGCGACTTTCCAATGTAAAGCCAAGATTGATGATGTGCGTACTAGAAAGGGATGGAATTTTCCGTCATGTGGAGGTGACAGCTGCAAGAAAGGAGCTACTAGGAAGGGTGGCCGTTTTTGGTGTGATTCATGTGAGAGACCGATTGAATACCCTGTGATAAGGTACTATTATATTTGTGACTCATATGTTAGACATTTGTATACATTATATATAATTATTGACATTCATACTTACTATCCACTACATGCTCTTCACAGGTACCGCCTTGAGCTTGGTATATCTGATGATACCGGTACTAATGTGGTGGTCCTTTTTGATGAGGCCTCGGTTAACTTGATAAAGTTTCCAGCTTCGGCATTGTTGACGGACGATAAAGAGGTACATCTGAAATTTTAGAGTTTATTTACACCCCTACTCCCGTGCCTCATTACTCATGATTTGCTATTCAGAGTCTTGATGATCACGCCAACTTGCCTTCTCCCATACTCGATCTCATTGGCACAACACACGAATTTGAAATCAAAAGTCATACATAATATGAATATGGGAAGTTTGAGAGTTTTACATGTTGGGCGGTGGACTCACCTCATCCGTCGATTGAAACTGAAAGCTCAAGCACCATTGATAATGAAACTGTTGGACCAGTTGCATCATCCAAAACATTAATCCCGTCTCCATCTGTTGTTACACCGTCCAAACCTATAGAGAATAACAAGAAAAATAGGTAATCAACGCCTGTAATATTTGTCTCCCCAAAAATGTCCTATAATAAAAATGTTCGTTCCTTTAGGCCTTTTGCTAATGCAAAAACAAGAGACCTGATAGGCATGGTTTTCTTATTTTCAGAGTGGACCCCGAAGATTCAGAAGTTGATGATGAACTTAGGCCTTTGGCTGCTGGGCAATATATCGGGTCTATGAATGCGAATATCAAGCCCAATGCGCCATCAGACTCATCGTTCAAACGGTTGCTCAAGTCTACCCCTGCAGATGATAAGAAAAAAAAGGTCATCACGACATAATACGTTTTGTGACAACATAAATACCAAACATTTTAAGGGTTTTGCCTTAGACCTATTACTTACGCAACATAACTAGCATGACAAACATTGTTCGAATATTTTCAGGGCGGATATTGAACATTCAAACGTGGATATTGAACTTATATATGTAGATGGTGACCATGATAGTCAGGACGACACCGCAACTGACAAGAAGAAAATGAGACGGTAAGCACATGTTGTATACCATATTTGGTCATATATGGTTTTATATCTGCCCACATATTAATACATCCCTCTTCGTATATTTTGTGGTCAGGTTTGTCATGGATGATTCAGAGTGACCTTGAGCCAGCTGTACCCGAATAATCCTTATCAAAATAAACAATTATGACGTGAATAATAAACTGGATTAAAACTGAATTTGGGATCCTTTGTTTTTTCTGTTTGAAAGGCACAGAACTGTTACGATTTGTTGCATCAGATTCTATTTTGTTTTGATAATTTATTATACTTTTCTGTCATGCAAAATATTGGTTCTTTTCTGCTTGACTTGGTTTCAGGTACATCCAATATGAACCGGCTGTGAAATGGATGCTTTCAACAAGATACCAAATGAAAATGCCGATTAACAATTATTGTAAAAAAACCATACTTTGGGCAAATAACTATTACAACAACTTATGAATTATATGGAATACCATTTGTTACCATTGGCTTTAAAAGTCCAACAATATATTATTTCCATATTCATACAGTAAACACATGGGGTTCAAAATGGAAATCGTATCACAATAGTTACACACACTTTAATACATGGCTAAAAACATTTTCGTTGAATTTCGTATTTTTTGGAGTTAATTATTATTTTTAACAAACAATATGCAATTGGTTGTCAACAACGACCACAAACTCACATACTACAAAAGTATCATACCCGCATAATCCATATTATAATAATAACTTGGATGATCAAAATATTGAAGATGTTTATGCTAATTACTACATTGAACAAGATTGTCTTAAATTATCTTTGTACCATCCCCAACAAACTAGACATTACATGCTAAATTATGATATGTAAAGCTTTGTGGTTATGGTATCTTAAGTAATTACAAGTGTTAGGTTATGATTGGGGTTGGCAAACAACAAATTGTGAATGTTTAGATATGATATTTCATCGCCACTTATTATTAATTATACGGGTTTCCAAAACTCTTTCTATTTATATGTTTTTATGTCCTATGATACATATGTTTAATTTTCATGTAAATTATTTCCTTTAACCATAACAGTGGTCTTAAAAATAATTGCATTATAACAGTGAAGAGTATTCTGTGTTCAGATAATTTGTAAATATAATGTATTATGTTGTAATCATTATATACCTCAACTTTATAAAATTTTCTGCTCACGGCCATTTCACCCACACTTTGACACATGTTTAAAAATGTTTTCCGCCAATTGGTTGTCAAAATCGACCACTAAATGACTTCCAAAATTAAATCGTATAAATCACCATATTAAGAGTAGTTTTGTAAATTGGCACTTTTGAAATTAATGTAGACGATACTTTAATTTAAATATAGTAGTTTGAATCAAGTTATGAGTATAAGCAACCAATGAGATATGACCAAATGAAGTTGAGTTATGTTTTTTCCAAGTAGACTAAAACGCACTCATACTAGGCTTTTTAACCAAATTATTTCATAAAGCTCAGTATCATTATTAAAACTCAAAAAGAATCTATAATACATATAGAGACTTACCATGAACAATAAGTATCTGCCTTTTCATTGTACACCACACTTATTGCATCAGTTAAGTAGTAGAATCCCAATAGGTGATATACTAAACTTATTAATTCATTATCTTGCCAGATCTGCAATATGATCTGTTGCAAAGGTTGATCAGGTCCTTCAAGCATTAAATGGATACAGGTACATTTGACTTTTACAAGTTTACATACATGCCGATTATGTATGTGATTAAAGCTGTATTTGTCTTTGCATTGCAGTGTCACACGCTGAACAGGCTGAAACTCCATCCCTGTCAGACATATTGAACAAAAGTTTGTTTATTCATTCAAGAACAGTAATCAATGGCAGTGGAAAGATGCAGAGTTTCTGTGGTTTACGGATGACACAAAATGTTGGACCATTTACAGGTTCTTCTCATTTATAAGACTTTACTTACATTATGCAATTACAAAAAATCTGCAATAATGCATACCTACTTTTGCATGATCAACATACTTTGTTAGGACAAGAATCACACTCGGTAGGCACTTTGACAGACCTGCCACTGAACCAAATAGCTTCAACCTCCAAAAATCCCTTTGTTTATAAAAAAAGAAGATCGGCAGGTAATTAGTACTAAAGTTGTGAGTTTATCGATTTCATAATATTGAATATTACCGTACTGGTTATTCCTATAGGAACACTGTTAGGAATTAGAAATTCCAGGTATTAAAGAGTCGGTCACCTCAAGTATATGTAATCGTTAGAAAGCTCGTAGTCGTAGTTCTTTTAAGTTAAGTAGTATTTAGTTAAGTAACACCGTGGAGGACGGACGGGTCTTTACCCACTGTATGCCTGATCCACAGCCCGATGTGTGGCGATTTATGTAAGACTATAAATACTCTCTACCTCCCAAGGTAGAGAGTTGGAGCTCATAATAATATTTTCACTTTCTCTCACTAAGTTCCCTAAACCTCTAACTTTCTCTCTCTAGAATTCCATTTATACGCCACTTTGTGTTATGGTTTGATGTGTATGTGAAAACTTATATCTATCAATTGGTATCAAGAGCCATGGTTAGATCATATCTTGCACATCTTTGGATTTTTAGTGGTTTTTAGGTGGTTTTTGAGTTTGAAAAAGTTTAGTGGTTTGTGCATCATTTGGTTGATTTCTTGTGTTTAAGCTTGGATTTTGTTAGTACTTTCATGTTTAGAATCATCACAAGTGTTTAGGTTTTCATTTGGTAAGCTTGAATCATCTTGGTTGGGTTGTTTTTGGATTGAAAAGTGGTGTTTATGTTGTTTTTTCTTGCTAGCGACTTGACTTACGGACTTGTTTCTTTGTAGCGACTTGCTTTACAATTTTGTAGCGAGTTGCAGTTTTTGGAGCTAGCGACTTAGGCCTAGCGACTTACAGTACAAGTAGTGGATTCTCCACTACGGGTAGCGACTTGGTGCTAGCGACTTGGTGAGTAGCGAGTTGCTATTTAGCGACTTGAGTCTTTAGCGACTTGAATCTTAGCGAATTGCTGCCAAAATTTTGTTAGCGACTTGGATTGTAGCGAGTTGTTATATAGCGACTTGGAGCTTTAGCGAATTAGTACTTAGCGACTTGGTACTTAGCGACTTGGTTCAAGGGGTTTAGCGACTTGGTACTTAGCGACTTGGTTCAAGGGGTTTAGCGACTTGGTACTTAGCGACTTGGTTCAAGGGGTTTAGCGACTTGGTTGATTTTTATGAAGAAGAGGTTTGACCAAAGTTGACTTTTTACGTCAAAACTTCAAACGGCCATAACTTTTGATCCGTAACTCCATTTTCAGCGAAATACCTGTCAAAACGACCGGAACAGCCTGAATATTGTGAGGTTTCAGAACGATGTCGTGAAACGAATTTTTCGAGGCCCAAATCCTCTCCGAAAGGAAGTTATTGAGCTTTTAAGTTTTTAGACCTAAATTTCTCCATAAAATCGTGCTACAACCAACCCAAATCACAACCAAACAACATCTCTGCTTATCCCACAAACAATCATAAGACCTAACACACAATTGTCTATCATTGTGTCGATCCATCAGTCATCTTAACACATTCCATTGGTCATTGCTTAACGGTTTAGTCTTGATTTTAGTAAAATCCCGCGAAAGATTCTATTTCTCGGTTTAAATCATAGACTTGTAAAATCCCGTGCATTCTACCACATCATGTCTTATTCTACTGACCCAGTGATTTCAGAAGTGCTTAAATTGTATGATGCTGTGGATAATAATGATAATGGATGCTACACTGAACGATTAAAGATGTTTGAATTAAACAACGAGGATGTGAGATCTTCATGTTCTGAGTACAATGAGAATGAATTGCACCTACTACAGAATGCCATGCAAATGGAATGCAGCATTGAGCCCTATCAACTACTTCATCTGCACCTCATACAGTTGTTATCCATAGCTGGGGATCGAACATGTAGTGCTCTTTTCCGCCAGGACTTACCTACATTGACAAGAAGCTTGCTGTTGAACTTAGAGCATTTAAAGCTGCAACTTACCAATGAAGAAGTTCAAAAAGATGGTTCCAGTGCAGCTCTTCAAGTAATCTACAAACAATTTCAGCCATTCATCAGTGGGGAATATTCAGCAGATTACGATCAACACTTGACTGGAATTTCCTTCAAAAAACATACTGGAATGGAAATTCAGGAATTCATTGAGACATTTATCCAACTCATGGATAATGTGAAAAAGTACATTGAGGAAACTGCACAAAAGGATGAAAAAGTGAATGAGTGTCAGGTGCAGTTGAGAGATTGTTGTGATAAGTTGGGTAATGTATCTGTGGAAGAATCGGGTGTTGCTGAATGCAGAATGTTAGAGAAAATAAATAATGATGAGTCGGACAATGCTAAAATAGAATCTTCATGCTCATGTTCACAAGAGAGAGAGGTGCACCAGTCACAACCCGTGCAAGCTAATGCAAAGGAACGCTCCATGGAAGCTTCGGATGTACCCAAGATAGAGATGCACCGGCCACAACCTGTGCACGTTAATGCAGAGGAAAGTTGCATGAAAGTTTCTGCAGTAGCTAGGTATGCATCTTCGTCTCAAAATGATGATTATGAATTGCATGAGTACTGATAAGGTTTTAAAAGGTACCATTTTGAGGGGTCGTTTAAGTCCTTATTTGATCACTTTTGTATCCGTTATTGCTTAATATCGTTCCTTTTCACTTTTTAGGTCTCGTGAAGGCAAAATGCTGGAATGACACTTATTTGGACAGAAAGGCGCGAATATATGAAGAAAATGGCCAAAGTCGAAATCAGACACTCACAGTCGCTGAATGTAGAAGGCGACGGCGTCAGGTTCTATTTGCGACGCCGTCGGAGAATTATTGTGACGGGTCAGAACGCAAAACTCGTGTTTTCAAGAGACGGCGTCTAGTTGTGAAAGAGTAGGCCGTCGCTACTCAGACGGCCTAGATGCAATCCAGACGACGTCAGAAGCTGAAGAGGACGGCGTCACGGACATAAGGTGACGCCGTCGCAAGGTTAACGTGGCCAAGACGAAACCCTAATGGCGGCGACACGACGGCGTCACTAAACATAAGGTGACGCCGTCGCAACTGTAATCTTATATATAGAATCCGAATTTTTCAGTCTTGGTGTGGAGAGTCTTTGGAGTAAAAACCTAAAACCGAACCTAAGGTGTCTTGTACAGTATTTTAGGGTTTTTAACCCTATCTTACACCAAGATAAGTCTTTGCTTCATTAATTCAATTATGTCTTTGATTATTTGTGTGTATGCTTGCATGTTCTCCATGTCCGGCTAATTTATTTGTGTGTTTGCTTAGGAAGTATGAAACTTAATTATTGAATATTGATTGGTTGTTTCTTATCTTAGTTGATTAATGATCTAGTAATGCGATAGGTCATTCGTTGTGTACTTAATGCTTGATTCATCTTTGTGAACCCTAGAGTATGATTACCTGAGTGATTGTAGTCTAAACCATCCGAAGAGTGCCTTAGAGTAGGAGTCTATAATCTCTATGTGGATTTGTAGACAAGACCCTTTGGTAAGTTCAAAGAGTTAGGGAGAAATGCATACCCTACAACTTTAGAAACACAACGCAACTAGGAATAAGACGTGACACTCAACCATCAATAGGAGATAATTAAGGAGTAATACAAACTAAGTAAACACATCTTTAAACTATCATACGAGCACACATTAATTAGACATAGACTCCCACAACCTTAGTTTAGATAATTAGATAATAGTAGATTAATCGGTAGAAATACCAACCCCCCAAATCCAATACCCGAGATTCGTACCTTTCCATTTTCATAAAATATAAAAAGATAAAAAATAATCTTCCTCAACCTTAACCTTAGCGTAGTAACTCCCTACTAGCATTCCTATTCCCCTAGAGAACGATATCAATACCCGTGGCTTACCCTAATTACTACACTACAACGATTAGGTTCACTGCCTAGGGTGTTATAAAACTTGCTCGAAGAAAAGGAAGTTTCCTTGACCCCGAACGACGCGTGTAGCGTTATCAAGTTTTTGGCGCCGCTGCCGGGGAATAGAATAGCTAGTTAGTAGTCCACCTCGGATAGGTTTCTTTGCTTGATTCCTATCAAGTAAACTTTTTTCTCATTTTTAGATTTCTCTTAGTCTATCCCCCTTCTTCGTAACCTTTGTTCGTAACCTCATCACTTTTCATCATGGAAGGTGATAACCCACTACCATTCATCAACATACCACCAAATGACCCGCCAAGAGCCCGTACTCTTGGTGAATACTCAAGACCAAGCCACTTAGGCTATAGGAACACCATTGAGCTTCCCGACCAAGCCCAAACTACGGCCCTGCGATCCGACACCATCCGGTTGGTGCAAAACGGATGTGCATTCCATGGACTTCGTTCCGAAGATCCAAATCAGCATCTGAGGGATTTCCTCAAAATCGTCGATTCCATCGACCTTGATGCTACTACTCGGGAGACCACGCGCCTGCGTCTCTTCCAATTCTCTCTACGGGACCAAGCTAGTAATTGGCTTGAGCGACTTCCCGCCGGCTCCATCTCAAGTTGGGATGATCTTACTTCTCGCTTCCTTGCTCAATTTTTCCCACCGGGGAGAACCACTAAGCTTAGGAATGACATCTTGATGTTCCAACAACGTCAAGGTGAGTCTCTCTACGAAGCATGGACCCGATTCAAGGACTTACTTCACAAAGTCCCTCATCACGGCATTGATCTTTGGCTCCAAGTCCAAATCTTTTATGATCATGTCAACTTTCCCACTAAGCGATCCATTGACGAAGCGGCCGGTGGAAAACTTAGTGATCTCACCGCAGAAGAATCATGGGAAATAATTGAGGACCTTGCCCAATATGAAGAGGAAGGTTGGGAAATTCCAGTTGTTCATGAACATGGGTTAACTCCCCAAGCGCAAGCAATTATGAGTATGGAGGCTCAGGTAAAAGCATTGATGGGAGTAACAACGCGTGCTAATGAACACACGAATGCGGTCAAGGAATTTTTTATCCCAAGAAAATCCAGGCAGGATGAATTTGAGGACATTATGTTGACATTTGTCTACAAGCAAGAAGAGGAAATAAAACGCCTCGAAGCTCAAATGCGAAGAACTCATAACACTTTCTTGGGCTTAGCTAATAACTTCATGTCGAGCATCCGTGGTGAAATCACAAAGAAAAATACACTTAAAAAGCTTGAAAAGGTGTATGCGATACCAGGACATGCTGGAATGACTACCGAACCTTCTCCCTTAGTAAACCTCGATGAATCATACTCTTGCCTAAACACCTATCTCGACGTTCCCCACTTGTTCCCTAGGAACACATTCATTGGAATAGTCCAAGTATCACTTCCCGATTTTCCCAATGCTAGGGAAAGTTCTTTCGGTTTTAAACCTGGAAAGAAAGGACTTCACCCTCATGACTTCGGAACCTCTGAGATCGCGATTGAAAGACAATTTGACATATGCGTTACTTACGATAGTGGAGATTATTGGTGGAATAACCAAATTGATTTTAAAATAAAAGCTAAGTTTCTTGTCAAAAATAGTAACCAGGTTTTTGATCCGGGCGGACTAAAAAAAAATGTTTTCTTTTACGAAAATCTGTGCGTGACGCCGTCACACTTTAACGAGTGACGCCGTCGCTAAGCCAGATCAGACGTATTAATACAGCATCCATCTCTTTCATTCTTTACCCTACACAATTTTTATCCGCCCCACACCACACAAAAACGTATTCCCCACATCAAATCCACTATTTTTTCACAGCAATCTCCACGAGGTAAGTAATCTACATTGATCTTTGTCTATTCAATTGTTCTAATTCATGTTCAATTTTGTTTTCCCCTCTTTTCTCAAATCCGAAAAAACCCCAACTTATTTGATCTATTTCGCCCGTGAAATCTTGTTAAGGCTTAAGATTAGGCGAAGTAGTGGTGTTACCATATGGGGGTTAACTGTGCGAGAAGCCTTTACGGCTTAAGAGTCAAAACCACCTGGCCATTATGCCATTGTTGCTTCAACAAGGGTGTTTGGGTTAAGGGTTATGGTTAGAAACTTGGACTTTTCCCTCGCAAATGTCGGATTCAAAATAATTGGTCGATATGACGGCGTCAGGTGTATACTGTGACGCCGTCACTACCAGCTTGCATCATCCTTCGTATCGCAAATGATACTCATTTGCTCTCCACATATTTGATTTCTTGTTTCAGATGAGCAGAAGAGTAAAAAGGACTAGGGGACAATCTTCTAATGCTCAAGAAAACATTGCGGACACAATCATTGGATGGGGGGTATTTATTGAAGAAGGTTGTCAAGCTAGTTACAACGATTTACTCCATCAAACTATTGACTCAGGGGCTGTGTTGGATTGGGCATTTCTGCAGGAGAATGATTTGGCTAGGGAATTTTCGAATAGTTTTAGGAGGGATAAGTTCACTGATCCCCAATGGGAAAGATTGTTTCGAATAGGAGAGCCCGTGTATGGCGAGTTGGTACGTGAGTTTCACGCATCATATCTGCCAAATATCAATGCATGTCAGGATAATATTAATTTCCAAGGGATCCGATTTAGGTTAGGAGGGGAATGGAGGGCAATGTCGACGCTTGAGTTTGGATGGAGGTTGGGATTATATACATCTGAGGATGCTGAGAGTGAGGTTTTTAGGACTCAATTAGCAAATGGAATTACTCATAAGGATGAGATGTTGTGTATTCAGTTCTGGAACACAATTGCTGATGGGGAGTATATTACTGGGGGTACCCTCGCTTCACAAATCCGGGATCCACGGGTTAGGCTCATACATCGATGCCTCACCTTCTCTATCACAGAGAGACATGCCACGAGT
>BPTQ01000004.1:210693019-210735291 GCA_019973895.1 Chrysanthemum seticuspe
TTCAATAGAAAAGTTAAACAAATAGTACTAATTGAAATTTACTTAGTGTATTGAGAAACAAAACTAGTAATTGGAAACTTTAAAGTCGAAATTTTGTTAGTAAAAGGAAAACGTTCAATAGTTAATACAAAACTTCAACCTTTAAGACTCTTAGATTTCCACCTCCGTATACCCTTGGTCAGTGTAGGAAGAAAAGTGGAAAGTCAACACTTTAAACCCGAAAGTTAGAAAACTAGCACACCGTTACTCGAGCTTAAACAAGTAGTGCAAACGATTAAAGTTTTTGACGTAGTTTGAGTCCTCGTAATCTCCTACAGAACTATAAACTCCAAAATTGTAAAAGAAACTCTACAACTACAAAATTAACGTTTCGTTCTACAAGTTGAAGATTAAATCTTATTACAAACTGGTTCAATAGTACTGCTTTGCAATTAAAACATCAACATCTCAAAGAAAATGTTAAAACCTCAAATATCAAGACATCCTCTAATGCTCCTGAGTTTGATGCAGTTTTTGAAATTAGCAAACGTGATGAACAAATTCGAGCTCATTGCCACACGATCAAAAGATTGAAAGCCCAAATTTCACAACTGAAAGGTGAAAAGAAGGATGTGACTGGTTCCCATATGCCTCCACCTTTAGATTCTCAGAATTTCCAACTTCAAAACATAATTGATAACTTGCAAAAGGAAAATGATTGTTTTAAAGCTGAAATTTCAAAGGTTAATGATCAAAACAAAGAGTTATGTGATTCATTTAAAGTTAATCATGATAAACAAATTGAAAAGATAACTTCTTTACTTAACGATATTGAGAATCTGAAGCGTGAGATGAAAGGAAAGTTGCCAATCCCCAATTGCATATACTCTGTTCCTAAGGTTTCTGATTGTGATAAATATGCTATCGATATGTTATATATTCCTCCGCCCATTAGGAATAATGAACTTGCACATAAAGCATATCTCTCATACCTTAAGGAAAGTTTGAAGAGTCTCCGTGAGATTGTTGAAGATGAAAGATTAGAAAAACCTTTTGATAGTACTATAGCCTATGCCTGCATGGATGCCAAACGATCTCAGGAACTCTTAGAGTATGTAATTGTCACAAGTCCGAAATCTAGCAATAGGCGAGATAGAATAGTTGTGCCTTGTTCTAAGCCTAAAGCCAAGCATGTGACCCTTGATATGCCTTGTTCCATGTCTAAATTCAAGCAAGCAACCTGTGATGTGCCTCCTAGAATTTCAGATCCCAACACTTCTAGACCAGGAATGCAGAAAGTAGTGAAGCCATGTAATGTTCCCATCGTTACTTCTACAGATGTTAAGATTGACACTAAAGTTTGCGGGTCAAAACCTAGAAGCAATGCAAAGAAGGATAGGATTTCGCAAACTAAAAGTGATCATGATAAGGAAGTGAAAGAACACTATAGGGACAAGAAGTTTGATTTGAACAAAAAGAATCATGTTAGTTCTAGTATTAGCTCTAAGCTTACTAAAATTAATTCGAGGCCTTATGCTGTCTGCAAAACATGTAAAAAATGTTTAATTTCTGGTAATCATGATAAATGTGATGTGTTATTTCTGAGGTCTAAGATTCATAACCCAGTTAAGAAAGCTTGGAGAGCGAAACAGATTAAGCAATCCTGGAAACCTACAGGGAATGTGTTTACAAATGTAGGATTTCAGTGGAAGCCCACAGGTCGAATATTAACGCATGGCAAACCTTACCCCTTAGCTAGATCCACTATGCCTAGAATAGTGCTTGTTAAGGTTTGGAAGCCAACTGGTAGAATAATCCCATTAAGCACAAAATGTCATTTTACTAAGTCTGATGGTTCTACTAGTTCAGCTCCTAGGGATAATGCCATTGCATCTAGGGTTTCTGCTGATTCAAAGATTGCTTGTGCTAACCAAAAGGAACCCATCAGCACGTGGGGATCCAATGTTTCCAATCCTCTATCTTCGTCTGTTGTCCAAAGCAGGTCGTACAAATCGTCCTTTGGTATTTGGATTCGGGCGGCTCTAAACATATGACTGGGCTCTTAACAATGACGTCTGTTCACATCAGTTCAGGCCTCGTTCTTCAACACAATGGTGTCTGCAGATAACACTTCAGGCCCCGTTCTTCAAAGAAAAGAAAAGTGTACGCTCTTCTGTGCGCTTTATCTTCAGCTAAAGAGAAATTCTCTCATGAATGGCCATACTCATCTACATTCTTCATCAACAAGCTTCATGTTTTTCCACGCTCATTCAGTCATCAAGTGGATCTACGTTCATTGGTGTATACTCTTATTCTCTTGTTAAATCAAAAATGGCAACTTCGGATGCAATTTTTGAGGGGGAGAAGAGTGAATATACTACATGATGATGGATGTTTGAATAATGGTTATACGACTTAATTTTTGATGATGATGAGTGTATATTCTTTTTGATGAAGAATGAATATACTAAGGATAACTGGGATTCATTGTTTTGATTTTTGATGACTCTCCTCCAACGCCTAGTGCTTCACTTACTAAGGATAATTGGGAATCAATGTTTGGGATTCATTGTTTTTCAAAGATATGTTTGATGAGTACTTTCAACCTCTAACGAATGTTGATCATCCAGCTTCTGAAGCTCATGCTCCGGTTTCTATTGACTCAACTGGTTCACCATCTAAGAAGTACTTCTTGGAATTCTCAAGAAACCTTATCTCCAGTTATTTCACAAGGCGTTTATAATGACTATCATGATATTGTAAGTTGCACTATTGAATAATGATCCGCTCTTTGGTATTCCTGTGCCAAATCTTCACGGATTGTTGTTCATGGATAATGATCCGCTCTTTGGTATTCCTTTGCCAAATCTTTACGGATTATTGTTCCTCTCATTGTGCACGCTATAAATCAACCACATGAACATTAAGGAAAATGACTACCTCATTCGCTCGAAGACATTTGTGGTGAATCTTCCAGATCAGTCTCGACATGTATACCTTTAGGAAGAATGCATTAATGTCGAGAAATCATTTGTTCCGGTTCATTCAGTGGATCGACGTACATCCGGTTGTACGTTTATTCACGTGTTGGGCATTTGACACAAGCTGATTACTTCGGAGTTAATCAATTATCACTTATTTGAGATTGAAGTTAAATTTCAAAGGCGTGTTCTTATTTGATAACTTGCTCGGGTCTAAGAATTTTAAGTTGAAGACTTGGTTTATCTAGTTACCAGCTGTCGGGATGGATGGTTGAAGATCTGGTTAACTATCACTTTAAGGAGTTACGTAGTTTTACTCAGTGACACACGTAAATGACGTTGTGGATAATCGCAAGAGGTGTTAAAGTCTCATACTTTGGTTAAGTATTGAGTACTTAGAGATTTGCTTGAAGCATAAATTCTTGACACTGTTCTTCCAACATTAGTGCAAGCTTAAGATGCAAATGCAGGGAATTCTTCTTCAGTTTCAAGTTTGGTATATCAGGTTTTCTTCATCAGTGGTCACTTCAAATTGTCTACATATGGGTTGATAAAGATAGTCAGAGAGAGTTTCTATCGCAGTGGTCCTATGGCTCCTGGACAATCCAGTTCTGGATCCTCACTTCAAAACTGTCCCATTGGTTCATCCCTTGTACCAAATCCCTCTCCAACAGCTCCATATGTACCTCCATCAGGAGATGATTTAAGGAAATTGTTCAATCTAATATTTGATGAACACTATGAAACAAATGCTGATGAAATGTCAAATCCATCAACAGAGGCTGCTCCTATCCCTGTGAATGAAGTCAACCCTTCAGTCTCAATCTCATTAAGTCAAGAAGCGCCTGCTGCTGATCACTCTGTCTCATCAACAAATCATCAATCTTCGAATGTACATCATGGAACTGTTTCTAGCATCAATGATGAAGTTAATCCCTTTGCTACTCCTGAAGATGCTCCATTTGAAAACATATTTGCTCCTGAATCTTCATTAGAACCATCTTCTTCAGGAGACATCGACTCTGCTACTTCAGTCCCTCAACAACTGCCACATGAACACCTCAGAAAATGGACTCACGATCATCCATTGGACAACATCATTGGAAATCCCTCTCGTCCTGTATCCACACGTAAACAACTTGCAACCGATGCCTTGTGGTGTTTCTTCAACTTCGTACTCTCTAAGATCGAACCAAAAGATGTTAAAACCGCCATGAATGAAGTCAGCTGGTTCAATGCCATGCAAGAAGAAATTCATGAGTTTGATCGACTTGATGTATGGGAGTTAGTACCTGCTCCAGATTGTGCAATGATTATTGCTCTAAAATGGATTTTCAAAGTGAAACTTGATGAGCATGGTGATGTGTTGAAGAACAAGGCTCGATTAGTTGCTAAAGGATACCGTCAAGAGGAGGGTATAGACTTTGAATAATCTTTTGCTCCTTTTGCTCGAATCGAGGCAATCAGAATCTTTTTGGCTAATGCTGCTAGTAAGAACATGGTAGTCTATCAGATGGACGTGAAGACGGCATTCCTGAACGGAGATCTTAAAGAAGTCGTCTATGTCAGCCAACCTGAAGGCTTTGTAAATCCAGAGCATCCTACCCACGTTTATCGTCTGAAGAAGGCTCTGTACGGTTTAAAGCAAGCTCCAAGGGCATGGTATGATACGCTATCAAAGTTTCTTCTATCTACCGGATTCAGCAAAGGAGCAGTTGATCCAACATTGTTCACAAGGAAGTCAGGCAAACATTTAATCCATGTTCAAATTTATGTTGATGATATCATCTTTGCTTCGACTGACCCCAATGAGTGTGACCATTTTTTTTCAAATGAAATGAGTTCAAAATTTCAAAAGTCAATGATGGGACAAATGTCATTTTTCTTGGGATTACAAATTTCACAAAGTCCCGGAGGCATTTTCATAAATCAATCTAAATATGCAACAGAGATCTTAAAGAAATTTGGATTTGATTCAAGTGACCCTGTTGACACCCCCATGATTGATCGAACCAAACTAGATGAGGACCACTCAGGGATCATGATTGACCAAACGAAATATCGTAGTATGATTGGATCCCTGATGTACCTCACAGCTAGTAGACCAGACATCTTGTTCGCTGTTTGCATGTGTGCTAGATACCAGGCTAAGCCTACTAAAAAGCACCTTGAAGCAGTTAAACGGGTCTTTCGGTATCTCCAAGGAACCATCAATATGGGACTATGGTACCCGAAGGACACCGGTATGTCACTAACGGCCTATGCAGATGCTGATCATGCAGGTTGTCAAGATACACGTCGAAGTACATCTGGAGGTGCTCAGTTTTTGGGTGATAAGCTTGTGAGCTGGTCTTCAAAGAAGCAAATGAGTACTTCTATTTCCTCTACAGAGGCTGAATACATAGCCATGTCATCTTGTTATGCTCAAATCTTATGGATGAGATCTCAATTATCTGACTATGGCTTTGAATTCAACAAAATCCCTCTGTACTGTGATAATAAAAGTGCTATTGCTCTCTCATGCAACAACGTTCAACACTCAAGAGCAAAGCATATCGACATTCGACATCATTTCATCAGGGAACAAGTGGAAAAAGGTGTGGTGGAACTATATTTTGTGAGGTCTGAATATCAGTTAGCAGACATCTTCACCAAAGCTCTTCCAAGAGAACGTTTTGAGTTTATTCTTCCACGACTTGGTTTGAAAAGCCTTCAACCAGAAACTCTCAAACGTCTTCAGGAGGAAGACGAGGAGTAAAGGTCTATCTTCATCTATCTCTTGTAAATATTTATTCGAAAAACAAAATACAAAATTATAAAACTCTCAAAAATCAAATAGAAAATTATAAAACTTTCAAAATCCATAAAAAATCTGGAAAAAAAAATTTGAAAAATCTTCAAAAATTATTGTCAATTTGTCATATTTTTCTCTGTTCGATAATATCTACGGTCTTTGTGATGTCATTCAAAGAATGACACGGGTCTTTAGATGTTGTTCGAATTCTAAAATATATATATATATATATATATATATATATATATATATATATATATATATATATATATATATATATATATATATATATATATATATATATATATATATATATAAATTTTTGGGAGAAAGAAAAAAAAATTGGTTTATTGTCATTTCAGGCAATAACCCGGTTTTTTAAAAGAAAGAACAGAGCCATGTTTTACAATGTTTTCAAATTCCATGCTCTGATTCTATAAACATTTATCTGCTGAAAACTAAATGCTTTGAAAAATAACTCGGTCTCTATTTTTGATAATCATCAGGACTTATTTGTCAAACCTATGTCATTGATTGAGGGGAAAAATGATTTCAATTAAATTAAAAAGTTATTTGGCATTAAATTGTTTTCAAAAGATATACATGCATGTTTTATCAATGGAGTTTAAAGTCTTAAAATCCGATCCTTATCAATTCAAACGCTTTCACAATCAAGTCACAATTCTCCTTAAAAGCTTTCAAAATCAATTTAAATCCATAAGAGATCACAAATCTCAAATGATTTGATAATTGTGATCGGGGGAGAATGTGTGATTTAAATTGGATTTAAACTGATAATTCGGTAAATGGTTTTATAAGGATGTACATGCTGTCCTTCCCACATGTGACAAACGATTTCAAATTTTCAATGCACATGTTGAGGGGGAGCATCTATCTTAAACCTATGATTTGAAACGTGATCATTTATCTCAATGTGCAGGTTCCCTCTAGTATGTGCAAAACTCTTTTCTAATCTCGAGGCACATATTGAGGGGGAGCAAACTTATGAAAACCTCATCCTTCCCGGAAATGCTTTATCTTCTTGATTTGATCAGGGAAGTGATGTTGATATCTTTTAGAAAATGGTAATCAAAGAAGTAAATTCTTCCTCTTGCCTCCGTGTGCAAAACGATTTCAAACATTTGATGCACATGTTGAGGGGGAGCACCTGTTCTAAAAATATCAAAAACAATTCAGGCACAAAATGTTTTGATAATATATCACAAGTATCTGGATTGATTTTCAAATGGTTTTCAATTGATTCCAATGGCAGATGAACAATACCAAATAGACCGACCAACTTTACTTTATGTACGGTGATATAAGGATGATAAGGTTAGGTATTGGTTCCCATGATCCGCCAGAACCGGAGGGATCTACCCAGGGACAATCCACTAGTTAGTGTAGAAGTCCTTAGGTATGATGATAAAAGGAGAAAAGTGAGATATGGGAAGAGTGCGGACTGAGATAGAGCAAGTACTGGAACAAACCCAACAAGGTTCTTGCTATGAAGTCTCGGTAAGCACTGAAGGGGTTGAAGAATTAAAAAGAATTGAATGAGAAAAGGGTGAAATCAAATAGCCCTCCATTTATTCAACCTTAGGGCAGAAACCGGGTTCACTTCATATGCTACTGATGGTAACATCGGTATTGAAGACAAGACGTCATGGACCCAGTGACGCACTGCACTTCAACTTTCCAAACCACTCAAATTCCTCTTAAAAGGGCTTGTTTCATTCTCACGGGGAACCGACATTATCTATCGACTTTCTCTTAGAGATTGTTGATATTGAAGAAGGAGACCCTCTCCCTAGTCTCCGGCACAGGATCCAAATATGCACAAATTGAGTCTAGAGCCACGAGATCATCAATAAATCTCATTAGGACACTTTCAATGAAGACTCTCTGTTTCACACAATGTGGAAAAAGAGATTATATCTTGAGTCCTACGCATTATCCTTGTGGTATTGCCAGAACATCTGAGTGATGTGTTTACATATTCACAATGAAGATGGAAAGCCTTCTGGAGCCAACATCAAACAAGCTCCTGGTAGGTGGCATGTGAGATCTATTATATGGATCAACCATGTGACAACTGAACAGAAACAATGGGGCGATTCAATTTCTTGAATCAATCCTGGTTCAGGTTAGGGATTGACGGATACCTTTGAAAAACCGGTCTTTGTGCTTAACAACTCTTTTCTTTAACACATCGACCGTGTACTCATTTCTCAAACCAAAAGGTGTTTTTATGATTGATAATTGATTTTCATTAAAACCTTCGTTGTATTGCAAAAACAATTTCTATTGAGCGATACACGATTGTTTTTCAAATCTCTTTTCATCAATCAGTGAACTTAAAATTCGCTGGTTCACTCACTCCGTGTTGTCTTCTTTGAGACGTTCCGGTTTGAGAACAGCTAGAGCAGCTGCGAAACCCTGTCAAGGAAATTCTTCGGAATTTTACCTGATCACAGGCAGTACATGTACTGATCAACGGGGAACCGTGGGCCGTGTACCTCAATTCAACGAAAGTGATCAAAGACACTTTCGTGCGATTTATTGCTAACTGTTGTATGCAGGTACGCCCGACGTTTGCAGCTGTTCAGAATGAAGCGGTCAATCCATAGCCGCATGCTCACTTAACACATTCAACTCAAAAGAAATCATGATTAGTGCATCACTGACTCTGATATTTTCACTCCATGCTTCTGCTACGCTGCTGTCAATATCATGATTCAACAAATGCTTCCGCTACTCTGATGAGAAGATATCATGATCCAGAATGTGAGCATGTCGGTCCGAAAGTCACAACATCACATAATACCAACACCACAAAGGATGTGTTAGAGATTTTTGATAGCTGATGATCTCAAAAATTGGCTCAAAATTATTATCACGAGGATCAGTAAAAGACCTCCACTTGAAGTAACCAAACATGCAATGTGAAGAATCAATGACTACGAGCTTAGAAGCAAAGGACTACATCAAGAATGCAAGCACAATTGTTAATGTATTATCTAGTTGTATTCAATGTAATTTTGGTACATGATTGAGGTGACCTCCCTTAGGGGGAGATTGTTAGGAATTAGAAATTCCAGGTATTAAAGAGTCGGTCACCTCAAGTATATGTAATCGTTAGAAAGCTCGTAGTCGTAGTTCTTTTAAGTTAAGTAGTATTTAGTTAAGTAACACTGTGGAGGACGGACGGGTCTTTACCCACTGTATGCCTGATCCACAGCCCGATGTGTGGCGATTTATGTAAGACTATAAATACTCTCTACCTCCCAAGGTAGAGAGTTGGAGCTCATAATAATATTTTCACTTTCTCTCACTAAGTTCCCTAAACCTCTAACTTTCTCTCTCTAGAATTCCATTTATACGCCACTTTGTGTTATGGTTTGATGTGTATGTGAAAACTTATATCTATCAAACACTTTCTCATCGTGTAGTTAAAAATATCCCACATGGAGCTGCACATGCATCTGTAGGTAATTAAACATGTTATAAGTCTTGCATCCTATTAGTTAACTTATTATAATGTGGTTCTTATCAATGATATTTACCTTTATTTGCAAGGTATTCCTGTGGTGTACCATGATATTGGCCCGCCAACATTTGAATGTCAAAATTGCAAGGCTGTTATGTGGTACCAGGAAAGAACTAACGTAACAAAAACCGTTGTAAAGCCAACGTTCTCTGTTTGCTACCAAGGGGGAAAAGTGCTTCTTCCGATATATAATGAAACACCTTTGCCTCTTAATGAGCTTATGGACTACAACATTCCTGCAAACTCAAGTTTCAAAGAACTGATCAGGGTATATAATGGTATGTTTTGTTACACATCTTTTGGAGCAAGAATAGACCATTCAATTAACACAGGCAGGGGTCCATATACCTTTAGAGTAAATGGCCAAAACTATCATCGAATAGGTTCTCTGCTTCCTAAACAGGACACTCAGCCTAAATTTGCGCAGCTATACTTTTTTGACACTGAAAATGAACTTAAGAACCGAATGGGAGCTTTTGTAAGCAAAGATAGTGGAGAGTACGTGGATGCAAATATAGTAGCAAGCCTTATGAAGATGTTCAATCAAACAAATCCAATCACCAAGGCATTTCGAATGGCAAGGGATTGGTCTGAGTCCCATAATTCAGCCCACTTTGAACTACGCCTCCTAAGTGGTCGAGGTGCATCTCGGCAATATAACGCCCCATCTGTACTGGAGATTGCAGCTCTGATTACTGCAGATTTTGGTGATGGTATTCCCACGAGAGATATTGTTGTAAGAAACAAGGAGGAAGGGCTGAAACGTATATCTGAGCTGCATCCGGAATACATAGCCCTCCAATATCCATTATTATTTCCATATGGAGAGGACGGGTATCATGAAAAGATACTGTATCACAACAACAAAGGTGTGCGCAAAACCAAAAGGCCTTTTGTTACAATGACAGAGTACTACTCATACATCATACAACATCGAAATAACCAAGGCACTACATTGCTTAGAGGTGGCCGATTATTGCAACAGTTTTTGGTTGACGCATATGCGGCTGTCGAGGAGCAAAGGCTTACATGGAATAGGAAAAATCAAGATACGTTACGTGTGGATTTATATCACAACATGTGTGACGCTGTAACAAGAGGTGATACAAATGCGGCAGGGTTGGGAAAACGAATCGTCCTACCAAAAAGTTTTATAGGCGGCCCAAGGTATATGATGCAAAACTACCAGGACGCAATGGCTATATGTCGAACATATGGAAACCCAGACCTGTTCATCACTTTCACTGCTAATACAAAGTGGCCTGAAATCTCAGAAATGTTAAAGCACATTCCGGGCCAAAAAGAACATGACCGTCCAGAAGTGTCCACGCGCGTTTTCAAGCTTAAGCTTACTGAATTGTTAAATGATCTTACAAAACGCCATATTTTTGGCAAGTCCCGGGGAGGTAATGCACCTTATCTAATAATGGCAATATGTCTGCTCTTTTATAACAAATTAATGCATTATCTTATTTTTTTATCTGTTTTCTTTCAGTTGTATATGTAATAGAATTTCAAAAACGTGGACTACCTCATGCTCACATCCTACTATGGCTAGAAGAAAGATTTAAATGGAAATCCCCGTCCCAGATAAAGGATATAATTACGGCAGAAATACCATGTCGAGAAAATGATCCAGATGGGTATAAAGTGGTAACTGAATTTATGTTACATGGTCCTTGCGGTAAAGATGCTAAACACGCACCATGTACATTTGAAGGTAAATGCTCAAAACATTTTCCTAAACTTTTCGTTGCTGAAACAATGGTCGATAGTGATGGTTATGCTATTTATCGTCGGAGGGATAATGAAGCTTACCATATAAAAGGCAAATTCAAATATGACAACAGATATGTGGTTCCTCACAACCGTTATCTCCTTCTGAAATACCAAGCCCACATCAACGTAGAATGGTGCAACAGATCAAAGGCAATTAAGTACTTATTCAAGTACTTGAATAAAGGTCCTGATAGAGCCACAATTGTTATACAAGAAAATGTAAAAAACAATGGTGGTCAGGCAGATGTCCAGATTTTGGAGGTGGACGAAATAAAAAATTATTTGAATTGTCATTTTTTAGCTCCATGTGAGGCGGTATGGCGGTTGTTTTCCTATGACATCCATTACTCAGATCCATCAGTAATTAAACTCAATTATCACCTGCCAAATCAGCATGCAATCACACTTCGTGATTCAGAAAGCTTACCAGCACTAATTCAAAGGGAAGGCATCGATATAACCATGTTCACTGATTGGTTTGAATTAAACGTGCGTGATACAGAAGCGAATAAATACACGTATTCTGAGATACCTTCCCATTATGTGTGGCATGAGAAAGACAAAATGTGGAAAGAACGAAAGAAGCATAAATGCATTGGGAGGATTGTTTACTCGCATCCGGCCTCTGGAGAACGATACTATCTTCGAATGTTGTTGAACATTGTCAGAGGACCTCGATCCTTTGAGAAACTCATGACTGTTAACGACAGATTATGTTCCACGTTCAAGGAAGCCTGTTTTGCATATGGCCTTTTAAATGATGACACAGAATGGACGCATGCAATATCTGAAGCAAGTGTGTGGATGTTCGGACCACAGCTCCGTGACATGTTTGTGACAATTCTATTGTTTTGTGATGTCAGCAGGCCTTTAAAATTATGGGAAGAAAACTGGCAATTTTTAGCAGAGGATATCCTACACAAGAAAAGGAAAATGTTCGATTACCCTAACTTGAAACTGACAGATGAACAACTTCAGAACTATTGTTTGCTTGAAATACAAGAGTTGTTAAATAGTTGTGGAAGATCTTTAGGAGATTTTCAAGATTTACCACTACCAGACCCAATGTTGCTAACCAATATGGACAATCGTCTCATAAGAGAAGCGCTCGCTTATGATATGAAAGAAAGTAAGATTCAACATCAACAACTTCATTCATTGTTAAACTCCCAACAGCGTCTAATCTATGAGGAGGTTATTGAATCTGTAAATGGTAACAAAGGTAAATTTTACTTTGTGTACGGACCAGGACGAACTGGAAAGACATTTTTATACAAGACTATCATCTCAAGGCTGAGATCAGAACGTAAAATAGTGCTTGCCGTCGCATCTTCAGGTATAAATTTATACTAAATTTAAATAAACAACTAACTTGCACATTTAAACAAATACGCAACTGATAAGTGTCCTTAAATTGTATAGGCATTGCTTCATTGTTGCTACCAGGCGGGAGAACGGCACATAGTCGTTTTGTTATACCACTTGAATTATTAGAAAACAGCACGTGCGGCATAAAACAAAACACGCATATGTCAGAACTCATGCAGCAAGTGAAACTAATTATCTGGGATGAAGCTCCAATGACCCAAAAATATGCTTTTGAGGCGTTGGACAAGACGCTGAGAGATATCTTAGGATATCATGACCTTGACAGTAGAGATCGAATATTTGGGGGCGTAACGGTCTTGCTAGGAGGCGACTTTCGTCAAGTGCTGCCAGTTATACCAAAAGCAAGCAGGCCAGTCATTGTTCAATCATGTATAAACCAGTCTGAGTTGTGGAAGCATTGCAAGGTATTTACCCTTACACAGAGTATGCGTGTCAATGAGTATAGTGAGAATGGACTGCTTGATACTCGAAAACAGGATTTCAATAAATGGGTATTGGCTGTGGGGGATGGCAATTTGCCCGCAAAATGCAAAGAAGATGAGGACGAGCCATCTTGGATCGACATTCCTGAAAGTTTCCTAATCCAATCATGGGATTGTCCTATCGAGAAAATTGTAGCCGAGACATACCCTGATTTTACAACAAGACAGACTGACGATGTGTATCTCAAAGAAAGGGCAATCCTAACTCCTCGGAATGATGATGCTGATACTATCAATGATTATATGTTTAAACAATTAAAAGGGGACTATGTTACATACAATAGCGCGGATGAAGTTTGCAAGGCATCTACAGACAATCTAGATCAGCATGACCTGTACCCGATTGAATTTCTAAATTCCTTAAATTTTCCCGGGATGCCCCCACATGAACTTCAATTAAAAAAGGAACTACCCATTATGCTATTGCGTAACATCAATCCAAGCAAAGGTCTATGTAATGGAACAAGATTGCTCATAACAGATTTAGGCCAATTTAATATTCACGCAACGATCCTTACAGGTTCAAATATAGGAGACAATGTCATTATACACAGGATTATACTAACATCAACGCAATCCAAATGGCCATTTATCCTAAAACGGCGACAATTCCCTGTAAGAGCATGTTATGCGATGACTATCAACAAAAGTCAGGGCCAATCACTTACTTACGTTGGCCTCTATTTGCCTACTCCTGTGTTTACACATGGACAACTTTATGTGGCGCTGTCTAGAGTTACCACTCCTGACGGCCTTAAGATACTAATGATTGAAGACAAAGACCCTAGACTTAAGAACTGCACACGTAACATTGTTTTCAAAGAAGCTTTTAGTAGCCTGTCTTAGCATATCTATGTAATGTTCAGATATTAAATATAATAAGGTGGTACATTTTATTTTAGATATGCATTATTTGTGTTTCCATATTCAGATACACGTAATAAAATTTGAACGGCAACACATGTGGATAGTTCAGCACATTTATTTATTATTACTTTATTAATTGCCACAAACACTCATAAACTTTATAGTATTGCTCCAATTCTTAACATGTGTCCATTATCTATATTCTCATGTTAAAAGGCACATAATAAATTGTGACCACCCATACTTATTCATATACCATTGTTTTCTGATTTATGAAATAACCTCAAAACCTAACTGCATACTCATCAAGTGCTATTATTGCAGATAATATTAATAGTATGCACAAATATTCACATAAATATATAATAAATTGATTTTATGGTTTATTAGGAGTTACATATCCTTTATTAATTTCAGGTCAGTTCAAAAGCTTGATGAGACATTTAAAAACCAACTTATCTCAGTAATATAGACATATCAACTCCTTTATTATCATACAGAAATCAGATATCCGCATTCTAAAACTATGTCATTCAGCAGGGATGTCGTCTCACACTACTTTCATATGCCCTTACACCGAGCTGCAAAATGCTTTAATGTTGGTTCGTCTCTTTTTAAAGTGCATTGTCGATCGGTTGGAATTAAATCTTGGCCATATCGAAAACTTCTCAGTTTAGAAAAGTTGATTAACTATTTTCAGGTTAGCAATTAATTGACACTAACTTTTGTTTCTGATTTTCATACGACAAACCTGATTTAAGAGGAGAAAGTTGATCTGCAAGCTTCAATGTTTCCAGATAAAATAATGATTTCAATCTTATAAAAATGGTTTTCCCTATTTGCTAATATATACATATTTTAAGTCACAAACATTAACATTTAACTATGCTTTTTATAGTACGCATTCATATGTTTTCTATATTGTGATATCCAACTTTGTTTTCATTATAGGGCAAGGAAGGTGATTCAAATACTAATGAAAATATGCAAGAGATAATTACAAAACTGCAGGAAGAAAAAAGACGGATAAAGGAAGATCCAGGATTAGCAATTACGGATAACACGAAAAAATTAAGACGACGTTTTTTCAAAGCTACCTACAGGAAAAAAAACGCATCAATTTGGATTTGTCGTTAGCACCACCAATAGTTCGTATGTGGAACCGTTACAGGTTATATATCCTAACAATCATGCAAGCTATGAACATATAGAGTTCTCTTATGGCAACAACTATAAAGAGCAATAATAATGGAAAGCTTATTGATACCTAAACTCAAGTGTTCAAGCAGTATTTTTAACAAGTTATTTTCCTTTATTTCTTTCTTGAAGTTTGGTATGTTATTCTCTAAGTTTTTAAAATGAATAATGCTTCAACTAAAAATTTCGTCCTACGTTGTTTGGTCAGCTTTAATAACGCATACCCCAACTGTTGTTATTATAATACCAATTAAGTCAGCATAAAATTTCAAAATTCAATAATTAATAAACTGCATACCTTATTGACTATTAGGCGATCAGTCGCACGCATTTTGCTACGCTGTCTCATTGACGAAGTATCTCATTATTTGCGTATACTAAACCGAAACACCCATCAAGCCTGAAATATCGTTATAATCTGTGTTGCATTCACTAGCACTGACAATATGAGCAAATCTCCCGTTGATCTTACTCACCAACTCTCATATCAACGCAATATCCTCAACGCCCCCATTTTTTGCATCAGCTAAAGCCACATCGATATTCACCTACCCACTGCATGTATAACACGTAACCGTTATTAGATCAACTAATGAGCCGTAAATCAACAAACAACTACGCTTTCCTATGCAAGTGACTAATACCCTGACAAAAAAACGAATATTCCCATGACTTAAACTAAATACAATTTGTCACGGCTCACCATTATTCACTCACCTATTATCTATATCTAAACCAAGAACAAGATTCAAAACAAAAGGAAAATAAAATAATATCTCAGTTTTGTTCAACACACTTTTAAATATTTAAGGATCTAAAAAGATCTCATGTTCTTGAACTCATAACCTCATAAATCTATAAGAAGTCAAGCTTCTTTTTTACAAAAACAAAAACGAAACAAGACAAAAACCTTCGCCTACCTGATACATCATTAATCTTTATCGAAGCTTAGCTTCTATAAATATCCGAAAAATCAAAAGGGAAAGCTCGAAACATAACTTTTTAACCTCCCTTTCATTCGGTTTAATCATAAACAAAACAGTAACACACGTAGAAACATACATGAGCTCCTCCAAAGGATCTTGAAGCAATAAAGGTTCTTTGTTGATAGACTATGCTACATATGACAAACTAGGTGAAGGTACGGGTGTAAGTTAATGTTTGTCATGTCTGATTCATATAGTGCGTAGCCTGAGACATATTTTGGAGCAAACTAAGCTGTTTTTCATGTTTCAAGGTACTTATTTGAGATAAACTTGAATGGCTTTTAGACCCATAAAAATCTTAAAATACACAAAGAGTAGCTATCCTGTCACTTTTTTCATCCACATAGCATTTTTTACAACATAAGCAGATCCAAACACTATTTCATGAAGTGCTTCTTTTCAGTTGCTTATCGAAAAGATAAATGAAACAATCCCAAAGCCTCTATAATGCTTCTTTTCAGGTGTTCGCACCTAGCAGGAACTAAACTTTATAATGTAAAATCATTGAACCCCAAAAAAGCTCAAACCCCTAAGTGGATTATCACTACAAAATCAAATTTGACCTTACACTTATTCAAACCCATATCAATGATTACCAATCTCAACATAAAAACAACAAAAAGATTCAAGCTTTATAATGCAAAATTGATAAACTCTGATTAAATTATCATTAACAATTGAAACATTCTAACAACTATTATAAAAAACTTCAAACATCTTCCAATTTTACTATGATATTTAAAACATATACTTGCTTTTCAGGATTGAATCGAAACTAACATAACACAATATCATTTATAAATCAACAAACATCCTAAAGTAACAACCTTGCAATAAATTATAACGTTTTAACATTCGCCCTTTCAATCTATCATATTCAAATTGAATACCTGAGATATTAGGCTCAATCAGCAGATAATCAAGCACTTTATAATAGCCCTCAATAATATTTGATTGCTTAACATTTATTTTGATTGATTTTTTGTTTGATTGAAAACCCTAAATCGGAGGTTTGAATGTAACTGTGTGTTTTGACCGAGTGAAAGTGAAATAGATGTGTGAAACACTGAAAGTCAACACACACACACTACTTGACCATTTTATAATAAAAGTAAATAACTAAATAAAAATTCTTACTTTCTTCAAGTTACTAAACCATTAAAGCTTAAACCAGTTAACTGATACTTCATCAGTTTAATCCATTCACAATATATATAGTTATAGTTAAAATAATAGAGTAGCAGTCAATAAAACAATACATACAACCATAAATTTACATCAAAACACAAACCCCCCCCCCCAAATCTTCCTATTCTTCATCTTCTGAATCATCAACCTCATCCAAGTCTTCCAAAAACTCCTCCTTCTCCGCCAAACTCCGATGACATAGCACCAACAGCTGAGCAAGCAAGTCAATCTTTCTTCGATCCTTCAACTGGATCTCACGAAAGGCAAACTCACCTGTTGCTGCAACGACATTGAAAGAAGGAAACAATCTTCCAGCCTCATTGATTGTTTCTTCTTTTTTAGCAACAGTTTCTCTGAGAATGGTGCTCTCTTCTCCCAGCTTCTCGATCAACTTCTTCTCCTCTGCAATGTCTTGCATAATCAAAAGCCTAAAAGCATCGCTCAGCTTGCCTGATTCTGTGGCAGCTTTCATTTCGTCAATGTTAGGTGTGGAAGACATTTTTCGATTAGGGTTAAGTTATGATGGTTTAGGGTTAAGTTATGATGGTTGTGTTTATGGTTTTGTAAGTATACATAATTACAATGTACTAACTCATAAATTGCACAGATAATTACAAAAAAAAAAAAAAAAAAAAAAACACTCAAGAGGCATTGGGAAATTTAATTTGGGTGTTACTGTAGCCCTTTCATATTCTTCATGCAAAAATCTGATATGCAGTATTTAGGAAGATATCTAATATTGCAATTTAAACCCTTCATTTTTGTAATGGATATAAACCAGCCCCTATATATACAATGCTTTGGCATTAACATCCTAATCTTTAAAAAAAAATAATAATGGTCATAACTTATAGATTATCTTTATATTTATATACTAACATTTCCACTATGTGTTAAATGAAACTTTAAATAAAATTAAGCTAATTTAAATACACCAAGTATATCATTTGCCATGAAATAAATATATATTTATTTGACATATCATCATCCCAAAAACAAACAAAACATTCAAATTATTAAAACCAACAAAAGTACCTAAACTCAAACAACTACTTAAACTCATTCATCTTAATAGCATTAGCTTCTTCCTCACGGGCACCCACTTTCGCTTCATCTAGCAAATAGTTTAACTCTGCAATCAATAACCGATGCCTATCTTGGGTTTTTCTTAAAGTTTCAAGTGACTCCAAAGCAACCCCATTAGCACCATAAGCTTCTATGTTTGCCATCATTGTATGGTTCTTCTCTATTACCCGCCTCAAATGTTGGCAACAACCGAATAACATTTTGGATAATGCATCATCTTCACCTGCCTGTTGCACAAACCACAAGCGCATGCAATTATGCACTTTTGAAGAACCAGCGACATTCGACAAATTACCTATCAACTCTAAATTTGCCATTGAAAATAAAATATACAAAAAACCAAATGGTTCTATAACTCATTATGAAACAAGCACCAAATAAATAGGCCAAAAATTATTTATGTAACATACTAATATTAAAGTGTTACATATGAAAGGTCTTTTTTTAAATGTAACATATTAACATAAACCTCTTCATATATACTCTTATAAGGTTAATTGACTATCTAAAATAATAGGAACTTAAATTAATGCCATGGTACAAAAAACAAATGTAGTCATCTTTACAATTTAGGACATTGACCAAAATAAAAATTAGTCAACATTATTATGTAGTCATCTACAGTAGAACTGAAGAAGCAACTTTGGCATATAATGAATGTGGTAGTTATTAATTTGCGAACCATGCAAATTTGCATAACGAAACCCAGGTAAACATTACCCGACAAAGTTACAACTACATTACCCAACAAGAATTTACCTCCGCACTACGATAACAAATCTTATGATATCATCAATTGCAATATCTTATATGTAACTACTTGCATACAATAGTACATAAAAAAACGTGTACATTCGACCCTAACCAACTCAGTGCAACGCACGGGCTTATAATGCCTCGTGTTTATTAATTCTAAAACAAACTAAAAAAATAATAATAATAAATAAATAAAAAAAATTGAAAGGTGAGAGGTGGGGTACCTTAAATACCTTCTTTGTAATTAGAACATGTATAACATAGGAGTTCTGATGCTTTAAAAAGTGAAGGAAATCTAAAAAGTCTAAAAAAGTTATCATATTGTGACAAGTGTCCTTTTTATTTTTGTCAAATCCTTTTTTGCTATTTCCACTTTTAACTAATGAACATTGTCTTTAGAAAACTGATTAACTAATGAACAACGTGATTTTTTTAAAGCAGATGAACAACGTGATTTTTTTTAAACTGATGAACAACGTATTCTTACCTAGAAAACCGATGAACATTGTGATTTTATTTAGAAAACTAATGAACTAATGAACAACATGATATTGTTTTTAGAAAACTGGTGAACTAATGAATAATGTGATTTTTTTTAAGAAAACTGATGAACAACTTATTTTTTTTAATTGATGAACTGATGAACATTATGATATAACTGATGAACAACATAAAAAAAACTGATGAATATTGTGATGTTATTCAGAAAACAAAACTGGTGAATTGATAATGAATTAAAGCACATGTAAAAGCCATGATAGCATGTATTACCTAATCTCATACACTACAAAGAAATTATCAATTAAGCTTATCATCACACAATAGAGTAAAGTCAGTGAACAATATATTCCCTATGCTCAACGCCAACTAACATCAAAGCTAGAAACAATCAGTCGCATTCAAGATCATATACATTTTCAATCTTCATTTCTTACACTATAATACATAAACAATAACTAATCAATCTCATTCAGATTCTATCTTTGTAACATATAAAAATAATCACACTAGCATCAAGCCTACAGACAATCAATCACACATCAAAGATCATATACTAGTGGTGTGCTCGGTTCAAAACTATGAACCGTAAAGACATGTTCAGTTTTCGCGGGTTTGGACCCGTTTTGAACAAGTTATAAGTTGTCACCGAACAAAAGAAAGGAAAATCAAGGAATCGTTGACCAGACTTGTTGAGGCTCCATTTGGATCATTTCGGTCGGTTTTGGTCCACGGGTCCAGGGTCAATATGCTTCGTCCTAATTCTAACTACATGTTTTCGCCGAAGACGTAACCACCACCACCACGAATGGATTCCGTTCAATTAGGCAATCGTTCTACGCGCTGTGACAACCCGCATGTTTTCAGGTTAACATTTAACCCATAACATGAATTATTTTACTTTGAACGCTTACATGCATGTTTAACTCATAACCGGGAGGTTATCCCGCTTATAACGAAAAACGTCATTGTACGCGTACCGACACTAGACTAATTGTCAGTCTACTCATGACAAGTATACTACGAGCATTACATAAGTCATATGCATTTACATTTATTATTTTTACGTAAACCGACTACGTAATATTTTTTGTTTCATATCTGTCATCCATGCATGCATAATTGTTAGGAATTAGAAATTCCAGGTATTAAAGAGTCAGTCACCTCAAGTATTTGTAATCGTTAGAAAGCTCGTAGTCGTAGTTCTTTTAAGCTAAGTAGTATTTAGTTAAGTAACACCGTGGAGGACGGACGGGTCTTTACCCACTGTATGCCTGATCCACAGCCCGTCGTGTGGCGTTTTATTGTAAGACTATAAATACTCTCTACCTTCCAAGGTAGAGAGTTGGAGCTTATAATAAGATTTTTCTTTCTCTCACTAAAGTTCCCTAAACCTCTAACTTTCTCTCTCTAGAATTCTACTTATACGCCACCTTGTTGTTATGGTTTGATGTGTCTGTGAAAACTAATATCTAACAATTAGTATCAAGAGCCATGGTTAGATCATATCTTGCACATCTTTGGATTTCTAGTGGTTTTTAGGTGGTTTTTGAGTTTGAAAAAGTTTAGTGGTTTTTGCATCATTTGGGTGATTTCTAGTGTTAAAGTTTGGATTTTGATAGTACTTTTATGTTTAGAATCATCACAAGTGTTTAGGTTTTGATCTGGTAAGCTTGAATCATCGTGGTTGGGTAGTTTTTGGATTGAAAAGTGATGCTTTTTGTGGTTTTCTTGCTAGCGACTTGACATTCGGACTTCATTCTTCGTAGCGACTTGCTTTGCAATTTCGTGGCGAGTTACAGTTTTGGAACTAGCGACTTAGATCTAGCGATTAACAGTACAAGTAGTGGACTCTCCACTACGGGTAGCGACTTGGTGGTAGCGACTTGGTCTGTAGCGAGTTGCTCTTTAGCGACTTGTATCTTTAGCGACTTGAGTAGCGAATTGCTGCCAAAATTTTGCTAGCGACTTGAGGCTTAGCGAGTTACTACTTAGCGACTTGCATTTGTCTAGCGACTTGGGACTCTAGCGACTTAGTGGTGTAGCGAATTAGGTGTTAGCGACTTGGTGCATTATCTTCTAGCGACTTGGGTGATTGTTTACGGTTTTCTCTTGATTTAGTAAAATCCCGTGAAAGAATCTATTTCCCGGTTTAATCATAGAGTTATAAAATCCTGTATAATCTGTTAACATGTCTACCAACGTTCCTACTATCATCTCCACTGTTGCCGAGGATGTTCAAGCAGCTGGCTCAGATACTCGTCCACCCATGCTTGACAGAACTGACTACGATTCTTGGGCTCAACGAATCAGATTGTACTGCCTTGGAAAGGAAAATGGTGTCAACATTCTCAAATCAATTGATGAAGGACCGTATCGAGTTGAGACGACTAGAGATATACTTGATACTAATGAAGATGGAACTCCTATTTACGGAATGGACAGACCTAAAATGTATGATGAGCTTGATGATAAGGAGAAAAAGAGATTCGATGCAGATATCAGGGCTTCTAACATTGTTCTTCAAGGTCTTCCTAAAGACATCTATAAGCTGATCAATCACAACACCGAAGCAAAGGCAGTATGGGATAATGTCAAGATGCTTCTCTCAGGTTCTGAATTAACTATGGAACACAGAGAATCACAACTCTATGACGAATTTGAACACTTCAAGATGAAACCAGATGAGAGTGTCTATGAGTACTATGTGAGATTTCATAAGTTGGTGAATGACATGAGGAACATCAAAATGACTATGCCTAACATTCAGCTGAACTCAAAATTTGTGAACAACATGAATCCCGAATGGCACAAGTTTGTCACCGCCGTGAAGCTCACTAAAGGATTGAAGAATACAAACTATGAGCAACTCTATGCCTTCCTCCTTCAGAATGAGAGACATGCTATGTTTGAAAAATTGATTCTCAATCAGTTCAAAACCAACCAGGGAGAGACAAGCTCGTCTAATGACTCAACTGCCTTCTACTCAAACATCGGAATCACAACCAAAGCTTCACAAGTCATACCCTTTGGTAATGGTAATCACAAACTCATTCCTGATCCTATGTTCAAACAAGCTGATGCTGATGCACACGTGGGTAACTTCATTAATCAACTAGCTCTTCTGATTAGTCAAAACATGAATTCTCTCCCACAAACCAACAACAACCTCAGAACAGCATCTAACCCACACAATCAAGCTACTGTTAAAGATGGAAGGATCGTGGTGCAACCAGTTCAGGAAAGACAGTATGATCAGGGAAGAGGTGGAGCTGGTAGAGGTTATGTTTGTAACCAGAATCGAGGAAGGAATGGTAACCAAGGTCAAGCTAAGCCGATCAAATGTTATAACTGTGGTGGTGAGGGACACATTGCAAGAAACTGCACATCTCCAAAGCGTCCACAGAATGCTGATTACTTCAGAGATAAGATGCTGCTTGTACAAGCTCAGGACAATGGTGCTGCTTTGGATGAAGAGGAATTGCTGTTTCTAGCTGAGGGCAATGCCAAGACCTATGATGCAGATGTGGATAAGCAGCCTATTCAGGAGATAGGTCACAATCATCAGAATGCCTTTCAAGTCGCTGATTGTGATGCATACGACTCTGATGTGGATGATGGACCTACGGCACACACAATTTTTATGGCTAGCATTTCTCCAATGGTTTCTCCCAAGGTCTCTTCTTCACCACAAGCTGGCCCATCCAAAGACAAACTCATCTCAGAGGTACTAAAACTATACGATGATGCTGATGTGCAAAAGATGCATGACAAAGTACTATCAACTGAAACTATTGAATCAAATATTGAAAATATGGGTAATACCGACATTGTCCCATATGATCAATATGTGAAACAAAGTGAAAGTGAAGTTGTACCAAGTGATGCATCTTCTGCATTCAACAATGACTATGTTTTTTATGAATACACTGCATGTGCCCCTGATGATTCTGTAATTTCTGAACTAAATGCCTATAAAGAACGTGTTGCTATTTATGAACAACGTGCAAAATTTGAGTTGACCACTCGTGAGCAGGAAATGGATGACCAAGTGCGTACAGTCATTAGAAAAAGTAATTTTAGAGAATAAGTATTGAAACAAGAATTAAATTCCTTGCAAGAAAAACTTTCTAAAACAGCTAAGCAAAAACAAGAACTTCAAGAAAATGTGAAAATGCTTAAGCTAGAATTTAATGCAAAGGAATCAAAACTCTTGAGAGACTTTTCTAATCTGAAAACTTTGAAAAACAAACTTGAAAACAAGTTGTACATACAAGGAAACACCATTCAGACTGCTCACATGGTCACTAAACATAGAGTTCTAAGCGATAAGCATAGTGTTCCCATTATAGATAAACCCAACCCTGAGTACGGAAAGATAGCAAAAGCAGCTCAAAGTGTGATCTATGATGGCAATGAGATTCTTAAACCTAGACAAAAACCTAGTTGCGTTGAGTGCACAGAGGATGATAAGAAACTAGATGAAATCACTAGGGAAAGGATGAATAAGAAACTAAATGATCCTAAATGCAAAGAGAAAAAAATAATTATCACTCCTCATGACTACAAGAAGGAAAACTGGATTTCCTTGAACAAGTTTAAGCCTCAGACATTGTTGACTCCCGAACAAGTCTTCTGGAAAATGGATTTAGATAAGCAGAAAGCTGAAAACATTGTTGAAACAAACCCTCCCCTTTGGAAAATGCCTAGAGCGACTGTGTATCCTCCTAATACACCAATGCATCTTGTCCCTAGAACAATTGCCACTAAAAGCAAGACCTTAATTAGCCAATACGTTATATTTCAACTATTTGTTGATTTTGAGAAAACTTGCAAGAAAAGGATCACACCCACTGGTATAACTGAAGGAGAAAGGGGTTTTGAACAAATGAAAGAATGTTATTTAACTGAGGTCATGCCTTTCTTTAAACTTCTAAAAGATCACTTTGAGAGTCTTAAAAAGGGGATAGAAACTGATATTAAGGGAATGGAAAAGGAATTTGATGCAATGATAGTTGAAGTTAGTGACTATGAGCGAGCACTAAAATATAATGAGATTGAGAGGAAGAACTTGCATACATTAAATGAGAACCTGATTTCTGAATGTGTTGCTCAAGATGTGTTTTTCACTGCTACAAATTGTTCCATTAATGCTTCCAAATTTCATGAATTATCGGTTGCCCTGAAAGTCTCCCATGATCGTGTCATTGAGCTTGAAAAAACTAATTCTGAACTAAACGGGAAAATTGAGCTGGATGATCACGACAATTTGGTTAAACATTTTTCTAAACTAGAAGTTGAGCATTTTAATTTACAACTAAAATATCAACATCTTAAAGAAAATGTCAAAACTTCAAATATCAAGACATCATCAGATGCTCCAGAGTTTGATGCAGTTTTTCAAATTAACAAACGTGATGAACAGATTCAAGCTCAGTGCAACACGATCAGAAAGTTGAAAGCCCAAATCTCTCAATTAAAGGGTCAAACGAACAATATGACAGGCTCCCAAATGCCTCCTCCTTTAGATTCTCAGAATTCTCAAACGTTTCATCTTCAAAACCTAGTAAATGCTTTACAAAAGGAAAACGAAAGTTTTCTAGAAGAAAATGAAAAGGTTAAACGTCATTTCAATGAGTTATTTGAATCAATTAAAGTCACTCGTAACAAAAATAACGAACAAATAGCTCATTGCAAAAGGAAATTGAGAATCTGAAGAGTCAGGTAAAAGGGAAAATGCCAATGACCAATGGGGAGAATGTTGTATCAAAGGTTCACTCTTGTAATAAATATGCTTTATCTGTGACATATGTACCTCCTCATCTAAGGAACAACAAACTTGCTATTCAAACATACTTCTCATCCCTTAAGGATTGCCTAGAATGTCTGCGTGAGATTGTTGAAGAGGATAAGCTAGAGAAACCTCATGATAATGCAATTGGACATGCATGCTTATATGCCAAACGATCTCAAGAAATCTTAGAATGCTTGATCACAATATGCCCAAAGTCATTAGGTGAGAGAGTTAATCCTTTCATTCCATGCTCGATGCCTAATGCCAAGTATGATATGCATTCGATTCCCAATGTTTTGAATGTGAACCGTAGTGTGCCTTTAAGTAGTTCAGACTCCAAATCTGTCAATGCTAAGAAAGAGAACTCAAGTGTGCCTTCAAGGAGTACTAATCTCAGTACCTCTAGTTTTAAGAAAGTGAACCTTAGTGCACCTGCATGTAGTTCAGACCCTAGTACATCTAAACAGGTGATGCAAAGAGTAGTTAAACCAACTAATGTTCCCCTTCCCTCTATAGGAGTAATCAGTGACATTAAACGGAGCAGGTCAAAGTCTCAAGACAATACAAGGAATGATAGAACCTCTCAAGCTAAGAATGTGCACTGGAAGAGAGTAGAAGAACAATCTAGGAACTTTAAGCTTGAATTGAATAATGATTCTAGTATTAGCCATAGGCGTACTGTAATTAATTCGAATTCCGATACTATTTGCAAACCTTGTACTGATGTCTGCTTGAATTCTGTTTCTAATCATGAATGTGGTGTTAATGTTCTGCCTAATGATGTTAATTGTCCAGTTAATATTGTTAATGCAAAAATTCATGCTAAGAAGGCTAAAAGGCAAAAACGAAAGAAAGTTAGAAAACAGTGGAAACCCACAGGAAGAACATTCAGTAAAATAGGCTTTTATTGGATACCTGTTGGTCTTAAGACTAATCAGATAATGCCCACTAGAAAATGGATGCCTAATGGTAGAACTATTCCCTTAAGAAGTGATCACACTGTGAACAGGGCTAATACTGACACTAGTACTGCATCTATTCACAATGATTCCATTGCCTCACTTTCTGACATGAATGCTTCTATTTCTGATGTGGGTGTTCCAAACATTGTTACTAACCAAATGGAACCCATTCTTGCATGGGGATCCCAATTATCCAGTTATCCATTCTTGTCTGTGTTCAACTGCAGATCGTTCAAATCGTTCTGTGGTACCTGGACTCAGGCTGTTCCAAGCATATGACTGGAGACCGGTCGCGGCTCATGAACTTCGTGAGCAAATTCATCGGGACTGTTAGATTTGGTAATGATCATTTCGGTGCTATTATGGGTTATGGAGATTATGTTGTTGGTGATAGTGTCATCTCTAGAGTTTACTATGTGGAAGGTTTGGGTCATAATCTGTTCTCTGTTGGTCAATTCTGTGATTCTGATCTAGAAGTAGCCTTCAGAAAACATACCTGCTTTGTTAGAGATCTTAATGGTAAGGAACTGTTAAAAGGAACTCGAGGCTCAAATCTCTACACCATCTCTATCGATGACATGATGAGGGCTTCTCCAATCTGCTTGTTATCAAAGGCTTCAAAAACAAAGTCATGGTTATGGCATCGTCGTCTCAATCACTTGAACTTCGGCACCATCAACGATCTTTCCAGAAAGGACTTAGTTGTAGGTTTACCTAGACTAAAGTATGAAAAGGATCATCTTTGTTCAGCATGCCAATTGGGTAAAAGCAAAAAGTTTGCCCACAAACCCAAACCTACTAATTCTGTCATAGAAGTTCTTCATATGATTCATATGGATTTATGTGGACCAATGAGGGTGCAGAATATCTTTGGGAAGAAATATGTGTTAGTTGTGGTTGATGATTACTCTAGATTCACCTGGGTCAAGTTCTTAAGGACAAAGGATGAAACTCCCGATATCATCATCAAACTCATCAAACAGCTGCAGGTTCGACTTAACAAAACCGTCAGAATTATCAGAACTGACAATGGAACTGAGTTTGTCAACAAACAACTTAGTGAATTCTATGAAAGCGTTGGAATCAGCCATCAAAGAAGTGTACCACGAACTCCTCAACAGAACGGTGTAGTTGAAAGACGAAATCGAACTCTTGTTGAAGCCGCTAGAACAATGCTAATTTACTCAAAGGTTCCAATGTTTCTCTGGGCTGATGCAATTGCCACTGCATGCTACACACAAAATCGTTCCCTGATTCACACTGTACATGGAAAAACTCCATATGAACTTGTCCACAACAGAAAACCTAATCTCTCTTTCCTTCGTGTGTTTGGTGCATTGTGTTATCCAACTAATGAGGGTCAAGACTTAGGGAAACTTAGGGCTAAAGCTGACATTGGAGTATTTGTAGGATATTGATTGGTGCTAAACAGTCAAGTCTAAAAGACTAAAAACTGCTCAAACACTAATGCAATTAAGATCAGAGGAGTATAGGGTCTCCCCGGGTCGTTATGTCCCAGCGAGCTATGCAATGGATCAATCTACGTATAGTGATCGAGAAGTTTGAACGAAAAAGGGAATTGAGATTATGGTTACAACTACAGAAATATCAAACAGATACAAAGGCTACAAATGCAAATGAGAGGAAATTAAAAAGATAAAATCTATTAAATAAACGCTATCACTAAAATTAAAATGATGTTTTTGTTTTTATGATTTTACGAAACTGAAATTAAAATCTACGCGACGTATAACTAAAAAAGTGAAACTAACTCAATATTAACCCTAAAAATATGAAAATGATGCTTTTACAATCCTAATGATAAAAGAAAATTTATAGAAAAAGAAAATTATTTTTAAAACTAATTATCTAATTAAAAACTATTTTTAACTATTAACTAATTATCTAAAATACAAGAAAATGTGAAATAAGGCTAGAAAAATAAATTTAAGACTTAGAAAAGTCTAAAATATCAAAATAGACTTTTCAAAACTATTTTTGTATTTTTATGACTATTTATCTATTTTCTATTAATTTTAAACTATTAAAATCTAATTAAATCACTAAAAATTACCAAATGAACTATGAAAAATATGGAAAATTACTTTTTATACTTTTAATATTTATCTAAGCCTAAGAAAAATGAAAACTTATTTTTTTGAACCTTTTCTGAATTTTTTGTATTAAATGCTATTTAAAAAGTGCTAAAAACCAATAAAAATCAAGAAAAATAGTAAAACAGCTGAGAAAAATCTGAAAATTTCAGGGAAACTCCAAAATAATATTAAGAAGCTATGAAAATTGGAAAAACAAGTGCTTGTGTACAAGATTATGGAACTGATGTGAGAGTGCTTATTGAAATAAGCACTAAATAAGCCAAATGATTAAAATGAGCTACCACACTAGAACAGAAGCTATGGTATACTAAAAATGACCAAATGAACCAGAAATCAACAGGCTATAACCACTGATTAGCACAATTTCACAGCTTTGATGTTTTTGATATTTAAGCTAAAAACAGAAATAGGTATCAACTTGCAGACTAAAAATAAGCACTCAAACAAGCTATAAACTAAAAACCAATGATTGATACCTAAACTAGACCTAAGTGACTACTGATAACCAGAAGATTAGACCTTACAAAGCTTTTATGAACTCTGTGCAAGTTGCACAAGATCTGAGAAAATACTCAGTTAATACTGAGTCCTGAGCAGGGCACCTGGGGTCTGCTTTGAGCTTATGCTCAAGCTTATCCAAAGGACTTAAACCAAAAACAGTTATGAGGGCTTATAAACCACCTAGAGGACTACTTGTAAACCAAAAATGAAACCATGAAAAGCCCTACTAAAGCCTGTGCAGATGCTGCAATTTCTGTTCAAAACCAATTTTTGACATGTTTGACTTTTGAAAATGGACACACAGTTTGACTTTGGTTAAGTTTGATCCAGATTTTATGACTGATAATGAAGTAATGTGATGTAAAGAACACAATACAAGCAATGGTTAACACTTTTGAACACAAATCTAAGTTTTGCAATTCCAAATCCTACACAGTTTTAACAGTAAGATAGATCAAGAAATGATTTTGACTTTGACAGGTTTTAAGGCAAAAGTAAGACAGATATGACCTAGTATATGCCAAATAAACTTAGACCAACAAACTTTAGCTACCAAATAAGACTAGAAGGCAGGTGCATTAGCAGAACCAAACACCCCTCTATCCACTGATTTGCAAAGCAAATCTATTCTAAACACTGAATCATCATGTGATTAAGATCAATCTAAACTAAAATCACCTAAATATTACTATTAGGACAGAATTAAACAGATTAAAACCACAAATACTTGTTATGCTAAAAACTTGGAATTGACTTACAATAAGTCCAATGGCCACTATGGCCTGCACAAACAATGAAACCAGTACACTAGTCTAATCCAACCCAATAGCTTCCATTTCCACCCATTTCAAGTTTTGCATCACCCCATTTCATCCTTGCATCATTTTTGTTCTTATGTTGACTTTAGTTGACCAAGTTACAATATTGTTTAAACTTGAGTGCAAGCTTACAAAAAGCTTATGATAAGCTTATATAAGCTTGTGTGAGATGAAAATGGAACTGCCAAAAGCTTTAACAAAGATGTTTGCAATTAAAAATCTCAACAGTAGGCTTAAAATGAAGAAACTGGATATTACTTGAATTGAAGCTTAACAAAGGTTTTAATACACTTGAACAACTAAATTGAGTACAAAACAACTAAAAACTACAAATCAGAAGCTAATTAGGACCTATTGATATTAAAACGACATATAACTTTTTAAAAACTAAGACTAACTCCCTCTCTTGCTTCCTTCTTGGTCTTTTTATAATCCCAAGCTTCTTTCTCACTCCTCTGAGTATTTCCCAGCTGCAATTTCCACCCTTGATTGGCTAGAATGAATCTTGGCCCTTAATCCTGTTTTGGCGGGAAAATTGGTTTGGGTATTTTAGACAGAGAAAGGGGGTGCAATTAATGCACTTGTAAGGTTGGTGAGGAGGGGGGAGACAATTGGTGGTGTAGGGTGGGTTGGTAGGCTAGTTGGTGGCTGGTGGTGGTAGCAGACGAGGGTGTCGGGGGGACAGGGAAGGGGGCGGGGTAATATATTTAAATGGTTGGGTTTGGTGTCGGGTTGTGGGTTGAGGGACCGGGTAAAGATTTTGGGCCAGGGGTGTTTTGGGCTTGGGTAGTTTATATTAGGGTCCGGTTTGGTTTGTTGGACTATTAATAAAAGGACCACAAGATGTAACATTTGAAATTCAAGGGACCAATCATGTAAATTATGAAGAGTAGTCAAAAGGGTTTGTTTTGCCAACTTTAATAATCCAAGGGTTGATTTTTGACACTTTTGAAAATCCCAAGGACTAGTTTTGAACATTTTGGATTTTTAGGGACTAAAATGTAATTTTCTCAAAACTTTTAGATTTTTCACCAAAGGACTAAATATGACAATTTGTGATTTTAAAAAGACCTTTGGTGATTTTTCTTTTGAAATTTTGGCTCAGGGACTATTTTTGACAATTTTATAAACTTGGGGGACTAAAACTGCAATTTTTGCAAATTTGATATGTTTTTCATCTGATTTTGATATTTTTGCATTTAAAACTCATAAAACACTGATTTGTGATATTTTAATCATTTTGATGTGTTTCTGAGTGTTTTCAGATGATTTTGCAGTTTATTTCGTATAAAAATGATGAGTATTTACACACTCATCAATCCCCCACACTGAGATATTGCCAGTCCCTAGCAATGATTTGAGAAAACATAATGGATTTTAATCTCTTTACCAAAAGCCATCACTTCTGGAGTAGCCAAATGTTTCAGTTCAAGTAAGAACCATGGTACACCGATAACCATGTGATTTTGAGCAAACCACCAGCTTTCAACGGATTTGATTTTGTCTTTACCAGAAGCCGTACCCTTCTGGACTAGCCAACTCTTAGATAAATTATCAATATTATCTTTGGTGAGCTGAATACCAATTATGGATTTTCCACTGCCTTTACCACAAGCCATAATCTTGCGGGCTAGCCAACTCTTCACTTTTTAGGATATGGTGAGTCGAATACCATACAATTTTGGGCAAATTGCAAGCCATATAAACGGATTTGAGAAATCTTTACCAAGAGCCGTTTGCTCCTGGATTAGCCAATCCTTTTGTCTTACAGACATGGCGGACTGATAACCAGATGAGAAAGTGTAGAACACTTACTCCAAAAAAAAATTTTGGCCAAAAACGGGGGGATTAGGCGGTATATTTATATGATAAAATTCGTGAGAATCCCCCCCACACTAGAGATGAATATTGCCCTCAATATTCAAAGTACCGGCGGTTATGCCGAAACAAAGAACGTGAAAGGGAAATACTACGGCCATTATTTAGAAAGAGGATTTTTTATTTATTTTTTTTTTTTTTTGTTTTGAAACATGTGGGCAACCCCCCCCACACTAGGGTGGTAGAAAGAGGTGAGAAGACATAAATATGGGTGAGAACCCATATGGCATGCTACTGTTTTTGATTACCGAGTCGCTAGCTTGACTCGATCCCCGCATTCATTGGTTCATGGGGAAAGTTTGAAGATCCGGGACAACCATGGATGGAATGTCCTCTCCAAAGTAATGCTTCACTCGATGACCATTCACTTTAAAATTAGGACCATCGGGTTGAGATAACTCAATGGTACCATAAGGATAAACCTTAGCGATAGTAAATGGACCAGACCAACGGGACTTGAGCTTTCCCGAGAAAATCTTCAATCTTGAATTGAAAAGAAGGACTCTATCACCAACGTTGAAAAAGCGGTTCTTGATTTTTGAGTCATGAATCTTCTTTGTCTTTTGTTTATAGATCAAAGAGTTCTCGTAAGCTTGATCACGGAGTTCATTTAATTCATTCATTTGAACTTTCCGATGATCACCCGCTGTCTGAATATCAAAGTTAGCATGCTTCAAGGCCCAGTATGCCTTGTGCTCGAGCTCAACTGGTAGATGACACGCCTTCCCGTACACCAGCTTGTATGGAGTGCACCCGATGGGTGTTTTATAGGCTGTACGGAAGGCCCAGAGTGCGTCATCTAATCTATCCGACCAAGAGGCACGGTTTTCACCAACCGTCCTCTCCAAGATTCTTTTAATCCCCCGGTTAGAAACTTCCACTTGCCCACTTGTTTGTGGGTGGTACGCAGTAGAGGTACGGTGAGTTACACCATACTTTTGCATGACTCTTGCAAATTGGTCATTGCAGAAATGCGTACCACGATCACTGATTATGGCTCGTGGGGTTCCAAACCTAGCAAAGAGAGATTTCAAGAATTTCACCACAACTCGGGCATCGTTGGTGGGTAAAGCCTTAGCTTCAACCCATTTTGACAAATAGTCAACGGCCACGAGTATGTATTTGTTTCCATGGGAAGAAGGAAATGGCCCCATAAAGTCAATGCCCCAGATGTCAAAAAATCTCACACACTTGAATGGCGTTTTGCGGCATTTCATTCCTTTGTGAGATATTCCCGTGACGTTGACAAGCGTCACAGGTTTTGACGAATTCATGGGCATCCTTATAGATTGTGGGCCAATAGAATCCCGAATCAAACACCTTCTTGGCGGTGTAGTTGGGGCTATGATGTCCCCCAGTAGGTCCAGAATGGCAAGCTTTGAGAATGTCAATAGCTTCCTGACCATACACACATCGCCGGATGACTTGATCCGCACAGATTTTAAACAAGTAGGGGTCGTCCCAGAAATAATGTTTCACATCCTTAAAGAATTTATTTTTCTGTTGGGACGACATCCCTTTCACAACAAAGTTACCCGCATGGTAATTTGCAAAGTCGGCAAACCATGGGGTAGAAGAGTCTCCACGAAAAGAAACCATATTGAGTGTTTCGAGAGGAAATGTTTCATTAATTTCCTTTTTCTCGAACACATTTTGGTGAGGGTTCTCTAATCGGGAAAGATGATCAGCAGCCAGGTTCTCAGCTCCTTTTTTATCACGAATAATGATATCAAATTCTTGTAGGAGGAGAACCCAACGGAGCAATCTCGGCTTTGCATCTTGTTTTGCAAAGAGATATTTGAGTGCCGAGTGATCCGTATACACCACGCATTTGGTCAAGATAAGATATGGCCGAAACTTCTCAAACGCATACACCACCGCTAATAATTCTTTTTCCGTAGTGGTGTAATGGGTCTGAGCTTCAGTCATAGTTTTGCTCGCGTAGTGGATTGGCTGGAAATGTTTGGTTTTGCGTTGCCCCAAGACTGCACCGATTGCAAAATCACTTGCATCGCACATGAGCTCGAAGGGTAAGTCCCAGTCGGGGGCAACTAGAATGGGTGCTTCCGTAAGCTTTTTCTTAAGTGTTTCAAAAGCTTCGATGCACTCAGGAGAGAAGATGAAAGGAGCATCTTTTTCTAGAAGATGGGTCATAGGCCGGGCGATTTTAGAGAAATCTTGAATAAATCTACGATAAAACCCGGCATGACCAAGGAAACTCCTAACACCTTTAACAGTAGTGGGATGAGGTAGTTTAGCAATGACATCAACTTTTGCTCTATCTACCTCAATCCCATTCTTAGAAATCTTATGGCCAAGGACAATGCCCTCTTTGACCATAAAATGGCTCTTCTCCCAGTTTAGACATAGATTGGTGTCTTCACACCTTTTAAGCATTTTGTCTAAATGGGAGAGACAAGTCTGAAATGAGTCCCCAATGACCGAGAAGTCATCCATAAACACCTCCATAGTTTCCCCGATCATGTCGTGGAAAATGGCCATCATACAACGTTGGAACGTGCCAGGAGCATTGCATAAGCCAAAAGGCATACATCTGTAGGCAAACGTCCCGTATGGGCAGGTGAATGTAGTTTTCTCTTGATCCAGCGGATCAATGGGGATTTGAAAGTAACCCGAGAAACCATCAAGGAAACAATAGTACTCGTTCCCTGCTAATCTCTCAAGCATCTGGTCCATGAAGGGTAGAGGAAAATGGTCTTTACGGGTGGCTTCGTTTAACTTTCGATAGTCAATACATACACGCCAACCCGTAACCAATCGAGTTGGAATCAACTCGTTTTCTTCATTCGTGACAACAGTAATGCCACCCTTTTTTGGAACGCAATGAATCGGGCTAACCCAAGGACTATCAGAGATCAGGTAGATCAGACCGGCATCAAGAAGTTTGAGAACCTCTTGTTTGATAACCTCGTGAATCTTAGGATTCACCCTTCTCTGACTTTGGACTGCTGGCTTAAAGTCATCCTCCATTAATATTTTGTGAGTACAAAACTCAGGGTTGATACCCTTAATATCGGAGAGTTTCCAAGCAATTGCTTGCTTGTGTGACTTCAAGACCTTTATGAGAGCAGTTTTCTCCTCCTCAGTCAAGTCTTTAGCAATAATGACGGGTAATTTATCATCACCCTCCAAGAATGCATACTCGAGATGAGGAGGTAAGTCCTTTAGTTCAACCTCGGGAAATTCTTCAGTAGATGATTGCACTGATTTGATTTCCTCAATTGAGATCTCATTCGGAGGGAGTGAAGGTAATGGATCTTCATTGAGCAACTGCTCAAGATAGAGAACATCCCCCTCTGAATCATACACACCATCAATTCCAGGAGGAATTGATTCATCAGTAGAAAGAAAGTCATCGATCTCTTCCAGAAGGAAGTCACCTCCCTCAAACGGAGTGAGAGAGGGGGAAGAGTCGACAATGATAGGTTGAGAAGATGTGGTGGAATTGGAATTCCCACTCACAGAATTATGAAGATAACCAAGAAACTCTTGAGAGTACTCCTCTGAAGCAATATCAATTAAATCAACTCGATTAATTGATTCAGTGTCATAGTTTGAGGAGTACCTCGAAGTTTGATCGAGGTTAAAGGTAACAGCTTCATTACCCACACGGAGAGTGATCTCTTGCTCAAATACATCGATGAGAGCACGGCCCGTCCTCAGGAATCCCCGCCCAACAATGAGGGGAACTCGAGGATCAGCATCGAAATCAACGACCACAAAGTCAGCTGGGAAATGGAACTTTCCTACTTTCACGAAAACATCCTCGGCGATGCCAAGAGGACGCGAGATAGAACGATCTGCAAGCTCGAGAGTCATGCAGGTAGGAATAAGTTCCGGAAGAGAAAGTTTCTTCCACACTGAGTAAGGCATCAGATTGATGCTTGCACCAAGATCGGCAAGGGCGAAGCACTCAATCATCCCGGGAAAAACACAAGGAAGAAGAAATTTTCCGGGATCTCCTAGCTTCTCGGGAAGCTTTTTCAACAAGACTGCTGAGCAATTTTCATTCAAAGGAGTTTTAGCCATTTCAAATAGCTTTTCTTTTTTGCTCAGCATGTGTTTCAGAGTAGATGCAAACTTTGGCATTAACATGATGGCATCCGCGAAGCTTATGTCAAAATGTAGCTCTTGGAAAATCTGAAAGAATTTTTCCATCTGATGACTAGCTTTCTCGCGGAGCTTTTGCTCATGTAACCGAGAGGGGTAAGGAATAGAAGTTTTGGATTTAGGGTCAACAACTGGAGGTTCAAAAACAACTCCAGGCTTGGTTTTGGGGACAACCTGAGGATGGACATTACTGGCACCTCCGTTATTAGTAGGAAGTTCCTTGTCCTTTGTCGCCTCAGGTTCGCTTTCCACTACCTTCGGGAGAGAGGAAGAAGAGGTAGTGGGAACAGCAGGTCCAGAATAAGAAGCAGCACTTCGGGTTGTGATCGCCTTTGCATCGCCCCTCGGATTAGCGATCGTGTTGCTAGGTAGAGTACCTGAGCCCGAGGGTCGATCATTTAAAGACTTCTTGATGTCAGCAATCTGGCTAACCAACAACCGATTCATTTCTTCCTGGGATTTCATGAATTGTTTCAACAGCTCATCAGATGATGGTCCAGTTGGAACAATGGCTTGAGTCTGCACGGGAAAATTCTGGCCTCTATTGTTAGGATTAGGGCCTTGATTCTGAAAATTCCCTGGATTATTGCCATGATAATACCCTTGGTTGAAATTTCCCTGACCTGGGTTTCTATTGTAATTTCCTTGATGTTGGAAATTTTGATTCTGATTTTGAAAACCGTTGTTTTGATTGAATTGACCTTGGTTTTGAAAACCTTGGTTTGGTCTATTCTGATTCTGATTACGGTTTTGGTTTTGATTGAAACCGGGAGGTCCAGAGTAGTGGTTAGGACGGTGGTTCGGGTCTACAGGAGCACGATACTGATTGCCTCCTTGATTAGACATCCCGCCCACAGCATTAGCTTCAAAGGGGTTACCATCGGTGGCCATACAGTTATAGTAAGCATGGGGGCCACCACAGGTAACACAGACTTCCACTTTCTTAACTTCAGCAGGAGGTGAAGTTTGTGGAAAAGAGACTTTCTTCTGGTTGGAAAGAACCAAAGCTTGAATAGCTTCCGTGAGTTTATCAATCTTAGCATCGGTGCTAGACTGACTCACGGGCGATGAAGAAGAAGAAGGTCCAACACTGACTTGGGAAACAACCGGCTTGCTTCGTGCAGTGCGGACTTTGGACTTGTTTTCGATTATTGCCAAAGCTTCTTTGACAGTTTTGCTCAAGAAGTTTCCTCCCGCGGAGGAATTGAGAGAATCTTGATCAGATTGACTCACTCCATTGTAGAAAGTATCGAGTTGCATCAACTCGGAGAAACCGTGGTGAGGACACTTGCGAAGCAATTCCTTGAAACGATCCCACGATTCACTGAAGGATTCATCAAACTTCTGAGTGAACTTGATGATTTCATTTTTAAGACTCGTGGTTTTGGAAGGTGGATAGAATTCATTCACAAATTTCTTCACCAGATCTTCCCATGTCTCTATAGACTGAGGGGGTTGTTTTTCAAGCCAAATCCGGGCTTGCCCCTCAAGAGAAAATGGGAACAGAAGAAGCTTAACAGCTTCAGTGGGGACATTCTTATACTTGATGGTAGATGCAATCTTGTTAAACCATCGAATATGAGCATGAGGATCGTCCCGCTCAAAACCAAAGAATTGATTAGAGGTTACAAGATTCAGTAACCCGGTCTTGAGTTCAAAGTTTTCAGCCACGATGGCTGGCACAACGATAGCATCTCCATACCCGTCGATGGGTGCCTGGAGAAGCTCGCACATAGGAATCTCATCCGCCATGATAGCGGAAGTAGTGCGAACAGTCCGGATCTCAGATCCGACTGATGGAGCAGAAAGTCTGCGAACACGCCTTCTTGGAATCTTGACAAGCTCACGAAATGGGCTTACAGATCTAGAAGAGCGAGTGCGCATACACTAGAGTTAACTCTAAGGAAACTCAGAGTTAAGGAGAGAAATGGAATTATGAAAATCTTTCAGATGAGAATGAGAATTATGAAGACGGTTTATAAAAATCAGGTGAGAAGAATATTTATGGGTTTTCTGGTTCTGAAACGTCGATATCACAACAAAATCAATTAACACAAAATCGAGGCAAAACAACAGTGAACTTAACCAATAATCCAAGATGAATGGCTTCTTTGAAAAAGGTACACCAATCACAAGGACACAAAGGCAAGTTTTATATCTTTAGTTCGGGAACTTATTATGGTCGCACCCCCAGTTAGGTAGTGCACTGCCTTGGTTTTCGGTGGTAATCTTTTAAGTTGTTAATTATTAGAGAAAACGACGATTCTTTTTGTATTTTTATTTTTGATACATATATAGAAACAAAATAGAAAATATTTTTGTGTTTTATACGTTTTTGGCTGTTTTTGGGTTTTTGGATTTTTTAGAAGAAAATATGGATATATATATATACAAAGATGGATGATATAAACAATGAGTGAGGATTCAAACAACTAATCTGCTAAAACGGGAGATAAATCAGCACAGCTCCCCGGCAGCGGCGCCAAAATTTGATTGGTGCTAAACAGTCAAGTCTAAAAGACTAAAAACTGCTCAAACACTAATGCAATTAAGATCAGAGGAGTATAGGGTCTCCCCGGGTCGTTATGTCCCAGCGAGCTATGCAATGGATCAATCTACGTATAGTGATCGAGAAGTTTGAACGAAAAAGGGAATTGAGATTATGGTTACAACTACAGAAATATCAAACAGATACAAAGGCTACAAATGCAAATGAGAGGAAATTAAAAAGATAAAATCTATTAAATAAACGCTATCACTAAAATTAAAATGATGTTTTTGTTTTTATGATTTTACGAAACTGAAATTAAAATCTACGCGACGTATAACTAAAAAAGTGAAACTAACTCAATATTAACCCTAAAAATATGAAAATGATGTTTTTACAATCCTAATGATAAAAGAAAATTTATAGAAAAAGAAAATTATTTTTAAAACTAATTATCTAATTAAAAACTATTTTTAACTATTAACTAATTATCTAAAATACAAGAAAATGTGAAATAAGGCTAGAAAAATAAATTTAAGACTTAGAAAAGTCTAAAATATCAAAATAGACTTTTCAAAACTATTTTTGTATTTTTATGACTATTTATCTATTTTCTATTAATTTTAAACTATTAAAATCTAATTAAATCACTAAAAATTACCAAATGAACTATGAAAAATATAGAAAATTACTTTTTATACTTTTAATATTTATCTAAGCCTAAGAAAAATGAAAACTTATTTTTTTGAACCTTTTCTGAATTTTTTGTATTAAATGCTATTTAAAAAGTGCTAAAAACCAATAAAAATCAAGAAAAATAGTAAAACAGCTGAGAAAAATCTGAAAATTTCAGGGAAACTCCAAAATAATATTAAGAAGCTATGAAAATTGGAAAAACAAGTGCTTGTGTACAAGATTATGGAACTGATGTGAGAGTGCTTATTGAAATAAGCACTAAATAAGCCAAATGATTAAAATGAGCTACCACACTAGAACAGAAGCTATGGTATACTAAAAATGACCAAATGAACCAGAAATCAACAGGCTATAACCACTGATTAGCACAATTTCACAGCTTTGATGTTTTTGATATTTAAGCTAAAAACAGAAATAGGTATCAACTTGCAGACTAAAAATAAGCACTCAAACAAGCTATAAACTAAAAACCAATGATTGATACCTAAACTAGACCTAAGTGACTACTGATAACCAGAAGATTAGACCTTACAAAGCTTTTATGAACTCTGTGCAAGTTGCACAAGATCTGAGAAAATACTCAGTTAATACTGAGTCCTGAGCAGGGCACCTGGGGTCTGCTTTGAGCTTATGCTCAAGCTTATCCAAAGGACTTAAACCAAAAACAGTTATGAGGGCTTATAAACCACCTAGAGGACTACTTGTAAACCAAAAATGAAACCATGAAAAGCCCTACTAAAGCCTGTGCAGATGCTGCAATTTCTGTTCAAAACCAATTTTTGACATGTTTGACTTTTGAAAATGGACACACAGTTTGACTTTGGTTAAGTTTGATCCAGATTTTATGACTGATAATGAAGTAATGTGATGTAAAGAACACAATACAAGCAATGGTTAACACTTTTGAACACAAATCTAAGTTTTGCAATTCCAAATCCTACACAGTTTTAACAGTAAGATAGATCAAGAAATGATTTTGACTTTGACAGGTTTTAAGGCAAAAGTAAGACAGATATGACCTAGTATATGCCAAATAAACTTAGACCAACAAACTTTAGCTACCAAATAAGACTAGAAGGCAGGTGCATTAGCAGAACCAAACACCCCTCTATCCACTGATTTGCAAAGCAAATCTATTCTAAACACTGAATCATCATGTGATTAAGATCAATCTAAACTAAAATCACCTAAATATTACTATTAGGACAGAATTAAACAGATTAAAACCACAAATACTTGTTATGCTAAAAACTTGGAATTGACTTACAATAAGTCCAATGGCCACTATGGCCTGCACAAACAATGAAACCAGTACACTAGTCTAATCCAACCCAATAGCTTCCATTTCCACCCATTTCAAGTTTTGCATCACCCCATTTCATCCTTGCATCATTTTTGTTCTTATGTTGACTTTAGTTGACCAAGTTACAATATTGTTTAAACTTGAGTGCAAGCTTACAAAAAGCTTATGATAAGCTTATATAAGCTTGTGTGAGATGAAAATGGAACTGCCAAAAGCTTTAACAAAGATGTTTGCAATTAAAAATCTCAACAGTAGGCTTAAAATGAAGAAACTGGATATTACTTGAATTGAAGCTTAACAAAGGTTTTAATACACTTGAACAACTAAATTGAGTACAAAACAACTAAAAACTACAAATCAGAAGCTAATTAGGACCTATTGATATTAAAACGACATATAACTTTTTAAAAACTAAGACTAACTCCCTCTCTTGCTTCCTTCTTGGTCTTTTTATAATCCCAAGCTTCTTTCTCACTCCTCTGAGTATTTCCCAGCTGCAATTTCCACCCTTGATTGGCTAGAATGAATCTTGGCCCTTAATCCTGTTTTGGCGGGAAAATTGGTTTGGGTATTTTAGACAGAGAAAGGGGGTGCAATTAATGCACTTGTAAGGTTGGTGAGGAGGGGGGAGACAATTGGTGGTGTAGGGTGGGTTGGTAGGCTAGTTGGTGGCTGGTGGTGGTAGCAGACGAGGGTGTCGGGGGGACAGGGAAGGGGGCGGGGTAATATATTTAAATGGTTGGGTTTGGTGTCGGGTTGTGGGTTGAGGGACCGGGTAAAGATTTTGGGCCAGGGGTGTTTTGGGCTTGGGTAGTTTATATTAGGGTCCGGTTTGGTTTGTTGGACTATTAATAAAAGGACCACAAGATGTAACATTTGAAATTCAAGGGACCAATCATGTAAATTATGAAGAGTAGTCAAAAGGGTTTGTTTTGCCAACTTTAATAATCCAAGGGTTGATTTTTGACACTTTTGAAAATCCCAAGGACTAGTTTTGAACATTTTGGATTTTTAGGGACTAAAATGTAATTTTCTCAAAACTTTTAGATTTTTCACCAAAGGACTAAATATGACAATTTGTGATTTTAAAAAGACCTTTGGTGATTTTTCTTTTGAAATTTTGGCTCAGGGACTATTTTTGACAATTTTATAAACTTGGGGGACTAAAACTGCAATTTTTGCAAATTTGATATGTTTTTCATCTGATTTTGATATTTTTGCATTTAAAACTCATACAACACTGATTTGTGATATTTTAATCATTTTGATGTGTTTCTGAGTGTTTTCAGATGATTTTGCAGTTTATTTCGTATAAAAATGATGAGTATTTACACACTCATCAGATATGCACCAAACAAAAAGGGATACCGAATCTACAACAAAAGAACCCGAAATATCATGGAAACCATTCACGTTACGTTTGATGAGCTGACCGGTCAAATGGCTCCTGGACACTCCAGCTCAGGACCCGCACTTCAAAACAGTCCCATTGGTTCATCTCTTGTTCCAAACTCTTCTCAAGAAACTCCATATGTACCTCCATCTGAAGATGATTTAAAGAAATTGTTTGATCCTATGTTTGATGAACTGTATGATTCAATTACTAATGAGGTGTTGATCCCTACAACAGAGGATGCTCATATTCCTGTGAATGAAGTCAATCCTTCAGTCTCAATATCTTTAAGTCAAGAAGCACCTGCTGCTGATCCTTCAGTCTCATCAACAAATCATCATCCTTCAAATGTACATCATGGAAATGTTTCTGGCATCAATGATGAAGTTAATCCCTTTGCTACTCCTGAAGATGCTCCATTTGAAAACATATTTGCTCCTGAATCATCATCAGAACCATCTTCTTCTGGAGACATCGACTCAGCTACCTCAGTCCCTCAACAACTGCCACATGAACACCTCAGAAAATGGACTCACGATCATCCATTAGACAACATCATTGGTAATCCCTCTCGTCCTGTATCAACCCGGAAACAACTTGCAACCGATGCCTTATGGTGCTTCTTCAACTCCGTACTATCTAAGATCTGTCTCTTATAC
>BPTQ01000004.1:210757722-210776009 GCA_019973895.1 Chrysanthemum seticuspe
TAATCAGGAAACCACTTTTTATAGTTTTCAAAACTCTTTAATGTTTTAATCAGGAAGTTCAAACTTTTAACCGTTTTAACCGGGAACCTTTAAACTCTTACAGTTCAAACCAGGAACTTAATAATTTTGAACAGTGAAAAACAGGGAACCTTGTTGAAACACTTTTACCGTCGGATCCAGGAATAGAAAAGTCTTTAACGTTGTTTCCAGTAACACAAAGATTTGGGAAATATGGAATCTGGGAACAGTAATTGGGAAAAACTGGGACGGTGAATTAGGGAACCTGGGGGACAAAAACTTGGGGGAAATTATATAATCGGTTCAGTTTGAGACCAGTTTTTAGGGCATGGATGAGTGGAAGTGAGGAGGGGGGATGGGTGGAAGAGTGTTGCAGGCTAAGCAGTTGGGGAAGGAGACTTTTGGCGCGGGGTGGGATTTTTGACCAGAGTTTGACTTGGCTAATATATTAAAGGGGGTTCAAAAACAGGGGGTCCAAGGGATTAAGTGGCAGGGTCAAAAAGGGTTAATGACAAGGGTCTAAGGTATAAAGGGTTTAGAAACACAATGACCTTTGTTGCAATTTCTGAAAAGATAAGGACCTAGGCTGCCATTTTCACAAAGTTGTTCCAAGGGACAAAAAGTGACAAGTTTTAATAATTCAAGGACCAAACTTGACATTCTCAAATTTCCAAGGGCCAATTTTGCCAATTTTCAAACTTGAAGGACTAATTTTGTAATTTCTCAAAACTTTTGATATTTTTCACCAAAGGACTAATTTTGACAACTTATGATTTTAAAAGGACCTTTGGTGATTTTACTTTTGAAATTAGGTGCTCAGGGACTATTTCTGACAATTTTTGAAACTTGGGGGACTGAAACTGCCAATTATGCAAACTTGGCTCATTTTTCATCTGATTTTGAACATTTTGCATCTGAAACATATAAAATGCAATTTTTGGAATATTTTCAGTATTTTGATGCATTTCTGAGCATTTTTAAACGTTTTGCAGTTCAGATTTAACCAAAAATGATGAGTATTTACACACTTATCAATCCCCCATACTAAACTATTGCTAGTCCCTAGCAATCTTTTGAGAAAAACTTAATGGATTTGAATCTCTTTACCAAAAGCCATTACTTCTGGAGTAGCTAAATGTTTTAGTTCAAGTAAGAACCATGGTACACCGATAACCATGTGATTTTGAGCAAACCACAAGCTTTTAACGGATTTGATTTGTCTTTACCAGAAGCCGTTTGCTCTGGACTAGCCAACTCTTAGATAAATTATCAATATTATCTTTGGTGAGCTGATTACCAATTATGGTTTTTCCACTGCCTTTACCACAAGCCATAAACTTGCGGGTTAGCCAACTCTTCACTTTTTAGGATATGGTGAGCTGAATACCATACAATTTTGGGCAAATTGCAAGCCGTAAACGGATTTGATATATCTTTACCAAGAGCCGTTTGCTCCTGGATTAGCCAATCCTTTTGTTTATTAGACAAGGCGGACTGATAACCAAATGAGTAAGTGCAAAACACTTACTCCAAAAAATAATTTTGGCCAAAAACGGGGGAATTGGATGAAATAATTACATGATAAAATTCGTGAGAATTCCCCTCCACACTTAGAAATGAATATTGCCCTCAATATTCAAAGTACCGGCGGTTATGCCGAAACTGAGAACGTAAAAGGGAAATACTACGGCCATTATTTTGAAAGAGTTTTTTTTTTTTTTTTTTTTTTTTTTTTTTTTTTTTTTTGAAAACTTATATATATATATATAACATGTGGGGCAACTCCCCCACACTAGGGTGGTACACACGGGTGAAAACCCATGTTAAGCTACTGTTTTTGATTACCGAGTCGCTAGCTTGACTCGACCCCGAATTCATTGGTTCATGGGGAAGCAGAGTGGAAGAAACAATCTCCATCGGACTTTCATTCAAGATGTTTGGACAAACATTTGAAGCACGTGAAAGTTCCACACCGATGAGATATACATAGAACCGGCTCAAAAAATGATAAATGAAAATGCCGGGGTCAAATATAGTGTCTTCATTCCCGAAGGAGTGAAGATGAAGAGAAATCACAAGATATTTGAGGAAAGGAAGAAAGATTTTTATAACAATCAAGATCCATTCTTCATCCTCAAATGTAGACATATCGGGAGGAAGGGTGAGGGTAGTATCATTAATAGGCAAACTCGTATGATAGAGTACACCTTCCTCCGAGCCAATATCATCCTCAAGATCAAAATAGAAATGATCATGTTCCGGAGGAGATATGTCATGAGAGAGTTCACCGGAGAATTCTTCATGAAGAGAATCATTCACATGAAGTGAAATTGTGAACTCTTGTTCCATTGTGGGCTCATCACTGTCCTCGGTCTGAGTATCAAAGAGTGGATTCTCAGAAATTAAAGTGAATTCTGAGTCGAATTCAAATAGAGGATTGGTGAAAGTAGCTTTGAATGTTTCGGGAACAAAGTGATCAATATTCTCTATTGGACTGTTGGGATAAGAAGTGAGTGAACGATCATTGATGTGAGTGAGTTCATCGGAGAACTCCTCAAGAAGATGATCAGCATCAGATTGTGGAAGTGATGCCTCAACATACTCGATGTTTTCATAAGAAGCACAATCTTCGCTAAAATCGGAGAAAGTTTCAAAATGATCTTTTGAACACTCAAGAGGGGAAGAAGAATCACACATATGGTCAAAAGTTCCCTGTGACTCTCTCGGGATTGGGACAAGGTTCTCAACACTAGACTTTATGAATTCGTCCGATTCCTTTCCAGGAACAGTGTCAAGATGCTCGTCCCCCATGTTCAGAGAGTGAGTGGGAGCTTTGGGTGTGATAGCAGTTGTTTGAGATGGAATCTCAACTGCTGGGATATCAACTGACTGAGGGAGTTGAGACATATTATCTTTAAAAGGATAAAAACTCTCCTCGTCATCATCATATAGAGCTGCCTTAAGAAATTGGGAACGCCTTAGAGCTGCATGCTCTAGGACTAATAATTCTTCCCTAGATTGGCAGGCCTCTCGCTCTTCAGCTAGCAATTCTCCCATGGTCTTTTCACCACTCACTTGATTTTTAAAGTTACTAATCATATCATCAAGTGTTTTCATTGCGGTTTCAAAATCATGGGAGGATGTCTTGAGACAACGGCTCAGGTGGAGTTTGAACCGTATAGTGCTGTGGAGGTTGGAAGTTGTTAAACATGTAAGAGTCATGATTGTTACAAGGAACTGGGTTCCCTATTTGACAATCAGAGCTGAAATGGGGACCTCCACAGTACTCACAACAGTAAAACTGTTGAGTCTGGACTGGTGAATTATATGGATATTGGTCATAACCAAAGTTCTGAGCATCACTGGAAAACTGTTCATAGACAAACGTGTTTCCGGATTGACACTCAAATCCTTGGTGAGGACCTCCCCAAAATTCACAGCAGTAATGTTGATTATATGAAGATAAGTCGGGTTGTGGTGGGTATCTGGAAAAGTTTGAGGGGTCGTTAAATGAGTTCGATTAGGATCATAATCAAATGAATTCCTCGAACCACAAAACAAACAACTCCCGTTATGAAGATCATTACCACATTGTACACACGTACACCAACGACAGGGTGAACCAAAAAGAGGCTCACCACAACTGACACAAGGAATAAACGATTGCATTTGAGAGTTATGAGAAGGAATCAGTTTATTTAAAGAATCAACAAAACCAACATGGTGATCCGAATGACTATTAAGACTCAAAGAACATTTTGAAAAATCAGGAGGTGGGACAAGTGGTGTGCTCTGAGAGCTAGCAATTTCCACCACTTCCGTTATGGTCTCCGGTTCTGGTTCTTGAGAAACGTGAAGATTAGGCAAGTCATTCTTGCTAGTCACCGGTCTCAATTCTGCATGTTTGCTTTTAACCGTAAATCGTGAAAGTTTAGGATCAATTTTAGACGGCTTAGGAGCAATTGAGGGGTTAGGTCTTTGGATAACCGTAGGTTGGACGTATTTAGCACTTCCATAATCAGAGGGAAATACCTGTTCCTTTGTCACCCCGGTTCTCGTTCCATTTCCCTATGCAGAATTAATGGATCATCACGAACAACACGAATTCTTGACATTTGTGATAAAGTCTGAAGTTTTTCAACTTCGTCCCAGAATTCGTCCTCGAGAGATTTCATGAGAATAGAAGAAGTTAGAATCAAATGGATAGAGGGTAAAGGGATAAAGAATCAAAAAGGGTAAGAGGGTAAAGAGGAATATTTTTGGTATTTTTGAAAAAATATGATGCAAAAACAAAGAATGAAAATCTTTTTGGGTTTTTGATTTTTATAAGAAAATATAAACACATACAGATGGTATAAACAAGGAGTGAATATCCAAATCACTAATCTGCTAAACGGAAGATAATCAGCACAGCTCCCCGGCAGCGGCGCCAAAAATTTGATCTGTGCAAAACCGTCAAGTTTTTTCACGCAAGCTGACTACTTGTGAATGGCCAACTGTAAGAAACTTAAAACAGCTTAAGCACAAATGCAATGAAGATCAGGGGTGTATAGTGTTTCCCCGGGTCGTTATGTCCCAGCGAGCTATGCGAAGAATCACCAAACGTATAGTGATCGAGAGATTTGAACAGAAAAAGGGATTTGTGGTTATTATAACTACAGAATTAGCGTACAAATTACAGGGGCTTAAATGCAAATTAAAGGAAATTTAAAAAGATAAAAAATATTAAATAAACGCTATCACTATTTGCAAAATGATGTTTTTGATTTTTTTTTCTTTTATAAAACTGAATTTAAAAACTACGTAACGTACAAATAAAAATGTGAAACTTACACAATATTAATCCTAAAAATATGAAAATGATATTTTTACAAACCTAATGATAAAAGATGTAAGATATAACTTTTCACATACACATCAAACCATAACACAAAGTAGCATATAGATGGAATTCTAGAGAGAGAATGTTAGAGGTTTAGGGAACTTAGTGAGAGAAAGTGAAAGATATTATTATGAGCTCCAACTCTCTACCTTGGAAGGTAGAGAGTATTATAGTCTTACATAAATCGCCACACATCGGGCTGTGGATCAGGCATACAGTGGGTAAAGACCCGTCCGTCCTCCACGGTGATACTAAACTAAATACTACTTAACTTAAAATAACTACGACTACGAGCTTTCTAACGATTACATATACTTGAGGTGACCGAATCTTTAATACCGGGAATTTCTAATTCCTAACAATCTCCCCCTAAGGGAGGTCACCTCAATCAGGCACCAAAAATACATTGAATACAACCAGATAATACATTAACAATTGATCTTGCATTCTTGATGTAGTCCTTTGCTCCTAAGCTCGTAGTCATTGATTCTTCACATTGCATGTTTGGTTACTTCAAGTGGAGGTCTTTTACTGATCCACGTGATAATAATTTTGAGCCATCTTTTGAGATCATCAGCTATCAACAATCTCTGACACATCCTTTGTGGTGTTGGTATTATGTGATGTTGTGACTTTAGGACCGACATGCTCACATTCTGGATCATGATATCTTCACATCAGAGTAGCGGAAGCATTTGTTGAATCATGATATTGGCAGCAGCGTAGCAGAAGCATGGAGTGAAAATATCAGAGTCATTGATGCACTAATCATGAATGTGACAAGTGAGCATGCGGCTATGGATTGACCGCTTCATTCTGATCAGCTGCAAACGTCGGGCGTACCTGCATACAACAGTTAGCAATAAATCGCACGAAAGTGTCTTTGATCACTTTCGTTGAATTGAGGTACACGGCCCACGGTTCCCCGTTGATCAGTACATGTACTGCCTGTGATCAGGTATAATTCTGAAGAATTTCCTTGACAGGGTTTCACAGCTGCTCTAGCTGTTCTCAAACCGGAACGTCTCAAAGAAGACAACACGGAGTGAGTGAACCAACGAATTTAAGTCCACTGATTGATGAAAAGATATTTGAAAAACAATCGTGTATTGATCAATAGAAATTGTTTTTGCAATACAGCGAAGGTTTTAATGAAAATCAATTATCAATCATAAAACACCTTTTGATTTGAAATATCCGTACACGGTCGATGTGCTAAAGAAAAGAGTTGTTAAGCACAAAGACCGGTTTTTCAAAGGTATCCGTCAATCCATAACCTGAACCAGGATTGATTCAAGAGATTGAATCGCCCCATTGTTTCTGTTCAGTTGTCACATGGTTGATCTATATAATAGATCTCACATGCCACCTACCAGGAGCTTATTTGATGTTGGCTCCAGAAGGCTTTCCATCTTCATAGTGAATATGTATACACATCACTCAGATGTTCTGGCAATACCACAAGGATAATGCGTAGGACTCAAGATATAATCTCTCTTTCCACATTGTATGAAACAGAGAGTCTTTATTGAAAGTGTCCTAATGAGATTTATTGATGATCTCGTGGCTCTAGACTCAATTTGTGCATATTTGGATCCTGTGCCGGAGACTAGGGAGAGGGTCTCCTTCTTCAATATCAATAATCTCTAAGAGAAAGTCGATAGATAATGTCGGTTCCCCGTGAGAATGAAACAAGTCCTTTTAAGAGGAACTTGAGTGGTTTGGAAAGTTGAAGTGCAGTGCGTCACTGGGTCCATGACGTCTTGTCTTCAATACCGATGTTACCATCAGTAGCATATGAAGTGAACCCGGTTTCTGCCCTAAGGTTGAATAAATGGAGGGCTATTTGTTTTCACCCTTTTCTCATTCAATTCTTTTTGATTCTTCAACCCCTTCAGTGCTTACTGAGACTTCATAGCTAGAACCTTGTTGGGTTTATTCCAGTACTAGCTCAGTCTTAGTCCGCACTCTTCCCATATCTCATTTTTCTCCTTTTATCATCATACCTAAGGACTTCTACACTAACTAGTGGATTGTCCCTGGGTAGATCCCTCCGGTTCTGGCGGATCATGGGAACACATACCTAACCTTATCATCCTTATATCACCGTACATAAAGTAAAGTTGGTCGGTCTATTTGGTATTGTTCGTCTGCCATTGGAACCAATTGAAAACCATTTGAAAATCAATTCAGATACTTGTGATATATTATCAAAGCATTTTGTACCTGAATTGTTTTTGATATTTTTAGAACTAGAACTCCCCCTCAACATGTGCATCAAGTATTTGAAAATGTTTTGCACACGGAGGCAAGAGAAAGAATTGACTTCTTTGATTACCATTTTCTAGAAGATATCAACATCACTTCCCACATCAAATCAAGTAGATAGAGCATTTCCGGGAAGGATGAGGTTTCCATAAATTTGCTCCCCCTCAATATGTGCCTCGGGGTTTGAAGAGAGTTTTGCACATACTAGAGGGAACCTGCACATTGAGATAAGTTGATCACATTTCAAATCATAGGTTTAAGATAGATGCTCCTCCTCAACATGTGCATGGAAAATTTTAAATCGTTTGTCACATGTGGGAAGGACAGCATGTACATCCTTATAAAACCATTTACCGAATTATCAGTTTAAATCCAATTTAAATCACACATTCTCCCCCGATCACAATTATCAAATCATTTGAGATTTGTGATCTCTTATAGATTTAAATTGATTTTGAAAGCTTTTAAGGAGAATTGTGACTTGATTATGAAAGCGTTTTAACTGATACGGATCGGATTTTAAGACTTTAAACTCCATTGATAAAACATGCATGTACATCTTTTGAAAACAATTTAATGCCAAATAACTTTTTTAATTTAATTGAAATCATTCTCCCCCTCAATCAATGACATAGGTTGTTGATTGAGAGATAGAGATTTTGACAAATAGGTCCTGATGATTATCAAAAATAGAGATCGAGTTATTTTTCAAAGCATTTAGTTTTCAGCAGATAAATGTTTATAGAATCAGAGCATGGAATTTTTAAAACATGATAAAACATGGCTCTGTTCTTTCTTTTAAAACCGGGTTATTGCCTGAAGATGACAATAAACCATTCTTATCTCTTTCTCCCAAAAATATTTTTTTTTTTGATTTTTTTTTTTTTTAAATTCGAACAACATCTAAAGTCCCGTGTCATTCTTTGAATGACAACATCAAGACCGTAGATATTATCGAATCGAGAGAAACATGACAAAATGACAATATTTTTTTGAAGATTTTTCGAATTTTTCAAATTTTTATGGATTTTGAAAGTTTTATATTTTTCTATTTGATTTTCGAATAAATATTTACAAGAGATAGATGAAGGAAACCTTTTACTCCTCGTCTTCCTCCTGAAGACGTTTGAGAGTTTCTGGTTGAAGGCTTTTCAAGCCAAGACGTGGAAGAATAAACTCAAAACGTTCTCTTGGAAGAGCTTTGGTGAAGATGTCTGCTAACTGATATTCAGACCTCACAAAATATAGTTCCACCACACCTTTTTCCACTTGTTCCCTGATGAAATGATGTCGAATGTCGATATGCTTTGCTCTTGAGTGTTGAACGTTGTTGCATGAGAGAGCAATAGCACTTTTATTATCACAGTACAGAGGGATTTTGTTGAATACAAAGCCATAGTCAGATAATTGAGATCTCATCCATAAGATTTGAGCAGAACAGGATGACATGGCTATGTATTCAGCCTCTGTAGAGGAAATAGAAGTGCTCATTTGCTTCTTTGAAGACCAGCTCACAAGCTTATCACTCAAAAACTGAGCACCTCCAGACGTACTTCGACGTGTATCTTGACAACCTGCATGATCGGCATCTGCATAGGCCGTTAGTGCCATACCGGTGTCCTTCGGGTACCAAAGACCCATATTGATGGTTCCTTGGAGATACCGAAAGACCCGTTTAACTGCTTCAAGGTGCTTTTTAGTAGGCTTAGCCTGGTATCTAGCACACATGCATACAGCGAACAAGATGTCTGGTCTACTAGCAGTGAGGTACATCAGGGACCCAATCATACTACGATATTTCGTTTGGTCAATCATGATCCCTGAGTGGTCCTCATCTAGTTTGGTTCGGTCAATCATGGGGGTGTCAACAGGGTCACTAGAATCAAATCCAAATTTCTTTAAAATCTCTGTTGCATATTTAGATTGATTGATGAAAATGCCTCCGGGACTTTGTGAAATTTGTAATCCCAAGAAAAATGACATTTGTCCCATCATTGACATTTGAAACTTTGAACTCATTTCATTTGAAAAACGATCACATTCCATTGGGTCTGTCGAGGCAAAAATAATATCATCAACATAAATTTGAACATGAGTTAAATGTTTGCCTGACTTCCTGGTGAATAAGGTAGGATCAACTGCTCCTTTGCTGAATCCGGTTGATAGAAGAAACTTTGACAGTGTATCATACCATGCCCTTGGAGCTTGCTTTAAACCATAAAGAGCCTTCTTCAGACGATAAACGTGAGTAGGATGCTCTTGATTCACAAATCCTTCAGGTTGGCTGACGTAGACGACTTCTTTAAGATCTCCGTTCAGAAATGCCGTCTTCACATCCATCTGATATACCACCATGTTCTTACTAGCAGCATTAGCCAGAAAGATTCTGATTGCCTCGATTCGAGCAACTGGAGCAAAAGATTCTTCAAAGTCTATACCCTCCTCTTGACGATATCCTTTAGCAACTAATCGGGCCTTGTTCTTCAACACATCACCATGCTCATCAAGTTTCACTTTGAAGATCCATTTGAGGGCAATAATCATAGCACAGTCTGGAGCAGGTACTAACTCCCATACATCAAGTCGATCAAACTCATGAATTTCATCTTGCATGGCATTGAACCAGCTGTCTTCATTCATGGCGGTTTTAACATCTTTTGGTTCGATCTTAGATAGTACGGAGTTGAAGAAACACCATAAGGCATCGGTTGCAAGTTGTTTCCGGGTTGATACAGGACGAGAGGGATTTCCAATGATGTTGTCTAATGGATGATCGTGAGTCCATTTTCTGAGGTGTTCATGTGGCAGTTGTTGAGGAACTGAGGTAGCTGAGTCGATGTCTCCTGAAGAAGATGGTTCTGATGATGATTCAGGAGTAGCAAATATGTTTTCAAATGGAGCATCTTCAGGAGTAGCAAAGGGATTAACTTCATCATTGATGCCAGAAACATTTCCATGATGTACATTTGAAGAATGATGATTTGTTGATGAGACTGAAGGATCAGCAGCAGGTGCTTCTTGACTTAAAGATATTGAGACTGAAGGATTGACTTCATTCACAGGAATATGAGCATCCTCTGTTGTAGGGATCAACACCTCATTAGTAATTGAATCATACAGTTCATCAAACATAGGATCAAACAATTTCTTTAAGTCATCTTCAGATGGAGGTACATATGGAGTTTCTTGAGAAGAGTTTGGAACAAGAGATGATCCAATGGGACTGTTTTGAAGTGCGGGTCCTGAGCTGGAGTGTCCAGGAGCCATTTGACCGGTCAGCTCATCAAACGTAACGTGAATTGTTTCCATGATATTTCGGGTTCTTTTGTTGTAGATTTGGTATCCCTTTTTGTTTGATGCATATCCTACAAATACTCCAATGTCAGCTTTAGCCCTAAGTTTCCCTAAGTCTTGACCCTCATTAGTTGGATAGCACAATGCACCAAACACATGAAGGAAAGAGAGATTAGGTTTTCTGTTGTGGACAAGTTCATATGGAGTTTTTCCATGTACAGTGTGAATTAGGGAACGATTTTGTGTGTAGCATGCAGTGGCGATTGCTTCAGCCCAGAGAAACATTGGAACCTTTGAGTAAATCAGCATTGTTCTAGCGGCTTCAACCAGAGTTCGATTTCGTCTTTCAACTACACCGTTCTGTTGAGGAGTTCGTGGAACACTTCTTTGATGACTGATTCCAACGCTTTCATAGAATTCATTAAGTTGTTTGTTGACAAACTCAGTTCCATTGTCTGTTCTGATAATTCTGACGGTTTTGTTAAGTCGAACCTGCAGCTGTTTGATGAGTTTGATGATGATATCAGGAGTTTCATCCTTTGTCCTTAAGAACTTGACCCAGGTGAATCTAGAGTAATCATCAACCACAACTAACACATATTTCTTCCCAAAGATATTCTGCACCCTCATTGGTCCACATAAATCCATATGAATCATATGAAGAACTTCTGTGACAGAGTTAGTAGGTTTGGGTTTATGGGCATACTTCTTGCTTTTTCCCAATTGACATGCTGAGCAAAGATGATCCTTTTCATACTTTAGTCTAGGTAAACCTACAACTAAGTCCTTTCTGGAAAGATCGTTGATGGTGCCGAAGTTCAAGTGATTGAGACGACGATGCCATAACCATGACTTTGTTTTTGAAGCCTTTGATAACAAGCAGATTGGAGAAGCCCTCATCATGTCATCGATAGAGATGGTGTAAAGATTTGACCCACGAGTTCCTTTTAACAGTTCCTTACCATTAAGATCTCTAACAAAGCAGGTATGTTTTCTGAAGGCAACTTCTAGATCAGAATCACAGAATTGACCAACAGAGAACAGATTATGACCCAAACCTTCTACATAGTAAACTCTAGTGATGACACTATCACCAACAACATAATCTCCATAACCCATAATAGCACCGAAATGATCATTACCAAATCTAACAGTCCCGATGAATTTGCTCACGAAGTTCATGAGCCGCGACCGGTCTCCAGTCATATGCTTGGAACAGCCTGAGTCCAGGTACCACAGAACGATTTGAACGATCTGCAGTTGAACACAGACAAGAATGGATAACTGGATAATTGGGATCCCCATGCAAGAATGGGTTCCATTTGGTTAGTAACAATGTTTGGAACACCCACATCAGAAATAAAAGCATTCATATCAGAAAGTGAGGCAATGGAATCGTTGTGAATAGATGCAGTACTAGTGTCAGTATTAGCCCTGTTCACAGTGTGATCACTTCTTAAGGGAATAGTTCTACCAGTAGGCATCCATTTTCTAGTGGGCATTATCTGATTAGTCTTAAGACCAACAGGTGTCCAATAAAAGCCTATTTTACTGAATGTTCTTCCTGTGGGTTTCCACTGTTTTCTAACTTTCTTTCGTTTTTGCCTTTTAGCCTTCTTAGCATGAATTTTAGCATTAACAATATTAACTGGACAATTAACATCATTAGGCAGAACAGTAACACCACATTCATGATTAGAAACAGAATTCAAGCAGACATCAGTACAAGGTTTGCAAATAGTATCGGAATTCGAATTAATTACAGTACGCCTATGGCTAATACTAGAATCAACACGATTCGTTTTATTCAATTCAAGCTTAAAGTTCCTAGATTGTTCTTCTACTCTCTTCCAGTGCACATTCTTAGCTTGAGAGGTCCTATCATTCCTTGTATTGTCTTGAGACTTTGACCTGCTCCGTTTAATGTCACTGATTACTGCTGTAGAGGGAATGGGAACATTAGTTGGTTTAACTACTCTTTGCATCACCTGTTTAGATGTACTGGGGTCTGAACTACATGCAGGTGCACTAAGGTTCACTTTCTTAAAACTAGAGGTACTGTGATTTGTACTCCTAGAAGGCACACTTGAGTTCTCTTTCTTAGCATTGACAGATCTGGAATCTGAACTACTTAAAGGCACACTACGGTTCACATTCAAAACATTGGGAATCGAATGCATATCATACTTAGCGTTAGGCATTGAGCATGGAATCAAAGGATTAACTCTCTCACCTAATGACTTTGGGCATATTGTGATCAACCATTCTAAGATTTCTTGAGATCGTTTATTTTCCCTTTTACCTGACTCTTCAGATTCTCAATTTCCTTTTGCAATGACGCTATTTGATCGTTATTTTTGTTACGAGTGACTTTAATTGATTCAAATAACTCATTGAAATGACGTTTAACCTTTTCATTTTCTTCTAGAAAACTTTCATTTTCCTTTTGTAAAGCATTTACTAAGTTTTGAAGATGAAACGTTTGAGAATTCTGAGAATCTAAAGGAGGAGGCATTTGGGAGCCTGTCATATTGTTCGTTTGACCCTTTAATTGAGAGATTTGGGCTTTCAACTTTCTGATCGTGTTGCACTGAGCTTGAATCTGTTCATCACGTTTGTTAATTTGAAAAACTGCATCAAACTCTGGAGCATCTGAAGATGTCTTGATATTTGAAGTTTTGACATTTTCTTTGAGATGTTGATATTTTAGTTGTAAATTAAAATACTCAACTTCTAGTTTAGAAAAATGTTTAACCAAAGTGTCGTGATCATCCAGTTCAATTTTCCCGTTTAGTTTAGAATTAGTTTTTTCAAGCTCAATGACACGATCATGGGAGACTTTCAGGGCAACAGATAGTTCATGAAATTTGGAAGCATTAATAGAGCAATTTGAAGCAGTGAAAAAAATATCTTGAGCAACACATTCAGTAATAAGAGTCTCATTTAAGGTATGCAAGTTCTTCCTCTCAATCTCATTATATTTTAGTGCACGCTCATAATCACTAACTTCAGCTACCATTGCATCAAATTCCTTTTCCATTCCCTGATATCAGTTTCTATCCCCTTTTTAAGACTCTCAAAGTGATCTTTCAGTAGTTTAAAGAAAGGCATGACCTCAGTTAAATAACATTCATTCATTTGCTCAAAACCCCTTTCTCCTTCTGTTATACCAGTGGGTGTGATCCTTTTCTTGCAAGTTTTCTCAAAATCAACAAATAGTTGAAATATAACATATTGACTAATTAAGGTCTTGCTTTTAGTGGCAATTTTTCTAGGAACAAGATGCATTGGTGTATTAGGAGGATACACAGTCGCTCTAGGCATTTTCCATAAAGGGGGGGTTTGTTTCAACAATATTTTCAGCTTTCTGCTTATCTAAATCCTTTTTCCAGAAAACTTGTTCGGGAGTCAACAATGTTTGAGGCTTAAACATGTTCAAGGAAATCCAGTTTTCCTTTTGTAGTCATGGGGAGTGATAATGATCTTTTTCTCTTTGCATTTAGGGTCATCTAGTTTTTTTGTTCATCCTTTCCCTAGTGACTTCATCTGATTTCTTATCTTCCTCAGTGCACTCAACGCAACTAGGTTTCTGCCTAGGCTTAAGGATTTCATTACCATCATAAAGCACCTTATGAGCATTTCTAGCCTTTTTAATTACCTCTGGATTTGGTTCCTCAACAAGGGGAATGCTATGCTTATCGCTTAAGACTCGATGTTTAGTGACCATGTGAGCAGTCTGAATGGTGTTTCCTTGTATGTACAACTTGTTTTCAAGTTTGTTTTTCAAAGTTTTCAGATAAGAAAAATCTCTCAAGAGTTTTGATTCCTTTGCATTAAATTCTTGCTTAAGCATTTTCACATTTTCTTGAAGTTCTTGTTTTTGTTTAGCTGTTTTAGAAAGTTTTTCTTGCAAGGAATTTAATTCTTGTTTCAATACTTCTTCTCTAAACTTACTTTTTCTAATTACTGTACTCACTTGGTCATCCATTTCCTGCTCACGAGTGGTCAACTCAAACTTAGCACGTTGTTCATAAATAGCAACACGTTCTTTATAGGCATTTAGTTCAGAAATTACAGAATCATCAGGGGCACATGCAGTGTATTCATCAAAAACATAGTCATTGTTGACTGCAGAAGATGCATCACTTGGTACAACTTCACTTTCACTTTGTTTCACATATTGATCATATGGGACAATATCGATATTACCCATATTTTCAATATTTGATTCAATAGTTTCAGTTGATTGTACTTTGTCATGCATCTGTTGCACATTAGCATCATCGTATAGTTTTAATACCTCTGAGATGAGCTTGTCATGGGATGGGCCAGCTAGTGATGAAGAAGAGACCTTGGGAGAAACCATTGGAGAAATGCTAGCCATAAAAATTGTGTGTGCCGTAGGTCCATCATCCACATCAGAGTCGTATGCATCACAGTCACCGACTTGAAAGGCATTCTGATGATTGTGACCTATCTCCTGAATAGGCTGCTCATCCACATCTGCATCATAGGTCTTGGCATTGCCCTCAGCAAGAAACAGCAATTCCTCTTCATCCAAAGCAGCACCATTGTCCTGAGCTTGTGCCAGCAGCATCTTATCTCTGAAGTAATCAGCATTCTGTGGACGCTTTGGAGATGTGCAGTTCCTTGCAATGTGTCCCTTACCACCACAGTTATAACATTTGATTGGCTTAGCTTGACCTTGGTTACCATGCCTTCCTCGATTCTGGTTGCCAGCATAACCTCTCCCAGCTCCACCTCGTCCCTGATCATACTGTCTTTCCTGAACTGGTTGCACCACGATCCTTTCATCTTTAACAGTGGCTTGATTGTGTGGGTTAGATGCTGTTCTGAGGTTGTTGTTGGTTTGTGGGAGAGAATTCATGTTTTGACTAATGAGAAGAGCTAGTTGATTAATGAAGTTACCCACGTGAGCATCAGCATCAGCTTGTTTGTACATAGGATCAGGAATGAGTTTGTGATTACCATTACCCAAGGGTATGACTTGTGATGCTTTGGTTGTGATTCCGATGTTTGAGTAGAAAGCTGTAGAGTCATTAGACGAGCTTGTCTCTCCCTGGTTGGTTTTGAACTGATTGAGAATCAATTTTTCAAACATAGCATGTCTCTCATTCTGAAGGAGGAAGGCATAGAGTTGCTCATAGTTTGTATTCTTCAATCCTTTAGTGAGCTTCACAGCGGTAACAAACTTGTGCCATTCGGGATTCATGTTGTTCACAAATTTCGAGTTCAACTGAATGTTAGGCATAGTCATTCTGATGTTCCTCATGTCATTAACTAACTTATGAAATCTCACATAGTACTCATAGACATTCTCATCTGGTTTCATCTTGAAGTGCTCAAATTCGTCATAGAGTTGGGATTCTCTGTCTTCCATAGTTAATTCTGAACCTGAGAGAAGCATCTTAACATTATCCCAAACTGCCTTAGCATCAGTGTTATGATTGATCAGCTTGTAGATGTCTTTAGGAAGACCTTGAAGAACAATGTTTGAAGCCCTGATATCTGCATCAAATCTCTTTTTATCCTTATCATCAAGCTCATCATACATCTTAGGTCTGTCCATTCCGTAAACAGGAGTACCATCTTCATTAGTATCAAGTATGTCTCTAGTCGTCTCAACTCGATATGGTCCTTCATCAATGGATTTGAGAATGTTGACACCATTTTCCTTTCCAAGGCAATACAATCTGATTCGTTGAGCCCAAGAATCGTAGTCAGTTCTGTCAAGCATGGGTGGACGAGTATCTGAGCCAGCTGCTTGAACATCCTCGGCAACAGTAGAGATGATAGTAGGAACGTTGGTAGACATGTTAACAGATTATACGGGATTTTATAACTCTATGATTAAACCGGGAAATAGATTCTTTCACGGGATTTTACTAAATCAAGAGAAAACCGTAAACAATCACTCAAGTCGCTAGAAAATAATGCACTAAGTTGCTAGAAGATTATGCACTAAGTCGCTAATACTTAATTCGCTACACCACTAAGTCGCTAGAGTCCCAAGTCGCTAGACAAATGCAAGTCGCTAAGTAGTAACTCGCTAAGCCTCAAGTCGCTAGCAAAATTTTGGCAGCAATTTGCTACTCAAGTCGCTAAAGATACAAGTCGCTAAAGAGCAACTCGCTACCGACCAAATCGCTATCACCAAGTCGCTACCCGTAGTGGAGAGTCTACTACTTGTACTGTAAATCGCTAGATCTAAGTCGCTAGGTTTAGAACTGTAACTCGCTACAAATTTGTAAAGCAAGTCGCTACGAAGAAACTAATCCGTGAAGTAAGTCGCTAGCATGAAAAAACCACATAAACATCACTTTTCAATCCAAAAACAACCCAACCAAGATGATTTAAGCTTACCAAATGATAACCTACACACTTGTGATGATTCTAAACATAAAAGTACTAACAAAATCCGAACTTTAACCCGAGAAATCAACCAAATGATTCAAAAACCACTAAACTTTTTCAAACTCAAAAACCACCTAAAAACCACTATAAATCCAAAGATGTGCAAGATATGATCTAACCATGGCTCTTGATACCAATTGTAAGATATAACTTTTCACATACACATCAAACCATAACACAAAGTAGCATATAGATGGAATTCTAGAGAGAGAAAGTTAGAGGTTTAGGGAACTTAGTGAGAGAAAGTGAAAGATATTATTATGAGCTCCAACTCTCTACCTTGGAAGGTAGAGAGTATTTATAGTCTTACATAAATCGCCACACATCGGGCTATGGATCAGGCATACAGTGGGTAAAGACCCGTCCGTCCTCCACGGTGATACTAAACTAAATACTACTTAACTTAAAATAACTACGACTACGAGCTTTCTAACGATTACATATACTTGAGGTGACCGACTCTTTAATACCGGGAATTTCTAATTCCTAACAAAAGAAAATATTTGGAAAAAGAAAATTATTTTTAAAACTATTTATCTAATTATTATTAATTAAAAACTATTTTTTACTATTAAATAATAGCCTAAAATACAAGAAAATATGAAATAAAGCTAGAAAAATAAAATTATGACTTAGAAAAATCTAAAATATCAAAAGAGAATTTTCAAAACTATTTTTGTATTTTTCTGATTATTTTTCTATTTTCTATGAATTAAAAACTATTAAAAACTAATTAAATTACTTAAAAATACAAATTTAACTAAGAAAAATCTAGAAAAATATTTTTTTGGCTTTTTATATTTATCTTAACTTAAGAAAAATGAAAAATTATTTTTTTGAAACTTTTCTTAATTAATTGTATTAAATGCTAATTAAAAATGCTTAAAAACTAATTAAAATCAAGAAAAATACCAAACTGCCCTAGAAAAATCTGAAAAATTCAAGATAAGCTTAAAATAATATTGGGAATCTAGGAAAAATGGAAAAACAGGTGGTTTTTTGTAGGAAAATGCAACTGCTATAGCAAGTGCTTACAAATAAGCACTTGAATAAGCCAAATGAACTCAACAAGCCACCAACTGATTACACAAGCCAAAATATGCTAAAAGTACCTAAATGGAACAAGTTATAACTGCTCTACATCTCTGAAATTCAAAATGCTAAGATTTGGTTGATTGAGCAAAAGTACTAAAAACAGATTCTAGGGGTCACTTTGCAGCTTAAGCACAGGCCACAAAATAAGCAGAAAATGAAAAACAGAAGAAGGATCCTAAAGAAGACCTGGGTGAGAGCTTATGAACCAAAAGCCAGACTTAGATAAGCTCAAAATAGCTCTGTGCAAGCCTTGCAAGATCCCTGTGCAGACTCAGTCAATACTGAGTCAGTGCAC